>VDFB02373365.1:50061143-50203150 GCA_007258455.2 Sequoia sempervirens | reverse complement strand
TTTTGTAAATATGATCTAGTTTGGTGGTTTTTTCATTAATGTTGTCATTGATGTCAACACTATTTAATACATTGTAGATTGTGCATGTATGGTTGATATTTTGTGATTACATGGAGCTATCTTTATCGCATTGCAAATATGTTGGTTTGATGAGTTTCCAAGTTCTTTTGAGAAAATTAATGAAGAAAAGAAGTCAGAGAGTTGGAAGTGTTCAATATGTGCTTCGTTATGTGCTTCACATTTCTCCTATGTTGATCCTATGCCTATGTAGATATGAAGGCATGTTGTTAATGATCTAATGATGATATATTCTGAGTTTTAGTTTCTAGTGAGATTGTTCGTGAAAGTTGTGTCCACTAGTATATGTGTTCTACCAACTTGATGCCAGTGTTTTGTGGACTAGGAGAAATATGTTTTCTCTACATTTCTCTACTATTTTGATTCAAATCATGTGGATTTGGGATATTTCTTGTAAATTCCTTTCCTACACTCTGGTGAAGAGGTTTGTAATTTGGTGATCTGGAACTCATGTTTTAGTGTTTCTATGTGTTTCTGCATAGTTTGTATTGTCTAATGAAAATAATTTAGTGTTTGAAGCTTGATATTTTTTCTTTGGATGTATTTGGAAGATTATAAGATGTATTGTCATGCATACTAAAGCATGTTGCATTGTTCACTTGTCATCTTCTTATTGGGAAGCATTTGCATCATTGATAATTTGTGTTTTCATTGAGTTTGGCTGAATTAGTGTTTTCACTTCATTCAAAGAATAAAACTTAAATGAAGAAGCGTGTAGAAGATTCAAAAATATTATTCTTATATTTTTATTGGTCCACTCTTATTCCTTTCCACTGTGGGATTTTAGAGTTTTTAACCTATTTTAAATTTATCAAATGATGTGTTGTGGCCGAACTTGGTAAATTTTTCTAAGGTTGAGAATGGTATAAAATCAAGGTGAGTTGTGAAGAATTGAATGAAAATGTGATGAAAAGTGATGAAAGTGTGCCAGAAATCATAAGAGCAGAAGTGTGTATACGTGAGTTGTGAGAGAATTTATTTCAGTGTTATGAAGGTAGTGAACTGAAGGTTTCTGTAATCCAGTAAATGTGCTTTAATTTCTATGGTGGATCTTTTGTTCTCTTTTGTATCTATAGGAAGTGAGAGTCCCTGTTGGACAGTGAGTCCTCTTTCGGTTAGTGAGCCCTTGGCAGTGAGCCTTTGTATTTATTTTATAATCTTTATATTATGAGTTAACCCTTGCCATTTATTTTCCCTTATTGGGTTTTCCATGTAAAAATATGGTGTTCATTGTGTTGATTTAATTTTTATTATCTAAGTTTCATGCTCATATTTAATAGCAAAATAGTGTGGTTGAAGATTTGATAAGTGATAAAGTTCTGAGTTTAGATTTGTGTGACAACTGGTTCACCCCTTTCAGTTGTCATGCACCTATTTAACAATTGGTATAAGAGCTTGTGGTTCCCTGTTGTTGAGCTTAACTACTTAAGGAAGATTTGATGGTGCACAGGTTGTCGATCCCTATGTTTGATAGAATTGAGTACAAAGATTAGAAGGGACATATGAGAGGATATATTATCTCTATTGGTTTCAAGACCTAGAAGACTATTGAGAATAAGTACACACCTCTATCCGGTGATGTTAATACTGCAGATGAGATCTTGGTTTATAAAGAAAATAAGAGGGAAAAATATGTGATTTGTAGTGGTCCATCTAAAAATGAGTGAATCAAGGTTAATTCTTTGGATACTACATATGAAGTCTAGAAGAAGTTGGAACACATATATGAAGGGAATGAGAAAGTGAAATTTAAAAAGAGACTGGCAAAAAATCATAGATTTGGATCCTGAAAAATTGAAGATGGTGAAGAATTTACAAGTTTCTTTCATAGGGTTGAACATATTGCAAATGAGGTTAGAAATAAAGGAGGAAAGCTAGCAGCTGAAGACATAATAGAGAAGATATTGATCACCCTACTAGATTTTCTACAATGATAAGATCTCGGTGATTGAAGAAATGTACGACCATAAGAAGGACACCTTGGAACACTTGTTCGACACCCTACAAGCATTTGAATTGAGAAATTTCTTGAAAGATGATAAGATAGAAGAAAAGATAGAAATGAAATTTAAGGAAATGAAGATTGAGGAGGAACTAGATAGTGATGATGTTGATGAGTTGGAAGCTAAATTCAGGTGGGAATTTGAAGAAATGTACTAAAAAGTATAAAGGTATGTTTCCCTTTAAATGCTTTAGTTGTTGTAATATTGGTCATTATGATTCAAGATGTCTGAATAGGGAAGCACATAAAAAGAACAAGGATTATAAGGATAAGGATAGGACGGATAAGAAGTATAAGAAGTACTATGTTAAGGAAGAGGCAGGTATTTCTGATGATGAATCTAAAAATAAGGTTGATGATAGTGAATGCTTATTCTTAGCTTTGGAAAATAAATCTATATCCACTAACTCTAGAAAATGTGTAAGTAAGAAACCTCCAAAAATTAAGAAGAATGGGATGGAAGGTACTATAGTTACTACATTTCATGTAAGATATGATGGGTACTACAGGGTAATTGATAGTGGATGTTCAAAACACATGACTGAAGATAAGAGTAAGTTCACTAAACTTGAAAAATATGATGGTGGTTTATCATGTTCTATGATGATTTAGGATCTAAGATATGTGGTAGAGGTTCAATTAGTTTTGATGGAGTGCATAGTATTGATGATGTATATTATGTGAAGAGTTTGAGGAATAATCTCTTGAGTGTTGGTCAGATGTGTAGCAATGGCTTTAAACTTGTGTTTCAAAACAATACCTATGAAATAAGAAAAGGATCTAGAAATGAAGATATGATTGCTGCTGGAAGAAGAACTCATGGATACATCTATTAGCTGAAAGGAGTTGATGGTCATTGTCTTATATGTTAGATTAGTGAAATTTGGTTATGGCATTGAAGAATGGGACATGTGAATTTTGATAACCTAGTCAAGATTACTAAGGAGATAGTTCAAGGGATACCTAGAATCACAAGACCTACTAATACCATTTGCAGAATTTGTCAACTGGGGAAGCAGACAAGATGTAGCTTTAAGGGAAAAAAATATTCTACTACCAGTATGTTGGAGTTGGTACATAATTATCTCTATGGTCTGACTAAGACTAGAAGCCTGAATGGTGATAGATATTTCATGTTTCTTATTGATGATTACACTCAAATGACATGGGTTTCTTTTCTTAGAGAAAATATTTAGGCTCTGGATAGGTTTAAGGTACTCAAAGAAAAAGTGGAGAATGAAGTAAATATGAAAATAAAATGTTTAATACTAGATAGAGGTGATGAATTCACCTTTGGAGAATTTA
Organism: Sequoia sempervirens; assembly: GCA_007258455.2. NCBI lineage: Eukaryota > Viridiplantae > Streptophyta > Pinopsida > Cupressales > Cupressaceae > Sequoia > Sequoia sempervirens. Next base: position 50,199,765 of record VDFB02373365.1, on the reverse strand, counting down.
ATGCACTCTATGAGAAGCATGGCATAAAAAGATAGTATTCTACTTCGAGAACCCCTCAGCAAAATGAAGTAGTTGAAAGGAAAGATAGAATAGTACAAGAAACTGCTAGAACTATGATGAAAGATTCCAATGTACCAAATGTATATTGGAGAGAAGTGATACATACTAAGTTGTTTATTTTCTTAATAGTGTTCAGATTAGACACAACAACACAAAGAAACCTTTAGAGTTATGGACTGGTAAGACTCCTACTATGAAATATTTTAAGGTATTTAGAAGTAGATTCTATATCAAAAGAGATGATGAAAATCTTGGAAACTTTGATGCTATATGCATGATGAAGGAATATTTCTTGGATACTCTACCACTAGCAAGGCATACAGATGCTCTAACAAAAGATTAAGGAAGATTATTGAAAGTTCTAATGTGAAAGTTGATGAAGAATTATATTCAAACCTATTGAGATAAGTGAAGTTGAACCTGATGATCCTATCTATGGACATATACCTGAGGAAAATAAGGAGGAAGAAGAAGAAGGAAAAAAAGAAAAAGAAAAAGAAGAACAAGTAGAAGAAGAAGAAAATGAATCAGAACCTATTATTAGGACTCCCAAATATGTATAGAAGAATCATCTAGAATATCAGATAATTGGAGACAAGAGTGAAGGTGTGAAGACAAGAAGCAAAGTTGTAGCTGAGGTAATTTTTTGTTTACTCTCTAAAATAGAACCAAAATCTATGAAGGAAGCATGTGAAGATGAAAGTTGGATGAGAGCTATGAAAGAAGAATTGCAATAGATAGAAAAGAATTAGACATGGGAAATAGTCCCTAATCCTATGGACAAGAATGTGATTGGTTTAAAATTGGTGTTCTGAAATAAGCTAAATGAAAAAGGAGTAGTGAGGAATAAAGCAAGATTGGTATGCAAAGGATATTCACAAGTTGAAGGAATAGATTTTGAGGAAACATTTTCTCTTGTGGCCAAAATGGAAGCTATCAGAATGTTTTTGGCATTTTTTGCACACAACGACTTCAAGGTATATCAGAAGGATGTTAAATCATATTTCCTCAATGGTGAGTTGGAGAAAGAAGTGTACATGGAGCAACCTGAAGAATTCCAGTTATTTGATAAACCAGACATGGTTTGTAAGCTGAAGAAGGCATTGTATGGATTGAAGTATGCTCCTAGGGCTTGGTATGCAAGACTAGAAAGATATCTAACAAAGCAAGGATTCAACAAAAGTTATGCTAACAACAACCTGTACTTCAAAGTGCACAGTAATAAGATATTAATTGTAGTAGTTTATGTCGATGATATCATTTTTGGAGGAAATGAAGGCATGTGTAAAAATTTTGTTGAAGAAATGTAGAAATAATTTGAGATGTGTATCATTGGTGAATTGAAATTATTTCTTGGTCTAAAATTGAATCAATCTAACAAAGGGATATTCATTTCACAATCTAAGTATGTAAAAGAGTTGTTGAAAAAGTTTGGAATGGAGGATTCTAAACTGGTTTGTACTCCTATGGTAACCAAATGTAAACTAAGCATGGATGATGAATTGGCTAACACTGATTAGAGAAAATATAGATCCATGATTGGTGGACTAATATACATTATTTCTACTAGACCAGATATTATGCATGCAGTGTGTTTATTTAGTAGATGTGACATAGATTTTGAGAACCCTAGACACTTGCTCTCTTCCTAATATTTTTCACCTAGAAAGAAAGAGATTTGGGTCCCAAAATGCTTATGTAACACTCAAATTAGGATGTATTCTATATGATATCAAGTAAATGAGATTAACTAAGTGAAATATACTAATTGAAATGAACTAAAATGAATGCAAAAGAGCAATTTAAGCTATTTTTGAAAACACATTGTGATATGCAAATAACTATGAAAATGAAGAAATTATGCAAAACAAAAAGAGATGGATGAAATTAGAGTGCACCTAGATGAAATATGAGTTGTCTGGAATGTCTGGAATGCTGATGAATTTTACTAGTTTTTCATAGTGGGACTGATTCACCAAGGGTGACGAATCAGTCCTCCTACTAATGAAAAAGTGTCAAGATCTAATTTTTGACAGTAGGGATCTGAGATCTAAGAAAATATAGATTTCCAGGTCTTAGGTGGGACTCATTCACTAAGGGTGGTGAATCAGTCCACTCCTAGATTTTTGGGAAATCAGACAACAACTCTACAACACCAGATTTGGAATGTTTGAATGTCGAGGTTGTGAGTCATTTCTATAGGAAATGGACAAAAAAAACTCAATAAGCTTGAAATAATGATATGTTTACTTGAAGAGCCTAGTTGACTTGATTTCCACTTTTCAACACCTTTAAATCTATCAAATCTACAAAACAAAGGCTACAAAGATACATGCAAAGGGGAAAAATGTTATAGGGTTAGCAAATAGGGGTCTTTCTTGGTCAAACCCCACTTTGGTAATCAAACCCAATAGAAATAAGTGAAATGCATAGGAAATGTAAACTAAAAACATCCACATGCTATTAACTCACCAAATCCTTGATCTTGTAAGTCTGAATTAATGTCAATGGTTTCCTCAAAGTGCTTCAATAGTTGCTTCAATTGATGATGTAGAATTCTTGAATACTTGAGTGTATTAGGAGATTGAATACTTGAGTAAGGATATACAAAATGAGATGAAAATTTCCTATTTATACAATTATTGTGTCTTACTTTCCATTCATACCTCATCACAGGCTGAAATTGAGTGACTTTTTATAAAATATTGAAAGGAAACTAGAAATATTTTGAATTTGGGGCCAAAGGGGATTCATTTGCCACCCATGGTGAATGTGTCCCGGTTAGGACCGAAAACCATGTGTCAGGAAAAAGGTTGTGTTTAATGTTGTTTGTCAGGATAATATACAAAAATACACTTAATTAAGCATGTGAGGGCATAAAGAGACAAAATAAAGCATGATAAAGGTGTAAATAAGGAGATTGTGCCTAGAAAAGCGTTAAAGCTAGTTACAAGACTTTACAACAATTCAATATAGGACTTGTTGATGAGTAAAAAGGCGATTTTTAGGTAAATTGCATTAAATAGAGTCTAGAAGAATGTGGAAATGTCTTACAACACTTCACAACACCTTAACAAGACATATTTATTTGAGTTTTAGTACCTAAATAAGCATAGTCAAGCCATGATACAACATAAAATCAAAGCAACATAGTTTCAACACCATGAAACAAGACCTAAAAGTCCATGAAAATGACAAAGGGCCATTTTTCCATCACACATTTAGCCACCACTTTAGTTATAGGATGAAATTTCTTCCTCACACTAAAGTAGACATGAATATCGAGGGGAGGGTTCAAATGCACTTACGCTAACAGGACAAAATACAACAGTCAAGAGGGATGATCAAGCCCCTAGGACAAAGATCCCATGGAAAACTAGACATAAGGACAAAAGAACACACAAGTGGTGAAATGAATTGAATGAATCTTCGATCATCAATCCAACTAGTTGTGAAAAGAGATCTAGGCTGATTGATTGAAAAAAAATGTGTACTCACTCTAGGGCCACAAAACTAGTTTTCTACGGGGTGAGAAGGCTCAACTGTATACTCTCTTTAGGGCCATGGAACTAGTTGTACACGTGGTGAGAAAGACCAAAAATAAGTAAGATACATATGCTAGTTGGTATGCACTCACAAACACAAAAGTGGCTATGGGGAAAGTCATGCTTCTAGTTGGGCTTCCTGCTCAACCATGCCAAAGCTATACCCTTTCGATAACTTTAACAACGCACCAAAAATCCAAATGAAATGTAAATGTTGGTTTAAGTTTCAAAACTAGGATGGAACCATCACCATGCAAGTTGTGTTATGCAAGGTGGCCAAAAAATTAAGATGGCTCCACAGACATGCAAGTTGTGATATGCAAGGTGGTTGAATGAGGATGCAATAATGTGAAATATTGTTCAAAGGAGTCTTGTTCAGTTTATGCAAGGTTGGTCACTTAGGGAACATTGTGTCTAATGTCTCCAAGAGAGTACCAATCAAAGAATAGTATATTCACAACTTAGGGGATGCAGTGGATCGCGTCAAACCACAAAGAGGAATGTAATATGCTAAGATAGATCACACTTATGAAGGAAATCACACCCAATGTCATCCACAAAGTGACAAATGTATCATTTAAATGACAAGGCTACACTAAGAAGCATTAATGCACAATGAAATGCTAGTAGTGTATGCCCCCCATTTTAAAGGAATTGCTACACATCATTCTATGAGCAATTACTTGAAAGTAGATAAGAAAAGAAAAAGAAAAAAGAAAAATAAGAAACAAGAGCCAACCTGGAAAAATCCATGCCAAGTCATATGATTCAAGGGTAGGTTGTGTCATCTCAAGTAAAAATAAAGAAAGGGAGTTTCCACCCAGAAGAGACACCAAACACATAAGGGATCTATGGATTTGGGGTCAATATGCTCATTGCTGCAATGTTTTTATGAAAGAGTGTGGAACTATCATCATTCCACAAACACACATAGAACTAGAAGAATGACACAGAGAGCAAAAAAAAGGAAAATAAAAGTGCATTTTGAGTCAACATGGAAGACACATTTGCAATCTCGATGCTTTGGATCATCCGCAAAAGAAAAACACAAGCGAAAAGAAGGAAAATGAAAAAGAAAAAGCTTTTGGTTCAACATGAAGGATACATTTCAGTCCCAATGCCTTGCATCATCCCCAAAAGGAAAACACAAGAAAAGATAAGAGGAAAAAAAGAAACCAAGGACCATTTTGGTCAACATGAAAGAGACATAGGGTATCTCTACACTTTGTGGCATCCTAAAAAGGAAAACACAAAACTAAAATGAAAAATACAAGGACCATTTGGGTCAACATGGAAGAGACATAGAGCATATATATGCTTTGCGTCATCCCCAAAAGGAAAACACAAAAAAAATTGAAAAAGACAAGGACCATTTGAGTCAACATGGAAGAGACAAAGGGCATCTATATGCTTTGCATCATTCCCAAAAGGAAAACACAAAACAAAGCATGATGAATAGAAGAATAAAGATACAAATAGAAAAGTGTACAAGGAGAGGAAACATCAAATGCACGAGATGGGGGAACATGATATGCACACGAAAAGAAAAAGAAAACAAAGAATAAGTAAAATATGAGAGAATAGCTAGGAAAATGCAAGTCATCCATCAAGTCATCCACCTCCCAATCATGTTCAGTGTAATTCGAAGGTGGTCAAGACTATCTAAAGGAGGAATCACAAGTGCGGATCTAGGAGTTGCCCAGGTTCTTCACTTGGTGGAGAGGATTTATCATTTAAGCTCATTGTAGATGAAAATAAAGAGTTCAAATCATAGTGTATTTCTTCATATATATTATTAATCGTCGCATCATCAAGAGTGATGGCTATTGAATGGGTTGGTTTTGTTGCATATATTGGGTTGAATTATCATGTGGTAAGTTAGGAGAGGGAAGGCGGTCATCTATTTCTTCTGTCAAGGATGGAGGTTGATTGTCTTGATTGTCTTCCATATGAGATTGACGAGCAAGGAGACAATAGTGACGCCAACGTTCCCGAGCACAACAGTTTCATTTAATTCTATATTGGAATTGTTGAGGTGTAAAAGAGGATTGAGATTTCATAGAGTCTTCTACTTTTGAGGGGGGAAGAGAAGGAGAAACCGAAGAGGATGGATCAACCACTTTCTCTTTCACTTTATATACTTGTTTGATACAAAGAGGTAAGTCAAGAGTTACTTCATTTTTTCTTGGTCATTTAAAGAATGGTTGGGAAGTGCCAAGAGGAGATTGTTCAAAAGGCTTGATGGTTTGTTCAATATCAAATTCAAGTGTAATCATGGTTTCATCTAGGATAGGATTAGTGGAGGTGGATAGAGATTTGTTACGAAGAGATAATTTAGCTATCTTTTTGGCTTTAAACTTTTGATAAGCAATGTAAAAGAAGTCCTTATGAGTGATAGGTTCCATGGGTGTAGGCCAAAAGGTTTCTAATGAAAATTTACATTTGGAAGATAAAGGATTGAAACCACTATGTCGTATGGTGAATACCTCATTTCCATGTGGAAACTTCAAGCAGTTATGAATGACTAATGGGACCACTTTCATTGAGCGAAGCCAAGGAAGGCCTAGCCACAAAAAAAATTGTTCAGATTGTGGGATAATGGAAAATGTTACCTCCAAGGTTTTAGATCCTATTTGTAAAGGTAGTATGATCGATCCAATCGTAGGGCATGCAAAACAATTATGTGTTTTAATCCATGTAGTTGATTTATTATAGTCATCTTGATATAAATTATTTAATACTAGAAATTCTTCTATGATCATGTTCTCACCACAAGTGGGATCTATTAAAATCCCATTAGTAGGTTTATCATATATTCTGCTAGCTATGTAGATAGAACCATCAGGAAGCTCTTGTAGTATGACTTTAGAAAAAAAGTAATATCAAGAGATTTAGTGGTTTGGCCCTTGCGAGCGATAACGTCTATCATAGCTACAAGTTCATCCATAGGACTAGCTTGGGAAACATAAGGAGATGTATCAAGTTGTTCGTGATGTGTGTCAACAGCCATTACATCAGGATTTGAAGGTTCACTAGCCTTGATGAACGAGGTGGTGTGTTTAGGCATAGGGTTGGTGAAGATTTGCAAATTTTTGGTTAGGAGGTGTGATGGACTTATCTCCTTGATCATTAACACCCATAATGGTCATTTCTCCCGAATCAATGAGGTCTTGAACTAAATGTTTTAGAATCTTGCAATGTTCAATGTCGTGGCCATTTTGATGATGAAAATGGAAATAAGCTTTAGGTTTAAAGGTAGGTCATAAGGGTTGATTGGGATCAGGTGGTAAGGTGAGCATTCATTTTTGAATTAATTAGTTCATTTTATGGTGAAGGTGTCTGGTAAAGGGGGGAAGTGTCTATTCGGATCTCCATAATGATAAGGCATGGTTGTTTTAGTAGCAGCCATTGAATTTTGAACTTGTTGAGTTGGTTGTGGTTGGGGTGAAGGAGGTTGGTTAAATTGTAAAAAAGCCTCAGTTAGGTTTGCAGAATTTTTGAGAGTAATTGTGGTTTGGATTGTTAAGTTCAGGTTTGTCAACTCGGCTAGAAGTGAATTTTGAATCATGAGTTGAAACTAAATTTTGATAATCGCATATTGCAGTGCATAAATTCATGAATGAAGGGAATTTCATCATGATAAGTTTATCTTGAAAATTGGTGTGAAAATTCCCAATAAAAATCTTTTGAAGATGTGCATCTAGAATTTTTACATCAACTTGAGTGTATAAGGATTGGTAACGGGAAATGAAATCTATCACCTTTTCATCTGTGTTTTGTCTACATCTCATAAGGTCAGTCGTTGTCTTTTTAGGTGTCATGTGCACTTGAAAGTGATTAATGAAACTTTCTGCCAATTCATTAAATGAATGGATGGAATGATTGGGAAAGTTAGAAAACAATTCTAAAGCAATATCTTTCAAGGTCCTTGGAAAAATATTTGCTAAAAGTTTATCATGAAGAAAAAAATCACAACACAAGATGGTAAAATCATTGACATGGTTGATAGGGTCTCCTTTTCCTCCATATTTCTCAAATCTCGGCATTTCTATCCCTTGTGGCATTGGGGTATGTAAGATTTATAATGATAAGGGGCTGCTATGAACAAGATATGTGGGTGGAGCAGCTTGACCTTGACTAATGGCGGCAAGTTGGTGTTGCATGGATGAAATAGTGTTAAGGAGTTGTGTCATAAAAGGATTGGGATAATTAGGTTGAGGTGGAAGGGAAAATGGTGATGGAGTGTAAGTGATGTTAGGGGAGGTGAAAGGAATAATAATGGTTGTGAAAGTAGTGGAAGGAGGTTGTGATGCCACAAAAGAAGTATGAATGCTAGTGGAAATCGAGAAAGAAGTAGCAACATAATTAGGTTGATGCATAGTTCTATGGACTTGCGGATTGGTGTAAGTTGGTATAGAAGCTATAGTTGAAGGAGGAACTTGAGATTTTCCTTGGCTTACAAGAATGTTTGTAGATTGACTATTAGAAGAGGGGTATGTGTAGGATCATGATGGTCCAAAACATGGCGATATTGATGGGTATGTGTAGGGTATGTGGCTGACAACTTTTTTTTACCCAAAATTGATGAAACAAAAAGGGTTTTTAAAGGAGATTCTCAACATTCCACTAATATAAATTATTCTTTACTTTGAATTTAACAAATAATTATTATTCATTTTCTATTTGAATTATGACTAAATCTCGATTGATAGGCTGATTGAAAACATCTATAGCTTTCAAACGGTATCACATTTTTTGAATCAAAACATGTGTCACATTCTATGCTTCTCATACTATAGGATTAAAAGGAGGTTGAATTTCATGAAGTTTTGACCAAGTTAAGATGGTGATATAATGTTTTTTATGTTTTTAAAAGTTGTAGTAAAAACTCATAATTAGTATTTACATGGAAAAAATTACAAAATATGCATCACATGCGGTACATGAGTCCTCTACTTATGTATAAAATATTTAAAAAAATATTATCATTTTATTGTGGTTAGGGTTGTTAAGCCGGACAACTTCTTATTTTTTTTCCCTAAAATTTAAAATTACCATTAAAATTTTAAAATTTCACCAAGTAGATTTTTTTTTTATAAATAAACCTATTAGTTTAGAAATTGCATTCAATTTTCTATAGATTCTATTCTTACATATTTTTGAAATAATATAGATAACTTATTCCAATTTTTGTGTCAGTTGTCTAACTCTGATTTTTCTGAATTTTTTGCCTCTTAAAGGCCTCTTTTTTCCATAATGATCTTGCACATACCCAAAGGCATGTTTATTATAAATCTTGGAAAAAAAATTCAGCACTTGTAAGCCATCATCACTCTCAATTAAGTGATCAAGGTTCTCAATAGTAGGGATACCAGTGGTGGAATTTTTCTCAAGTGACAAATCTTGTTGTAAATGTGCAAAGTCCTCATGAATATTAATGACCTTTTCTTGCATGAGGGATTTGTTTTGGTTGTCAACATGCATAGGATGGAAAGGTGAAGGCATGGAAGTGGTATTGTCAGGGCCTAATGCACCATTGCCTATACTAGGAGTAGGAGCTCATGAGATCCCAAGGTCCACAACGAAAGTCCTATCGCGGGATACCATGAGTCTAGAACTTCATCTCACTAAAGTATTATCAACGGGGCACCAAACACTCATGCAAGTGCCACAAAGGAAGGGTGGATGGAAATGAAAACTAATCTAAGAATTTGAAATGCAAATAATAGAAAATCTACTAACTGTAACAGAGATGCAAATATAGAAAATAGAAATGCAAGAAAATGCTAGAAAAAGCACAAAAATATTGTCTAAAAAGTGTAGAGGGATTGATTCGCCCTAGGTGGCAAATGAGTCCCAAGATGCAATTTTTTTTTATGGTTTTCAAATTTTTTGAGAATGATTTAAACTTTCTATAGAATGCAATAATAAATGCAGAATGCAAATTTTTACTTTTTTTCAATGAAATTGAATGCAAAAATGAAAACTAAATGGATGTTTCACTAATGAAAAATGAAAGGTCCTAGAATACTATAACAAATCAATGTCCTAATTGAATGTTAATGCAAAGGAAAACTAGGATGCAAGATATGAATGCAATTAGAAGTTTTAAATTATTCAAAATTTGGGTTCACCAAAATGTGTCATAGATTTTGGGAACCCTAGATGCTTGCTCTCTTCATAAGATTTTTAACCTAGAAAGAGAGAGATTTGGGTCCCAAAATTATTATGTAACACTCAAATTAGGATGTTTTCTTTATAATATGATGTAAATGAACTTAAAAAAATGCAATTGATTGATTGAAATGAACTAAAATGAATGCAAAAGTGCAATTTAAGCTACGTTTGAAAACACATTGTGATATGCAAATAACTATGAAAATGAAGAAATTATGCAAAACAAAAAGAGATGGATGAAATCAGAGTGCACCTAGATTAAATATGAGTTTTCTGGAATGTATGGAAGGTTGATGAATTTTACTGGTTTTTCACAGTGGGACTCATTCGCCAAGGATGGTGAATTAGTTCTCCTATTGATGAAAAAGTGTTAGGAACTGATTTCTGACAGTCGGGACTCAAGATCTAACAAAATTAAAAAAATTCAGGTCTCAAGTGGGACACATTCACCAAGGGTGGTGAGTTAGTCCACCCCTAGATTTTTTGAAAATCAGGCATCAATGTCTGAATGTCTGGTTGCAAGAGTTAGTTTTGTAGGAAATGAACGAAAAACACAAAATAAGCTTGAAATAATGATATGCTGACTTGAAGAGCCTAGTTGAATTGATTTCCACTTTTCAACACCTTTAAACATGTCAAGTCTACAAAAAAAAGGTTGTAAAGACACATTCAAAGTGGAAAAATGTTGGAGGGTTAGCAAATAGGGGTTTTCCTTGGTTAAAGCCCGCTTTGGTAATCAAACCCAATAGAAATAAGTGAAATGCATAGGAAATGTAAACTAACAACATGAAAATTCTATTAACTCAAAAAATCCTTAATCTTGTAAGTTTGAAGTAATGTTAATAGCTACACCAAAGTGCTTCAATAGTTGCTTCAATTGATGATGTAGAATGCTTGAATACTTGAGTGTATTAGGAGATTGAATACTTGAGTGAGTAGATGTAAAATGAGAAAAAAAATGCAGGCTATTTATACAATTATTATGCCTTACTATCCATTCATACCTCATCATAGGCTGACATCAAGTGACTTTTAAAAAAATACCGAAAGGAAATTTGAAATATTTTTAATTTGGGGCCAAGGGGGACTTATTTGCCACCCATGGTGAATGGCTTCCACCTAGGACCTAAAACCATGTGTCAGGAAAAATGTTGTGTTTAATGTTTTCTGTCAGGATAATATCCAAAAATACACTTAATTAAGCGTATGAGGTCATAAAGAGACATAATAAAGCATGAGGAAGGTGTAAATAAGGAGATTGTTCCTAGAAAAGTGTGAAAGATTGTTACAAGACTTTACAACTCTTCAATATAGGACTTTTTGATGAGTAATAAGGTGATTTTTAGGTAAATTCCATTAAATAGACTCTAGAATAATGTGGAAATGTCTTACAACACTTCAAAACATCTTCAGAAGACATCATTCTTTGAGTTTTAGTACCTAAATAAGCATGTTCAACCCATGATATGACAAAAAATCAAAGCAACATAGTTTCAACACCATGAAACAAAACCTAAAAGTCCATGAAAATGACAAAGGGCCATTTTTCTATGGCACAGTAGATTTCAAGTAGATCTTAGAGAAGTACATCTTATGGTTGTAAAAGAATATTTAGATATCTTAAAGGCACACTAGATTATGGACTGTGGTATCCTAAGAGTAATGATTTCATCCCGAGTGCTTATACAGATGTTGATTGGGTTGGATATGTAGATGACCGAAAGAGTACTAGTGGTGGCTTTCTTGGTGAAAGACTAGTTCCATGTTTGAGTAAAAAGAAAGACTCCAATTTATCCACTATAGAGGCTAAATATATTGCTGTAGCATCCTACTATACACAAGTTCTATGGAAGAAGCAAACTTTGGAAGACATTGGTATAGTATGTGATGAGCCTATTTCTATTTTTTGTATAATAAAAGTGCAATAAAAATTTCAAATAATTTGGTTGTGCATTCAAGAATGAAGCACATATCTATCAAGTATCATTTTCTTAGAGAGAAAGTGTTGGAGAATGATGTTAGACTAGAGTATGTAACTAAAAATGAATAGATTGCAGACTTATTTACTAAGGATCTTCTGAAGAATACTTTCGAGCATCTTAGGGAGAGGTTGGGTGTCATTGGCCCTACTAAATAGGTTCACATGAAGATGCATCAGTCCAGTGAGTTCACAGATTCTTCATTTACCTAGACTGATTATGGTTCTACTCCGCAGGGGGAGTAGAAAAGATTTTCATTGTTGTAGTATGAGTGTACTCCTAAGGGGGAGTAAGTAGTTGTTCTTTTCCATTGATTTCAAAGAGAGAAGGTTATGTATTGTAATTAATGAAAAATGGGGAGAGAAGGTTATATGTTGCAATCAATGACAAAGGTGGAGATTGTTGTAGATATGAGCTAGTCTAGTGGTGTTATCATAAATTTTGTCATTGTTGTCAACACTATTTAGTATATTATAGATTGTACATGTATGGTTGATATGTTGTTGAGATGTTATGAGTACATGGAGATATCTTTATGTCATTGTAAATATGTCGGTTTGATGTGTTTCTGAGTGATTTAGAGAAAATTACTAAAGAAAAGAAGTTTGAGTGTTGGAAGTGTTCAATGTGTGCTTTGATATGTGCTCCACATTTCTCCTTTGTTGATCCTATGTCTATGTGGATCTAAAGGTGCGTTTATAATGATCCAATGATGATATAGTCTCGAGTTTCAGTTTAAATTTATAAAATGATGTGTTGTGTGGGAAACCTTGGTAAATGTTTCTAAGGTTGAGAAACGTATAAAAGAAAGGTGAGTTGTGATGAATTGAATGATAGTGTGATGCAAAGTGATGAAAGTGTGCCACAAATCATAAGAGAAGAAGTGTGCATGAGTGAGTTGTGAGAGAATTTTTTCAGTGTGCTAAAGGTAGTGAACTTAAGGTTTATGTAATCCTACAAACATGCTTTAATTTTTGTGTGGATCTTTTGTTCTCTTTTGTATCTGTAGGAAATGAGCCTCCCTATTGGATAGTGATTCCTTTGTAGGAAGTGAGCCTTTGTACTTGGACAATGAGTCCTCTTTCACGCAGTGAGCCTTTGAATCTAGTTTATAATCTTTATATTGTGAGTTAACCCTCACTATTGTTTTTACCTTATTGGATTTTCCACATAAAAATATGGTGTTCATTGTGTTGATTTACTTTTTGTTATCTACGTTTCATGCTCACATTTAATGAAAAAATAGTGTGGTTGAAGATTTGATAATTAATAAAGTTTTGAGTTTAGATTTGTGTGAAAACTGATTCATCCCCACCCTCTTAGTTGTCATGCACATGTTTAATAGGTTTTTGATGTCCTTTCAACCCCATGAAGCAACATCTTGGAAAATTGTGCCAAGACCCATTCACCTTTAGTGGCGAATGGGTCCTCCTTGAATAGGACACCCATTTTTGAATTTAATTTTGGTAGGATTCTAATGATTTTCAATTCTAAATCTGGTGTTGGCTTGAATTATTTGAATTTTGAGGTTAACTCTTAGATTTAGTATAAATATGAGGTTAATTCACATTGTTTTCACCTAGCAAGTTCAAGTTATCATTAAAGCACATTCACAAGAGGATTATAGAGTTTACAAAAACATTTCAAAGGAATTCAAGGGTAGATTATTGAAGACCTATTGTAGCAATTCAAGATCATATCACCATGACAAAGACATAACACATTCATGCATGTTGTTGAGCTAAGACAGTTGATGTAGCACTGAAGATCTATTTGGAAGCATTTTTATACATCCTATTTAAGATCAATATCTACATTCTTCATTGTGACCACATGTTAGTTTTCACATTTACATTCCAAGACAACTTCAAAGGTATCAAGATTGCATATTTCATGTTTCATTCTTCAATTTCATTATTTCATCATTTGGTTTAATTATGTAAAAGGGGTTTGATTGAGGAAAACCCCTATTCACTAACAATCAACAAGTTTTTGTTCTCTTGAATGTTTTTTTGTAGATTTATAGGTAGAAGATAAAGTGGAGAAGAATTTTGAAGCAATATTGTCAAGTTACAAAGTTTCCATTCACGGTGAAAGAACACAGAAAGAAGGCTACAAAATTTTCTACAATTTTTTGGGACCAGACAATTGAGGATTTGAGAGTGCAAAAATAAAGGAATAGAACCTAGGTCTCTATTTTAGAAACCCTAACAAGGAACCATTCGCCACTAAAGGTGAATGAGTTCGTTGTGCCCTAAGAACAAGTTGTACCATAGAAAAAAGGAAACTTGCTTGATTTTGGAAATAATTAATGATAAATTGGAATTAATAAGGCCTTGATTTTGTGTTTCAAGGTGTTTTTCACATCCACACTAGGTCTTGGACCCTTTCAAATGCATTTAACGATGTCTTGTAAAGGTGTTGTAAAGTGTTGTAAAAGACTTCCATGCCTCTCTAGACTTAATGAACCCATTTTCCTTTAATTCAACATTATAAAATATATTTAATTGTATTTCACATCAATCTAGAAGGCTTGTAAACTAAACTTAACTTTAACCAAGTGTTGTACTATGTTTTACACACTCACATTGGTTCTTGTGCCTTTCTAAGCTAAGTGGACCTCATTTTAGTGTAAAAAAGTGTAATTAATCACACTTTCACATTGAATTATGTGTCCCAAACCCTAATTTATCTTCACATTATCATTAATAGGCCCCTATTACCCCATATTGTGCATCTTGAGGCATAATTTGATGAAATACCTGATAAAGTCATCATATAAACCTTATTTTCTTACTTGAAACTAGCATCCTAGCTATCAAATGGGCCCCAATGGAACTAATTTTCTACCTATGGAGAATGAGTCCTTGCCAGGTGGGACCAATTCACCCATGGTGGTGAATGAGTCCCATTTGGGCCAATTTGTACATTTGAGAAGGAAAAACATAAATTTAAGTTTATTATTTTTACATGTCGGCCTTAGGGATAAAATTTATGGGTAAATAAGGTGGATTTCCTATAAATATAAAACCTAATTTACATGCATTAACTCATTTCACAACTCATTCATCATTTATTCTCTCTTTCAAGTCAAGCAAGTTAGGGTTTCATCATTGTAAGTCACAAAGATTGCTTCCTAAGACATTCAAGGGAACATTCTTCATGTTTTTCTTCAAGCATTCAAGATCAATCATCATGGAAAGGTATTAATCCCTTCATTTCATGTTAGTTCTTCATATTATCTATTCATTTGGTTTAATTACCTAAAATGGGCTCAACCAAGGCAAACCCCCATGCCCTAACATCTAAAATTTCTCTTTCTTGTCTTGTGCATTTTGAAGATTTAGGCATCTTGGAGGCTTAGAAATCAATTAATATTGAATTTAAAAAAATTTCAAGTCATCACTTCATTGGATAATTCAAAATACCCATAGAAAGTCACTTTCAGGCCCGAAACTGACAGTTTTAGAACCAAACACCTAACTAAGTAGAAACTGCAAACCAAAGGCTCTTGTTTCCACCTTTGAATCATCAGAAATTCAAAATTGGACTCATTCACCATGGGTTGTTAATGATTCCCACTTCCAGGCCTATTTCTTGGTTTTGTACATTTTTAAATACCCTTTTGTCTAAAACAGGTTGCAAAACAGTTATACAGATCTAGGACTAATTTTCCTAGAATGGTGAATGAGTCCCACTAGGGCTAAAAATTATCATCAACAACATTATAGAAGGAATTTCTATTCTTCATCAAGATATTATGTGCACACTTTCAATTTCATGCATTTTTGTTGCAATTTGCATTCATTCTTAGGTGTTTTTGCATTACATAATGTGTTTTCAAACAAGATCCATTTCTTTAGTTTTCACTTAATAATCTATATATTTTACTTTTTTTTTTGCATCTATATCACTCCATTTAATCATAATTCTATCTTGCATTACTTTATTTGAGTGAACCACCTAGATTTTGTGTGTGAGATCTATCTCTTTCTAGTAGGTGAAAGATCGTAATTGAGCAAAAGAGACTTAGCATTCCACCACCTTAAAATCTATGGTTCATTTTGGTGAACCTACTTTTAGAATACTTTCTTTTTTTATTGGGATTCATTCATCATCCTAGCAATAGCTTGCATGCATTATATTTTGCATTGTTTTGCATTCTAGGGTTTCAAAAACTTGCATTAGTGAAAGGGTCATTTAGCTTGCATTTTTTAATATAATTTCCTTAAAATTTTCTAAAATTTTGCATCTACATCTTATATCTTCATCATACAATGACAAATACATCAAAAAAAATTTAAAATTTCTAATAATTTTGCAAAAAAACCTTACTGGGTCTCATTCACCATGTTGGGCGAATCTATCTCTATCCAGATTTTTGACTGACTATTACAACATCAAAAACCTCATTTATGCTCCTCCTAAGACTCCTAGTATCATATAGTGTAAGTTTGGAAAATTTTGGGAACATTTTTTTTATGCATCTAGCTCAAAAACATCATTTTATACTACCCATTCCTCAAGTAAATTCAATTCCAAACATCCTTATATCTGAAAAAATTCACATTTCTGAAATTTTGCATAACATTGATAAAAGTACTTTTCACTTTTGCTTACACAATATTTCTTAAAAGTACTTTTCATTCTTTCATATACATTGTTTACATTCTTAAGGTGTTGCATACATTGGATAAAAGTGTTTTGTGTCTTTACATATACATTGTTCATATTGTTGAAATGTTGCATGAAATGGTTACATGTGCTTTTTATTATTATCCAAACAATGCTAGTGTCTTACATAACTAGACATATTAAGAAACATTACCTACCTTTTCCCTCTAAGAGTGGTTTTGTGATAGAGAATACAACTTTCTACATTCCTAACAATCATATTTGTTCTTCTCCTAATATATCTCCTATTGGAAAAGAAGATATTTTGGAGATAGAAGAACAACTTAATGAGAATTTTGAGAATCTAGGTTGTTTCTCTCCTCTTACCTCTTTTTGTGGACAAGACATTAATAAACAACACAACCATAGGTAACCATGACACTAACAATTTTTTCTCCTAGTATCTCTCCCTGTTATGAAGATGATACTTTGATGTTAGAAATCTTATTTTGTGAAGGTCATGAAAATCTTCATTGTCCCCCTTCCCCTAACGAAACCCTTGTTGAGCATGAAAATTCAACCCTTAATCATACCCCTACCTGTGATAAAGTCATTTTAGAAGAACCAATCCATGAGTGTCAAGAACATTTGGTTTGTTGTTCTTCTCAAAATCCTCCTCCTAGGTCGGATATCAAGATGCAAGAAAAGGATAACTCTAACTTACTAAGGGATGTTAACATTATTCAACCTCAACTCATTTTTTACCCTCCTTTAGATAAAACTCAAACTCAAACCAAACCTGAACTCATCCTCTACCCACCTCAGAATAATGTGTCACAACAATTGAGTCATAATAGTGTTTCTCATACATATAAAACTTGAAGCTTTATCTACAACCACAACACCCGTACCCTTTCCTAATCCTATCATCCCTAATCCTATCTTACCAGGACCTCCTAGTGGAAAGGAGTACAATCTTTTTCAACAACTAAAGAATACTCCTTCTACAATATAATTATGGGACCTTATTCAAGTCTCCCCTCATTATCAAAACATGATTAAAAATGCTTTACAACAAGTTCTTGTCACTTCTAACATGCAAACAAATGATCTAGCAACCATGATTCAAGCCATAAATGCTGACATTATTTTCCACCAAAGTGAGCTCCCTTCTTTGGAAGTGCAAAAAAAAATGAACCTTTTATGATTATCATTCAATACAAATGGGTATGTGTAGGATCATCATGGAAAAAAAAGGCCCTTAAGTGGCAAAAAAATTAGAAAAATTAGAGTTAGGAAACCTGACGTAAAAATTTGAATAAGTTATCTATATTATTTCAAAAATATGTAAGAATATAATTTGTAGCAAATTGAATGTAGTTTCTAAACTACTAGTTTTTTTTAAAAGAAATCTATTTGGTGAAAATTAGAAATTTCAATGCGAGTAGTACTTAAATTTGAAGGAAAAAATAAGTAGGTGTATCTGACCACCTAACCACAATAAAATGATAATATTTTTTTATAATATTTTAGATATAAGTAGAGGACTCATGTCCCGATGTGATGCATATTTTTTTGTAATTTTTTTCCAAGTAAATAATTAATTATGATTTTTTTATTAGAAATTTTATAAAATATAAAAAACTTGTATGTTTGACCACCTTAACTTGGTCAAAACTTTATGAAATTCAATTTTTCTGTTTTTAATCTTATAGTATTAGAAGCATAAAATGTGATGCATGTTTTGGATTCTAAAAATGTGATACCATTTGGAAGCTATAGATGTTTTTCAATCAGTGTATCAATTAGGACTTTAATCGTAATTTAAATAGAAAATGAATAATAATTACTTATTAAATTCAAAGTAATGAATAATTTATATTGGTCGAAAGTTGAGAATCTTCTTTAAAAACCCTTTTCGTTTCATCAAATTTGGGTTAAAAAAATTCATTAGCCACATATCCATCATATTGCCACTTTTTGGCCCATCATGATCTTGCACATACCCAAATGAAAAGGGATTAAGAGAACTCTTATGGATACTAGTTCTACTCTTAATGTATGTGGAGTGAACCTTCTCGATAGACTTGGTGTTGTTAAATCAAACATTCGACCTGATCCTTTATCTATGAGGGGATTTGACAATATCAGTAAACAACCACTTGGTGTGATCACGTTACCTATTACAATTGGAGTGGCCACATTGGAAAAAACAATCCATGTTATGCCTAACGATCTTGCATATAATATTCCCTTAGGTAGACTGTGGATTCATGCAATGAATGGCATGCCTTATACTCTTCATCAAAAAATGAAATACATCTACAACAACAATGTGTACACACTTGAAGCTGACCCTCATCCAAACAGTTGTTTAAACATTGAGAAAAACACATAAAATCCCTTGAACACATTAACACCAACAAAACAAGTGGACCTTTTCCAACATCTTGAACTAGTTTTGAAGCTCTTAGATGATGATTGGGGTTCCTTATACTTCACACCCACTTCGTTTAGAGAATACCATATCATACACAAAGACTCTAGCAAGGGAAAAGAAACTATAGTTCTGTCAACACAAAACTCAGACAACCCTTCACAATCATCAATGTCAACCACTTTAGAACAATAGACATCAGGTTACACAACAACCTTTGATGAACTTAATCATGAACAACGACCAAACTTCAAAAGAAATGATAAAAAATTATGGACGTGATTATGAGTTTATGAAACAACTTGTATATAGCGAAAAATGATGAGGTGCTCAAGAACAAGGTATCTGCAACCCTATAGAGCCTAACACACAAAAAAATGTCCCATGCTCTTGATTTTTTTCCTTTGATTGAGATAAACATTCCTTCACTTAACATCAACAATCTCACACAACATACTCCTAAATCATTGTTAATAATTGTCCATCCTAAACTCTTCCACACTAGTGGTCTTGAACATCATCCTTTACACAATATGACACAAACAATGAAATCTTTGCATAATTTCAATGTCATCTCACAAGATTCTAATCATTTGAATTTGTTAGATTTTACACCCTCCTATAAAGGAGAGAACAAAATATTGCAATCTAAAGAGTCTTTAAAAGATATGGCACCTCATACTAAGCAAGATGTTTCATTCAAGCAAACCATAGGACCACTTTCTACCATTGATAAAGAGGGTATCTTTTCAAGACTCCTCCAAGATCACTTGATCATCCTCCCTACCAAAACTTGAAATAAATTCTCTTACAAGACTTAATTCTATGCCTATCATAGAGTTTATGGTCATTCTACTAATGAATGTAAGGCTTGGAGTACTCAAATCCAACATTTTTTAGGAGTTTTATGTTCTTCCTTATGTGGGGGGCACCTAATTCCTCTATTTGATGTTTATTTTTTCTCTACCTTGTATCTTATTAGCCATTTCAGCTCACCCTTGTCCTGCACTAAGTGGGGGCAAGGCGTTACATAGTCTTCCCCTCATATGCCATATGTTGTTGCCTCCTTTGGATAGACATTAGCCTTTCATGAACATACAAGAGCAAGCTTGGGATATGGATGATGTTCCTTAAGTTGGCTCACATGTGACCTAATACCCTTTCTCATGATGTAGCTTATTGGAACATATGACTTGGCATAGGGATTTCTGCATAAGCTCTCATGTCTCCTTCTACTTTAATGAAATTGCTCATAGTACTAGTGTTCACAACTACTTTAAAGTGGGGGCCATACATCACGACTCACATTTTATTGTGTGATTTTCTTTTTCTTGTGATTCCCTCTCTTGGACACATTTGACACAATGTTCCCCACGATGAGACAATGCACTTGTCCTCTCTTGGAAACAAGATGAGACAACTTGCACTTATCCTCTCTTGGAAACATTAAGCACAATGTCCTCTAAGATGAGACCTTGCACAAACTAAGAAAAATCCATTTGAAAATTCCTTACACTAATTTGCATTAACAATGTCTATGAGTGTCAAGCATATGAAGTTCTTCTTACTTCATAGAACTCAAAAATAATTTTCCTTTATGGCACCTTATTAAAGTTATAAGGAGGTATAACTTCGATATGGTTGAGTAGGAAGCCCATTCTGAGGCCTGAATTTCCCCATAGCCACCTGCATGTGTGTGAGCATATATCGGTCATTTGTGTCTCACCTGGCAGACAACCAAGAGTTCTATCGCCTCAGAGTGAGTATGCATTTTTGGACAAACAACCTAGATATGATCCACAACATGTTGGACAAATAGTCGAAGCTTGGTCCACCTTTTTATTTTACTTCTTTTGGAAAACTCACCCTGTGAATGACCTGAATTTTTGTTTCCCCAGAGTGAGTGCATCCTTTCCACTCTATTTTTCTTTCCTTTAGTTCTTGCCATTGCACGATTATGTATCTTGATGATTTGACTTAGGAACTTGATCCTAGGGGCTTGAATTCCTTCTTGATTTTTGTAATTCTTTTTCATCTACATCTATATGCTTTGATCCTCTTGAATGTCTACTTTAGTGTGAGTTTGAAGCAAGTTCACCCTCTCACTAAAGTTGTGAGGTGTTTTTCACATCCATACTAGGTCTTGGACCCTTTCAAATGCATTTAACAATGTCTTCTAAAGGTGTTGTAAAGTGTTGTAAAAGACTTTCACGCCTCTCTAGACATAATGAACCAATTTTCCTTTAATCCAACATTATTAAATTTATTTAATTGTATTTACACATCAATCTAGAAGGCTTGTAAACTAAACTTAACTTTAACCATGTTTTGTAATGTGTTTTACATATTCACATTGGCTCTTGTACCTTTCTAGGCTATGTGGACCTCATTTTAGTTTTGTAAAGTGTATTTAATCACACTTTCACATTGAATTATGTGTCCCAAGCGATAATTGACCTTCACATCACCATTAATAGGCCCGTATTACCCTATACTATGCATCCTGAGGCATAATTTGATGAAATACCGGACAAAGTCATCATATAAACCTTATTTTCTTACTTCCTAACATCCTAGTAGTCAAATGGGCCCCACTAGGACTAATTCATCACCTATGGCAAATGAGTCCTAGCCAAGTGGGACTAATTCACCCAAGGTGGCGAATGAGTCCCATTTGGGCCAATTTTGACCTTTGAGTAGGAAAAATTGAAATTTAAGTTTATTATTTTTACATGTCAGCCTCAGGGATCTAATTTATGAGTAAATAAGGTGGATTTCCTATAAATATAAGTCTCTAAACCCTAATTTAAATCCATAAATTCATTTCACAACTCATTCATCATTCATTCTCTCTTTCATGTCAAGCAAGTTAGGGTTTCATCATAGTAAGTCACCAAGATTTCTTTCTAAGACACTCAAGGGAAGATTCTTCATGTTTTACTACTGACATTCAAGATCAGTCATCATGGAAAGGTATTAATCCCTTCATTTTATGTTTGTTCTTCATATTATCTCTTCATTTGGTTTAATTACCTAAAAGGGGTTTTACCAAGGCAAACCCACATGCCCTAACATCCAACATTTCTCTTTCTTGTCTCATATGCTTTGCAAATTTAGGCATCTTAGAGGCTTAGAAATCATTGAAGATTTCATTGCAAAGTTGTTCAAGTCATCTCTTCATTGGATAAGTCAAAATACCCATAAAAAGTCACTTCCAAGCCCAAATCTGATAGTTTCAAAACTAGACACTTGAAGAAGTAGAAAGAGAAAACTAAAGGCTCTTGTTTCCACCTTTGAATCTTCAAAAATTGAAAAGTGGACTCATTCACCATGGTGGCGAATGAGTTTGCCTTCTAGGCCTATTTTTGGTTTTCTACATTTTTAGATACCCTTTTTTCTAAAACAAGTTCCAAAATAGTTTTACATGTCTGCAACTAACTCGCCCAGAATGGCAAATGAGTCCCACCAGGCCTAAAAATCAACATTAGTAGCATTCTAGAAGCCATTTCCAATCTTCATCAAGGTGCACACTTTGAGTTTCATGCATTTCTGTTGCAATTTGCATTCATTCTTAGTTGTTTTTGCATTACACAATGTGTTTTCAAACAAGATGCATTTATTTAGTTTTCACTTAATAATCAATAGCTTTTACTAGTTTTTTGCATCTAGATCACTCCATTTAGTCATAATTCCATCTTGCATTCCTTTATTTAAGTGAACCACCTAGATTTTGGGTGTGAGATCTATCTCTTTCCATTAGGTGAAAGACCCTAATTGGGAAAAAGAGAGTTAGCATTCCACCACCTTAAAATATATGGTTCACAAGCTTCTCACAACAAGGCACACATTATTTTGAGCTTTAAAAACTCCCCTCATACTTTCCATAATAGTTAGTGTTGGAACTATTAAAATCAGATGATTTTTTGCATATTTTCATGTCCCCTGAGTCTCCATATGAGTATTTCCTTGTGCATGTTTCCTTAATTTCATAATTTTTTTGCTCATATTTTGGCTTATATCTGACCCCTAAATCATCTATCTATGAGTTTTCCACATTCTAGTTCATATCGGCATGAGTACACCATTGTTTCCCCGACCCATTATGTGTTTTCTGCTTGCATAAGTCTAAGTTGCCTATCGGCAAGACTTATTATTTGTCATAGTGACTGGATTTTATTTATAGGTGGTTGTCTGCAAGACCTTGGTTTTGTTTTGATGATTGAGTATGGGTTCTATCAGAAAAGGCTTGATGCATCGATATATATCATACCGAATCTATTGTGTCTTGTCGATGGTATCTTTTAATTTGCTTTCGGTGAAGGTTTGGCTTGGTCTTGGTGAACAAGGATGACTACAAGATGCTTCAGTGTGACTTGGTGTTGTCTCCACGAGGTCTCCATGATTTTATCATGTTACAGTGACAGTGTGGTGTGCAAGGGATTTTTGGTATAGTGTCGGCATTCTTTATAACCTCTCCCTGATACTAATTTGTCTTGGCGATAGTGTGTGGGGAATGATTTTTAGCATAGGAAGTGCTTTGTCTCGGTGAATGGAAAAGAGGCATGGTGTGGGACTTTTCGAATAGAAAAATGATGTCTATGGGAGGTCCCCCCGAAGGTTGGGTGCTATGGTGATAAGTGGAGGATGGTTGTCGGTGTGAGATATCTTGTGTCACGGCAACTCATCAATGAGTTAGGGGGCTCTCAGAGTAACATAAGGTTTTTGATATAATGTCTCCCCGATATCACAAGGCTATGGCAAAACACAGTGGAGACATAAGGGTGCTTCTTGACTTTGGTATAACATGTGGGTAGCTATGGCGAATGCGATTAAAATAGGGATGCAAGCAGAATGATAAGCGAGTGAATTTCCTTCGGTAGGATGATATGGATGTCTCACCAACTGCTCACTGGTGAAAACATAATTTCAGAATGCTAAGGCCGACATGAATACACTTGAAGACCGTTTCCTACTAGCTCGATTGGAGCCTGAATCTTGTGGAGGCCGACATAATATTTTATTTTGATATTTTTCTCATGCTGGTGTATAAATAAGCATGTTGTAGTTGTTAATAAAGACCAAACATGAGATTTTTGATTGACTGCAAAACAGATACAGTAGAATAAAATTATCAAACTAGAGGCTATTGTTGCATGATTTTCACAATGGAGGTATTTATGAGATTTAGTTGATGTTGCTGCATTTTCTCTAGTGTCAATTGTTTGTTGAATTGAAAATGAAGAATACTGCTAAGTTGTCTCCATGAATGATTTTTTTGGTTGTTTAAATTAACATAGCAAGTTTATGTTTGATTTATCGATACACATTTGTTGTATTTGTGTGATCAATCAATTGGTTCTTTCAAGAAAAGATTAAATCCTCTTATTGATCACAGTAATCAGAGAAACTCATTCTGGATTATTGAAGTAGAACTTAGTAGTTACATGGTTGCATGTTTATACAAGTTGTAAACAAAGCATATTCCAGATAATTTGTGTCTTCTCCAGAAAGTGTTGCTTATCTTCATCTAATTTGACTCTGCATACCCAACAAGGCACTAGTCTCTGCACCTCATCATTATAAACTGATTCTGTTACTTTTTGTAGACATGCAAAATTAACATTATGCATTCGATCGGATTCAGTCAAATTAGATGTCGCATTAGGACCATTCATCAATTAATCAAATGCATCATATCAATTCACCTAGTAAATCAGGTTCTTATCATCAAAAGCTCAATCATAGTTTAATTAAATAAATCAAGCTTTATTTAATTAAAATCCTAAACATGCATCTTCCATCCTTTTCTGATTTAAATAAAACAAGTATTTAAGTCTTGAAAGTCAAATCATCTAATCAGCATTAAATCAGCATAATCATCATCTATTTAATCTAACCCTGATTAAATACTCACCCACTTGCATTCTCTAGATTTGGCCACTTGCACATGAAATTGCATTTATTTGATTTATCAAAATCTTTATTTTCAACTTGGCATAAAGGAAGAATATTCTCCAAGTTTGAATTTCCCCCAAGTGGACATGTACACCCAACAGAGCATTTATGAGACCTTACATGTCTCTTACATGTCCCCTTCCAAAGTCAAACTCAACATTTATTGAAAATTTGAATTCAAAATTTCCCCCTCTTGGGCACTCTTCCCAAATCTTGCACAACTATTGACCTATCATCATTTGACAAGTGTCCTCCTATCATTGGCTTGATCTTTGTCCCACATTGGTCCCTCTTCAACACTCAGCATTTGAAAATCTTTAAATACAAGCTTCATCTTTGAGCAAATCCTCCACAATCTTGCAAGGTCACTCTCTTCATTTGAGATTTGATCTTGTCCATTTCATCATCATCATCTAAGCTTATTGATCAAGGGTTGGGAAAGGGTCACTAGCACATGTGACACCAATCCAACATGGAATAGGTGATTATCATGCTTTTGAAATGTCTTTTTGATGTTGTTTTTGTTACTTGTGGAATTTCTTTAGCATAGGTATTTTATTTCATGGAGGTATTTGCAGATTTGTGTGTTTAGACTAACCTTTCTAATGAGTATTTGAAGTTGGTCTTACATGCAAATTTAGGGTACTTCACTTTTAATTGAGTATTTAGGACTTAGAGCAGAATATTGTCACTATTTTCAAATTGAATTTCATACGTTCACTCCCATATGCCATTGTGAACAAGTGTTGTAACTGGATTGATTGCAAGTTCAAGTCTGCATTATTCAGAGAGGTACACCCACCTTGGTCTTGCAGCACCTAAGGAGTAGAAGGTTTGATTGTTTCAAACCTTGTTCTATTACCCTTAAATGTTGTGAAAGCTTGGAAACCTTTCATGGTTCAAACTTGCATTTTTGAGATCTAACAAATTGGCGACTCTACTGGGGAACAATCAAAATCAAAGCCTTAATCATAGAGTCAGAAGTCGTGCATAGATTCTGCTGGGAACTAAAAATATCAGATATTTTTCTCACTTTTTGATAAAAGTGAGTGGCTACTCTGATAGAAAAATTTTGCAGTCATTCATCATGAATGGAAGAAGATCTCAGTATAGGGGAGGTCATACTGGAGCCCCTGTGGGTGGTAGTATGTGGACACATAAAGATGACAGAGCTGATAAGGGAAAAGGAATAAATGAGGACATGTGTATAACAAACAAAGGTAAAGCACCAAGAGCACATGGTGAAACAAATAATTGCTATGATACATGGAGAGATGATTCAAGTGCAAAACTTTATACTCCCAAAGACCAAAGAAATCCTTTTCTTCTCACGATTCTCAGAAACAGGCTGAGTTTGAAGCTAGGAAACAAGCTAAGTTTGAATTTGAACAAGAGGCTGAATGAATCATAATTCATAACCATGAGCTCTTGATTTCTGATGAAGCAAAAGCACTATTGGAACAAAAAGAGAAGAGAATAAGGGAGCTAGAAGCTAAATTGCAGAAAGCTCAATTTGTTGATTAAGCAGCTGGTGGCTCAAAGTATGTCCCACCTCACAAGCAGGGTGATCATGGCACAGGGCCCTCCAATCAGCAAAATTCTCCTCACCATAAGATAGGGAATCACTATAGGTAGCTGATTTATTCCCAAACAACACACAAATGTGCACCCACCTCCTAGTCATCATCACATCCCTCACCATAATGCACAATTCAATAATCCTTTACATCAGTATCAGTATCCACCTATCCCCCCCCTCACCAATATGCAACGATGATCTGGCAGTTTGATTTGGTAGGTTTCAATCCATGCCCTTACCCTATGGATGGTAGTTGGAGAGGTATGATTCCCAAGTTTGTAGGGAGCAATGCAATCACTGCTAAAGAACATCTAAGGAATTTCAATGTGTCCATTCAAGACATAGGTATGCCATATGAAGATTTGCACATGAGGCTGTTTATGATGTCACTTATTGAAGATGCTATGGATTAGTTTAACAGCTTGCCAGCATATTCAATTAATTCTCTCCAAGCATTTCAAGACAAATTCTTAGAAAAATATGAGAATCAAAATGCTCCAGATGTAGCTCTTCATGAATTGGTGAGGATTTAGAAAAATCATAATGATTCAATTTATTATTTCAATCGCAAATTCAACAAGTTGCATACTAAATTCCCTCCCGAATCAAGGTTGTCAGACTCTGCTGCATTGAGTATTTATTTAAGTGCATTTGATCCCAAAACAGGGTATGAACTGAGAAATAGATTTCTAAGAGACTTGGCTGAAGCATAGAAAGTTGCATTGACAATTGAAAATAATAGGAAGGCTACTGGTGTAACTAATAAAAGAGACAACCCGAGGCCTCCTCAGCAAAATAATTATCAGTATAGACAAGAGAATACATATAGAAATGAAAACTGAAATGAAAGGCCGAGGTTGCATGATATGCCTTACAATATAGACTGGAAAGATGGGAAACCTATGGCAGCCAGGCCCAGAAATAAAGAAACTCCAGATCCATTGAGCAAGAAAGGGACTTACATGGTGAGTAATAATTACTTTTGTGAAGTTTGTAATCAACCACATTCTCTAGAATATTGTGTTATAGCTCAGAAGATGCAAGAAGAGGGAATGCTAATGGAGGATAATGGAGAAGATCACAAGATCTATTTGGCTTCAGATACCTTTTACCATGCTGAGGAAGGATATTCATCTTTAGAGGATGAGGGCTATGAGTGTGATGTTTCCAATCAGAAGTACAATGTCCATATGGCTGAACAGTAGATTTTTTGTGACTCTGATGAAGACTACACAGAGCCACATCTTGTTGAAATGATTGTTCAGTGCAATGTAAGGAGACTCACTAAATATGAAATGGAGAAAATAATTGTCACAGTAGTTGAGGACACAAGGAGTAAATATTGGTTGAGAAACAAAAAAGTGAATGAGCTAGATGGAGTTTCTGGGGGAATTTTTGTAAAAGATCAAAAGAAAACACAAGAAACTGTAAAAAAGCCAGAGAACAAGTAGCATGATAAAATTGAAAAGAAGTCTGACCAAGAGTAGAAAGTTGCAAAATTACACAAGGAAATGCAAAAGTCTGATCAACCTAGTAAAAAAGAAAAAGAGGAAAGCAAAGGAGAAGCGCTAGAACTGAGGAAGACTGTCAAGATAGAAGGCTTCTCTTTTGATTTCACCCAGGCATTATCCCAGGTAAAAATGTCTGTTCCACTACTTGAATTGATGAAAATTAAGGAGTACAGAGATAGTGTTGTTCAATTGATTACAAATGGGAATGAAAAGCATATGAATTCTAAAGAAGTCAATAGGTAGGAAAAGATAAATAATTTAGAGGTCTGTCTAGGTGATGTTTTAACAACCTCCCCACAAGTGGATCCCTTCTTTACCACATTACTAATAAATAATAAGTTACTGAGGAATTGTATGATAGATTTTGGTGCTGCTATAAACATTATGCCAGTAGGAGTAATGAAACAGCTTTGCATGTGGGTTGATACATGTGAAGGGAAGTGTTATGCAATGGATAATAGACCTGTACCTGTGGTAGGCATTATGAGAGGAGTTGAAGTCAAACTGGCTTCTTATCCACAAGTGGCTTATAATATAGACATAACAGTCATTGATACTCCTCAATTTGGGATGCTTCTGTCAAGACAATGGATGATTGTTGTTGGTGGAAATGTTCAATTTGATTTATCTTATGCTACTATTCTAGTGGATGGCAGGATGTCAAATTGTATAGAGAACCAAGAATGCATCAGCTTGTTGACTGTGTACCTCAAGATCAGATTAATTGTTTCTGTGATGTTGATCTTGGAAGTTTTAAGGTTGAACCAGCTCAACCAGAATTGACTAATAGTGATCTAATTGAAAAACATGTGGCTCAAAACTACAATGAAGTCTGGAAGATGTATTTTGATGGAGCATGCAGTCAAGAAGGAAATGGTGTTGGGATTGTTTTTGTTTCCCCTGAAGGTACTACTTTTAAATATTCTTTCTTGTTGGCATTCGAATGTACAAACAATTGGCAGAATATGAAGCTTTACTGACAGGTTTGAACATAGTTGTGAAACACAAGATTAAGTTGCTAACTGTCTTTGGCGATTCTGAGTAGGTTGTTTCACAAACTAAATCTAAGTACGTAGAAAAGCACAAAAGATTAAAGCAATACAGGAATGCTGCCTCAGACACAATTGAATTGTTTGATGCCTTCTCAATTGAGTGGATTGACAGGTCAAAAAATATAATGGCTTATTTCTTAGCAAATGTGGCACTCAAAAGAGATGATATTACATTGGATGGGGTATCACAGATTGAGTTCAAGACAAGGCTTGTTGTTCCTGATAATGTTTATAGTTGGTAGGTCTTCAATGATGATACTGATCTTTTGAAATTCCTCAATTGTATTGATCAATATGAAGCTCAAGAAATTGATTTCAATGCTTTTGTTGAGGAAGTAGATGGCAAACAAACTGTGCTTGGCAAGGAGATCTTATAGCTCAAAACAAATAAATTGTGCAAGGGTCTAGTGGCATTGGAAAGGGTGCATGATGGAAATGATAGATCTCTAATGAAGCAAACACCAGTCAAAAAGGAAGATGTTGAAGAGATTAACTTGGGGACTGACATAGCACCAAGAAAGGTATACATTGGAAAGAAGATCAGCCCTACAATTAGAAGAATGCTGATAGAGTTGCTGAGAAAGTACAAACATGTTTTTTCTTGGTCATATGAAGATCTGAAAGCATACAGGGAAGATTTATTTCAGCATGAAATATCACTAAAACCAGACGCCAAGCCTTTTAGGCCGAAGCAAAGACCTATAAATCCAACACTGGAGCCTAAGATACAGGAGGAATTGACAAAGCTCAGAGATGAAGGAATTATAAAACCAATTAGACATTCAACGCGGGTTTCTAATTTGGTTCCTGTAAGAAAGAAGAATGGTGATATCAAATTATGTGGACTTTAGAAATATGAACATTGCATCTCTCAAGGATAATTATCCTCTCCCCAACATGGAAGCAATATTGCATAAGGTGATAGGCTATGACCTATTACCTATGATGGATGGGTTTTCTAGATTCAATCAAGTCAAAGTCAAGAAATCTGAGCAATATAAGACATCATTCACTACTCCTTGGGGAACATACATATACATAAGAATGTCATTTGGTCTCACTAATACTGGAGCGGCTTTCCAAAGAGCCATGGATGTTGCATTTGCTGATTTGATTAACGTTATCATGGTGGTGTATCAAGATGACTTGACTACTTACTCGAAGAAGGTTGAAGATCATGTGCAACACCTTGAAAAGGTATTTATCAAAGCTCTTGAATATGGTATTAGTTTAAATCCAAAGAAGTGTCATTTTGCAGTCACAGAAGGTAAGCTTTTGGGGCATATTGTTTCAAAGGAGTGAATTAGAATAGACCTTGAGAGAGTTGACGCTATTGATAGGGTTCCTATTCCCAAAACTATCAAGGCTATACAATATTTCTTTGGACAAATTAATTTTGTTAGAAGATTTGTTTCTATTTTTCCTAAGATCATCAAGCCCATATCAAAAATGTTAAAGAATGGATAGAAAATGATTGGACTGCTGAAGCTTTGGATGCTTTTATATCTATCAAAATGGCTATCAAAGAGGCTCATGTTCTTAAATCCCTAGATTTTACAAAGCCTTTTCAGATTTTTTCATTTGCCTCAATGCATACTATTGTTGTTGTCATGTTACAAAAGAATAATGATGGTTATGAACAGTCTGTATCTTTCTTTAGTAAATCATTACAAGGGTCTGAATTAAAATATGACATAATGGAGAAACAAGCATTTGCAATGGTAAAGGCTATAAAAGCATTCAGGCCATATCTGGTGGGAGCAAAAATAGTTGCTTTTGTCCCTCATGCTACTGTCAAAGACATTTTAACACAATCTGAAGTTACAAGGAAAAGATGTAGATGGATCAACAAGATTCAAGAATTTGACATGGAGATACAAATTACTAAGTTGGTAAGAGGCCAAGGCTTGGCTAAGTTGATGGCAAAAACTAATATTGAGGCAAATCAGATCTGCAATGATGAAGAAGGGGCTGCAGTTACAAGCATTGAACATACTCCATGGTATACTCATGTTATACATTATCTTAAATATATGAAATGTCTAGATGGATTAAGTGACAGCCAAAGGAGAACTTTCAAGTTGCAGGAATCCAAATATGTTTTCATGGATGGAGATCTATTTTGGAAAAATAGGGATGTCATATTTTTGTTATGTTTGGATGAGTCATAGGCTAAGCATGTTTTGAAGGAAATGCAGGAAGGAGTTTGTGGAGGTCATTATTCAGCAAAGACAACTGCACACAAAATTCTTAGGGCTGGATATTTTTGGCCAAGGGTTTTTAATGATTCTTTGACACATGTGAGAAAATGTGAAGCTTGCCAAAAGTTTTCTGGAAGATTGAAGTATTAGGGTGCTTTGCCACTCCGACCTTTGCAGGTCGATGCCCCTTTTCATCAATGGGGAATTTATTTCATTGGAGAGATACATGAGAAGTGAAGTGGAGGACATAGATGGATACTAGCTACTACTGATTATTTCACAAAATAGGTGGAGGCAATCCCAACCAAGTAGGCTACAAGTAAAGTTGTAACAAATTTCTTGATGGATAACATTGTCACTAGCTTTGGTACACCATTGAGGATAATCACAGACAATGGGATGTACTTCAGGTCAGATGAATTCAAAAGTTTTTGTGATAAGTATGGCATTACTATTTCTTATACAGCCCCTTATCATCCACAAACCAATGGTCAAGCAGAGTCCAGCAATAAGAGTCTCTTGAAAATTATAAAGAGAAAG
Source organism: Sequoia sempervirens (assembly GCA_007258455.2). Classification (NCBI taxonomy): domain Eukaryota; kingdom Viridiplantae; phylum Streptophyta; class Pinopsida; order Cupressales; family Cupressaceae; genus Sequoia; species Sequoia sempervirens. The sequence continues at coordinate 50,168,115 of VDFB02373365.1, read as the reverse complement.
CTGGGACAGAACAAGAAGGCTTGGGATTCAAAGTTAAAAATGGTTGTGTGGGCTGATAGGATCACTGTGAAGAAGGCAATTGGAAAATCACCATTTTAATTAGTGTATGGAGCACAGGCTAGGATGCCCCTGTAGAATTTGTTACCAGTCTACAAGTTTGTCTTGCAAGAAGATTTGGAAGTTCTTAAACCCATGGAAGACATAATGGAGCAACTTGCTGAACTTGATGAAGTAAGGAGGGAGGCACTAAATAAAAACATGAAGTTACAAGCACAGATGAAATATCTATTTGACAAGAAGGCAAAGAATAGAAAATTTGAAGAAAATTATTTGGTGTTGATGTGGAATGCAAGGTGTCAGGAGAAAGGAAAGCATGGTAAATTTGAAGCTCTTTGGCTAGGACCTTTTGTTGTCATTGGAGAAAAGGGTGAGGACTCATATTATCTACAGAACATGGCTGGTGAAGATCAGGAATTTCCTGTTCATGGGAAATTCTTGAAACTTTTTTTCTCTTGAGATACATAGAGGGTTGAGGGTTGCTAGTGCATGGATAACTCTTGTGTATCTTCTTTAAAATTATTTTCCATGCACAATAGTTTTAGGTTTTCATCCACTTCCATTTCATTCCCATTTTCCATTCACCTTCACTTTGCATTCAATTTGCATTCACTTTCACTTTGCATTCATTTCCATTACCATTCATTCCATTGCTGCTCATTGGTTCTTTCTCTATCTAGCCTGCTCTCCCAAAGATTTGGATCCTTGCAATGATCTGACTATCATTCATCTCTAGATGGAGCCACTGTTGGAACTGTTAAAATCATATGATTTTTGCATATTTTCATATCCCCTGAGCCTCCATATGAGTATTTCCTTGTGCATGTTTCCTTCATTTCATAATTTTTTTGCTCATATTTTGGCTTATATCTTACCCCTAAATCATCTATCTATGCATTTTCCACATTTTGGTTCATATCGGCATGAGTACACCATTGTTTCCCTGACCCATTGTGTGTTCTCTGCTTGCATAAGTCTGAGTTGCTTATCAGAAAGACTTATTATTTGTCATAGCGACTGGATTTTATTTACAGGTGGTTGTCAGTGAGACCTTGGTTTTGTTTCGTCAACTGGGTATGGGTTCTATCGGCAAAGGCTTGAGGCATCAATATATATCATACCGAATCTATTGTGTCTTGTTGACAGTATCTTTTAATTTTCTTTTGGCAAAGGTTTGGCTTGGTCTTGGCGAACAGGGATGACTACAAGATGCTTTAGTGTGACATGGTGTTGTCTCCGTGAGGTCTCCTTGATTTTATCATGCTACAGTGACAGTGTGGTGTGCAAGGGATTTTCGGTATAGTGTCGGCATTCTTTATAACCTCTCCCCGATACTGATTTGTCTTGGCAATAGCGTGTGGGGAATAATTTTCAGCATAGGAAGTGCTTTGTCTCAACTAACAAAAAAGAGGCATGGTGTGGTACTTTCAGAATAGTAAAATGATTTCTACGGGAGTTCCCCCCGAAGGTTGGGTGCTATGGCGATAAGTGGAGGATGGCTATTGGTGTGAGATATCTTGTGTCACGGTGACTCATCAATGAATTAGGGGGCTCTTGGAGTAACATAAGGTTTTTGATATAATGTCTCCCCAATATCACAAGGCTATGGCGAAACACAATGGAGACATAAGGGTGCTTCTTGACTTCAGTATAACATGTGGGTAGCTACGATGAATGCGATTAAAACAGGGATGCAAGCGGAATGATAAGAGAGTGAATTGCCTTCGGCAGGGCGATATGGATGTCTCACCAACTGCTCACTGGTGAAAACATAATTTAAGAATGTTGAGGCCGACATGAATACAATTGAAGACTGTTGTCTGCCAGCTTGATTGGAGCCTGAATCTTGTGGAGGCTGACATAATATTTTATTTTGATATTTTTCTCATGCTGGTGTATAAATAAGCATGTTGTAGTTGTTAATAAAGACCAAACATGAGATTTTTGATTGACTACAAAATAGATACAGTAGAATAAAATTATCAAACCAGAGGCTATTGTTGCATTATTTTCACAATGGAGGTATTTATGAGATTCAGTTGATGTTGTTGCATTTTCTCTAGTGTCAATTGTCTGTTGAATTGAAAATGAAGAATACTGCTAAGTTGTCTCCATTAATGATTTTTTTGGTTGTTTAAATTAACATAGCAAGTTTATGTTTGATTTATCGATACACATTTGTTGTATTTTTTGTGATCAATCAATTGGTTCTTTCAAGCAAAGATTAAATCCTCTTATTGATCACAGTAATCAGAGAAACTCATTCTAGATTATTGAACTAGAACTTAGTAGTTACATGGTTGCATGTTTATACAAGTTATAAACAAAGCATATGCTAGATAATTTGTGTCTTCTCCAGAAAGTGTTGCTTATCTTGATCTCATTTGACTCCGCATACCCAACAAGGCACTAGCCTTTGTACCTCATCATTATAAACTTATTCTGTTACTTTTAATTGAGTATTTAGGACTTAGAACAGAATATTGTCACTATTTTCAAATTGAATTTCATCTGTTCACTCCCATATGCCATTGTGAACAAGTGTTGTAAGTGGATTGATTGCAAGTTAAAGTCTGCATTATTCAAAGAGGTACACCCACCTTGGTCTTGCAAAACCTAAAGAGTAGAAGGTTTCAAACCTTGTTCTGTTACCCTTAAACGTTGTGAAAGCTTGGCAACCTTTCATGGTTCAAACCTGCATTTTTGAGAGCTAATAGTTAGGATCCGTTTCTAATTGTTATTTAGGAATTTTGGCTCTCATAATTTAATTAGTGGTTCATCATCTTGTTGACTCATTTTGATGCAAACCCTCTTTTCCTCCTAAACATTAATGGTGAATCTAACCTATTGAATATGGATTTTTTTTAATTTTGAAGTATTTCATTGCTTCCTAGGTTAGATCTTGCATTCATTTGCATTTAACTTGCATTGAATTATATCTCATTTAGAGTTTGTTACTTTGCATTCAAACTTGGATCTCATTTAGGGTTTAGAATTGTATTGTTTTGCATTCTCCAAATATGAAAATTACAAAAAAAATAGTCACTTTTCATATCATTTACATCTCATAAACTCGCATTTGGAAATCAAAACATCATTGCATTTCAAATTAGATCTTTCCATTCATCATTTTATTGCATTTTCACATTGCATTTTTGGAAAATATGAAACCAAAAGTTATTGTCTCAGACCTAGAATTGAATAAAATTGAAATGTATTTTTTTGTATGTGGGACTCTCTTACACTTCTAGGGTTTTGGACCTAAAAGGAGAGAGATACAGAAACCTTAACGCTTCAATCAAGAACAAAACCCTTGAGATTTCAATGCAAAGAAGATTGAAATCTATCAAAGAGGATTGTCCTAAAGGCTGAAAACTGATAAAGGAGTTCACCACTAATGAAAAACTTGGAAAATGCAAGATGTTTGAAAACACGCTGTGATATGCAAAAAACCTAGAAATGCAAATAGATTATAACATAAAACTTTGATATTTAAAGTGTCCACCTGAATACTGGAGAAGGATGGAATGGAGCTCTAGAATCCTAAATAAATTTCTTTTTAGGCCAACTAGGACTCACATGCCAGGCTAGGTGACTTAATCCTGCTTTGGGTGAACAATGTTAGAATAAGTTTCGGACAAATGGGCACTTAGATTTACAAAAATCTCTGTTAGAATCCTACAGTGGGACTCATTCACCACTAATGGTGAATCAATCCACTTTTGGATTTCTAGAAATTCAACAATGGAATTTGTAGCTCTCGGTCTGCACTTCTACTCCTAGTTCAAATTTGGGTCTGAAACTATCAAATTTAGCCTATAGGTGTTCTCCAAGCTTCTCTTAGGACTTTGAAAATTTGATGGAAACCTTTTCAATCTTTCTCTTTGACAAATATACAACCTAAAACTACAAATCACATGCAAGGAGAGGGAAAAATTGTTGTGGGTTTAGTGAATAGGGTTTTTCCTTGGTCAAACCCCTTGTTGGTAATTAAACCATTGAAATGAGATGAAAGGTGAAAAGAGAATGATAAATGAATAAAATAAATGCTAAAACTCACCAAACCCTTCAAGTAGTGTCTCTAATGGATGTATACTTTAAAATGCTTGAAATTCTTAGAATTCTTGATTGATTGATTGAGTGATTTGTTGGGTGGTGGAATGAGTAGAAAACAACTTACATTTATACTTGATTATATAATAATTCCTAAAAATACATCACAGGTCGACCTTACATCTTAGAAAAAAAAAACTCCCCAGAAATTTGAATTTCCTTTGAATTTTGTAACAAAGGGGACTCATTTGGCACTCTGGGCGAATGGGTCCCATCTAAGGGGACTCATTCATCCAAAATGGCTAATGGGTCCCACCTTAGGCATTTGAACTGGGTTTTAGGATTTAAATGTTTTAAATGATGTTTATTGGGTTTATTCTAAAAAATACTCATAAGGCCTGTATATGCAAAATGGGGCCAATTAAGGCATAAGAAAGCCTAATTATTAATGAAAAGCCTAGAAAAGTGTGAAATTTTGTTACAACACTTTACAATACTTTGAAATAAGGCTTGGTAAATGATAAAAATAGTTTATTTAGGTGAAATACATTAATAAGACCCTAGAAACATGTGAAAGTGTGTTACAACACTTCACAACACCTAGGTAAGGTACCATTAAAATCCTTATTAGTTCATAAGGGCCCAAGACCTAATGTGAATGTATTAACCACATTACAATAGTAAATCAAGGGAAAACTAAACCAACACCCACAAGAAGGACCCAAATGACCTTGAAAATGTCCAAAGATCCATTTTTCTATGCTAGAGAGATTAGAAAAATCTTGAAAGTCAGTCAAAAATAGTTTAAAACCCCTAATCAAGGACCCGCTCACCTTTATAGGTGAATGAGTCCTTGATAAAGCTTGACTTGAACCTTTTTGGCATATGAAAAGCATTCAAATCACTCAGGAATCAGTAGAAACATCTCAAAAATACTTAACCAAGACCCATTCACCCTTACTAACGAATGAGTCCCTGTTAGATCTTGATTTGTATTTTTTGGAAATTCAAATCATAGTTTTAGGCTCTTGTTTGCTGCTATTAGTTTCCTATTTCAATTTTATGATTCTTTGTTTAATCATATGCATTGTATCTAACTTAAATTGCTTCATTTTAGTGCATTGTTAAAAATCAAAATTACATTTACAACATTTCATTTTTAGTTTATTGCATTGTGTAATTAGCAAAGTACTTCTTTTAGAATCTAAAAAAATGCATTTCATTCTAGTTCATTGCATTTCCCCTTTCCATTTAGAGTTTGCATACTAGGTTTGTAAAACTTGTATGAGCTTTACAACTTGGTGGCCGATTAGCAATACTATTGCAAGATAGTTTGAGTCTTGTGTCATCGCATGATATCTCATTCACCATGTGAATTGTAGGTTTTCTAGCTCTCTTTCTGATAGTGTTGATAATCAACCCTCCATGGATCATAGTTTACATACTTCATTTCCAATGACTTCACCTCCTACAACAAATGTGTTTAATGTTAACAATATTGTCCCTACCATCACCACTTGTACTCAAGCTTTGGGATCAACTCAAAGCTAAGATGGAATTTGAATTCCATCTTCTATGATACCAATGTCCATTCTAAAATACACTAGTACTCAACCCACCATAAATTTTGAACCTACCACAACCCTTCAACCTACAACAACCTTTCAACCAGCCACAACAATAATACCCACTAGCACTATGTACACTTCTTTAGGTATTCCTTCAACCTTTGTGAATTAAAACATAATAACTCATCAATAATCCACCTTCACCAGCATGAAATTCACTAGCCCTTCGCATATATACACCACTCCGCCTTATTCTCATCAACCTTACAATAAAAATTATCCTATCATTAACTCAATTTTGCAAACCATGATATCCCATCAGCAAGAAGTGGAAACCTTACAAGAAAAGAAAAAAAATTAACCTTTGCAATGCATCAAGTCCAATCTACTATCCTTGGACATATTAAGAGCACGACTGCCACAAGGTATATAAGTTCCTCAATTTGAGAAATATGGTGGAAAAGGAGATCATGTTATCCATATTTCTTCTTTTATGACCTTGTGTAGTGATTTCATATTTGAATATAAACTTTGGGCTAAGCTCTTTCCTAGGTCTTAAAGGATACTACTTTACAGTGGTTCTCTTCTTCATAGAATAATTCAATTGGTTCATTCAATGAATTTGTTGATTCCTTTTCCAACCACTTCCATATTCACGTGTGTCCTAAAATTACCCTTGCCAATATAATGGCATGCAAACAAAGAAAGGATGAGAAAGTGACCAATTTCATAGCAAGATACCAAACACTTTATTCACAAGTCAAAACTAAGATTCCTAACACCGACCTTTAGTGAATGTTTATTGCCAACTTTCAAGATAAGCTCCAAAGAAAAGTTTAAATATTGAGATTTCCATCCTTTAAATAATTATGTACAACCCTTGGTGATTATCAAAATTCAACTTGTGGTTGTGATGTGACAAATCCCCCTAGTCATCATGAAAAATTCAAATCCACGACTCAAAAAGGCTATCAACCTATCAAAAAGAAAAATAACGTATTTTTACTATTCAATAGGACAACTGAGAGGTGGGGGTGAATTATATGTCACAAATTTTAATCTTTAATTCAATCACCGAAACTAATACATAAAAATACTTAAATAATTAATCATCAAATTCCAATGCAAAAACTCAAATCCAACACATAAACACAATAACACCTAATTTACGTGGAAAACCAAATGAGGGAAAAATCATGGTGAGGATTTACTCACACTATAGAGAATATCAAAAACCAATTGCAAAAGGCTCACTGCCTGAAACAAGGCTCACTACCTGAAACAAGGCTTACTTCCTAAAATAAGTTTCACTGCCTGAGATAAGGCTCACTGCTTGAAATAAGGATGTACTATCCTACACAAGGATTCACTATCCAATAGGGCTACAACCGATAGGGCTCACTGCCACAAAGATACAAAGAATAAAAAGAAGACTTGTTATAGAGAGACTACGATATTAATACAACAAAGGATTCCACCACAGTTACTTGATTAGTTTGCATGAATGATAGAGTTCACCTTCTTCTCACTACATTTTAAAACTCAACACTAAGCTTCACACTAATTTTCCACACACAACTCACACACTTTCTAAATAGCATCAATGTCGCATTTAATCTTTCACTTATCTTCCTTATTTTCTCTTGTATATTTATCATTACTAGCTCATCCTATATTTATATTATCTCCGACCTTGAAAAATATCCAAAGTGAGCCATCCAAGTTTAAATTCAAATTGGGTCAATGCCAAAACATCCTATGGTGTAAGTAGAATGTGCGAGAACCAAACACATGCTTCACTGGGACCCAAAATAGATCCAAAACACTTAATCAAATTTTAACATAGTGCTTAACACAAGGTCAGCCAAACCAATTAAAACACATAGAACAATTAAGCTTGAAACTTCCATAAACTAAAAATATCTTCAATACAATCAGGGTAACACAAATCTAGAACAAAGAGAAATCTAGACTAGCAACTTTTCTCCTGAACCTCAATTAGAGCACATAAAAACATAGTGCACAAATAGTGAAAACAACTTGAACTTCACAACTAACCAACAACAAAAAATATGGATATAGAAACCTTAGATAACCATGACCAACATATCTAAACCACATGAACATAGGGGAAAATATTAGATCACTAATTAGAGCAACAACTGAATACCTGTAAACTTTCTTTAATACAATTTTCTCAATATCCTTAACATATATAGCTAACAACAACTAGTAGATAACCAATTGACCAATTGACCTCAATGATAACAAATTCATTCCTTTCTTCATTCTTGCATCAATCTCCCCCTTTTTCATTTATGGAAACACATGATGTGAAAAATCATCAAAGACACCATACTAGTTCTAAATATACTTCTCAAGATTTTTTCTTTTTGTTTCTCCCCCTCAAAAGATCATCATCCTCTTTACCTGCTTTCTCTAATTATCTTTCTCTCCTTTTAACATGATTTATCTCCCCCTTTGACATCAATGGAAAAGGTGAAAGATATGTTCATTGAATCTTCCTTTGATATGAAAAAAGAATACTCACGATGACAACACCTGAAACTACATGCTCCCACTGAGAGGTAGCCACCAAAACATCAATCCAAAAAGATAGAACCATGAATCCACTAGGCTAATGCATCGGCAAATGCATCTTAGTTTCTAAAAGGAGGGGAAATAACCCCTAACTTCTCCCGAAGATACACAAAAGTATCTTTAGGAAGAACCTTTATAAGTATATCAACAATATGATCCTTTGTCAAAACATAGTTAACCTTGACTTCATTTTCCGTGACCTTTTCTCTCAAGAAATGATGTCTAATAGATATATGCTTCATCCTCGAGTGCATCACAAGATTCTTCAAAATGTTAATTACACTTGTATTATCATAGAAGATAGAAATGGGATCATCATATACCACTGTGATATATTTCAATATATGTTCCATCAATAGAACTTGTGTACAAAAAGATGAAATAGTAATATACTCAGCTTCAATAATAGACAAAGAGACTAAATCTTTCTTCTTACTCAACCATGCCACCAATCTGCATCTAATAAAGAATGCACCACCATTTGTACTATTTATTTCATCTACACATCTAGCCCAATCTGTATGAGTATAGGCACCAAGTGTAAAGTCAATATCTTTAGGATACCACAATCCATAATCTAGAGTGCCATTCAAATATCTAAATATTCTATTAATAGCAGGAACATGTGTTTCCTTTGGATCTTCTTGAAATCAATCCACAAGACAAACTACATGCATAATATCTTGTCTAGTATTGGCCAAATAGAGGGTATGGGTATGTGTCGGATCATGATGGGCCAAAAAGTGGTGATATGATGGGTATTTGTAGGGTATATGGCTCACGACTTTTTTTTACCCAAAATTGATGAAATGAAAAGGGTTCTTAAAGAAGATTCTCAACTTTCCACCAATATAAATTATACTTTACTTTGAATTTAATAAATAATTATTATTCATTTTCTATTTGAATTACGACTAAAGTCTTGATTGATAGGCTAATTGAAAAACATCTATAGCTTTCAAATGGTATCACATTTTTTGAATCCAAAGCATTCATCACATTCTATGCTTTGCATACTATAGGATTAAAAAAAGAAAAAATGAATTTCATGAAGTTTTGAACAAGTTAAGGTGGTCACACATATGAGTTTTTATATTTTTAAAAAAAATTAATTAAAAATTAATGATTAATTATTTACTTATTCAAATTTTTACGTCAAGTTTCCTAACTCTGATTTTTCTAAATTTTTTGCTACTTAAGGGCCTATTTTTTCCATGATGATGCTGCACATATTCGTATCTGTAGGATCATTATGGAAAATATAGGTCATTAAGTGTCAAAAAATTCAAATAAATCAGAGTTAGGCAACATGACATAAAAATTTGAATAAGTTATCTATATTATTTCTAAAATATGTAAGAATAGAATACGTAACAAATTGAATGTAGTTTCTAAAATACTAGGTATATTTAAAAAAAAATAACCTATTTGGTGAAAATTTGAAATTTCAATGCAGTAGTACTTAAATTTCTGAGAAAAAATAAGTAACTTTTAGAAAATATAAAAACTAGTATGTTTGACCACTTTAACTTCGTCAAAATTTTATGAAATTGAATTTTTTTTAATCCTATAGTATGTGAAGCATAGAATGTGACACATGTTTTGGATACAAAAAATGTGATACCATTTGAAAACTACAAATGTTTTTAATCAGCCTATCAATCAGGACTTTAGTCGTAATTCAAATAGAAAATAAATAATAATTATTTACTAAATTCAAAGTAAAGCATTATTTGTATTGGTGGAAATTTTAGAATCTTCTTTAAAAACCCTTTTTATTTCATCAATTTTAGTTTAAAAAAAGTTGGCAGCCACATACCCTACACATACCCATGATATCATCATTTTTTGGCCCATCATGATCTTGCACATACTCTATAGTAATCTACTAATCATAGATCTATACTTGCTTTAATTAGAATTCAGTGAATAATCATCTTTACCCAATTTGAAAACAATCACCATAGGAGTACATACCAATTTGGAACCATCCATCTTGAAGTTCTTCAACATCTCTCTCACATACTTAGACTATGATATGAAAATTCCTCTCTATTTCATTAATTTGTAGCCTAAGAAATAAATTCATCTCCCCAAACATAAAAATTTCAAATTCTTTCTGCATTTCTTCCGTAAACATCTTGCACATCTTTTCATTTCCTCGAAAGATAATTTCATCGACATATACAACTAGAATCAATATTTTTTCATTCTCAATCTTAAAGTACAAATTACTATCTATCATACCTTTGTTAAATGGGTGTGTCTAGGATCATCATGGAAAAAATAGGCCCTTAAGTGGCAAAAATTTAGAAAAATCAGAGTTAGGCAACTTGACATAAAAATTTGAATAAGTTATCTATATTATTTCAAAAATATGTAAGAATAGAATATGTAGAAAATTGAATGTAGTTTCTAAACTATTAGGTTTATTTTTAAAAAAAATCTATTTGGTGAAAATTTGAAATTTCAATGCAGAGTACTTAAATTTCAGGAAAAAAATGAGAGGTAGGTGTCTGTCTACCATCCTAACCACAATAAAATGATAATATTTTTTATAATATTTTAGATATAAGTATAGGACTCATGTCCTGATGTGATGCATAATTTTTGTAATTTGTTTCCAAGTAAATAATTAATTATGATTTTTTATTACAACTTTTAAAAAATATAAAAATTGTATGTCTGACCACCTTAACTTGGTCAAAACTTCATGAAATTCAACTTTTTTAAAAATCCTATAGTATGTGAAGCATAGAATGTGATGCATGTTTCAAATTCAAAAAATGTGATACCATTTGGAAGCTATATAGATGTTTTTCAACCAGCTTATCAATCAGGACTTTAGTTGTAATTCAAATAGAAAATGAATAATAATTATTTATTAAATTCAAAGTAAATCATATTTTATATTGGTGGAAAGATTAGAATTTCCTTTAAAAACCCTTTTCGTTTCATCAATTTTGAGTTAAAAAAAATTGTTAGCCACATACCCATCATATTGCCACTTTTTGGCCCATCATGATCTTGCACATACCTAAACCCTTGCTAAATCAAATACCTGTCTAACCTTTCATATCGAGCTCTATGAGCTTGATTCAATCCATATATATATTTCTTCAATCTACACACCATATTTGCTTGATCTATTAACTCAAATCCTTCTGTTTGTTCAATGTAAACTTCTTCTTCGAGCTCACCATTCAGAAATACTAACTTGACATCCATCTAATAGACTTTCAAATCTTTATGAGCAGCTAATGCCAAGAACATCCTTATAGATTCCATTCTTGCTACCAGGGAAAAAATTTCCTAAAAATCTATGCCTTCAACTTGTGAGTAAACTTTACACACAAGCCTCGCTTTATTTTTGACAACTTCTCCATTCTCATTCAACTTATTTCTGAATACCCATTTTGATCCAATTATATTTTTATCTACCAGTCTTGGGACCAATTCCCAATTATGATTATTCTCAATCTACAAAAGTTCTTCCATTGCTTCCTTCTATTTTTCACCTTTATATGCTTCACTTACTGTCTTTAGCTCAATCTCAGAGAATAAACAAAAAATTACTTTAGCAGTAGCTTTGCTTCTGGTTAACATTCCTTTTGTCTTGTCTCCAATAATCTTATTTTTTGAGTGATTCCTCTGTACATATTTAGGTGTCTTATGGGACATCATGAAAGCATCTTCTTCTCTTTCATTCTATTTATCCTACTTCTTCTTCTCATCTTTATCCTGCTCTTCCACAATTTCTTCTATTCTTTTACAATTATGCTCATCAGACACATATCCATCAATATTAATAGAATTCTTTATTGTCTCATCAACCTTTACATTCAACCTCTCTACAATATTTCTCAGTATTTTATTTAAACATCTGTATGTCTTGCTTTTAGTAGAGTATCCAAGAAATATGCCTTTGTCACTTCAATAGCTCCATTATGCCGAGGAGTTCTCGAAGTAGATAACTATCTCTTTATTCCATGCACTTCACAAAAAATATTGAACTCATGGTAGGTGAATTGTCCACCTTTGTTAGATTTTAGGCATTTTTCCTCAAATTCACTTCATTTTAAACCATTTCCTTGAATGCCTTGAATATATCAAATGCATTTGATTTCTCTCTAAGAATTGTAACCCATGTATATCTAGAATAACCATCAATTAAAATCATAAAGTACCTTTCACCAAGTGGACTTCACACTCTCATAGGACCACATAGATTTGTATGAACTAAATCTAGTAGTCTAGTAGTAGATTGTTCCTTTGATCTATAATGATTTCTTGCTCACTTCCCAAACTGAAAATTTCTATAAATAGCATTAGCAGGCTTTGTAATTCTTGGTAAATATCTCATGACATGAACAACACTAATCCTTTCGAAGTTATCAAAATTCATGTGACGGGTATGTGCAGGATCATCATGGAAAAAATAGGCCCTTAAGTGGAAAAAAAATAAGAAAAATTAGAGTTAGACAACTTGACATAAGAATTTGAATAAGTTATCTATATTATTTCAAAAATATATAAGAATAGAATCGATAGCAAATTGAATGTAGTTTCTAAACTACTAGGTTTATTTTATTTTTTTAAAATCTATTTACTAAAAATTTGAAATTCCAATGTAGTAGTACTTAAGTTTTAGGGAAAAAATAAGTAGGTGTCTATCTGACCACCCTAACCACAATAAAATGATAAAAAAAATTATAATATTTTAGATATAAGTAGACTACTCATGTCTAGGTGTGATACATATTTTTTGTATTTTTTTTCCAACTAAATAATTAATTATGAATATTTTATTACAACTTTTAAAAATATAAACACTGTATGTTTGACCACCTTAACTTGGTCAAAACTTCATGAAATTCATTTTTTAATCCTATAGTATGTAAAACATAGAATGTGACACATGCTTTGGATTCAAAAAATGTGATACCGTTTGAAAGCTATAGATGTTTTTCAATCAGCCTATCAATCAAGACTTTAGTCGTAATTCAAAAAGAAAACAATTAATAATTATTTATTAAATTCAAATTAAAGCTTAATTTATATTGGTGGAAATATGAGAATATCCTTTGAAAACCCTTTTTGTTTCATCAATTTTGGGTAAATAAAAGTCGTCAGCCACATACCCTACACATACCCATCATATTGCTACTTTTTAGCCCATCATGATCATGGACATACCCTAACACATTCTCCTATTCCATAACCAATTTTCATTTATCTGAGTCATAAAGCATCATCCATCAACACCCTTAAATTGATAGATATTTCCTTTAGATTTCTTTCCTATAACAATCAATATTCTAGATCCTTTTTGGATCTCATATTTCTCATCCTTAAGCACGAGATCATATCCCTTTTTGCACATCTGACCAATGCTCAAAAAAATATTCCTTAAACCCTTAATATAGTAAACATCTTCAGTATGATGCTTTCCATCAAAACTTACTGAACCTATCCCATAGATTTTAGCACCAGTATCAGAATGTCTCCAAAAATAACCAAGCCTCCATCATATTTCTCAAGTTTAACAAAATTTCTCTTATCACCAATCATGTGATGTGAACAATGATTGTCAACTACCCAAAAGTTCTTTTCTTTTTTAGCATATAGGTAAGAGATAACTGTATCTTCATTTTTCTCCTCCTTCTCCAGAGGGATTTTCTTTGCCTATTTTTTAGATTTAGTAGAAGTAGGTTCATCCTTAATCACCAAGAACAAGCATTCATTTTCATCTGAATCTTCATATTCTAAATCTTCATAAAAAATACTATCATTCTCATTCACATAGTAAGCTCTATTAATCTTCTTTCCTTTCCTTTCTTTGTCATATCTTTGTTTATTTCTTTCAGCTCTTTTTCAGACACTTTGTAACATAATGACCTACTTCTCCATAGCTAAAGCATTTAATGGGAACATTACCTTCATACTTATTGGAACCTTTTATCATTCTTCTTAAAAAGTTAGATTCTATTTCATCAAATTTCAATTCATTCGGATCTTCAACTTTTGTAGATTTAAAGGTAGTTTCTAATTTTCTTCCATTTCACAAACTCGGCTTTCTCATCTCATAAAATGTAAAAAATCCTAACAGTAGATCCTTAGTAAAAGTCTTATAATGTATAGTCTTCTTAATAGCACTCACCTTCTCACTATAAGCATCTGAAAGAGTTTTGAGAATCTTCTTTACAATCCCAATTTCATCTATATTAGCATGAAGTGATCACATTCTAGGCACTATCTCATCCAATATTTGTAGATAAGATTTAATAGTTCCATCTTTAGACATATGTATAAGATCAAACTATGTTTCCAAGTTCTACAATTTTTCCTCTTTAAATTTTTCGTCACCATCATGTGCTCTTTCTAAAGCATCCTATACTTCCTTACCTTTCTTCAAATTCTGAAGCTTAATCAACTTGGAATGTACCAGACTATTCTTCAAGATGAACTTCACCTTATTGTTTGCTTCATGTGCTCTAATCTCTTCAGGTGTACTTACACCATTATCAGGAGGAGTGTAAGGATTATTGTAAGCTTTCTCCACATCATATATGCAATACTCTAGATATTCTTCCATCAATACTTTCTAGATACCATAATTAGTTCCATTAGACCTTAGAGAATCAAAGACCATTTTTCTAGCCATCTCGTACCCTCAAGTGGTTAATCTCTTCACCAATGAGCCAAGATTTGATAGTTATTATTGAATAGGAAAACTAAGAGGGGGGTCAATTAGTTGTCATAGATTTTATTCTTTAATTCAATCAATGGAATTAATACTTAAAACTTCTTAAATGATTAATCATCAAATTCCAATGCAGAAACTCAAATCCAACACATAAACACAATAACACCTGATTTGTAACATGGAATATCCAATGAGGGAAAAACCACAGTGAGGATTAACTCACACTATAGATAATATCAAAACCAATTACAAAAGGCTCATTGCCTGAAACAATTCTCACTGCCAAAGAGAAGGATCACTACTTGAAATAAGGCTCATTGCCTAAAATAGTCTCACTATCCAATAGGGTTACAAACCAGAGGACTCACTACCTCAGAGTTACAAAGAATACAAATAAGACTTGTTACAGAGAGACTATAATCCTAATGCAACAAAGGATTCCACCATAGTTACTTAATCAACTTGCATGAATGATAGAGTTCACCTTTTGCTCATTGCATCCATAAAATCAACATTAAGATTCACACTGATTTGCCACACATAACTCACACACACTTTTTGAATAGCATCAATGTTGCATCTACTCTATCACTTATCTTCCTTGTTTTCTCTTTTATATTTTTCATTACTAGCTCATCCTATATTTATACTATCCCCATCCTTGAAAAAGATCCAAAGTTGGCCATCCAACTTCAAATTCAAATTAGGTCACCACAAAAAAATCCCAGGGTGGAATTAGAATGAGGGTGACCCAAACACACGCTTCACCAAGACCCAAAATAGATCCAAAATGATTCATCAAATTTGAATATAGTTCTTAACACAACATTGGCTAAACCACTCTAAAACACATAGAACAATTAACTCGAAACTTCCAAAAACCAAAAATATTTTCAATGCAATCAAGGAAACAAAACTCTAGAACAAAGAGAAATCTAGAGCAACAAATTTTCTCTCAGACCTCAACCAAAACATAGAAAAACATAGTTCACGACCTGTGAACTCAACTCAAACTTCACAATGAACCAACAACCAAAAATATGGATATAGCAATGTTCAACAACCATGACCAACATATCTTCACCACACAAACATAGGGGAAAGTAGATAACCAGTTGACTAGTTGACATAAATGACAACACCTTCATTCCTTTCTTCATTCTTGCAACATTTACAACTAAAATCATCTCAAACAAGTCAACAAACTTACAATCAAGTGGCTGCTCTAAAGACAACAACTCCTTTCAGGGAAAGTGATAGAGAGTTCACTCCTTTGCCCAATACACTTCACAATATCATGTTGTAGATTATTGAGAAGAACATACTTGCCTTACCTCTTGTTAGAGAGTATGATCCTAATATACAATTACCTAAAGGATTTTGATGAAATGCTTATTGCCACTATCATCAAAAAAATGGACATTGTATGGAATATTGTAATTTCCTTAAACATATTGTGCAAGAGCTTATTGATTATAATCACTTACAAATCAAAGGTCTACAAGATCAAATTGCAAACCAGAAAAATCACCTTCCATAGAAGAGAAAAATGAAAAAGGAGAGATTTGCATGAAATGTGCAAATTGATATATTCGAAGTACAAAATAATACAAGAGATAATTTGCTTTATAAAAGCAAAGATGCATAAACCTAATCTTATCTTAAGCAACAATATAGCTCAATAAGATAAGGATAAAACCTATAACTTAGGAATTAAATAATTGCTTAAGTAAACTTATGCAAATGTGTAATTAAATATTAATTATATCAACACCCCCCCATAAGTGCAACTTAGCCTGGAGAAGTAGATTATTATGCAAATATAAGTCCCAACAACAAGGCTTGATCAGGTACTCATGTACAAATGTAAAGAGAGAGAAAACCCAATGGGAAAAACCCCCCCTTTAGAGAGATGAACTGCTGTGAAGAAGCACTGGAAGAACTCTAATGAAGCAAAACTGGAACCCCAAATCTGGCAAGCAAGGAAAGATACATCTGTTTGCAAAATACCATATCAGAATCACAAATGGAATAGCAGACGCGATGCCAAGGAACACTAGAAACTCACATACTGGATCAACCCTAGAATCTATAAGCAATAGTAGATGAAACGATGAAAGGACCCATAATGATGAAAAATATGGAAGATGTGTCTCTCGAAGCCAATGCCAAACTGAAACTAAAACTGCCCATAGGACGAGTACCATCAAGATTCAGGAACATTAACCATAAAAACATGGCCTTCAAATGAGAAAGATTATGAACTAATGCAGATCAAGAACTATGAAATCCCAGCTGAAGTGTGAACCAAAGAAAACCAACGATGTGTCTAGCTAAGCAAGAAAGAAGCTAAGGGAAACAATAGGAAACTAGACAAACTCATGCGAGTTGTCACCAATACTAAGAATGCATGCAAGAACCCCACTTAATGGAACTTTATATCAGTTCATTATTACAATACTCAATGATTGCAGAAGGAGAAACTCAGATCTACATAGAGGCTAAAACCAACTTTCCAATGCCGTGAAAATCGTGAAAAAAGGATAAGCGAGTCAAAAGATATGTGTCCTAGAGTGAAAATGGTAACATCTGACTTTCAAGGCTGAAAAATGCATCAAAAATGAAAAACAAAAAGATCACACTATACCATTGTGTAGAGCGTCGAAACAACTTTCCAACAATATCTTGTTTGCAAAAAAAGGATGTTGTATGGCCAAGATATGCCCATTTCCATGAAAGTTGTCCAAAAATGTCAGATTTGGCCCCGAGCTAAAAAAAATTTGGCCCTTGGTCACATGTAGGACCAAGCATTGGTGTACAGGGAGCTGGGAGGAAGCTCCTGGTCACCCACATGACCACTACAGGAGCTAGCTGGCACAGATGGGTGCTAGGCAAAGCCCGAGGTCATAGATATGACCAGCATTAGTGGCTGGTCCTGCGCGGCATGGGCTAATCTGGGGCTCGTGGTTGCTAAAGCAACCACAGCTAGGAAGAATAAGCACATGGGGGCTATGGACTGGCAGAGCGGCTGAGAAGCAGTGCTGCCTGGTAGGAGCGGCCACCTAGCGGCTGGACAATGGCTGCTGGGTGGAGCGGTGGCTGCGGGGAGCTTTAAAACTAGAGGCATAGGATTTTCTACATATTTTTTGATTTTTGATTTTTTTTTTTGAAATTTTTCAAAAACACTACCTCAAAATGCATGCTAGGGAGGCCATAAGGCCTCCTTGCAAAATTTTTTTCCTCTCTAGATGAATTTTCCCAAATCGGACAAACTTTATATGAAAATAAGGGCTTTTGGGTGCTGCGAATCCAACGGCAAGGTCTGTTTGGGCCCAAAGTGCTCTGAAAATCAGGCGACCCCCAGATCTATTAGAAAAATCATCGAGCTTGAAACCCTCACAGATCTGGCAAATGATGATGAAAATGAATAAAATGAAATTCATTTCTGACTTTTCCCAGTGCTCTGAATCCAACGCAAAACCCCGATCTGATCCAATATGCTACATAAATATGCTCAAGGAAAGAAACCCTTGAGGGACCTTGAATGAGCTCTGCATTTTTTTCCTCCAAAAAATTTGAGAAGGGGCTGCAAATCGAGGCTTTGATACCATGTTAGAAACCAAGATCAGATTGCAAACTAGAAAATGACCTTCCACATAAGAGAAAAATGAAAAAGCACAGATTTGCATTAAATGTGCAAATTGATATACTCAAAGTACAAAATAATACAAGAGATAATTTTCTTTATAAAAGCAAAGATGCATAAACCTAATCTTATCTTGAGCAACAAGATAGCTCGATAAGATAAGGATAAAACCTATAACTTAGGAATTAAATAATTAGCTAAGTAAACTTATGCAAATGTGTAATTAAATATTAATTACACCAACATGAATGATCAAGGTAATAATTATTTAGCTCCTCCTAACCAAAATTTACAAATATTTACAAATCCCATGCCTAAGCACACTATTGCATTTGTCAAAGCTAGTGAAATAAAGAATGATGTGATGAAAGTTGACATGGATGATGATAAAAGCATACAAGATATCAATGAAGAATAACCAATTAAAATAGTAGCATTTATCGAAGCTAGACCTCATATGGGCTCAACTAAGAATCCTCTTGACATTTATTTCTCACAAAATGACATACTTAAACATGCACCTGATGGTACTCTTTACATAGCTTGCCAAATCAATGATAAGCCTACTAATGGGATATTAATTGATCCCATCTATGGAAAGAATGAGATCACTGAAGAATTCCTATTTTTGCATGAACTATACTAAGATACATATGATAAACCAAAAGCATCGATCAAGAAACACAATGTTTTTTCTTCTCCTATGATGGACTTGATAGATCTCCCTTTAAAATTAAAACTGAAAACATTAATTGTCTCATTCACCATAATTCCACAATTGGACTAATTTCATGTGAATATAGGCTATCCATGGCTTCACTCCATGAATTGAATCCCTTTGGTTCTTCTTAAATGTTTCCATTTGGAAATTATATATTTACTATGCATCATAGTAGATTTAATCTTGTGCTTTCCCAAGGGGATTTTTCATTAGGTTTATTTTGGCCCGAGCCTATGGAACCTATTAAACCTCATGAGGAATTATTTTTTAAATCATATAAAAAGTTCAAAGCAAAGAAAATAGTAGAATTATCCCTTTGAAATATTCATCAACCTATCACTAAACAACCACTCCTTGATGAAGCAATTATTGAACCGAAATCCCTTCCAAACATCCAAGAAAAACCTATAGCAAGTCCTCCTAGATAATTTCCTACAAGAGACCATGTGATAACGTAAAAAATCTTGTTTTCCCTCCTAGAGTCAAACAAGTTTACAAAGTTAAAGAGAAAGTGGTTGAACAAGCTATTATTATTTCTTTTGTTCCTCCCAAGGAAGAGAAGAAACCTATGATTGACAAACCCACTCTTACACAAACACAAACTAACAATATATTAAAAGAAAACCAAAGTGCTAGAAAGCATAGACATAGACATCATGCTATTGCTCATAAGTTACAAATGCAAAAAGACAATCATAACATAGAGAATCAAAATGAAAACCTACTTGAAGCAATGCATGATTATTCTATACCCTCGCCACAACATAAACAAGAGCATTCTATGGACATTGTCATTCGGCCTCCTATTGTGAGTAATCTAGATGATGACATTAACACTGCAAAGATTGATGAACAAGTGCATGATGAGTTGAATACATTGGTTTCTTCTTTTATGAGCTTAGATGACAAATATCCTAGA
The DNA here is from genome assembly GCA_007258455.2 of Sequoia sempervirens. Classification (NCBI taxonomy): domain Eukaryota; kingdom Viridiplantae; phylum Streptophyta; class Pinopsida; order Cupressales; family Cupressaceae; genus Sequoia; species Sequoia sempervirens. The sequence goes on along the minus strand of VDFB02373365.1, from coordinate 50,147,844 downwards.
AAGAGTATTGAACTTGGTGCTTCCTCTACTTCGGCACTTGCTCTTGTCCCTTTGGCTAGTTGTCCACCTTCCATTTATACCAACTAAGATTGGGATGCAGACAACCTTATTTAGGTTGAATTGCATCTACCTTACTATCCTTTCTCTTCTTCATGTTTCTTTATGTGATTTCATGTGTATAATGTGACCCCCCATGATGTTTCATTTGATGTAACTCTCCATTTTTGTGCATTCCTCTATATGTACATACATTATTCTCTATGTCATAAGAATTTTTCATTTGTCTTACGTTTTCTTTTTTGTGGATGATGCAAAGCGTTGAGATATTCATGTCTCGTCCATGTTGAACCAAAAGCTTTTCCTTTTCATTTGTCTTGTGTTTTCCTTTTGGGGATGATAGAAAACATTGAGACATTTAGGTCTCTTCGATGTTTACCTGAAAGGATTTTTTTTTTTTTTAACTTTATTTGTATCATTCTTCTAGTTCTACGAGTATTTGGGGAATGATGACAATTGCAAGCTCTTAAAACAACAATGTAGAAAAGACATACTAACCCTGAATCCATAGGTCACTTATATATTTCTTGGGACAAGCCTTCCTTCCTATTTCATGATGTAGCTTTATTTCACAGTAATAGAGTAGCAACCACTTTAAAGTGAGAGCATACGTTGATGACATATTTCAACATACTTCATGGAATGATTGTTTTTTCTTGTGATGTGTCCTTTTACTTGTTGGTGTTGTTTCATTTGATGTCCTCCAATATTTTTATATTTCTAAGCATATGATCTACCTTTGTGGCAGGATGGAAAATAAGAGGCATCCCATAAGTGGTGATCTGATATTCTTAACTTGTCCTCTCTTAGAGACATTAGGCATGATGCTCCTTAAGAAGAAGACTTACATGAATAAAGAAAAATATCCTTTAAAAAAAACTTATAGAAATGACATTGAAAAGCATTTACAAAAGCATAGCATTTAGTAATGAAAAAAGTAGCCTTTTTCCTTACTTTGTTTCATAATTCACATTAAAGTTGAATTAGTGTTGTATTGGAGTAATTTTGTAATGTGTTTTACAAATTCACAATATTATAATACCTTTATTTAACTAAAACATGCCTTAATTTATCCTTTTCAAAGGTGTTGTAAAGCATTCTAACATAATTTCACACTTTTCTAGGATATATCTGCTTAATTAAGCCTTGTGTTCCTCTTTCTAAATAAAAATGTACATAATGTTACCTTGTTAAAGTGTTGTAAAGTGTTTTAAAGAAATTTCAAACTTATATATGTGGTCATAATTGATTGTAGTTAATTGGAGTTATTAACCCTATTTTGATTCAAATTTAGGCATCAATTTTGACACCTCCTAAAGATCTATCCTAGCAATCATAATTTAATTAACAATTTACTTCATTTGGAAAAGTTTGGTTCGGGTAAGTTGAGCTAGGACCCATTTGACCTTGATGGCGAATGGGTCCTCTCTTAATAGGATTCCCCTTTCTCAGTTGATTTGGAATGGGTTTTTATCTTTCTTTTAGTGCCTTGAAGCTTGGTCCTAGAAACTTAGCTAGGACCCATTCGCCATCTTATGGTGAATGGGTGCTTCCTTATTGAGACCCCTCTCTTTGAATTTCATCCTGAAAATAATTTAATTAAACCTTTCTTTCCAAATCTAGTGTTCTTAATTCTTTGAATTTCAAGTTCAATCTCCTAATTTAGTATAAATAAGGGGTTAATTCACATAGTTTCACCTAAGATTTTCAAGAGAGAATCCTAATACTTTGCACGAGAATTATATAGCATTTCAAGAGCATTCATAAGGCATTTCAAGGTATATTTCAAGTGTTTATTATATAAATTCAAAGATCATATCATCATTTCAAGGGCTTAGTGCTTGCATTCATGTTGTTGACCTAAAGAGGTGGATGTAGCATTGAAGATCTACTTGCAACTATTTTTCACATCATTTCCAAGGATCATAGATCTACATTCTTCATGGCCACTACATGATAGTTTACATTTTTTTTTACAAGACATCATCTAAGGTGATATCATTTACATATTTCATGTTTCGTGCTTCATTTCATCATTTGGTTTAATTACCTATAAGGGGTTTTACTAAGTAAAACTCGCATTCACTAAAAAATCAACAATTTTTTCTACCCTTGAGTGTGTGATTGCACATTTTAGGTTGAAGAGCAAGATTTGGAGCAAGATTGTCAAAGTTGCAAATTTGCAAAAGTTTCCATTCAAAGTGCAAGATCACAAAAAGAGCTCTACAGAATTGCATATCGGCTTCTAGAACTTGATAATAGGGAATACAAGAGTGTAGACATCAAGGAATAGGATCCCAAAATTAGTTTTATGAAACCCTAAAAGGAACTATTTTCCACTGAAGGCAAATGAATCCTCCATAGCTCAAAAATAACTTTTTAGGCAAGTACATATCTTTTCATGCTCTAAAAACATCCCCCATAGTTGCTATAATAGTTAGGTTCTATTTTTGGTTTTTATTAGCATCTTATTTTACATAATTTTAGATATTTAAGGTACTAGAAAAATAAGTGGTAGATCCTCTGGTTTCTGCATTTGGGTCTACCCTATTTTTCACCTTTACAACATTGTGGTGCCTTATTGAAGTTATCAAGAGGATATATTTTGCATGGCTAGTATGATGGAAAGTGGACACATTTTCATGACTTTCTCATTATACGGTAAGAAGCTGACAAACTGACATGCCTTTCTCACTAAACCACATCACTGGAAAAACTCACCTAGTGGACAAACTGAGGTTCCACTACCCTAGAGTGAGCAACACATGATTGGGACAACTCACCTAGTGGAAAAATTGAGGTTCCACTACCCAAGAGTGAGCAATATATGTTATAGAAAAACAACCCCATTCCACATTGTGTTGGACCTATTTTACTTGATCCTTTATTTTTCATTATTTTTCTTGGCCTTTGACATGGTATGGTTATGTATCTTTTTTATTGTTGCATACTAAATTTTCTTGAATGTCTACTTTAGTGTGAGTTTGTCATGGGGGAAAACTCTCACTAAAGTGGCAGCAAAATGTAGTAATAGAAAAAGTATCCCTTTTCCTTATTTAATTGGGAATAATTGACATTGAATTAACCTAAGTGTGCTTTGGTTTAATGTTGTAATGTGTTTTACACATTCACATTAATCTAGGGCCTATTTTAATAGAATGTACTTAAATGGTACCTTATTTATGGTGTTGTAAGGTTTTGAAGTACATTTTAACACTTATCTATGGTTGTATTAATTAATTTTTGTTAATTGAGCTTAATTGGCCCCTTTAATTCAAATTTAAGACTTCTTGATGACACCTTCTGAAAGATCTATCCCAACACTCAATAATAAAATTGCATAACATGAAAATTGGAAAAATATAGGTCCTATAAAATGGTGTTAAGACCTATTCACCTTTAGTGGTAAATTTGTCCTCTCCATGTAGGATCCCCCTTTCTATTCATATTTGATATGGGTTTTTGATGTCCTTTCCACACCCGAAAGCAAGGTCCTATAAACTTGTGCCAAGACCCATTCACCTTTAGTGGAGAATAGGTCCTCCTTGAGTAGGAAACCCATTTAATTTTGGTAGGATTCTAATGATTTTCAATTCTAGATCTGGTGTCGGCTTCAATTTTTTATATTTTAGGGTTAAATCATAGATTTAGTATAAATATGAGGTTAATTCACATTGTTTTCACCTAGCAAGTTCAAGTTATCATTAGAGCACATTCATAAGAGAATTATAGATTTTACAAGAAAATTTAAAAGGTATTCAAGGGTAGATTATTGAAGACTTATGTAGTTATTCAAGATCATATAATCATGACAAAGGCATAGTGTATTCATGCATGCTATTGAGCTAAGATAATAGATATAGAATTGAAGATATACTTGCAAGCATTATTATACATCCTATTTGAGATCAAGATCTACATTATTCAAGGCCATCACATGTTAGTATTCAGATTTACATTCCAAGAAAACTTCCAAGGTATCAACATTGCATATTTTATGTTTCATGCTTCAATTTCATTATTTCATCATTTGGTTTAATCACCTAAAAGGGGTATAACTAGGGTGAATCCCTATTCACTAGAAGTCAACAAATTTTTCTTCTCTTGAATGTGTGTTCGTAGATTTACAGGTTGAAAATCAAATGGAGAAGAAGTTTGAAACAAAATTGTTAAATTGCAAAGTTGTCATTCATAGTGCAAGAACACAGAAAGAAGGCTACAAAATTTTCTACAGGTTTTTGGGAGCTGATAACTATGGATATGAGTGTAGGAATCAAGGAACATAACCCAAGTCTTAGTTTCAGAAAATAAGTAACAGGGGCCCATTCACCACTAAATGTGAATGAGTCTTTTGTACCCTAAAAATAGGCTTCTCACAACAAGGTACACATAGTTTTGAGCTCTAAAAACTCACCTCATATTTTCTATAATAGTTATGGGGTATGTGCAGGATCATGATGGACCAAAAAGTGGTGATATGTAACTGATATGATGTCCCATTAATAGGGAGGTTGGGTGAATCAATCACTGATTCATGCTCTAGGTCTTGGTTGGAAGACCTCTAAGGTGTCTCACTCCACCTTGTTTAACCTATAGGACCTATTAGTACTTAGGATCCCCTGGTCTTGCTTTTCCAACCCCAACTATGAACACAAATTCTTTCTACCAAGTCAAATCTTGGTGCAAACTTGTAACTCTATCCTTAGCCCTTAATCCACCCTAAAGGCTACAAACCTCCAATTTAAAGAATTAAACTTTGCAGGGGTGTGGAGGTGCTTCAAAATAATTCAATCCATCCTACTATGGTTCTTGAAGATCCACCTGATTCCATTTCTTGGTCGCTTTCACCAAACCCTCATTTAGGTCTTGAAAAGGCTACTAGCCCTAGGAGCCCCAATTAGGTCTCCTTCTCTGAGAAAACAGCTAGGTTCTCTCAATATTTCCAAAGAACCCCCAATCTTTCTTTGAGATTCCTGCTTCATGTGAACACCTCTCAAATATTTTTAAGGTCTTGGGTCTTATCTATTCATACAAAGCCTCAACTTGAAAATGGGAAATTCTAGGGTTTTTAAGCCATTTTCTAGCTGCTCTCAAACTATTAAGTATTCCTCACACCAAATGGACTGATGGAGTTTCCTCCTAATTACTAGGTCTTCACAAGACCCACACTTTCCTTCTAAAAAAAAATAATTTCAAGAATCTATCACCCCTACAAATTATGTGCTCTACACATAAGTCTTCCTAGCTGGGCACATTCCTGGCTCGCCTAGGGCAAGACTTTTCTAACAGATCCTGCACTCTCAAAAACCCTAAATCCTACCATATATACATACATGGAATCTAGTCACTATTCCCAAAAGGTCGTACAATTTGTACGGTGGTAAAGTGAACTAATACTCCATTTTCTCAAAACTGTCTGGTTCAAACCAGCAATAGCAGGAAAACAAAACTATTTACAACAATGCTTGAAATTGAATTGGAAACCTATCTAAATGCCACAAAAATCTTGAAGACTAACAACTCTACATCCTACACAAGTTACAACACCATGATTAATCCATTAAAGCTCTCTTCAATGCACAAAAATAGGAAATCAACACACAAGCACACTATTTTCCTTGAATTCACACAACTTCAATGCAATACAAATGCTTCCAACCCTTCTCCAATGCTGAGGCATTCCATAAATAGGGTCCCTCAATAAATTATGCTCCCATGGGTTCTTCTTGGCCGCTTGAAACTCTAATTGAGCATTATTTTCAAAAATTGAAAAGCAACTTCCTAAAAATACTAAAAGGTCAAAACTTTACTAGCAAAAACCTTAGGCCTAATCATTGGTCATGATGACCTTTATCAGATGATCAACATCCAATTGAAAATTCCATTAAGGATTACATCCAAATGAGCTAAGTTTTATTGCCTAGTTGTCCTAGACAAGACTGTCCTATACAACCTGTGATAACCTTTGGGTGCTCCTACACCATTCTCCCCCTTAGCCAAACACTAATGATTGTGGGGAGAGATCAGAGATAAATCAATACCCTGCCTCTTGAACTAAGCTTCATCCACCCATGTAGCCTCATATTCTAGTTTTTCCTTCCATTTGATGAGATGTTCCATGTATTCCTTATACCGGGTAGACTTCTTCACCCTTGATTCCAAGATCATCTCTGCTTGTAGCTTGTCTTTAGGAGGTAATTCTATGTTACATATTTCAAGACATCCACACCTTTTTGATCCAAGTCAATGACTGGTCCTTTATACCTAATCAAATCAGTGACATTAAATACTGGTGAAATGCCTAAGTCTACAGGTAGCTCCACCTTGTAAGCATTCTTTCCATACTTGGCTAACACCTTACATGGTCCCACTCTCTTCATCTGCAACTTGGTTGATGTTCCTTTCTGCAACCTAGATTTGTTGAGATGGACCATGACATAGTCCCCTACTACGAATTCTAGATCTTTCCTAGACATATCCACCTTAGCTTTCAACTTGTGAGTAGCCTCTATAATTGTCTTCTTCACTTGCTCCTGAATCTCCTTCATGGTCTGAGAGAAATCTTTAGCATGGCCACTCCTGTGCTTCATAGTTCCTAAGACTCTAAGTTCACACACACCTCTTGGGTGCATTCCATACACTATTTCAAAAGGACTTTTTCCTGTGGTCTGATTCACACTGTCATTGTAGGCATATTCATCTTGTGATATGACCAAGTCCCATGTCTATCCATAATCCTTGGTTAGGCATCTGAGAAGGTTACCTAACACTCTATTAACCACCTCAATTTTTCCATTGGTCTGAGGATGGTACGATGATCCAAAAGACAAATTAGTACCTAATCTGCTCCATAGAGTTTTCCAAAAATGACTCATAAACTTCACATCCCTGCCTGATACAATGCTCAATGGCAATCCATGGATCCTCACAATCTCTTTGAAGAAGAGATGAGCAATATAGCTAGCATCATGGGTGGTCTTGCAAGGAATAAAATGACTCATTTTACTAAACCTATCTACCACCACATAGACACTATCAAACCCTATCTTAGTCTTAGGGATTCCTACCACAAACTCCATGCCAATACATTCCCATGGTCTATTGGGAATGGGTAGAGGTTGATACAAACCTGCATTGCTAGCTCCCCCATTGGCTTTCATGCAAACTACACATTCCTCAACATACCTTTTGACATCCTTTTGGAACTTGGGCCAATAATAAAACCTCTGCACTAGTTCCATTGTTTTGTTGATACCAAAATGACCACTAAGACTACCATTGTGTTTCTCTTGGATAAGATTCTCTTTCATAGAACCTTTTGGTACACACAACTAATTTCCTTTGAACAAAAGTCCACTCTGCAATGTATACTCTGAGAACTGACTATGAAATTGATTTTGAAAATTAGAACATACCTTATATGCCTCCGAGAAGTCTTCATCTTCACTATAGAGAACCTTGAAACTGTCTATTCCAATGCTCTTTATATGTATCTCTTTCACTGTCAACAACCTCCTACTTAATGCATTTGCCACCTTGTTCAGCTGTCACTTCTTGTGATTAATAGTAAATGTGAAAGCTTGGAGGTATTCCATCCATTTCAAATGTCTATTGCTCAACTTTTCTTGTGTGTTGATGTAGCTAAGTTCCTGGTTATCAGTAAACACTACAAACTCTTTAGGTAGGAGATAATGCCTCCACTTTCTAAGTGACTGCACTAGAGCATACAGTTCTAGGTCATAGGTAGAATACTTTGTCTTAGCTTCATTGAGCTTTTCACTAAAGAAAGCTATAGGCCTGCCTTCTTGGCTTAGTACTCCTCCTATTGCAATTCCATTGGCATCACATTCCATAGTGAATAACTTATCAAAACTAGGTAACAAAAGGATGGGTTGAGTTGCCACTTCTTGTTTCAGTTTCTCAAAACCTTTCTCTACTTCAAGATTCCATTTGAACTTAGTTTTTAAACCACCTTTGATTGTATCAAGTATTGGTGCACATATGCCACTAAATTTCCTTATAAAATTTCTATAAAACTGAGCTAACTCATGAAAACTTCTTACCTTTTTCCCTGTGGTTAGTGTAGGATAGTTTAGGATAGCTTCCACCTTGCTTGGGTCCATCTTCAATGATCCTTGGGATACTACAAACCCTAAATACACAAACTCTTGTTTAAAGAACTCACATTTTTCTAGGTTGATGGATAACCTCTCCTCCTGCAATCTTTTAACTAACTCCACATGCTTTAAATGTTCTTCTGCTTTCTTGCTAAAGATGAGTATATCATCTAGATATACCACATCAAATATACCTGTGAAATCCTTAAGTACCTGATTCATGAGCCTCATGAATGTGCTAGGGAATTTGAGAGGCCAAATGGCATCACTCTCCACTCATTCAACCCATCTTTTGTCTTAAAGGTTGTCTTCCACTCATCCCCATCTTTGATTCTGATCTGATGGTATCCACTCTTGAGATCCAACTTGGTAAAGTACTATGCTCCTCCAAGATAGTCCATCAAATCCTCTATCCTAGGAATAGGAAAACTATATTTGACTTTAATCTTATTGATAGCCCTAGAATCAGTGCATAGCCTCCACTTACCACCTTTCTTGGTTGCTAAGACCACTAGTATTGTACATGGACTGATGCTCTTCCTAATTAGTCCTTGGTCTAACAACTCTTGCACTTGTCTAGCTACTTCTAGGTTCTGATCTGGTGTAAGCTTGTATGCTGCCTTGTTTGGTAATGAAGCCCCTAGTATGAATTCAATCTAATGACTAATGGCTCTCTTTGGAGGTAAGGTTGCTGGTGTCCCATGACTGACTATGTCCTTGTACTTCTCAAGCAACTTCTGGACTGCTCGTGGTATGACTATTTTCTTAGTCTTATCTTCCTCCTTAGATTGCAACATGACCACATATCCTTCCCCTCCTTGTTATAGAGTATTGATAAACTCCTTGCCACGACTTAAAAAGACACTAGGGGTCTTTGAATGTCCTTCCTCATCTAACAGTGACTGCAGTTTGAATGTCTTTCCATCCTTCTTAAATGAGATAGTGTTCTCCTTTCCATCTTAGATGGCTCCTCTATCATACTGCCATGGTCTTCCCAATAGAAGATGGTATGCATCCATGGGTAACACATCACAAATCAACTTGTTCGTGTACCCTCCAATGGAGAACTCCATTGTTGTTTACTCATTCACAAGAACGCTATACCCTTTGTTCAACCATGTCACCTTGTAAGGATTAGTGTGGGGTACCTTCTCCAGCTTCAACTTCCTCACAGCCTCCTCAGAGATTATGTTATTAGTAGACCCTGAGTCCACTATAACCTTGCACACCTTTCCCAATATTTTGCATCTTTCCCTGAATAAGGCTCTCCATTGCTTTGGATCTTCTTTGACTAGTTGTCTAATTAGAACCCTATTAAACATCAAGTTCTCCCCCATTTTTTACTCAATGTGACTAACCTCTGATGACTTGACACTCATAGTGTCTTCTTGAGCATATGCCACTCTCTTTTCTATATTTGAAGAAGATGCTTTCTCCAGGAACCTATAAGCTAAATGTCCTACTTGACCACAGTTATAACACTTCATAGTGGCAAAGTATGAGCTACTTGTGCCTACTCCTCTTCCTCTATTTGAACCTCCTTGAGGTCCTCTACCTTTTCCATAGCCTCCTCTAGAAGTTGTTTCACGTCCATGCTCTATGAGTTTAGACTCTCCCTGATTTCTTTGTTTAGTCCCTCTACCTTGGTATCCACCTCTATGTCCTCTTTGATCTCTGCCTTTACCTCTATTCTTAGAAGCATGGTCTTGTTTCCTCTTACTCCTTTCTTCAATCTTTATAGCCAATTGCTAGCATTGGTACACTGTTTTGGGACTTAGAAGAGTCATCTCCTCTTGAATGTTCCACTTCAAGCCATTAAGGTACCTAGCCACCTTAAGACTTTCATCCTCTATAACATTAGACCTCATGTAAAGTTTTTGAAACTCCTCAATATAAGAATTCACATCTTGGTCTCTTTGTCTCAAGCTCTATCTCTTCTTATGCAATTGAATCTCATAATCATCTGGCATGTACATGCTTCTTTCACTTTGGTAACCATTCCATTCCAAGTAGAAATAGGCTTCTTGCCTTCCTTTTCCCTCTCTATTTGAATGAAATTCCACCATGTCAAGGCAAAACCTCTTAATCTTGACTTTTGTACCTTCACCTTCTATGCTTCAGTGACCCCATCACATTCAAAATGGTTTTCCATTCTCTCTATCCAATCCATGACTAGATTAGCTTCCATTTTCCCACTAAATAGTGGTATACCTTCAAGTGCTTTTCTAGTCAAAGCCTCCAATTCTTTCAAGAAAGTCTATTCTTTCAAAACAAGGTCAAGTTCAAGGATCTTGTCTTCCTCTACAACCTCTTCTTTCTTTGGTACCCTTCCTTTGAACTGCACATCATTCAATGCTTTCTCAAGTTGGTCTATTCTTTCCCTCAATAGCCTATTGTCTTCCTCCTATCCTTCGACCATCTTGGCCAATTCTGCATTTGTCACCATGATGGTGGAGCCACTAGACTCAATCTCAGACATACAATAGTCAATTCCAAATCTTTTGCTTGCTCTAATACCGATCTAATAGGGAGGTTAGGTGAATCAATCACTAATTCATGCTATAGGTCTTGGTTGGAAGACCTCTAAGGTGTCTCACTCCACCTTGTATAACCTATAGGACCTTCTAGTACTTAGGATCCCCTGGTCTTTCTTTTCCAACCCCAACTATCAACAAAAATTCTTTCTACCAAGTCAAATCTTGGTGCAAACTTGCAACTCTATCCTTAGCCCTTAATCCACCCTAAAGGCTACAAACCTCCAATTTAAAGAACTAAACTTTGCAAGGGTGTGGAGGTGCTTCAAAAGACTTCAATCCATCCTACTATGGTTCTTGAAGATCCACCTGACTCCATTTCTTGGCCGCTTTCACCAAACCCTCATTTAGGTCTTGAAAAGGCTACTAGCCCTAGGAGCCTCAATTAGGTCTCCTTCTCCGAGAAAATAGGTTGGTTCTCTCAATATTTCCAAAGAGCCCCTAATCTTTCTTTGAGATTCTTGCTTCATGTGAACACCTCTCAAATATTTTTAAGGTCTTGGGTCTTATCTGTTTGTACAAAGCCTCAACTTGAAAATGGGCAATTCGAGGGTTTTAAAGCCATTTTATGGCTGCTCTCAAACTATTAAGTATTCCTCACACCAGATGGACTAATGGAGTTTCCTCCTGATTACTAGGTCTTGGAAAGACCCACACCTACCTTCTCCAAAATTAAATTTGTCAAGAACCTATAACCCCTACAAATTATATGCTTTGCACATAAGTCTTCCTAGCTGGGCACCTTCCTGGCTCACCTAGGGCAAGATTTTTCTAGTAGCTCTTGTACTCTCACAAACCCTAAATCCTATTATATATACATACATGGAGTCTAGTCACTATTCCCAAAGGGTCGTATAATTTGTATGGTGGGAAAGTGAACTAATACTCCATTTTCTCAAAACTGTCTGGTTCAGACCAGCAATAGCAAGAAAATAAAACTATTTACAACAATGCTTGAAATTGAATTGAAAACCTATCTAAATGCCACACAAAGCTTAAAGACTAACAAATCTACATCCTACACAAGTTACAGCACCATGATTAATCCATTAGAAGCTCTCTTCAATGCACAAAAATAGCAAATTAACACACAAACACACTATTTTCCTTGAATTCACAAAACTTCAAAGCAATACAAATGCTTCCAACCCTTCTCCAATGCCAAGGAATTCCATAAATAGGGTCCCTCAATCAGTTATACTCCCATGGGATCTTCTTGTCTGCTTGAAACTCTAATTGAGCATTATTTTCAAAAATTGAAAAACAACTTCCTAAAAATCCTAAAAGGTCAAAACCTTACTAGCAAAAACCTTAGGCCTAATCATTGGTCAACATGACCTTGATCAAATGATCAACATCCAATCCAAAATTCCATTAAGGCTTACATCCAAATGAACTAAGTTTTATTGCCTAGTTGTCCTAGACAAGACTATCCTAGACAACCTATGATAACCTTTGGGTGCTGCTGCACCACCCATGTGACTAATGACTTCTTTTTTACCCAAAATTGATGAAATGAAAAGGGTTTTTAAAGGATATTCTCAGCTTTCCACCAATGTAAATTATGCTTTACTTTGAATTTAATAAATAATTATTATTCATTTTCTATTTGAATTACGACTAAAGTCTTGATTGATAGGCTGATTGAAAAACATCTATAGCTTTCAAACGGTATCACATTTTTTGAATCCAAAACATGTGTCACATTCTATGCTTCTCATAGTATAGGATTAAAAAATAAATAAAATCAAGAATTTTATGAAGTTTTGACTAAGTTAAGGTGGTTAGACATACAAGTTTTTATATTTTTTAAAATTTGTAATAAAAAATTCATAATTAATTATTTACTTAGAAAAAATTACAAAAAATATGCATCACATTAGGACATGAGTCATCTACTTATATCTAAAATTTTATAAAAAAATTATCATTTTATTGTGGTTAGTGTGGTCAAACAGACACCTACTTCTTATTTTTTCCCTAAAATTTAAGTACTACTGCATTGTAATTTCAAATTTTCACCAAATAAATTTATTTATTTTTAAAATAAACCTAGTACTTTAGAAACTAAATTCAATTTTCTACAGATTCTATTCTTACATATTTTTGAAATAATACAGATAACTCATTCAAATTTTTACGTCAACTTGCCTAACTTTGATTTTTCTAAATTTTTTGCCACTTAAGGGCCTGTTTTTTCCATGATAATCCTGCACATACCCTAGGATTAGTTTTTTTATTGTTATTTAAGAATTTTTTCCCTCATAATTTAATGTTTCATGGTGGAAAGTAGTGGTTCATCATATTTTTGACTCATTTTAATGCAAACCCTCTTTTGCACCTAAACATATCTACTTTTTACATTTCAATTTAATGATTTCATTTAAGTAAGCTATAGATAATAACTTAAAGAGAATAAGGTAAGAGATCCTTATCTAGATTCATTCTATCTTCCAAGAATTGGCATATCATCTGCAAGACGTAAACCATCACTAGGGTGATTTACCTCCAACCATAAACTTAAGCAGTCCTTCACACACCTTCCTAATTTGAAGTGGTCATGCCCTTCAATAAAGGGATTAGTCAGGAACCCTCTTAGTTCTACCATCTAAGCTCTGGTGTTGTTCCCCACTTAAGTAATACTATCGCACAACTATGAATACCTTCCAACTATGTACAACATCTCTAAGGAGCAAAGTACTTGGGTCATAGTGAACCGACAAGAGCATATAAAGTCAACTACACTGACTATGGCCATAGTATTTGTATCATGGATAAAATCACCATTAAGAGCGAAGTCATTTGTTCACCCACCCTACTCAACTTGGAATACCTTTTCTGACATAGGGTATAATGGAACTATTATTCCACCCAATGATTAAATACAATGAACTTATAATATGACAAAACTTGTGCTACTAAACATAACTCAACAGAGTTGATAAGGTGTCAGACCATTCTCAACCCCCCCCCCCATTACCTAGCGCAATATGATATTGAGATTTAAACTTTAAACAAATCTTGACACAAAATGATATCTTCTTGACCTTCCTAGTCTCAAAGTAGTATGAATATTAAATAAAAAAATTGTACATAGTAAAGGTTAGATATCCTTTAATAATATAACTTCCTTTAAGTTTCATTCCTTCATGCCATTCAAAGAAATACTGTTAACTAAGGATAAACATAGTCATAGCCCAATGGGTCCAATCCTTCAATAGATTATCATTCTTATTTGATTACTTACTAAGATCAATATTATGTTAGGTTTTCCTAAATATTTTAGTTGTTGAATTCCCTTGTTACATTCATATAACATTTAGGGTATAGGCTACTACCTCAAATTCATGTCCATTCACAAAACAAAGGGTTTATTCTCTCACCTATTTTTAGGGTTCTTGGGAAATGTTGATGACACTAATTTATCATCTTGAGATATACATGGTCATATAGAAGATACTAAAATTGCATTATGCATGCATGGAATAATATATCCTCAAAATTTGAGCATCTTATCATCATGCCCAATCCCAAGTTGCATTGAACAAACAACATAATATACCATTTAACCTCATATGACTCTTTTAAGGGAATACTGATTCAGTCTTTCCATAGGCTTGCATTTGTACCATTTTCCCTTTATGGATGCATGTTCAATAAGCTAAATAAAATATTACATAGATTCCTCCTTTCTTTCTTGTCTAATTTTTTAATATATACTCCAATATAGTGTTTTTGTATTTCAAACTATAGAATTTTCTTTTTATCTTAAACACCCATATTAAACTCTTCTCTTGCAAGCATATAATATGTTAAGGATAGAGAAAATCATTCCTAAAATAAGTGATGCTAATCTACACTCATTTACCAATGATTCTTACACCAAGCTTATGGAAAAGAAATAGATTTATAACCTCTTCTATTCTCATTGGACTAAGTCAAGGGTCTAACTTTTGTAGGTATCTCTTAACACCTTTCTATTTAGCAATTCTTGGAATTTCTACACAAAATCATAGTACTAGAATGCCACTTCCCATTTATCTATAGAGGTATTGTCACCCCATGGATGAGGAAATGATCTTAATGCCATGAGTTTGGCATTACTCCTACAAATACATTTTTTAAAAGTCACAAAATCCATTTAACAAATTCATTTTATGCATATCCTTCAATCCTTTCATAATTATTAGAACTTGTATTGTCCTTAACAAGGTGGTAGATTTCATACTTTGAATATGGTGGTATCTTGATTTGATGAGTCTTCTCCTCACATGACTTTTGGATTTCTACATATATCATTCAGCCCCAGATGGCTCTCTACATTGGTGGCTAAGATCTCAAGGAGATTCCTTTAGTTTAATTTAAAACTACCATTTGGTTATATATGGGTCAAGCAGGCATCCTAATATACTTAGAGAAGATCAAAATCACCCACCTTAATTATGTTCCTCATATTCTCACAAAGTTTATAGGCTACCTCAAACTTGCAAATTTATATCTCAACCAATGGCGAGTAAAAAAATCCCCATAATGTAAATAAACTTGGGTCTAATATCTAATAGCATGGCATTGTGCATGCATTCAAAAGGACTAGAAACAATTTTCCTCACCGTGGTTTTTCCCTCATTGGGTTTTCCACTTAAGTCTGGTGTTAATGTGTTTGTGCATTAGATTTGAGTTTCTGCATTGGTATTTGATGATTAATCATTTAAGTAGTTTATGTATTAGTTTGGGTAATTGAATTGAAGGTTATCATCTATGACAACTGATTCACCCCCCCTCTCAATTGTCGTATACATCATCACCTTCCTTACTCATGTCACAACTTTTTAAATTCATAAAGGCATTTGATGATAGTTAATCTCCTTTCTTTAACCTTTAGAAACTCTTGCAATGATATGGCCTTTATGCCATTATAACATGCATCTCATTATGGTCCCCCCTTGAGGCTATAGTTTTAAACAAATTCAAATTACTTACTATTGGCATACATAAACATGGCATTTTTCCTATTAGTTAAATCCATAAAACTATATATATATATATTATGAATTACAAGGATATGCATATTTATATATATATTCAATTAAAAAATATCGCATATATATACTCATATACATACATATATTTATATATATTATATATCTATTTTGTTTCTTGTGAATTTATTTATATATAATATATTTGTATTGATTTAATATATTACATTAATGACTGATTTGACTTGTTATACTTACCAAGTCGATAAATAAATAGGGAAATTATGAACAACTTCTCTTGTCAAACTATCAACATTACTTAATCGATGAATATCGACAAGCATAACATATTTCACAAATACTTTATTATTTTACATTTTAAACTTCACCAAAACTTGGTTCGAGTAGGATAAACTTAACCTATCAATAAAAATGAAATTTTTAACACAAGACACAACTAAAGACCAAAAAATTACTTAGTTTCAAAGGTAACCAATAATCTATCTTATCTAGTAAAATTTAACTTAGATGGTGGGTATGTGCAGGATCATCATGGAAAAAACAGGCCCTTAAGTGGCAAAAAAATCATAAAAATCAGAGTTAGGAAACATGACATAAGAATTTGAAAGTTATCTATATTATTTCAAAAATATGTAAGAATAGAACTTGTAGCAAATTGAATGTAATTTCTAAACTACTAGGTTTATTTTTTTTTTAAATCTATTTCGTGAAAATTTAAAATTTCAATGCAGTAGTACTTAAATTTCAAGGAAAAAATAAGACGTAGGTGTTTGTTTGACCATCCTAACCACAATAAAATTATAATATTTTTTTATAATATTTTAAATATAAATAGAGGATTCATGTCCCAATGCGATGCATGTTTTTTTTGTAATTTTTTTCCAAGTAAATAATTAATTATGATTTTTTTATTACAACTTTAAAAAATATAAAAAAATTGTATGTATGACCACCTTCACTTGGTCAAAACTTCATGAAATTCATTTTTTTTAATCCTATAGTATGTGAAGCATAGAATGTGACAAATGTTTTAGATTCAAAAAAGTTGATATTGTTCGAAAGCTATAGATATTTTTCAATTAGCCTATCAATTAGTACTTTAGTCATAATTCAAATAGGAAATGAATAATAATTTTTAAAAAATTAAAGTAAAGAATAATTTATATTGGTGGAAAGTTCATAATATCATTTAAAAATCATTTTCATTTCATCAATTTTGGGTAAAAAAAAAGGTTAGCCACAAACCCTACACATACCAATCATATCACCACTTTTTGGAATATCGTGATCCTACACATAACCTAGTATTACTAAGAAGTCCTTATATTATACTCTTTTCCCATGTGATACTCCCCCTCTTTCTCTTTGGAGGTGTTTGGATCACTCTAATCAAACTCAAGAAAACAAACAAGCAGTTAGCCTAGAAACCATTACGTCATGTTCATATAATTAAACTTTCATTAATAATTTTCTTTAGATAAATAGAATAATATCATAGTATTTCATCATATTAATGACATCAAATACTGGTGAACATTCCATTTAAATGAAATAACATATCATTGCACAAATTCATCATCATATGCAACTCTCAAGGTTTGATAATCTCATAATTCATCACATTAATTACCATATAGTGAGAGTTAATTTTAGGAATCTAGGGTGGGGTGTAACAATCATAAAGAGAAACAACCTCTTTCAGTGCATCATGTTGTACAATTTCATTGATAGCCACCTCAAGCTGTAGAGACACATGTTTAGGTGTTTCTAGAGGAGTCTTATTTTCTTTTCCACTTCCTTTTTTATGGATGTTTCTTCTTCTTCTTCTTCTTCTTGTCTTTTCTCTTCTCTTTATTATGTAAGATTTAATTTCTTCTCTTCATCCTCTACATCATCATCCACATTCACAAGATTAATCTTTTCCCTTGTTGCTTTCTATTTAATTATTGGCTTCTTCTTTTATGTAGTCTTAGTTTGTGCTAGTACCTTAGTAGCATCTCTTCTACTTGAAGGTGATTGAGTACATTCAGAAGCTATATCAAAGATAGTGGTAGATCTACTTGTACTTCTATGGGTTGGTGTAGCAGTAGTGGATTGAGATTCACATTTGCAAGACCTTTAGGAGAGCCAAATACCATCTTCAATTCAAACATCATCTTCTGCATATTTTTTTGCACCTTTTCTTCTACTTTCTTCTTTATTTTATTTTTGTTTATCTCATCAAATGTGCCAAACATTTTAATATAAGAATCCTTAGGTTTGTTGAGAAAAATATTAACATATGCAGTCCAACCAAATTTGGAGACCTCCTAGGAAAATTTGTTATACATGAAGTTCTTGGTTCAATAACCTCCATATAACAATTTTCTTTATCCACCATAAAATTGGTTTCATTCTTATCCCTCTCCACAACTCGTGAGGGTATTATATCCCTGTTTTTTATTTCATTTTGAAATGTTTTGATGAAACCCCAAAAAACTAAGTCACACTATTTGGTATTCAGAAAGCTACACATATGATCCTTTATCTTGTAATGCCCGTCGTGCAAACCCCAGAGAACAAACATTGGAAATAATTTTTTTGTTTTTTATAACATAAGGTAAACATGCAATTACACATTAAATACATTTTCATTGCATATTAACATCTTAACGTTATATTCTCTGGGGCACACGAGGTCACATCGCAACACACCTAAAACAAAAGTAAAGATAATTATTAAACAACTTAACCAATTATATTACAATAATCATTAATAAAAGTACATCCATAAACCAAGAGTGAAAGTATCACTACCTCCCATATTACAATCATATAGAATCTCATCCAATAATGTTACAAAGGATCCTAACTATTACATCATCATTTAAACATAAGATTACACGTTCTCAATAATGAGTTACAATACATTTCCCATACATGTGGGATGATACAAAGTATAATAATATCCAAATTACAAGTGATCCACTGGAACAACCTCCAACTGAAGGAATGCTGCGAACAAAGGATGTTGATGGGGAACCCAACGGGTGCGGAGCATGTTCCACCCAACCATGTGAATTATAAATAACTCACCCCCCGTGCTCAAAGGTGACAAGGAAGAGATCCTGACCATGAATGTCAAAACTGACTCCAAAAGAACAATAAAGTACAAACTCAAATACAAACATAGAGATTACAATGACATAACCAACAACATTCATGAGTCAATCATAATCAAGTAAAGCTATGAAACTCATCACAATTAACCCAAGCAATAACAATTAAACAAGTCACCAAAGAACATTCATAAATCATTTTCACAAGAATCTGAATCAACAATAGGAGTACAAAACCAGAAGAACTGATGCAACATCCAAAATACATTTCCAGAGGAACTGATATAACATTCAAAATACAATTCCAAATAAATTTGAAACAATAAATAGAACACTTCTCCAAATAAATTTGAAATAATAATTAGAAAATGATTCCAAGTAAATATGAAACAATAATCATAATACAATTCCAGATAAACCTGAAACAATAAATAGAACATGATTCCAATTAAATCTGAAACAATAATCAGAATACAATTCCCAGAGGCCACAAGAAACAATGCATAAGGGTGTCTAGTGGAGAGTGTCATCGCATAGCTCTCATGGGATCTCCTGGCCCTTCCTCCAACTTGAGGCACCAACACACATCTATGGATCTCCTGGCTCTTCCTCCTACTTGAGGCGCCGACACCATAGGGTAGCTCATGCGAACATGATTCCAAAGGCAACAAGAAACAAGGCACAAGGGTGTCTAGTGGAGAGTGGCATCACATAGCTCTCATGGGATCTCCTAGCCCTTCCTCCAACTTGAGGCATGAGAACCCATCTATGGATCTCTTGGATCTTTCTCCTACTTGATGCACTGACACCATAGGGTAGCTCATGTGGAGTCTATCACCTCTCATGAAGACGAGATTATGACTTTGCTGACCACTACCTTCTCTGTCTATTATTAGTCTACAATAGCCCTAATGCATAGACGAGTTATCCAATATTTATTATCTTGTGTGTTTAACTACCCATCCCCCTAAGTTCTATTATTATGTTATCATTTGTTTAACTACTCTTATGTGGGTTCTCCTATGCTCTTCCTCCTTTCGAGGCACCGACCCCCACGAAGAGCCACTCTCCCTAAGACCCCTCACATAAACCAAAAACTAGGCAAGGGTTTTACTCAAATAGATAAAGCACATAACTCAAAACCAAGCCACACAAGGCATAACTCATCTCACAATAATTCATAAATAAAACTCAACAACCTGTACAGCCCTTCCAAGCATAACACCAATAAATTTCAACTCCAAAAGTATAACCAAAATGAGGATAACATTAAAAGATTAAATCATGCCTCTGGTACAAGTTTCACAAACTACCACAGGATTCCCACATCGATATAAAAGCCAAGACAAAAAAAAACCATAAAGGAAAATAAATACTCAAATAAATTTTACAAAGTTGCACCATTAATTCGAATTCATTCACAATTAATCGATTAAATTAATTTCCCAAATGCTGACCAATACAAAGAAATAAGATTTTGATTTACAAATATAAAAAGAATAACTGTCTTAATATGTGTATACATATACATGTGCAACAAGGGATAAAACTAATTTTCTATTTAAATTATTTACTCATCATAACAAATGATAGAATAATGCCCTCCATATGGGTATGTGCAGGATCATGATGGGCCAAAATGTGGCAATATGATGAGTATGTGGTTGACGAATTTCCTTTTACCCAAAATTGATGAAATGAAAAGGGTTTTTAAAGGAGATTCTCATCTTTCCACCAATATGAATTATGCTTTACTTTAAATTTAATAAATAATAATTATTAATTTTCTATTTGATTTACGACTAAAGTCCTAATTGATAGGCTGATTGACAAACATCTATAGCTTTCAAACGGTATCACATTTTTTCAATCCGAAACATGTGTCACATTCTATGCTTCGCATAATATAGGATTAAAAAAAAATTTGAATTTCATGAAGTTTTGACCAAGTTAAGGTGGTTAGACATACAAGTTTTTATATTTTTTAAAAGTTGTAATACAAAATTCATAATTAATTATTTACCTGGAAAAAAATTACAAAAAAATATGCATCACATCTAGACATAAGTCCTCTACTTATATCTAAAATTTTATAATAAAATATTGTCATTTTAATGTGGTTAGGGTGGTTACACAGACACCTACTTCTTATATTTTCCCTAAAATTTTAGTACTACTCCATTGAAATTTCAAATTTTCACCAAATAGATTTTTTTTTTTAAATAAACCTAATTATTTAGAAACTAAATTCAATTTTACATAAATTTTATTCTTCTAGATTTTTCAAATAATATAGATAACTTATTCAATTTTTTATGTCAAGTTGCTTAACTCTGATTTTTCTAATTTTTTTGCCACTTAAGGGCCTTTTTTTCCCATGATGATCTTGCACATACCCATATATACAAATATATATATATATATATAAACATTATTTAACATTTTAAATAAAATATTAAAATTACATTTTAAAATATAATAAAATAACTATAATTACATTTTCTTTAAATAAAATAAAATTGAATTATTAAAATATACACCATACATATATATATATATATATTAAAACAAATAAATGCCCACGCATAAAAGGAAAGCCCATCGGCCTTTGTACTGCGTGCAACAGTCATAATGACTGCTGCGCATAGTAGTCCACAAGACTGTTGTCGCAGTACAAGCCACGATAGGGGAATAAGGGGAGAAGGGTATGGCTTCAGCTGTCCCTTCAACCATCCTCATAATTTATTTTTAAAATTTCGATTGAATAAAAAAAAATTCTATAGGAAAAAATAACAAGATCTTTATTTTATATAAAAAATACAACTCCATCCTTTACAGGCACGGACACCGATGACAGTCGGCCATCATTTCAATTTTTACTTTCAAATCCTCAATTAAATTTTAATGCAAGGAATATATATTATATATATATATATACGTATATATACACGCAAAATTTGTGCATATATATATATATATATATATAATTTATATATACTTCCATATGAAGCAATAATCTAGTTACAGGTATAGAAGATAGAAGGAAAAAATAAAAATATACTTATATATATATAAGATATTCTTCTTAATCTCCAAAATAAATTGATCTGAAGGAAAACTATATTTCAAAACAAAACAAAATCAATTTAGAGACATATAGTCTATTTTCATAAGCTCAACATTACTTTCTCACAGCCAAATTGAAAGAATATTCATAGAGCAATTTTCATAGACAATCTTTTTAATTTCTTCAGTAATTTTCACTATTCAATAATTTCTCTTTTCTAAGGTTTCATTTTTCTTTCACCAAATAATCTAATTATTTTTTTTTGTTTTCTTTAAATCAGAAGACCAGAGAAGAAGTAAAGAAAACCTGGAGTCCTATGCTTATTTGAAAATCTGACGACGCTTGTTTGATTCAGATGGCCTTTACAAAGAGCTTCTCATTCCTGCTTCGAAATCTCCTCTCTAGAATATCGTGCTTGAATTCAAATCCAATCCTTTATTCAGAAAATTCTCTCCAACATAATACAAGCAAAAGATTGAAAAAACCCCTTTCAAGAACTCAGAAGAACTAATGATAATAGAACACTTCAGAAGACTCAACAATACAAAACAATTATTTTATGCAACTCCTATCTCAATATTCCTCTGTGTGTGAAAAACTCACAAAATTTTCCAATAAATTAAAGATATTGCCATTATCTTCCAAAATCTCTAAAAAAATCCACAATAAAAGAAATTATTTCTTTAAAACAAGCTTTTCAGTCAACTCTCAAATCCCATTCATTCTTTCATCTTTTTTTGTTCTTTTCTTTATTTATTTTTCTATTCTTTAATACTTTTTGTTTTAATTTTAGTTTTTTACAACTTTACTTGCAAAGCACATTATTTAATTTATTTTAATAATTATCCTCAAAAAGATAATTAATTAAAATAATAAACACTATTTAACATTTAATTTACATTTAATAAAGCACATGACTTTTTAAACTAAGACTCTTTTTTTTTTTTTAAATATTTTAAATACAATTTTAATCTAACATTTTTAATAAACAATAATTACCATCGTTAAATTAAATAAATTACAACTTATCAAATACCAACATCAATAAAATATGACAATACACAAACATGATCCACAAGGAACGACAACTACAAGAATGTATAATACCATTCAATCCGACGGTTTGACAACATTGGACGGGGTGACTTCCTTGTCATCTCTGTTTCAACATTATACCGTTGGGTTATTGGTGCTCGCCCTGTCTTGCCAAAGCAGGTGGAATCGAGACTCTGTACCTGTAATCCCTGCATCCAAACAAAGTCGTATACATGTACATATATATATAATCAAAGCATTACATTGTGAGAAGGAATTGTAGTGTAGCAGGGCACTCATGAATGAGTGATGCTACCCTATCCTTTCATCACATCTATTCTAACAATTATAATACAAATGATGAGAGTACATTTCTAAACTAAATAATCACATCATAACATAATTTACTAATTTAATGCATCACAATGTTACTGAAATCAAACTAATATCACCAACCACAATATCATATCAATAACCATGTCCTCAAATGCATAAGCATAAATACCAATGTCTACTAACCAAACTATCAAACCAAACAATACTAGTACCATCACAATCACAAAGTAACAAATGAATGCATAGAAAAATAATAAATTCAAACAGTAAGAGGAGGGGTATTACATCCTCCCCCCATAAATTTGGCTTACTCCTAGAAGCCGGTAAACAAAAGAAAATAAGATTCCCTAATATGGGAGGCATCCTCAAACACCAAGTCAGTGAACTAATCACCATCACCAACCAGTATCACACTAACACATAAGTGTAACAAATAGTAGCAAAGAATATTAGTAACATGGGGGTATTACATCCTCCCCACCAGGACATGGCTTACACCTAGAAGCCACTAAATAAATAAAATTAAGCACACAAAATAAGGGTACAAGTGAGCACAAGAGTCAAACACAAAGGTTTCCTAAAGGACACAACTACCCAGAGACCCCAGCATTTGCAAACCTTGGCTCTGATACCAAGTTGTAATTCCCATCGTGCAAACCCTAAAGAACAAACATTGGAAACAAATTTTTTTTTTTATAACATAAGGTAAACATGCAATTACACATTAAATACATTTACATTACACATTAACATCTTAACATTATATTCTCTAGGGCACGCGAGGTCACATTGCAACAAAACTAAAACAAAAGTAAAAGATAATTATTAAACAACTTAACCAATTATATTACAATAATCATTAATAAAAGTACATCCATAAACCAAGAGTGAAAGTATAACTAGCTCCCATATTACAATCATATAGAATCTAATCCAATAGTGGTACAAAGGATCCTAACTATTACATCATCATTTAAACATAAGATTACATGTTCTCAATAATGAGTTACAATACATTTCCTATACATGTGGGATGATACAAAGTATAATAATATCCAAATTACAAGTGATCCACTAGAACAACCTCCAACTGAAGGAATGCTGCGAAAAAAGGATGCTGATGGGGAACCCAATGGGTGTGGAGCACATTCCACCCAACCATGTGAATTATAAATAACTCACCCCCCATGCTCAGAGGTGACAAGGAAGAGATCCCGACCATGAATGTCAAAACTAAATCCAAAAGAACAATAAAGTACAAACTCAAATATGAACACATATATTACAATGACATAACCAACAACATTCATGAGTCAATCATAATCAGATAAAGCTATGAAACTCAACACAATTAACCCAAGCAATAACAATTAAACAAGTCACCAAAGAACATTCATAAATCATTTTCACAAGAATCTGAATCAACAATAGGAGTACAAAACCAAAAGAGCTGATGCAACATCCAAAATACATTTCCAGAAGAACTGATACAACATTCAAAATACAATTCCAAATAAATTTGAAACAATAAATAGAACACATCTCCAAATAGATCTGAAACAATAAATAGAACATGATTCCAAGTAAATATGAAACAATAATTAGAATACTATTCCAGATAAACCTGAAACAATAAATAGAACATGATTCTAGTTAAATCTAAAACAATAATCAGAATACAATTCCCAGAGGCCACAAGAAACAATGCACAAGGGTGTCTAGTGGAGAATGTCATCGCATAGCTCTCATGGGATCTCCTGGTCCTTCCTCCAACTTGAGGCATTGACACCCATCTATGGATCTCCTGGCTCTTCCTCCTACTTGAGGTGTCGGCACCATAGGGTAGCTCATGCGAACATGATTCCAAAGGCAACAAGAAATAAGGCACAAGGGTGTCTAGTGGAGACTGTCATTGCATAGCTCTCATGGGATCTACTGGCCCTTCCTCCAACTTGAGGCGTTGACACCCATCTATGGATCTCCTACCTCTTTCTCCTACTTGAGGTTCCGGCACCATAGGGTAGCTCATGCGGAGTTGATCACCTCTCATGAAGACAAGATTACGACTTTTTCGACCACGACCTTCTCTATCTATCATTAGTCTATGATAGCCCTAATGCATAGATGAGTATCCAATATTTATTATCTTGTGTGTTTTACTACCCATCCCCCTAAGTTCTATTATTAGGTTATCACTTATTTAACTACTCTTACGTGGGTTCTCTTGTGCTCTTCCTCCTTTCGAGGCACCAGTCCCCACGAAGAGCCACTCTCCCTAAGACCCCTAACATAAACCATAAACTAGGCAAGGTTTGTACTCAAATAAATAAAGCACATAACTCAAAACCAAGCCATGCGAGGCATAACTCATCTCGCAATAATTCATAAACAAAACTCAACAACCCGTATAGCCCTTTCAAGCATAATACCAATAAATTTCAACTGCAAAAGTATAACCAAAATGAGGATAACATTAAAAGATTAAATCATGCCTCTAGTACAAGTTTCACAAACTACCACGGGATTCCCACATCGATATAAAAGCCAAGACAAAAAAAAACCATAAAGGAAAAGAAATACTCAAATTAATTTTTGAAAGTTGCACCATTAATTCCAATTCATTCACAATTAATCGATTAAATTAATTTCCAAAATGTTGACCAATACAAACAAATAAGATTATGATTTACAAATATAGAAAGAATAACTGTCTCAATATGTGTATACATATACATGTGCAACAAGGGATAAAGCTAATTTTCTATTTAAATTATTTACTCATCATAACAAATGATAGAATAATGCCCTCCATATATATATATATAAACATTATTTAACATTTTAAATAAAATATTAAAATTACATTTTCTTTAAATAAAATAAAATGTAATTATTAAAATATACACCATACATATATATACATATATAAATTAAAACAAATAAATGCCCACGCATAAAAGGAAAGGTCGTCGGCCTTTGTACTACGCGCAGTAGTACTGTTGACTGTTGTGCACAGCAGTCATAATGACTGTCGCAATACAAGCCATGGCAGGGGAATAAGGGGAGAAGGGTACGGCTTCAGTCGTCCCTTCAACCCTCATAATTTCTTTTTAAAATTTCGATTGAATAAAAAAAAAATTATAAGAAAAAATAACAAGATCTTTATTTTATATAAAAAATACAACTCCGTCCTTTACAAGCATGAACGCCGATGACAGTCGACCATCATTTCAATTTTTACTTTCAAATCATCATTTAAATTTTAATGCAAGGAATAAATATATATATATATATATTATATATATACGTATATATATACACACGAAATTTGTGCATATATATACATATATATATATATAATTTATATATACTTCCATATGAAGCAATAATCTAGTTATAGGTACAGAAGACAGAAGGAAAAAATAAAAATATACTATATATATAAGATATTCTTCTTAATCCCCAAAATAAATTGATCTAAAGGAGAACTATATTTCAAAACAAAACAAAATCAATTTAAAGACATATAGTCTTTTTTTACAAGCTCAACATTACATTCTCATAGCCAAATTGAAAGAATATTCATAGAGCAATTTTCATAGACAATCTTTTTAATTTCTTTAGTAATTTTCACTATTCAATAATTTCTCTTTTCTAAGGTTTTATTTTTCTTTCACCAAATAGTCTAATTTTTTTTTTTGTTTTCTTTAAATCAGAAGACTAGAGAAGAAGTAAATAAAATGTGGAGTCCTGCGCTTATTTGAAAATCTGACGACGCTTGTTTGATTTAGATGGCCTTTACGAAGAGTTTCTCATTCCTGCTTCGAAATCTCCTCAGCAGAATACCATGCTTGAATTCGAATCCAATACTTTATTCAGAAAATTATCTCCAACATAATACAAGCAAAAGATTGAAAAACCCCCTTTCAAGAACTTAGAAGAATTAATGATAACATAAAACTTCAGAAGACTCAACAGTACAGAACAATTATTTTATGCAACTCCTGTCTCAATATTCTTGATGCAGGAGCATCTAGTGGTGTGAGGGAAATATTGCATCACCCAAAAAGATGCTTTCCATTTATGTTCCTTTTGTTTTCTTTTTGTAGATGTCTTTTTCATTTTTGGATACCCTTTTTGTCGAATAAGAGTTTCCAACTTTCAGAACTGCTTTTCTACTTTTTCTACTCAACTGTTATTTTTAGCAGGTGTTATTTTTATGGCGTGGGAAGACAAAAATTTATGGGAAGGTTCTTGATGGAAAAATAAGCACTTTGGCTAAAGAATCAGGTCAAGATCATTCATGGTTTGAAAGTTATTCAAGTTCTAGTTTCTGCTTTTTGCCCTGAAAAACCTTCTAAGTCTAGTTTGAGGCACTAAACGGTCCTGTAAGGGTCCAGAAATCGCCAGAACTAGTAGAGCGGGTTCTAACGCTTTCTTCACTCTGAGACCTTTCAATGGAGTAAACGGTTCAGAAAATGGACTCCCAGATCAAAAGTTATGGCTTCCAGAAGTTGGCCAATTTTTGAATTAGGACTTAGTTTTTGAATTTCAAATTGTATCTTTTGGCACCAAATCACCAAAAATCTTATCTCGAATGTTGTTTTTGGTTCCAAACCGAAAGGGGTCTATTTATGGGCTAGTTTTTGATTTTTGAGTAACTTTTTGGGAAAAGAAGTTCGCATGCTGCGAAAGGGGAACCTGGGTAATTTTTTGTAAGTCTCTAATCTGCATGCATCACAGAGCTTGAAGATTTGAGATCCTCTACATGTAAGAGTTCCATATTTTTGAATAAAATATTATTCTCTATTTTGTGAGTGTTATTCTGTGTCTCGGGTTTGCTCCCTCGTCAGGTGGTATCAAAGTGGGTTTTCTTGAGTATGTGGATAGATCGCCGATTGTGAGACAGTTTGCACCAGGACCATGGTTATGGGTTTGAGGTATTCAAGATGCCTCCAAGAGTGATGCCTGGTAGGTGTGGTGGTGCTAGAGGTGGTAGAGGTGGCAGAAATGCTGGTGGAAGAGATCCATTTGTGGTTGAGGGTTTCAGAGCCCTCCAGAGACAAATTAATGTATTGTAGGAACAAATGAGAAGAGGGTTAGACCCAGGAAGGAGAGGAGAAAGTGAAGATGAAGAAGAGGTGGAAGATTCATACATAGAAGAGGAAGAATAAGCAATTGGTCAATATCAGATACGGCTGATAAGGGCCATTTCGAAGATCAGAAAAAGACCCAGAATAGAAGTCCCTAGTTATTCTGGAAGTCTAAACTCAGAAGAGTTGATCAATTGGATCAATGAGATAGAAGAGTATTTTGAGTATGAAGAAGTAAAGGACCCAGATTGGGTTAAGTTTGTAAATGAAGCTGAAGGGCCACACCAATATTTGGTGGAAAGAGGTTGAGTTGGAGAGAAATTGAAGAGGAAAAGGAAAGATCAGCAATTGGAATCACATGGTGGAGAAACTGAAGAAGCAATTCATACTAGTAGACTACGAGTTAGATTTGCTCAAGAAATTACAAGGGTTGAAGCAAGGAAGTAGATCTATGAAAGAATACATAGAATATTTTCACAAAATGATCATTAGAACGGGCCATGCAGAGGCCAACAAGGAGAAGGTAGCTCGTTATCTTAATGGGTTATGACCGAGCATTCAAGAGGAGCTAAGCTTGGTCAGAATGACCACCATTGAGGATGCATACTAGTTTTCTCTGAAAGTTGAGGAGAAGTTGAACAAAAGATTTGACAGCAAGAAAAAAGGCTGAGGAGGTCAAAGCAGAAGGGGTAGTGGAAGATCTTCTTGAAGCCAAAATGAGGATGAAAGGAGAAATGAAGATGTGGGTACTAGTCCAAGCCAGAAGAATGATAAATTCTACCGCCCTCATGATCAAAATAGTGGTGATCAAAGAGGTAGGGTATAAGGAAGATCTGGGCCAAGACCTAGAAGAGGTGGTTTTAGAGGAACTTATTTCCATTGTGGTGAAGAAGGGCATCAAGCCTATGAATGTCCATAACACCAAGGAAGGACAGATAGAAGACCGGAAGGTCATGGAAGGGTTGCACATGCAAATGAAGAGGCTCAATCCAAGCATTTAGATGATACTGAAAGGGGAGAAGCCCTAGTGGTTAGAAGAGCCTTGGTGTCTGAAGAGAAGGACCTAGAACAAAGGAAGAATATATTTTGTACAAGCTGCAAGTGTGAAGACAAATGTTGTGAATTCATTATTGATAGTGGGAGCACTAATAATCTAGTGTCAGAAGCGATGGTTACGAAGTTGAAGTTGAAAAGGGAAAGGCATCCACATCCATATCGGATTTCCTAGTTGCATAAAGACCACAAAGTTTTGGTCAATGAGCAGTGCCTGGTGAAGTTCAAGATTGGAAGCTATCGTGATGAGGTACTATGTGATATCATTCCCATGGATGCATGTCACATGTTGTTGGGGAGGCCATGGTAGTTTGATAGGCATGTTGTACATGATGGCCATGCAAACACTTGTTCCTTGATGAAGGATGGAGTCTGTCATAAGTTGAAGCCCCTAAAGAAAGATGAAGAAAAGTTATGCAGTAGTGCTAGAATTTTTGTTGTTGATGGAAGGAAATTTTTAGAAGGCATGGGGCATGAGCGTATGTGTTATGCATTGATTCCTAGAATGGAAAAGGAAGATAGCACTTAGAAGGTGCCAGTAGAAGTTTCTAGACTATTGGATGAGTTTCAAGAGATAATTTCTGATAACGTACCTAAGGGTTTACCACCTATGAGGAAGATCAGTCATCAAATTGACTTGATCCCTGGAGCCAGTTTTCCAAATAAGGCAGCTCATAGATTGACTCCTGCAGAAAATGAGGAGTTGAATAGACAAGTTCATGATTTGTTGAGAAAGGGTTTGATTCGAGAGAGTCTAAGCCCATGTGTAGTACCTGCAGTACTAACACCAAAGAAGGATGGGGAGTGGAGGATGTATACAGACTCCTGAGCCATAAATAAGATAACAATCAAATACAGATTTCCCTTGCCAAGGATGGATGACCTAATGGACTGTTTGAGTGGAGCACAGTACTTCACGAAGATTGATCTGAAGATAGGATATCACTAGATCCAGATTTGAGAGGGTGATGAATGGAAGACTACCTACAAGACCAAGGAAGGCCTATATGAGTGGTTAGTCATGCCTTTTGGGCTAACTAATGCACCGAGTACATTCATGCAGCTCATGAATGAGGTACTGAAAGAGTTTCTGGGAAGTTTTTTCATTATGTATTTAGATGATATTTTGATTTTTAGTAAGAACTTGGATGAGCATTTAATGCATATTCTTAGGGTTTTGGAGAATTTGATAGAAGATAAATTGTTGATTAATCTAAAGAAGTGTAGCTTTGTGAAGAAGGAGTTAGTGTACTTGGGGTTTGTTGTCTCAGCAGAAGGTCTAAAGATGGACCCAGAGAAGGTGAAGGCTATTCTAGAATGGCCTACCCCAAGAACTGCTACTGAGGTGAGATCTTCCCATGGTTTGGCTAGTTTTTATATAAAGTTCATTAGAAATTTTAGTAGTATTTGTGCACCCCTGACTGAAATAATGAGAGGGGATAGAAAAGAGTTCAAGTGGAGAACAAGAGAAGCGAAGAGTTTTGATCTGTTGAAGCAAAAGGTGACAGAGTGACCAGTTTTAGCCCTCCCAGATTTCAATAAGGTGTTTCAGGTGGATTGTGATGCCAGTGGTTGTGCCATTGGAGTAGTGATGAGCCAAGAAGGTAAGCCCATTGCCTATTTTAGTGAAAAGTTAAATGATGCAAAGAGAAAGTATTTTGTATATGATCAGGAGTTTTATGCAATAGTTTAAGCATTAAAGAAATGGAGACATTATCTGTTGCTAAAGGAGTTTGTTTTGTTTACTGATCATCAAGCATTACAGTACCTGAGTAGTCAAGGAAAATTAAATCAGAGGCATATGAAATGGATAGAATTTTTGTAGAGTTATACTTTTGTTTTAAAGCATAGAAGTGGCAAGTCGAATAGGGTTGTAGATGCCTTAAGTAGGAGGAAAACATTATTGACAGAGATGCAGATTGAAGTGGTTGGGTTCAATGAACTCAAGACATTGTACCCTGAAGATCCTGATTTTGTAGAAGCTTGGAAAGCTTGCAAGGACCCTATCACAGTTGATAGGATGAAGTGGCTGGATTTCATAATCCAAGATGGCATGTTGTTTAAAGGAAGTCAATTGTGTATTCTGAGGAGTTCTATGAGGGAGAACTTGATAAAGGAGAAGCATAGTGGAGGAATGGCAGGACATTTTGGTAGAGATAAGACCATTTCCATTATCAGTGAGCATCATTATTGGCCTCAATTATCACCAGATGTGAAGAAGTTTGTGCAGAGTTGTAGGGTATGTTAGATGGCTAAAGGAGTGAGCCAAAATACTGGGTTGTATCAGCCCTTACCTGTACCAAAAAGGCCTTGGGAGGATATAAGTATGGAATTTGTTCTTGGTTTGCCAAGGACATAGAGAGGGAATGATTCAATATTTGTGGTAGTTGATAGGTTTTCAAAGATGGCACATTTCATCCCATGCCAGAAGACCCATGATGCAGTCAACATTGCTGACTTGTTCTTCAGAGATGTGGTCAGACTACATGGTCTGCCAAAGAGTATAGTCTTAGATCATGATACCAAGTTTGTGGGATACTTTTGGAGGACCTTGTGGAAAAAGTTGAAGACAGAGTTGAAGGTTAGTTTTGCACACCATCCACAAACTAATGGGCAGATTGAGGTTGTGAACAGAAGTTTGGGTAACCTACTAAGATGCTTGGTAGGAGATAAACCC
Source organism: Sequoia sempervirens (assembly GCA_007258455.2). NCBI lineage: Eukaryota > Viridiplantae > Streptophyta > Pinopsida > Cupressales > Cupressaceae > Sequoia > Sequoia sempervirens. The sequence continues at coordinate 50,115,777 of VDFB02373365.1, read as the reverse complement.
AAGGGCTGGGACTTGATCTTACCCCAGGCATAATTTTCTTACAACAATTTTGTCAACAGAAGTACTGGTAGATCACCATTCTAGATTGTGTATGGAGGTAGTCCGAGGACCACTCCAGAATTAAGGAAGATGGACCAAGAGAAGAAGACAACTGCCGAAGCCAAATATTTTGCAGAGCATATCAAGAATATACATGAGAAGGTAAGAGAACATATTAACAAGATGAATATGAAGTATAAGGCTAAGGTAGATTAGAAGAGGAGGTATAAGGAGTTTTAGATTAGTGATGAAGTGATGGTCCACTTGAGGAAAGAAAGGTTTCCAGTGGGAACCTATAATAAATTGAAGATGAAGAAGTTCGGTCCCTATAAAATTTTGAAGAAACATGAATCAGGGAATGCATATAAGGTAGAGTTTCCAGATGGAGTCAAAATTTCTCTTGTGTTTAATATTTCAGATTTGACAAAGTATCATGAAAGTGGCACAGAGGAAGTACCAACAATGGAACAGTGTGGCATTCCAGTACCTACTTCAGAAAAAGGAGGAGATTGAAGAAATCCTAGATAGTCGTGTGGGAAGGAGTACCACAAATAGGCAGTATGAAGAATATTTGGTGAAGTGGAGAGGAAGGCATGTGGAAGATTCATCTTGGTTGTCTAAAGCAGAGGTTGACGGTTTGGGTTTTCCTCAACCATCTAAGACGTGACGGGGTCACTTCTCAAATTACCCTGGGTGTCTGATATAGGAGTATCCAGTGGTATGAGGGAAATCTCGCATCACCCAAAAATATTCTTTCTATTTATGTTCATTTTTTTTTGTAGATTTTTTTGCATTTTTGGATACCCTTTTCGTCAAATAAGAGTTTCTAACTTTTAGAACTGCTTTTTCTGCTTAACTGCTATTTTTAGCAAGTGTGATTTTTATGATGTGGGAAGACATAAATTTATGGAAAGGTTCTTTATGAAAAAATAAGCACTTTGGTGAAAGAATCAGGTCAAGATCATTCACGGTTTGAAAGTTATTCAAGTTCCAGTTTCTGCTTTTTGCCCTGAAAAACCTTCCGAGTCCAGTTTGAGGTACTAAAAGGTCCCATATGGGTCCAAAAATTGTGAGAACTAGTAGAGCGGGTTCCTAGCACTTTCTTCAGTCTGAGAACTTTCTAACGGTGCAAACGGTTTGAAAAATGGAGTCCTGGATCAAAAGTTATGGCTTCCAGAAGTTGGTTGATTTTTGGAAAATTGCCAATTTTTGAATTAGGACTTAGTATTTGAATTTCAAATTGTAACTTTTGGCACCAAATCACCAAAAATCTTATCTCAAATGTTTTTTGGTTCCAAACCGAAAGGGGTCTATTTATCGGCTAGTTTCTAATTTTTGAGTAACTTTTTGGGAAAAGAAGTTTGCATGTTGCGAAAGGGGAATCTGGGTAATTTTCTATAAGTCTGTAATTTGCATGCATCACAGAGCTCAAGGATTTGAGATCCTCTACATGTAAGAGTTCCATATTTTTGAATAAAATATTATTCTCTATTTTGTGAGTGTTATTCTATGTCTCGGGTTTGCTCCCTCGTCAATTCCTCTCTCTGTGAAAAACTCACAAAATTTTCCAATAAATAAAAGATATTGCCATTCTCTTCCAAAAGCTCTAAAAAAATCCACAATATAAGAAATTATTTCTTTAAAACAAGCTTTTCAGTCAACTCTCAAATCCCATTCGTTCTTTCATCTTTTTATGTTCTTTTATTTATTTATTTTTCTATTTTTTAATACTTTTTGTTTTAATTTTTTTTTTTTACAACTTTACTTGCAAAGCACATTATTTAATTTATTTAAATAATTTATTTTAATAATTATTCTCAACAAGATATTTAATTAAAATAATAAACACCATTTAACATTTAATTTACATTTAATAAAGCACATGACTTTTTAAACTAAAACTCTTTTTTTTAAAATATATATTTTAAATACAATTTTAATCTAACATTTTTAATAAACAATAATTACCATCATTAAATTAAATAAATCACAACTTATCAAATACCAACATCAATAAAATACGACAATACACAAACACGACCCACAAGGAACGACAACTACAAGAACATACAATACCACTCAATCTGACGGTTTGACATGGGACGGGGTGACTTCCTTTTCATCTATGTTTCAACATTATACCATTGGGTTATTGGTGCTCGCCCTGTCTTGCCGAAGTAGGTGGAATCGAGACTCTGTACCTGCAATCCATGCATCCAAACAAAGTCGTATACATGTACATATATATATATATATATATATATATATAAAATCATAGAATTACATTGTGAGAAGGAATTGCAATGTAGTAGGGAACTCGCAAATGATTGATGCTACCCTGTCCTTTCATCACATCAATTCTAACAATTATAATACAAATAATGAGAGTACATTTCTAAACTAACAAATCACGTCATAACATAATTTACTAATTTAATGCATCGCAATATTACTGAAATCAAACTAATATCACCAACCACAATATCATATCAATAACCATGTCCTCAAATGCATAAGCATAAATACCAATGTCTACTAACCAAACTATCAGACCAAACAATACTAGTACCATCACAATCACAAAGTAGCAAACGAATGCATAGAAAAATAATAAATCCAAATAGTAAGAGGAGGGGTATTCCAAATCTAATGTGCCACAAGAATAACTCTTCTCCAAGCCACATTCTTCAACCTAGGCATTTATTTCATGAAATAAAATAGAAGAAAAATATCAAGGTTCTATACCAAAAATTATAGGGAGACTCCTTGGTTTTGTTCAGATTCTCCAACAATTGCTACCACAAGAGCTCACAAAGATCACAATCCTTTCCTTCTTTTACCCTCTGGTAAGTAGTGGGTATGTGAAGGATCATGATGGGCCAAAAAGTGGCAATATGATGGGTATGTGGCTAATGACTTTTTTTTACGCAAAATTGATGAAATGAAAAGTGTTTTTAAAGGAGATTCTCATATTTCCACCAATATAAATTATGCTTTACTTTGAATTTAAGAAGTAATTATTATTCATTTTCTATTCAAATTATGACTAAAGTCCTGATTGATAGACTGATTGAAAAATATCTATAACTTTCAAACTGTATCACAGTTTTTGAATCCAAAACATGTGTCACATTCTATGCTTCGCATACTATAGGATTAAAAAAAAAAGAAAATTTGAATTTCATGAAGTTTTGACCAAGTTAAGGTGGTCAAACATATGAGTTTTTTATATTTTTTAAAATTTGTAATTAAATTTTCATCATTAATTGTTTACTTGGAAAAAAATTACAAAAAAATATGCATCACATCGGGACATGAGTCCTCTACTCATATATATAATGTTATAAAAAAATATTATCATTTTATTATGGTTAGGGTGGTCAGACAGATAAGTACTACTGCATTGAAATTTTAAATTTTCACCAAATATATATATTTTTTAAACAAATCTAGTAGTTTAGAAACAACATTCGGTTTTCTATAGATTCTATTCTTACATATTTTTGAAATAATATAGGTAACTTATTCAATTTTTTACGTCAAGTTTCCTAACTCTAATTTTTCTAATTTTTTTGCAAATTAAGGGCCCATTTTTTCCATGATAATCCTGCACATACCCTAGTGTAGATGGAAGTGACAATAGAAGATCCTTCCATATTTGTCTATTAAATTTTGTGTCCAATACCCAACATGGCATAGTGGACCTCTCAGTCAAAGATGTCATCCATAATTAGGGTTCTTTTGTCAAATTTGGCTCTGGTAAGCTTCATAAATTATTCATTCTTCATTGTCTTCAGTGTCGTTATGGGTCTAGTGGAGCATAATCTAGTAAAAACCTTGATATCTTCCTTTGTGATTAGGTGGGGTTGATCAAGCCAAAAGATATCTTCATGAATCCAACTCAAAGCCATTTTGAACCATTCATCTTAAAAGAAAAAGTTAAAGAAACCCTTTCGCACATCTAATCCTTTTTCTCTAAAAATTGCATACTCTAGTATCAGCTAAAAATATCAGCAAAAGATAATTGTATCTAAACTCTTCTAGCTTCAGAAGATTGTACTCACTTAGTTGGGAGTGAATATAGATATAAAAATATTTAGAATGAATCACATGGATAAAAACATGAGAAAATTCTCCATTTTGTCAGTCACAAAGATATATAGGGATGTTTTTTGAAATTTTATCTAGGCTTCTCAACAACATCAATGGTAATTATTGTTTCCATGATATAAATTTTTGAATAAAAATAAACTAGAGAAATACCTGTGAATGTTGTCGTTAGGGTTTTCACTTTTCTCATTGAAAACTATCTTCTCTTCTTCAATACTTGCATATATTTGATATCTTTCAAATGGAATAAATTTCAATCAATTAGGAACTAAATATGATTCACACCAACCCTAGTCACTCCATATTAAATAAAATTCTTAGTACTTGACACCAGTAGCTTTTTAATGTTTGAGATATCACAAAGACCCATAACATTTCAACACACTTCCATAGAGAGTGCATTTTCTCCCAAACCTTGAGAAAACATATTCATGTCACCAATAACCATTATATTGAAGACTTCAACATCTAATACATTACACGGGTTAGAAATATTTGCAATTGCATCTCCTCCTCAACCGATATTTTGTTTTCAATTGCCAAAGTATCCATCTACACAAAATTAAGGTACAAATTCCTTTTTGTTTCACTTTCTTCCTTCTTCTACCATACTTTTTTCATTTGCTACATTTTTTTATTAGTGTCAATCTTCTTTTGTGGAGCAGAAGGTATTCCATTATTTCCTTTGTAGAACCTTGTAATGTGTCTTGGTTTATTACAATTTCAACATGTGATACACCTTTGTGGAGCATAATTACTTTTTCTCACAATAAATCTACAATAAGTAGCCTTATGACCAATTTTTTTGCAGGTGTAGTAGTAACTATAGAAGGATTGAGAAGTCATAGCATTATTCCTTATCATTTTACTTCTATATTCATTATTCTTATGTCAAATTTTATTGTAAGAATAACACTAACCATGAAATGATTGAGAGTTCATGGAATTGTACCTTGGAGGCCTAAATGGATTCTAAATCATCTTGCTTCTACATTCAATAGCCTTATGACCAAAATTATTATAAAAATAATAATTACCATTGAACCTAGTAGGAGTAGTTTATTTAGGAGCAGGCTTCTTGAAGTTATTCTTCTTGTTCTAGATAGGAATGAATTCACCTTATTTATTTCTATCTTGATTTATCTTTGCATCTTCAGAGGGTGTCTCCTTACGATTTTCACTATAGGATATCTCCCCTCTTGTCTCAAACTTCCCTTCATCTTTTAAATTATCATATAGGTTTGCAGATGCACTAGATATAGGAATTTTTCCCTTATCAAAACCAAGGCCAAAATTTTCTTTTGATTTATTTTTAGAATTAATCAACTCGTCAATAATTTAAAAACGTCCTCTTATTTTTAAACCTTGTAAATTTTATTTTTCCCCTTCTTCATGTTCTTTTTAAAGTGAAAATATCTTCCATAACCATTGAACATTCAATAGTTTTATCATTTATCTTGATATTCAAATGGTCTCTAATCCTCTTTACTTCTTCAACAAACTAACTTTCAAATCATAGATTACAAATTTTTCCTCCTTGAGTTTGGTTACACATTGGTTTCCTCCTTTAATTTAATCTTTTAGTTTACCAATTTCTTCTTTTAAAAATTTAGCTTGTGCCTTCAATTCAAAAATTGTTTCCTTTGATTTTTCAAGCATGTACTCATATTTGGTATTTTACATTCTTTCTTCATCTAGATCTTAAAGAGAAGACCAAAGTTCTCCTTCAAAATTGACTTCACAATCATCTAGATTGATGTCCCAACCTTTAGGTTCTATTGATTCTAGGCTTGGTTCTGGAATGAACATATCAATGATCTTTGCTATATACCCCATGTGTTCAAGCTTATCATCTATCTTATTTTTTAAGCTTCTCAAAGGTACTTGGATATGATACCAATTTCTTAACACAATGTAGTGTTAAGAGGGGGTGGTGAATCAACATATATTAAAAAATAACCATTACCATTTGTAGGTTAAACACTAGATCACATAAACTAAAAGAGGAGCGGAAAATAAAACATGCACCACACTAGTACACCAAGAATTTTACATTGAAAAACTAATGAGAGAAAACCATGTTGAGAGTTAACTCACTATATATGAAGCTCACTACTTACAAAGATTACAATGTTGTTTAAGACTCATTGTCTAATGACTTGTAGACTAAGGCTTACAACCTTAGGGCAATATACAAGGACCTAATGAGATTCACTATCTCAAATAAATATACATGAAAATTATAACAAGATATATGAATGCAAACTACTATAAAGAAGCATGCAACATATGCTGATGTTAAAGTCCCTTTTTCACACAGTTCATATTTAACATACTACATAATCTCATTTCACTAATCACTAATTCTTTCAAAAATGATTTGTTTATTCTATAAATACCTTCCACAACAACTCAAAACCCTAATTAGGTTAGCTCCAAGATGACCTTTAGATGAAATGTATGATACTCCATAGGTTGGAACCAAACATATATATTATAAAAATAAAAGGAGTTGTAGATCAACACATGGAACAATAGGACCAAAATATATCTCAACACACCCTCCAAAGAGAAATAATTAATCAGATCCAACCATAAATGAAGGAACCAAACTTGTGAACCCAAACAATAGCAATACCACCAAAACTACCAACTATTCAATTTTACACCATAAGGAAAATAACAAAAAAAGTATGCACATAACAAGACTTGAATAATGAATACTATGCATAATATCTCTTCAACCTTCTCCTAAAGGTTTTGATCATCATATGCTAGCATAACTTAAGAAACCTACTAAATATATAGGAACAAATAATTATAGATATACTGTAGTAAACTTTCATTTGAAAAATGATCTTGTGGACCACCAAAACACTAGATACTACAAATTAGTGTGAATTTAATATTACTAATCATGTATTTAAAACTACAAATCCATCACTTCACTTTCAAAGGAATGGAGAGCATCCCAACATGCCTTTTTCACTAATTTTGTCTACCAGAGCACAAACAAGAACACTGACGTGTATAAAATTTATAGTACAAGGTGTAATGACTTGAATTCTTGAATATAACACCTTCAATTCTTGACCATCTTATCTAAACAACAAGAAAAAATATTTCTTTGTGTAGGGATACAAACCAAAATACCATGACACTACCTTATTGTGTAAATCGTGAATGGCTTAGAAAATATTTTACAACTTATCTCAATGTGTAGTACGCCAAATGAGAATGATATCTATCTATCCATGTAGAAAAATTATTGGAAGTAGTGTACCCACCTTTGCATCACATAAAGAAATCTATCAGATCATCATTCTACCTCATACAATGTTGTTGACTATATCAACTAATCTCACTACACTTCCACTATCTCTAAAGTATTACACATTCTTCATCATACACATTTGAAATCAACAACAACACATCTTGAGTTGACATAAATGACAACACATATTACCAAAATTTTCAACTTAGATGGAGGAGGAGAAGTTTTCTCTAAATGATTATACGAAGAATTGATGCTTTTTACGTGTTGATGTAGAAGGAGGTTGAGCAAGTGAAACAAAATATTCCTTAAGTTTATATTGTGAGATTTTGTCTCCTCTCACAAAGGAGGGTGTAAAATCTAATGAAGCCCAATCATCACCAAGACATCTATTTGAATAATTAGTTGTATCTTGAGAAGAGAAATGATAAGATTTTTTTGATGCAACTGAAAGAAATAGAACCCAAAAATGAAATCATAATCAAAATATTTGTTTTTACATAATTTACGGTCTAAATAGCCCTTAAAAATAAGAATTCCCTAGATATATCATATAAAGGGAAAACTAAGCAACATCATCTACTACCAAAAACATGCATAAAAAACCAAGGCCTAACACATTCTCATACAAAAAAATAAACACACTCGAGAGTGATCATTTTATACATTAAGAGACTCTCAACTAGAGGTATTTTTAGCAAGAAAGACCAATAGCATAGACACTGTTGGTTTGTATTTTTTATTGCAACTAGGTTTTCCTTCTAATCTACCTATGGAATTGCCAATTCCAATCAAGGGAAACTCAAAGGACCTAGACCAATTGATGAGGACTTTAAAAAAGCCTCCTACATTTAAGAATCTCCTAGACCCGAGAGGGTGATCCCTTAATTCTTTTACAATATTTGCACTATTATCATAAAAAAAAATTAACAACAATAGATAATCTCATTTAATAGCTCAAAATAATAGGATAATGCCGAATAGAATTGGTTGTTCATCAGTAATATCAACTATCTGGAGCACGAGATAACTACAAAAAATAGGGATTTAAAATGATTTTGAATTTATAAAACATTTCTGAGGTGCACTAAGTTGCAAGATAAATCAGTGCCTAATTCTAGGCCATGCAGTCAAACACATAAATAATTAATCAGCAAATGACATTCAAATAGTGGATTTAAATTGTTAATTCTTTGCATCAACTGCTAGTGTCTTACACCAGCAATCCCACTCCTGTTATCAATCAAACTCTCCTTACCAAATCCAACCTACACACTTGAAATCACTGTTATATGCTCAAAGCATTTAACCATTTCCTTGAAATAGACCCACAAAAAAATAACACAGTCTTATGAAAATTGAGATGAAAAAATCAAAGATACTTTGTATTATTGAATTCATATGATTAAACTGTACAAGTATCAAGACAATTTGAAGATATTTATGAATGTGCACACACTTTCACTATTTATTTGCATAAATTGGCTACATTTTCTCATGAAATCAAAATTTACAACTTACAGACTCAAAAATGACTCAGAACTTACAATTCTCTCTCTACCCTAGCCTCCTACAAAACCCCAAAACTAGAAGAAGGAAAGTGAGAAGAGAAGAGAGTAAAAGAAGAAGAGAAGATTCAAACGAAGCCCTAAAGCTAGTCGGGAAATGCCATCTGGAATCTCAATTCACTGTTGATCAACAATTTCTCAAAGCCTCTCTCCTCTCTCTGTAACTGAATTTTCCACTTCATTTTCCTTTGTCCAAGTTGTCTTGCAACAGAAAATTCTACCATGTGATGAAATTCCATTTCACTCAGTTGCATAAAAATTTGCCTCTCTGCCCATGAAAATTATGTTTCTTCCTCTTACATTTGTTGTGGCTATACATTTAAATTTGCATATTCACTTTATAATAGTGAATATTTAATTCACTTGCTATAATTCCCCTGGAAAATAAAACTAAAGTTAATATTTTATTCACCTTCTCCCTGTGCCACATTTTAAAATATTTTCCCAACACACTAAATATTCATCTAGGCACATAAAATATTTTTAATACCTATTTCTTTTTGTTCCTTGCTACAGTAACACATTATTCTCCAACACATGTTTTAAAATGGATGACTTTAAAATGAAACCATTAAATATTGCATTGAGCAATATCTAATTCATGTGGGCCCCTTTTCTTCATTTTCTTCAGCCACTCATTTGAGAAAATAAACTAGGTTTTTCCCCTCATGATTTTTTTGCTTTTTATAAAACAAATAAAGCCCCTTTTAAGAATCAAAGTCTTGGGCATTTAATAAATTTCATTGGGGCCCACCCAAGCTCTCTTAACCTTTTCATGGGTGGAAGATTTTAATTTTTCTTTTAAACATAAACAAATGAGCTTTCTTTTAAAAATTAAAGTATTGAGCCAAGCTTTACCCGTGCATCCACCCTACCATGTGGCAGGAGCCCCCAATCTCGCTATTGTTAACCAACCTATACATTCAACTTGCTAGATAGCGGGAAACGGTGTGGATTGATTCTCAATGATTCATCTTTGTCGTTCATTTCATTTTGTTCTACTTTCACCTGTTTGTGCCCTAATTTCCTTTCATATTTTCTTGAAAAAGCTCTAGTTATGGCATCTACTTTATGGTATTTTACATTTGTGGTATTCATGGAAACCACATTTAATAGAGTTTTTTTTTAAAACAATAGCTCATACGCCCTGCATCTTTTATATCACCCCCTTGTAGCTGTGTGTATGGATCCCTTATGTGAGGTGGTGGGGTCTTCAAGGTGTAATTTGTATGTTGGCAGTTCCTCCATCCCTTTGTTTTGATGGATGCTCAAATCCCTCAGTTACATTTTCCAACAAGCTCGATGGCACTTCATCAAATAGAACTCCTCCATTTCAATGCTCAAGAATATCTAAAAATTGCATTTTCTTTGAAGTTTATTTGTTTTTGACAAATCTATTTGGTGCACATCCTCCATTTGTTGTACTTGAATGTTTGTAAAACATTCCACCAAATCTATTTTTGTCATATCCTATAGCTAGCACCCATCTAAGGTGAAATGGCTTAAATCACTTTTGAAATCTCTTCTCTGTTGGTGCATGACCCTCTAAGATCTCCCATTTTCACTTTGCTTGCAAATATCTCAACTTTTTCACAAACTCATCTGGTTTGGTGATTGCGCCCTCATCTTTACATGCATTTCTTTAAAAGTTTCATAGTCTTTTCAACAAAATCATTTCAAAGACTAAACCAGGCGTTGCCTTTGTTTGGTAGTTTATGAAGTCTTTAGCAATAGTAAAACATGGTTAAAACCCATTTACTTCTTTGGCATGTTGATTAGATAGTTTGATCTTTTCATTCCCTATAGACTAGTGCGTTTAGGCCTTGAGTGTTGACCAGAGAAACCTCCCTTTGCAATCTTAGGTTTACCTTTTATAGTGTTCATTAGGATTCATATTACTTGATATCATATTAGAGTTACCATCACATGGTTTAATATCTTTATCAACAACTCCCATTTGCACAACCTCCATTGGAACACTAAACCCACTAAAGGCATAAGACCTCCAAACTTCCACCATATTCAGTTGAATTCCAACCAAATGGCCAATCTTTGCAAAATTTCCCTCTGATTAGAATTGAAGGTATTTGAAAACAATCACAAAAGTAATGTTTTACTTTCAACATCATAGAAACCATAGAATTTTGGGGAGATGATGAACTCTTTGAATGCCTCTTCTCCTTTATGTTAAAAATCAATTTTGGCATATACTAGACAGTCCCAATGGGACAAAGAGTTTCAAATACCATGCCAATCCACTTAGGAATTTTGAGCAAAACAAGCTGACTTCATTCTTTCAGATAGCAAAATCACAAACCCAAATCATGCATTGAAATACACCAGTCAATACACTCAACCTCTTCAAGCTTGAAACTACAAAAAAATCCTTAAAAGGACATCAAGGAACCCTGTGAACAACATGCATCTTGGTTCTCCCTCATAACTATGTAAAGCATGTCGGGTCCCCATGTGGGCCAAGCTAACAAAAAAAAAATTTCAAACAAATTTTTCCTCAAATTGATCAAACACAACTTTTGAATGCTCTGGAAGCAAAATGATAGACTGGGTTATCATTAAATTTTGCTTTCTGATCTATTTGCAAAATGGTGAAAAATGGCCAAGTATGCTTCAGAATTGCTTCTGAAAACTAGGAAAATGCCCTCGTGAAGTCATGAAAACTTACAGGCATGTAGACATTGGTCTAGACACTTCAATGCAAAAGACGGCTCAGAGAAATGAGTCACGCAGTGAAAGTTATTTAACCTCAAAATTGCTCAGTTGAACTTTTTGCAACAATTAGTTGTTTTGAACTAGTTAAAACACATGAAACCACCTCTTTGTAAAAATAGCAAATCAACTTCTGAGAGGCTACCAATGGACACAGTAGTTCATTTGGATGCAGTGAACACATGTGTAAAAGGATTTACCTTCAATCATCTATGATCGAAAGATATGAGGTGTCAAACTTGACCACCGTGAAATGTTATCAGCAATGTAGATGCGAAGAGGAGAAATTGCATTTGGTTTTGATCTGCTAAAAGAAGCAAATCAACTCATGAGGTCCTAAAAACTAACATGTGGGCTCATCTTGGTATAGAGAATGTAAAACAACAATCGGTTTGACTTGACGATCATCTAGTTGGAAAATGAAAGCTCAAACGAGAGGCCACTTTACAAAACTACAAATTTGCAAACAACAAAAGGTGTCAAAACCCTCCAGCTTCACTTTTACAAACCCTAAAAAAACTCATCATGGGAAGCTTAAAATTGGCATGCACATTCACATAAGACACATGAGTGTGCTTATAAAATTATTTTGCACCAAAATCAACAGGCATCAAATTATGACCTCTTAAAGTAGGCCATTCGGGTAGATTCATCAAGCGCACCTCTGAAAGTGCAGAGGAAAATTTTTGAAACGGGCATCTCAAATTTGAAAAATTTGAGAGTGCCAATAGTGGCTCTGACTAGGGATGTATGCCCCATTTGGGCATAGCAAGATTCCAGATATTTGGGGAGTAGACCAAAAACTGAGTCTATCAGGTGTCCTCAAACTGTTCCTTTATTCACCTTTATTTTTTCAACTTCATCTGGTGACCCCAGGCCACCAAATGAAAAAGGGGAGTCATCATTTACCTCTATCATACACATTTATGCAAAAGACCTGATCTCCCTCAATTCATGCTTTCATTTGTCAAACCATAACAACATTGGTGACTAAACTTCTGCAAACACAAGTATCAGGTTGCCTTCATGCAACTAGAAACTTTCTCTTTGTTCAACTTTTTCATCTCATGGCAGCCAAACCAAATAGGTTTCATCAATGCCACTCTCTTCATTCTCTACTTTTGGATCAAGTGGCAACATGAGAGGATAGTGATCAAGACCACATTCACTAACCCTCTCATAATCATCATGCTCAGAGGAAATATCACAGCTGAAAAACAACATGCAATCCTCTTGTGCACTGGGAAAAGATTGCTCATGCATATGTGCCTCCTCCAACTAAAATGCATCACTGGTTAGCCTGTCTTCATCCCAACAACAAAAACCTAACACATTGTTATGTGTTTCAAGGTTCTGAAAATCAGGCTTATCAACACCCACAATACCTTCGTCTCCATTCAAATCATGGCATTCAAAAGAAATGCCAACATCCCAAACAATGTTCTCCATGTCATGTTCATAAACAAAATCCTCAGCATTAAATATGTTACCACAAAGGGAAAATTCAAGTACAGGTTCGTGTGAATCAAAACTTTCATTTGCAGCAAACTCATCATAGTGAGTGTCAAAGACACATTCACCAATGTAAGGTGTATCAAAATCAACATCATCTCTTGTTGCTTCAACATGAAAATATGAAACATACTGCTCATGAGAGGAAATATGAATTGCAGATCCAGAGAAAAGGTCCTCATATGCATCTATATGATAGACAGAATCACATTCCTCATGTGAAAAATCATCATTAAAGTTGTCATTAGTTGTACCAATGTTTATCTCTACATTTTCATTTTCATGTACAACTATATAAATACTTTCCTCATGCAAACATTCAGTAATGGATTCAAAGGCAATAAAAGGAATAGAAGAAGATAAAACATTAAGCAAAATAGGGGTTCCTTGTTCATCATTATCAACTGCTTGTATTGATTCATTCAATACATCACCTGCATGCATATCCTTCTCTTTGTTCACACTACTACAACAATCATTAGGGCTGCATTCCTCACTATCAAAGTGAAAATCATCATTTTTTTCTTCATGGAAACTTCTCACACATGACTGCTCTAACTGACAATCCTTGCATACTCTGTCATTTGCAACTGATACACTGATGCTCTCAATAACATTCTTCAAATCTTCAGGAACCCTTATCTCATCATGAAAGCTCTCATTAATGCTACATACACTCAAAAGATTGGTATAACCAAGTGTACTACAATACTATTGATTATGCATGTCTTCTTCAAACAAGATGTTCAATTCATATCCATCATATTCTTGTTCTTGTGAGCCTTCAAAAACATTGTCATCATCTTCATTAGAATACTTTTCATTTAAGGAGATTAATTCCACCTCCTGCTTTTGAAATGAATGAAAATTACTAGGGTTGCAAATAGATTTGAAATCCTCTTGATCACCTATACATGGATTCTTTTCAGCTGATTGCAAACTCCCATCTAGAACATCGTTGTTCTCATCAGGAAAACTTAAAACATCATAATCATCATGATCTTCGGTTGTGTATTCAGAGTCCATAGAGGAGAAAACACTCTCAGTATCATTTGCATAATTGTAGCCTTCATTTTCTATAGAAAATATGCTTTCTATTTTTGATTTTTTAAAGAAAATGGAAGACACTTCACATGTTTTGTTTATCTTTTCATGACCATCATGGCTGCAACATTCTTCTGGACATATTTCTTCTATAGGTTGTTCAGAAAAAAAATCCTTATCACTGCATGATGCACTATCATTATTGTCTTCTACTATACCATCTGCATCCATTGGAATAAATCTTGAAAAAGTACCATCACATAATTGAGTTAAGAGATGACTTCCACATTTATCTATCATTTCCTCAATTATTGAAAGCCATTGATATAAGCATTTAAGGCTAGGGGGCTCAAGTGAATTGGCATGGTACTCAGACCTGGCTTATACTTCTCACAGAACAAATCAATGCAAAATGGTTCATCAAGTCTTTCTAATTCTAGTATAGCAAGCAGAAATTTCATAAATCTATCATGAAAATCATAGATATATTCATCCTCCAATATTTCTATATCACACAGTATATCAATATATGATTCAGACTCAACCTTGTTTGCAATTTCCTCTTCAAATTCTTCTTGAGTATGGAGACTTCTATCTTCAGACAAGCATTCATCATTCACTACTGACTCATCTTTAAAAGTATCAAGGAAACATGTTCTAAGCTCATGCCATGAATCTATGGAATGCATTGGTAAGCAAGTAAACCAACCTTCAGCCATACCTTCTAAAGTTCTTACAAAAAAATTCATGATAACATCTTCTTTAATCTAGCAATCTTCCATCAAATCAATGAAACACTCTACATGTCTTGATGTTGATTCTTCAAAATCATCTCTAAACTTAGGAAAATGTTCATTAATTCTTCTTGGGACAGAATGTGGGTAACCTTGGATTTTACTAAAATCAAAAGGGTTGTATCTTTCATTATCAAATACCTTCCTATGAGGACAAGGTTGTGTTCTACGCATGATACTATAGCTTGTAGAGGGAGAACTAAGATAGCAATGCATTTTGCAAAATGAAAATTATTCCCTCTACAACTACTCAATTGCAATATTCAACCTCCCTTGATTGTAGTGCTTAATTTCACTAAATAAGGGAGCCAAAGTTCTTTCCTAAGATGTTCAAATATGTGAGGAATACCTGGAAATGTTGCTACTACTACAAATTGTTTTGGAAAAATGTAGATCTCAAACTTTCTTTAAATCTTCAATAGGTTCTTTAATAGAGTCACCACCTCTCTTCTTAGAGGAATGAACTTCGAACAGTAGGAAGTTCTTTCACATGTAATTTTCTTTTTGTGTTCCTTTCACCAATAGAGCACCACAGATCTTGAAATTAAGCAGGTTCACTATAACAATTATCTTTCTTCGGGCTTGAGATCCTTCAAGATTTGAACTAAATTCAAAATGGAAAACAGTAATATGACTCTGTAACTAAGTATTCTGCACTTGGAGATTCAAATTTATCCCCAGGAGAGTCACCATTTTGTTGGTTTTTTTTTTCTACTACAACCAGGTTTGTCTTCTAATCTACCTATGGAATTTCCAATTCCATTCAAGGGAAGCTCGAAGGACCTGGACCAACTAACGAGGACTTTAAAAAATCCTCCACTTCGGGCTCTACAAGAACCGGGAGGGTGACCCCTTAATGCTTTTAAAATCTTTGCACTATTATCATAAACACCATTAGATAACAACAAATAATCTCATTTAGTAGCTCAACATAATAGGATACTCTTGAATAGAATTGGATGTTCATCAGTAATATCAACTATTTGGAGCATGAGATAACTACAACACATAGGGATTTAAAATGATTTTGAATTTATAAAATGTTTCTGAGGTGCACTAAGCTGCAAGATAAATTAGTGCCTAATTCTGGGCCATGGAGTCAAACACATAAAAAAGAATTCATCAACAAATGACATTCAACCAGTGGATTTAAATTTTTAATGCCTTGCGGGTATGTGCAAGATCATGATGGGCCAAAAAGTGGCAATATGATGGGTATGTGGCTGATGAACTTTTTTTTACCCAAAATAGATGAAATGAAAAGGGTTTTTAAAGGAGATTATCAACTTTCCACCAATATAAACTATGCTTTACTTTGAATTTAATAAGTAATTATTATTCATTTTCTATTTGAATTACGACTAAAGAACTAATTGATGGACTAATTGAAAAACATTTAAAAATTTCAAAATCTATCACATTTTTTGAATCCAAAACAAGTGTGACATTCTATGCTTCACATACTATAGGATTAAAAAAATAAAAGTTGAATTTCATGAATTTTTTACCAAGTTAAGGTGGTCAGACATATGAGTTTTTATATTTTTTAAAATTTGTAATAAAAAATTCATAATTAATTATTTACTTAGAAAAAAATTAGAAAAAAATATGCATCACATTGGGACATGAGTCCTCTACTTATATCTAAAATATTATAAAAAAATATTATCATTTTATTGTAGTTAAGGTGGTCAGACAAACCCCTACTACTTATTTTTCCCTGAAATTTAAGTACTACAACATTGAAATTCCAAATTTTCACCAAATAGATTTTTTTCTTTTTAAACAAACCTAGTAGTTTAGAAACTATATTCAATTTTCTATAGATTTTATTCATACATATTTTTCAAATAATATAGATAACGTATTCAATTTTTTACATCAAGTTGCCTAACTTTGATTTTTCTAAGTTTTTTGCCACTTAAGGGCCTATTTTTTCCATGATGATCATGCACATACCCTTGCATCAACTGTTAGTGTCTTACACCAACAATCCCAGTCGTGTTATCAATCAAACTCTCCTTACCAAATCCAACCTACACACTTGAAATCACTGTTATCTGCTCAAAGCATTTAACCATTTCCTTGAAATAGACCCATAAACAAATAACACAATCTCATAAAATTTGAGATTACAAACTCAAAGATACTTTGTATTATTGAATTCATATGATTAAACTGTACAAGTATGGAGACAATTTGAAGATATTCGTGAATGTGCACACACTTTCTTAGTTTATTTGCATAAACTAGCTGCATTTGGTCATGAAATCAAAATTTATAGCTTACAGACTCAAGAAATGACTCAGAACTTACAATTCTCTATCTACCCTAGCCTCCTACAAAACCTCAGAACTAGAAGAAGAAAAATGAGAAGAGAAGAGAATAAAAGAAGAAGAGAAGATTCAAAAGAAGCCCTAAAGTTGATCGGGAAATGCCATCTGGAATCTCAATTCACTGTTAATCAACAATTTATCAATGCCTCTCTCCTCTCTCTGTAACTGAATTTTCCACTTCATTTTCCTTTTTCCAAGTTTTCTTGCAACAAAAATTCTACCATGTGATGAAATTCCATTTCACTCAACTAAATAAGAATTTTCCTCTCTTCCCGTGAAAATTTTGTTTCTTCCTTTTACATTTGTTGTGGCTATACATTTAAATTTGCATATTCACTTTATCATAGTGAATATTTAATTCACTCGCTATAATTCCCCTAGAAAATAAAACTAAAGTGAATATTTTATTCACTTTCTCCTTGTACCACATTTTAAAATATTTTCCCAACACACTAAATATTTATCTGGGCACATAAAATATTTTTAATACCTGTTGCTCTTTGTTCCTTGTTGCAGTAGCACATTATTCTCCAACACATGTTATAAAATGTATAACTTTAAAATCAAACCATTAAATATTGCATTGAGCAATATCTAATTCACATGGGCCCCTTTTCTTCATTTGCTTCAACCACTCATTTGAGAAAATAAACTAGGTTTTTCCCCTCATGATTTTTTTTCTTTTTATAAAACAAATAAATCCCCTTTTAAGAATCAAAGTGTCGAGCGTTTAATAAATTTCATTGGGGCCCACCCAAGCTCTCTTAACCTTTTCACAGGCACCATCTTTTAATTTTTCTTTTAAACATAAACAAATGAGCTTTCTTTTAAAAATTAAATTATTGAGCCAAGCTTTGCCTGTGCATCCACTTGGGCCCCAACCCGCCACGTGGTAGCAACCTATGATCTCTCGATTGTTAACCAGCTTGCACATTCAACCCACGAGATAGTAGGGAATGGTGTGGATTGATTCTTAATGATTTAGCTTTGTTCATTTCATTTTGTTCATCTTTCACCTGTCTGTGCCCTAATTTCCTTTCATATTTTCTTAGCAAAGCTCTGGCTATGGCATCTGCTTTATGGTATTTTACATTTGTGGTATTCATGGAAACCACATTCAACGAAGATTCTTATAAAAACATTAACTCATACACCCTTTATCATTCATATCATCCTCTTGTAGTTGTGCGTATGGATCCCTTATGTGAGGCGATGGAGTCTTCAAAGTGTAATATGTATGCTGGTCATTCCTCCATTCCTCTCTTTTGATGGATGATCAAATCCCTCAGTTGCATTTTCCAACAAGCTCGGTGGAACTTCATCAAACATAACTCCTTCATTTCAATGCGCAAGAATATCTAAAAATTGCTTTTTTTTTAAGTTTCTTTGTTTTTGACAAATATGTTCGATCCACATACTCCATTTGTTTTGCTTGAATGATTGTAAAACATTCCACCAAATCTATTTTTATCATATCCTGTAGTTGGCACCTAACTCAGGTGCAATGGCTTAAATCCCTTTTGAAATCTCTTCTCTGCTGGTGTGTGACCCTCTGAGATCTCCCATTCTAACTTTTCTTGCAAATATCTCAAGTTTTTCACAAGCCCATCTGGTCCGGTGATGGCACCCTCATCTTTACATGCATTTTTTTTAAAGTTTCATAGTCTTTTCAAAAAAATCATTTCAAAGACTAAGCCAGGCCCTGCCTTTGTTTGGTAGTTTATGAAGTCTTTAGCAATAGTCAAGCATGGTTCAAACCCATTTAATTCTTTGGCATGGTGATTAGATAGTTTGATCTTTTCATTCCCTGTAGACTGGTGTGTTCGGTCCTTAGGTGTTGACCAGAGAAACCTCCCTTTTCAATCTTAAGTTTACCTTTTATAGTGTTCATTAGGATCCATATTACTTGCTATCATATTAGTGTTACCATCACATGGTTTAATCTCTTTATCAACAACTCCCATTTGCACAACCTCCACTGGAACACTGAACCCACAAAAGACAGAAGACCTCCAAACTTCCACCATATTCAGTTGAATTCCAGCCAAATGGCCAATGTTTGAAAAATTTCCCTCTAATTAGAATTGAAGGTATTTGAAAACAATCACAAAAGTAATGTTTTACTTTCAACATCATAGAAACCATAGAATTTTGAGGAGATGATGAACTCTTTGAATGCCTCTTGGCCTTTATGTTAACAATTAATTTTGGCATATACTAGAAAGTCCCAATGGGACAAAGATTTGCAAATACCACACCAAGCCACTCAGGAATTTTGAGCAAAACAAATTGACTTCATTCTTTTAGATAATAAAATCACAAACCCGAATCATGGATTCCAATACACTAGTCAATACACTCATCTTCTTGGAGCTTTAAAATACAAAAAATCCTTAAAAGGACATCAAGGAACCTTATGAACAACATGCATCTTGGTTCTCCCTCATAACTATGTAAAGCATGTCAGGTCCCGATGTGGGCCCGACTCTTTTTTTTTGTTTTCAAACAAATTTTACTGCAAATTGATCAAACACAACTTTTGAATGCTCTAGAAGCAAAATGATAAATTGGGTTATCATTAAATTCTGCTTTTTGACCTATTTACAAAATGGTGAAAAATGGCCAAGTGGGTTTCAAAATTGCTCCTGAAAACTGGGCAAATGATGTTGTGAAGTCATGAAAAATTATAGGCATGTAGAAATTGGTCTAGAGACATGAATGCAAAAGATCGCTCAGAGAAATGAGTCATGCAATGAAAGTTATTTAACCTCAAAGTTGCTCAGTTGAACTTTCTACAACAATTGGTTGTTCTGAACTAGTTAAAACACATGAAACCACCTCTTTGTAAAAATTGAAAATCAACTTCTGAGAGGATTCCACTGGACCTAGTAGTTCATTTGGATGTAGTGAATACGTGTGCAAAAGGATTTAGCTTCAATCATCTCTAATCAAAAGATATGAGGTGTCAAAGTTGACCACTGTGAAATGTTGTCAGCAATGCACATGCAAAACAAGAGAAATTGCATTTGGTTTTGATCTACTAAAAATAGAAAAACAACTCATGAGGCCCTAAAAAATGACATGTGGGCTCATCTTGGCATAGATAATTCAAAACAACAATCAGTTTTATTTGATGGTTATCTGGTTGCAAAATGCAAGCTCAAACGGGAGGCCACTTTGCAAAACTGCAAATTTGCAAACAACAAAAGGTGTCAAAACCCTCCAGCTTCACTTTTTGAAACCTTGACAAAAATCATTGTGGGAAGCTTAAAATTTGCATGGATGTTCACATAAGACACATGAGTGTGCTTACAAAAGGATTTTGCACCAAAATCAACATGCATCAAATTATGACCTCTCAAAGGAGGCCATTCAGGCAGATTCATTAGGTGCACCTCTGAAAGTGCATAGGAAATTTTTTGAAACGGGCATCTCAAATTTGGAAAATTGGAGAGTTCCAACATACACCATCAGGAAAGTCATGCATCATTCCAAAAAGAGATTCTAGACCTTAATATTAAAAGGATACCATCTAGACTAGTCATAGAATAGATGGGTTGCATCCCGTCTTGTAGTAATACGTATAGAGAAAGATATGAATAACAATAGGATGAGGATAAAGAAGAATAGATGACTAAGGAATGTATGTAGGAATTGTATATGAAATTTTATTCAATATGAATAAGAATTATATGTAAGAAAGGAAATAGATAAGTAGATTATAGGGAAAGATATATTATTACTCTTTTGATATGATTATGTAGTGTAGAAAAATGTATCCCTCTACATTTTCATCTTTTTTTGGGCCCTCCGTGCTAAAATTGGGCCCCTTTATGCCTTATTTGGTCTTATTTCGCATCCACTAGTGTTATTTAATGCATCTTTTTGATGATAATCTCAAAAATTATCTAATGAACAATCATAATTTACTAATTTTGGTTTGTATGGCCTAGATTTAGTGATCTGGGACTCATATGGAACCTTGGGTGTATGGATCCCTCATAAGTTTCAAGGCCTAAACCTGAATTTAGCATAAAACATAATATTTCTTGAAATTCATGTCCCAAGCCTAGCCTACTAGGACTCATACACCCCAACTGGTGTATGTGTCCCACTTAGCTTGGACCTCATTTTGAATTCAACTCTTGGCAGGGTTTTATTCTCCTAGATCTGATGTTGGCTTGTAGTGATGTGATTTTGGGATATTTTGCATAAACAAGTATAAATACAAGGTTATTTTACATATTTTCTCCTAGAAATTTAAGTAATCCTAAGAGAATTCAAGTGACTGTTTACAAGAGCATTCAAGAGAACTCAAGAGTGATTATCAAGCATTTTGGAGCATTATTCAAGATTCAAGTATCATGTCAAAGTCATTATGGATCATTTTTACTTTTGAGCTAAAATTTATGATGTAGGTATCTTATGATTCAAGAAAGCAGTCAAGTCAAGATCCATATCCTTCAATCAAGTGTCAAGACTCACATTCATGTTAGCCATTACATACAATATTGTAGTCTTTTGTTCAATGGTTTGGTAATTTTCAACATTGTATACTTGTTCATTCATCATTCCTTCTATTTGATTTCATTTCAAGGTTTGATTACCAAAATAGGGTTTGACCAAGGAAAACCCCTACCCACTAATGAAACCAAAAATTTCCCTCTATTTGATGTGTGATTTATAGATCTAGGTTCAAGATCCATTGAAGAGAAATATTGTAGAAAATTTGTCAAGTTGTCAAAATTGTCATCTACATTGCATGATCATAGAAAGTCACGTATAGGTTGCAATTCAGTGTTTCATACTTAGATATTTGAAAAGAGAGAAGCTAGAAGAGAAAATTAGTGGATATCATATTTTTAGATCAACCTAGACATTGGGACTAAATCTCCACTTGTGGTGAAAGAGTCCAAATATACTTATTGTTAGGAATTTTTTGTAGATCCTGGTATAGCAGTTCCAGATTCTAGTTCTAGCCTAAAGCCCTAAATTAGGACTATATCGCCCCTACTAGCATATGATTCCTAGTGTGCTTCACAAGTTAAATTTTCAAGATTTCAAACCTCTTTCCAAGCTTCTTGAGCTTTCTAGGTGCACCTCTATCCTTCTCCAATTTGTTATTCTAATTTGAGTTCATTTTCTAGGTCACATCATTAGGTTTGCATATCAATTTCATTTCTTGTCTTTACAAGCCTTTTCTTGGTGGTAAACCTTGTTTTAGTGTTTAATCACACCCAAGGACACCCTTATTGCAGATCTCTTTCCCTTATTCCCTCCTTGGATTGAGATCTCTAAGGTTTCCTTGAATGAAACTTGAGGAAAATAGGTGGAAAGGTCCTAAATCCTAGTTCTATCTTCGAAAAAGATTAGAACCCCTATTTTCTAGGCTTCATTTTGGCAAACCTAGCATTTAAAATACCTTATTTATTATTTGTGATGCATCATAGTCCTAGATCTAGCTTACATTAGCTTTGCATTAAATCATGCTTTGCATCTAGGGTTTTAAAATATTGTGTTATTGAAAGTGCATATAGTTTTCATTTTTCCATCTTCCATCATTGAAATTCACTTGAAATATATAATAGCACTTAGCCTAGAAATCATACAAACCAAAAAACATAACAACCACTAATAATTATTTGAAGTTATTATGTAAAAACAATAATATAGGACTCATATGCCCCTCTAGGAGATTTAGTCCTAGTACAAGATGTTTTACCTAATTTCTAGGTATTTTATGTTGACTATATATCAACATTTGAATCCCTGAATAAACCCTAACTAGGACTCATATGCCCCTCTGTGTGATTTAGTCGCTTGCAAGATCTTAAACTTCATTTTACAACATTAAAAACCCTATTGCAGTGCTTTTGTTGACTATTGTTAGATTTCTATTTCAGTCTACTCAGTTTCTATTTCATTTATTTCAATACATCTAGCTTAATTTCATTTGAATCAAAATTAGAGAATAACATTTATCTTGTATGTTGCATTCATTTATTGTCCCTTGCATGAGATTCACAACTTGGTGTCCTATTTCTATTACTATAGTGAAATGAAGTTTGAGACTCATGTCATCCAATGATAGCACAATCTTCATGGATCTTGATTTATCTAGCTCTTTACTACTAGTGTTGACACTAATTCACTAGGTATGGACCATAACCTTAACAACTCTTTCCCTCCAGGTACTGTGACAAGTGTTGAAACAATGGTTGCTAGTATTCCACAAGAAAACATAATTCAAATCCATGAAGACAAAATTAGTTGAGTACTAAAAAAATTTCAACCACTACCATTCCTACCATATCTAACATACATCACATGATTGAAAGTGAAGAAGGAATTGAAATACTTCGTAACCTAGCTCAGATTTTTAGAAAAAATATTACATCAATAACTAGCTATGATTTACCTTTGAACAATGTCTAAAGTCAAGGGGCAATTGAAATTAATCCTCCCCCAACCATTGCCCCTATTCTTACTTATACCAACCCTCAAGTTACAACAACGATGCAAGCTACTATTAATATTTTTCCTACCTTGGGTATTTCAACTAGTAATCCTAGTACCTTTGTGGCATCACATGTGATATCTCCTACCATTTTACCTCCCATAAGAATTCCATTCACTTCCCCCTTGAACACATATACACCTCCACCGTATTCACCTCCATCTCAAAATACAACCAATGATGTTATCCTTAACCAACTTTTACAAAGTGTTTCATCCCTTCAAAAGAAAATTTCCAGCATAAATAAAAATCAAAATGGTCAACCTACATACTATGTCAAAAGAAATCCTTTATCCTTGGATATATTAATAATGTTGATACCACAAAGTGTAGAGATTTCCACTTTTGAGAAGTATAGGGGGAAAGGAGATCCTTCTAACCAAGTTTCCGCTTATACCACCCTATGTAGTGATTTTTTCCTCGAGGATAAGCTCTTGGGGAAGCTTTTCCCCAGGTCCTTGAAATATACCACTTTAGAATGGTTTTCCTCACTACCCAACAACTCAATTCATTCATTCAATGAACTTGTTGATGCCTTTATAAACCATTTCCAAGTGCACATGACTTGTAAGATGACCTTAGCCAAATTGATGAGATATTACAAGCAAAAAGACAAAAAAGTTATTGACTTCATTTAGTGCTATCAATTGATTTATCCCCAAATTGATATAAAGATTCTTGATCCTCACCTTCAATGGATGTTCATTGAGAACTTACAAACTGAATTACAAGATAAGATTAACATGATGAAGTTTCCTTCCTTCATACACTTGTGTACTACCCTTTGTTATTATCAAAACTCGATTAATAGTCATGAAAAAAAACCCACCTCTAGCCAACATGAGAAGTACGAATATAAAACCAGAACAATTATCAACCTTTTAGGAAAAAAAATAAAGGCTTCCTTCAACTAAATCCCTATCAACCAACTCAAGATGTTGATACCCAAGTGGATGCTATAAAGAACAAGTCCTTTTACATTTTGGGATTCAACTAGAAAATTCTCTCCCTTACCCAATACCCTCCATAGCACAATGTCACAAATTTTAGACTAGAAAGTGATCAACTGAACCCCTTTTAAAACTCCCAATCCTAATAATCCTTTACCTCCAAACTTTAGATCAAATTCCTATATCCATTATCATTTACAAAATGGACATGATACAAAACATTGTAAGCATCTTAAACGTCTTCTGTAAGACCTCATTGATTCTAGATGACTTCAAACTAGAGGTCCTAATGATCGTGGAAATAAGTCCATTTCCCCTCCCAATCAAAACTTGCAAATATTTCAAATCCTATGCCTAACCAAGATATTTCATTTGTCAAAGCTAGTGAAACTAAGAAGAATGATGTGATGAATGTTGAAACAAATGATGAAAACACAAATACCATTGAACATGGTCCTATGGATACAGATGAACAAAGTCCTAAGGATAACATGGTAGGATTGATCAAAATTATACTTCGTAAGGGCCAAACTAAAAGGCCTCTTGACATTGCTTTCTCATCTAAAGATATAATTATAAATGCACCTGATGGTCCTCTTTACATAGTCAGTCGAATCAATGCCAAGTACACTAATGGGATATTAATTGATCCCATCTATGGAGAGAATGTGATCATAGAATAATTCTTACTTGTGCATGAACTCTATCAAGAAACATATGATAAACCGAAAGCATGGATAAAGATGTATAATGGTTTTGCTTGCCCTACAACTAGATTGATCACCTTTCCATTAAAAGTCAAACTGAAACAATTAGTTGTATCATTCTCCATCATCTCGATGTTGTATCAACTTTTTGTGAATCTTGGTTATCCATGGCCACACTCCATGGAAGACATCCTGTCAGTTGTGCATAAATTCTTAAAGTTTCCCTTTGATAATGAAATCATTACTGTGCACTATAGTGGCTTTAATAATCTGTCTTCCCGTGGGAATTTTTCATCAAATTTATTTTGGCCCGAGCTTGTGGAACGTATTAAACCTCATGATCATTTATTTTTCAAATCATATCAAAATTTTAAGGTGAAATTCATAGCAAAACTATCCCTTAGAAACATGCCTCAACCTATGAATGAGCCTCCTATCCTTGAAAAAACCATAATTGAACCTAAAGACACTCCAAATAACCAAGACCAACCTAAGATAGATCCTTTTCCTAGCTCCTATAAATGACCAAGAGACAACAAAAATAATCCCATGATGCCTCCTAAGATAAAACAAGTTTACAACACTAAAGAGAAAGTGGTTGAACAACCTCCTTTGGTTCCTTATGTTCCTTCCCTTTGGGAAGAAAATAAACCTATGGTTGATAAACCTACTCCTATACAACCACAACTTGAAAATCATACTAAAAGAAATAGAAACACTAGAGAGTGTAACCATAGATGTCGTGCTCTTGCTTAAAGGTTAAATGAAGAAAGCAACAAAGAAAATCAACATCCAAACTTGATTAAAGCAATACACAATGAGTCTCCCTCTTCGCCACAACAAAAATATCCTTTGTAGTAGTGCATAATGAATTGAATACATTGTTTTCCTCTTCTATGAGCTTAAATGACAATTCTCCTAAGAAGAGTGTTGAACATGGTGATGATCCTAGTACTGCACTAGTTGTGGTCCTTTTAGCTAGTTGTTTGCCTTCTATATACGATGAACATGATTGGGATGCAAACGACCTACTATAGGTTGAATCACATGTGCCTTACTAGTATTTTGTATTATTTTATTTTTAATTTTATGTATGTGATTCCATGTGCGTGATGCAATCCCCCATGTTCTATTTGATGTCTCTCTTTGTGAAATTTCTCTATTTGTATCTACATTCTTCTCTATGTCATAAATTTTTCATTTTTCTTCTGTTTTCCTTTTTGAAATGACGCAAGGCATTGAGACATTTATGTCTCTTCCATGTTGACCCAAAATATTTTCATTTTATCTTTTCTTTATCTTTTTTTTCCTTTTGGGGATTACACAAGGCATTGAGACATTTACATCTCTTCCATGTTGACCCAAAATCTATTCCTTTATCTTTTTCATTTATCTTGTGTTTTCCTTTTGGGGAGTATGCAAGGTGTTGAGACATTTAAGTCTCTTCCATGTTGACTTGAAAGTTTTTTCTTTTCCTTTTTTTTGCTCTCTTTGTGTCATTCTTCATGTTCCATAATTATTTTGGGAATGATGAAAATTTTAAGCTTTCTAAAAATATTATAGCAAAGATAGACTAACCTCCAATCCATGGATCCCTCATGTGTTTTGAGTTTTATTTTGGGGTAAACCCCTCCCCTTTTTATGGTGTAGCTTTATTTGGAAACATATCACTTGGCATAAGGCTTTCTAAATAAGCTCTCACGTCCTCTTAATTCTTAGCATTTATCATTTTTTACTTTAAAGTAATTTCTCACAACATGGTGTTTAGCAATTTCTTTAAAATGGGGGCATACATTAGCATTATTATTTTGCAACTTATGTTTCATTATGTAGTATTCTTACTTCATGCAATGCATATTTTTCTCTTTGCAGTGACATTGGATGTGATTTCCCTCAATGGTGTGATCTCTCTTAGTGTACTATATTCCTCTAAGTGGCTTGATGTGACACACTTCATCCCCTAAGTTGTGAATCGTCTATTCTTGGATTGGTCCTCTCTTGGAGACATTATGAACAATGTTCCCTATGTTAAGACCTTACATGAACTAAGAAAAACTCCTTTTAACATTCCTTACACTATTTTTCTTTTACAATATTTGTTATATGGCCACCTTACATAACACACTTTGCTTGCCTGTGGAACCATCTTGTTTGTTCATGGGTGTTAGCATATAAAGCTTTGATTTCCTCATGAATCTTGATGTTTGTGTTGTGTGGCACATTATCAAAGTTATCAGGAGGTATAGCTTTGGTATGGTTGTATGTATGGGAGAAAAAATTAGGCATGACTTTCCCATAGCCACTTTCTTGTCTATGTAAGCACATATCGGTCGTGTACATATGTGTCTCATTGGGGGCTCACATAGTGGACATCTTGAGATTCCACTAGCCCTTGTTAGTGTGCATTTGGTTTGCATAGTGGACTTTTTTTTCCACTTGTAAACTCTCTTGGAAAAAAAAATATATTTGATCCATAGTGTGTGGGACAAATAGTTGAGGCTTGATCCAGCCCCCCTTTGTTTTCTTTTTTTTTCTTTCTCTTTGTCTTTGGTAGTGTATGATTGTACCTTCTTGTTGCTCCTTACATCAAATTCATGTGTTTTCTTTTATGCCTATTTTGGTTTGCCATAGGATCTTGATCCTGGGGGCTTGTGCAACCCTCTTGATCATTGTCATCCTATCTCACTAGCATTGGTACACTTGGACCCCTCTTGATGCGAGTTTGTCTACTTTAGTGTAACTTTGAAGCAAGCTCCTCCTCTCACTAAAGTGGAGGCTAAATGTAGTGTAGAAAAATGTATCCCTCTATATTTTCACACTTTTTTGGGCCCTCCCTACTAATATTGGGCCTCTTATGCCATATTTGGTATTATTTTTCATCCACAAGCCTTATTTAATGCATCTTTCTAAGGATAATCCAAATACTTTTCTAATGACCAATCATTATTTAATATTTTTTGTTTGTATGACCCAAATTTAGTGATCTGGAACTCATACGCTGCCTTCAGCATATTGGTCCCACCTAATTTTTTGGGCCTAAACCTAAAGTTAGCATAAAACATAACATTTCTTTAAATTCATGTCCCAGTCCTAGCCTACTCCGATTCATATTCCCCAATTGGCATATGATTCCTACTTATCTTGAACCTAATTTTGAATTCATTTCTTGATAGGATTGTATTCTCATAGATTTGATGTCGGCTTGTAGTGATGAAATTTTAGGGAGTTTGGCATAAACAAGTATAAATACAAGGCTATTTCACATATTTTCTCCTAGCAATTTAAGTAATCTTGAGAGAATTCAAGTGAGAGTTTACAAGAGAATTCAAGAGCCTTCAAGAGTGATTATCAAGCATTTTGAAGTATTATTCAAGATTCAAGTATCATGTCAAAGTCATCATGCATCATGTTTTTTTTTGAGCTAACATTTGTGATGTAGGTATCTTTTGATTCAAGAAAGCATTCAAGTCAAGATACATATCCCTCAATCAAGATTCAAGATCTGCATTCATGCTAGCCATTACATACAAGATCATAGCCTTTTGTTCAAGGGTTTGGTGTTTTACAATATTGCATACTTGTTCATTCAACATTCCTTCCTTGGATTTGATTTCATTTTAAGGTTTGATTACCAAAATGGAGTTTGACTAAGGGAAAAATCTATCCACTAACAAAACTACATTTTTCCCTCTCTTTGATGTGTGATTTGAAGATCTAGGTCGAAGATTCATTGAAGAGAAAGATTAGAGAAAAAATTTCAAGTTGTCAAAGTTTTCATCTACATTGCAAGATCATAGAAAGTCACCTATAGGTTGCAAGTCACTGTTTCATACTCAAATATTTGACAAGAGAGAAGGTACAGGAGAACATTAGAGGATATGAAAGTTTCATATCAATCTAGTTACTAGGACTGGCATATAAGTCCCAATATACATATTTTCAAGATTTTTCTATAGATTCTAGTTTAGTAGTTCCATATTTTTAGTTCTGGCCCAAAACCCTAAACTGGGACTAAATCGTTCGTACTAGCGTATGAGTGCTAGTGTGCTTCTCAAGTCATATTTTTTAATATTTCAAACCTTGTTCTGAGCCTCTTCAATTTTCCAAGTGTATATTTATCCTTCTCCAGTTTGTTATTCTAATTTGTGTTCATTTTCTAGGTCATATCGTTAGGTTTGCATATCATTTGCATTTCTTGTCTTTCCAATTCTTTGCTTGGTGGTGAACCCCAGTTTAGTCTTTAATCATACTAAAGGAAACCCTTATTGGAGATTTATTTTCCTTATTCCATCCTTGGATTGAGATCTCTAAGGTTTCCTTGAATGAAACTTGAAGGAAATAGGTGGAAAGGTTGTCCAGCCTAGTTTGATCTTCCAAAAATATTAGAACCACTATTTCCTAGAAATAAAATTAATGTAATGATTCTCACAATTCTATCTATATTATGTTATCTATCATTTTTTGAATATATAATTAATTGCATAATTTTTTATTTGAATCAATTGGTGTTTCCTTTATATGATTGATTGTGAGGTATAATTTACAACACTCAAAAAGTACTTGGGGCTTAGAACTCTGATTTTTGGTTCCTTAGTTTTTTTTATAAAATTACTTTTATTTATTTTTATTAGAGGTAAAAAATGGGATCTAAAGGGGCCCAAAACCCTTTACAAAAGAGAGAATTTGAAACTAAAGAAAAATACATAAAGTATATATCAGTCCATACACAGTGAACCAGTAGCAAAACATCATCCAAAAAGGAGGACCCCAAATAGTAACACTACATGTTCTTCAGGATATCAGTAGCCTCCACATCACTCACCACAACCTTCTGAACATCATGAACAATCTCCTTATGATTCTTGGCACTAAAAAAAGGAGATATAATTCCAACAGACTCAAAATTAACCACATATTTAGTCCCCTGCCCACCCTTGATCATGTTAGCACAAATTCTTTCGAGTTGATCCTTCAGGGTGAGAATTCCACCTTCCATATTTTGCTTCATCTTAAGAGTTTCCTCTGCCACAATATTCAATGAGTTAAATAGTCCATCATTCTGGTTCTGAACTAAAGACTCATTAGCTTTACTCATAGCACCCTATACTTTAATATTTTTCATATTAAGTTCATGGAACAACCATTTGAACAATTTGAATAAAACAATGGAACCCTATCTAGAAGTTCCCAAAACATCAAAAATCTCTTCTCTATCAAACCTAGAAAACCCCCTTACCCACAACATCATCCTCATGAGAGGAGCTTACCTTGTCTTGACTTGCAGAGATGTCCTTACCCTTCCCAGCAACAACCAACATTTTTTATTTTACAAATGGAGGCCACAATCTCCTTAGCCACAACCTTTCTTTTCCTCTACCAATCTAGGTCCTCAATCAGGATATCCATAGCAACCTATCCACCCTCAACCATAGCATTTCCTTTATTCTACATATTTGGGTTCACAATCGGGGAAACATCGTCACCCTGTACACCCATCATCTTGCTCGGGGAGAATTCCTCTCCAACAACTAACCCATAAACCTTAACACCAGTTTCTTCTTGCTTCCCACCTCCAACTCCTTTTTTACCTTGTCACAAGGGGTAGCAATGATGTCTCACCATAAAATTCATTCTTCTCTTCCAGGCCAATACTCAAAAAATTAGCATCCACCTCATCACTACAAGTCTCATAACCCTTATTAGGGATCAACACCCCTTTCTTAGACATCCGTGTTATAGGGGGTTGTGGAGCCACCTCAATGGAAGTAAGAGATTCCAAGACAAAGTCCACATCCTCCTCATAATTTGACTCCTTTTCCAAGATAAGTTTCCTCTTCTTCCCTTTTCTATTAACTGACTCCTCTTTAGAGACTGTATCATACTCCTACACTTGCTTTAACTACTTACCCTTAGGGGTAGCAATCGATTTAGCCACTTCAAAATATTTAGCATACTCAGAAATTAAAAGAATAAGCACCACATGCAAAATCAATTTTTTTGGGGTTTCTCTTATGGTATTTGAAACCAAAATCCAATGACACTAGGAGATAATAAGGAAAGGAAATTCTTTTCTTGTGGCTGAAATGATTAAACATAAGGAAGTGGTAATCATTTACCATAGATAAGTAACCTTCCAAGGTGATATATCTCATGAGTTCCTCAGCCAAATCCCCCCACAATGCCTTGAGAGAGCTCCTCTGGTAACCCCCACTCTTCGTAGTCTTTAGGTCTTGAGCTTCATCCCCTTTGAAAAAAATTTGCATGGTAGTTTGCAATTCCTTTTTGTCTCTAAAAAATTTCATTACATCCATAGGAAACCTAGTGATATTACCTATAAAATCTTCATTTACATCAAACTCCATTCTGGCTAGCTTCAACACCATGTTATTCCATGCTTTTGAGAACAATGTTGTTGTCTACAGGTTGTTACCATGTAGTCTCTCCAGGTATTGAGTCAACCCACCTTTCTCTAACACCTACCAAACCTCTGATTCTTCTTGACAGCTTCATAAGAGAATGACTCAGTGTGGTTCCTATCACCTCCCATGTACACAAAATTTGTAGAGTTAATAAGCTTGAGAGCTCTGAACGCAATGAGGAGAAACCTCGAGAAGGTGATACAAATAATTTCCAGAATCTATGTGAAAATAGAATTAAGGTAGGAGAAAATAATGATCCTAGAGTTTTGTCCCCTATGGATATCATCCAAGGTACTATTAGCTTATTTCAAAACTAGCTTACCATTCCTCCACATAATCAATAGCCACATGAAGGTAGTCATGCATGCCCCAAGCCATAATAAATTAGAAAATAATTTAAATTTGGAAATCATGATTAATAATTGCAATTGCCTCCATGGGTAGGGGTTCATTGACACCTCAATCCCTAACACCTCTAACTCCAAGATTAGCAAAGACATCAGCTAATCCATTTCCCTCTCTCAAAATATGAGAAATTTAATACTCATCAAAAGATTTAAGAATCTTAATAGAGTCCCTAATCAAAGATTCAATAGTCCAAGAAGGGGCAACACAATTCTTCAAATTATTGATGATATTGAGAGAATCCCCCTCGAGCCATACTTTATTATAACCTTTGACTTGTTCCAACTTTAGACCATGGTAAGCTGCAAAATTACTTTTATTGTTGAGACCTTTGTTAGGACATATAAATGGCAGCAACATCCAAAATTTGAAATTTCCATCAGGCTCAAGAAATGGAAAGATAATAAACAAAGATATGAAGATTTGAGGAACTAACCTCTTGGTACTTACCTTGTGAGAGGGGGTTAGAAACCAAGGGAAAGGAGAATGGAAAGAGGGAGATGTTTTGAAATGGATCTTAAATGATATTTGACCAATAAGAAAAGATATCAAATAATTACCATGGGAAATAATAAAAGGAATAATGAAACCCCAAAACAATCACACCTATGGAAAAAAAGGATATAAGACAACCATAGGAAATATTAGAGAATAAATTGAATAAAAGAGAAAAGTAAACATGGAAAGCCCAAATTGAGAAGGGAAAATACAACAATAGATGATTGAGAGAGAATAAAGACACCACAAAAGAATGGAATTTGCAGAGAAAAAGCGATTTGAGCACACCAATGTGGGTGCTACCAAAGAAAAATAAAGGGAGGATAGGGAAGAGGAATAGAAGACTGTAGAGAGATTATAACTATGTTGGAAAAAAAAAGACAACTTATAATTTGTATAAGGAAGAATATCAATAATTATGTCAAATCTAGAAAGTTGTTATTAAGTCCTTGCAATAATATAGAGACTTCACTATCACCACAAACATCTAAAAACCTACAATTAAACAAGATCTATTATAATTAATAATTAACTTGGATCATATATTCATTTAATTTTTTAAAGCATTGGAGAATACCCCATCAACTATTCAAAATATTTAGATAAATTAGTCAATAACAGTATAAGGAAACTAAAAGAAGAGGAAATAAGGAAAAGAAAGGGAATAGATTGAATTTGTGTAAATAATTATATAAAAAAAAACATCACTAACAATAAGAATGTTGGAGCCTAAAATTTCATGCAAATTTTAGGTTCCGGTGTGAAAAATTAGATTTCAACACTTAGAAGTATAGTTGAAAAATCTACTCAAAAGGCCTTCTTTAAAAAATCACAATTTGAAGCCAGTGCAGTTTCATCCAAAACCACCTTGCAAAAATGTGTATTTGACATATATGAGTGTGCAAACCAATATTTAGCTTCATACGATTAGTTTTGAAAAGATTTCAAAAGGCCAAGTTAAAGGGCTCTGCAAAGGTTTGTTATCTACACGCAGTTAAATTTGTTAAAGTGACCAACTTTATAGGAAAATATTAAGCAACTAGAAGACTGCCAAGATAAATCAATTGGTGCTTTTGATTCTCCCCATCTCAGTGTGCATCCATGTCAATTTTCAAAGCTTTAGGACATCATTTGGTATTTCTTCAAACCCAAAACCAAATGGATTTTACTTAGTTTGAAGAATGCATTTCTAGAACAGCTGCAGAAGGATCAACTTTGATGCTTAATATTTTATGAGGAAAGAGGCTCTACAAAATACCCCTTTTGCATACATACTCATGGGATCTAAATAAACCAATTCCCCAAGTTACAAATTCTCATGAATAGATTTGATATTTTTCAATGAGGGTGACTTGATGAGTTTCATATGAGTTTGACAGTGGCAATTTTTAGAAAATGCCAAGTAAGCTAATTTGACTATTGGCAGTTTTCAATCTTGATGAGATCATGCCAAATCATTCTGCAACCATGTTCCCCTATCATAAATCAACATTTTGGTGCATTTTAATGGCTTTTGGAGATCATTTGATCAGTTTCCCACACCAATTTTTGAGGTTACCTAGCTTGTTTCGATCATAGTACAAGATACCTGAAAGTAAAATTTGGCAATAACTGACTTCAAATTTTTTACCCAAAATGTATACACAAGAAGTATTCAACATATAGATGGATGTAATTATTCAAGTTTGATGGTAGTCAAAATAACCCAATTGAAAGTGAACAATGGCCTAAATAAAAATCTCTCTAGAACAAATTTAGAGCTCTCTCTAAGAAATACTATAAAAGAGAAAAGAGAACTAGATTTAAAAGGCAATATTCCTATGAATGATGAGAAAGAAAATTTATTACTATAGAGAATTATGCTTGTGTAAAATATATTAAGCTAAGATGATTTTCAATTTTCTTTACATCACAGGATTTTGAATTTGTGCATTGGATATGCTATGAAGGAATGAAATATTCAGGCTAAAACAGACTTTCAATCAGATTTTTACAACATTTTTATTTTGAGCAGTAACAAGAACATAAAATAATAAGGATCCACCATGAAAATAAAGGAGATTGGAGACATTGGATACTAATGAATGCCTTTATGTTAGTTGAAAGGGGTCAATTTGATATTGTGAAGGAAATTCTTACACAGGTACAAGAGGCTGCAACAGGAAAAATATTTGTTCAGATGCTTGATGTGAGGGTAAATCTAGAACATGTTTAATTTGCATGAGGACATTTTTTGTTTACAGTGAAAATGTATCAAAATTGTTTATTCTATTTTGGAATCCATACCCAAAATCTTATTATATTTTTAGCTCGAACACATTATGAAGCATAACAATAGCAAGGTTGTAAAAGAACATTATCAATACACTTGGCACACTCTCAAATTATGTGCTAGACTTTGATGTTGATGTTGCAATGTAGAAGTTCCCAACTTCAACACTTCAAAATCACAATGCACTAACTGATGAGCTTCACCAAGCAGTGTCAACACCAATGAATGCACACTGTGTACGCAGTCCCAAGGTGTGGCAAGACATCATTCACATAGATGTGTGTTGACTACTGAGAAGACTTGCTTAGAGTTTCCAAAATTCATAGAGAAGCAGTTGAACATAAAGATGCATAGCTTGAGTGAAAATATTAACACATTGTGTGATAGTCCTAAATATCCAAATCGAAAAAAGGGTTTTTTCATGATGTTATAGCTGGTATACAAAAACCAAACGTTTGCAATTCTAGGAAGCACAATTGACATAGGCCTCAATTTTTTTGATGAATATCCATCAAAGCACAAATTTAATGTGTTTCAAGTACAATTTTTTTTTGGGATATCTACAAAGTATGGAAGGTGTGTCAACTATTTTCTATGGGATGCAATTCCACACCAGCATGATAGTTTGAGAATAATAGATGAAAATTATAAGAGCTTAGATGAGGTGAGTATAACAATCAAACTCCCCCATCTTTACCAGTATCCTTCTAGCCTATAACAAAATGGGAACAATCGATTAGGTTTTGTACATCCATCAAAATGTGGATGAATGATTCAAATATTTTTGTCAAATATTAGAGTCATGCACATAAGGTCAAAACAAACATAAAAATATCAAACTGCTTCATCTAGTAATGGTTCTTGGGATACATTGCACTAGAAATATGGTCCTTCTATGAGCAAAATAGATAAAATTTATTGCTTTTACTTGGGAATGCCATAGAGAAATCTAATATCTAGACCTCTACTTCAAACAAGAGAATGGCATGAGACATTTAAAGAATTCCATGCACAAAGATGCTTTGGATGGAGAATTCCTATAGACATGTATGATGTTTTTGAATAGAGAAATGATCAATTCATGAAGTATTTAGATAACTATAAGGAAGCATTCAAAAATGATAATAAAAAATCTGGGCTTTGCTTATCCAAAATGATTGACATAAAAGTTCCTGCAAATATGGTGTGCCACATCCAAGATCCTATGAAATCAGTTGTTGCTTAAGTTTTGTGAGACACTCAAGATACAAAGAATACATCTAGAGGAGATGAAGAGAAACAATGAAGATCTACTCCCTTTAGGAGCATTGCTAAGGAATCCATATTCAATTTAATAGATCATTGCTTCGGGTAAAATAATTACCCATCCATTTAATCCCATTGGTGAAAATATATTCAATTTTACAAGGCACATTTGTTGTTCTTGTGTGGTTCACTTAACTAGATCCTTCAAGGAAGGATTAAATCCTTTTAATTAATCACAGTAATTTGGAAAAGGTCATTTGGATCAATAATAAGAACTTGATAATTGCACCCTTGCATGTTTATACAAGGTATAAACAAACATAAGTGCCAAACAATTAGATTTGTAGCCATTAAGTAATTCACATATCTTTTACCTCTTGACAACATTAGCCCAATAGAAAATAGGCACTGGTCACACCAATTCCATTTTCAAATTTCATAAAATCTTATTCAAAATATTCACAATTCAAATTCAATACTAGGAGTAGGAGTAGTCAACAAGCTTTTATCTATTCCACTTTATGTCACTATGATAGATCAACAAATTTAACCGAGTCATACAATTTTAAATTTTCATTAGTTTTCTAGTTCTCCCACCTAGGTTTATTAGAGCCTAAAGTGTAGGGTCATCAACCATATTGGCTAACTCCATTCATTGGTTCAAAAATGTTGCAAAGTCTGATCATAGAGTTTGGCATCCTCTTAGTACTTGTAACCTGCATTTTTTATATCCAACAAAGATAGTGAAAGGTGCGAACCAAGATCCCCAAACTATACAAACATAATAAACAAACACTACATTAGATTGAATGCAATGTTAGTATCATGGTTCCTCGAGGAATCCATTTGAGTTGTAAATGAAAAGGAATAAGATGAAGAACAAGAACAAAGAAAAACTAAAGATATCAAATCCTATTCAAACACAAATCAAACTCTTGATCTCTTCGGGGAGTTGGTGCCAATTTGATGTGGAAATTGGCCCTTTCCCAAATCCTAGGATGTGATGAATATGCTTGATGTAGGATGAATTCTTTTGGTGATGACTTCAATGGAGCTCCACGTTGAAAACCTACAAAAACCCTAACTATGCTTGGATGAACTTGATGATAGATTGTTATGGATTTGAGTATAGTACGTTTGCTCAAATTGTGGATGGATAGAATGAGGAATGAAGCCTCTTATTTATAGAATGTTGAGAAGGAAAAATGCCCAAAATGAAGCAATGTGGGACTAATCTTCAACCAATGGAAAGGTGCCACTTGTCCAAATGTGAGTGGATGGAGGATGTGCAAGTTTTGAAAAATGTGCCCATAAATGCAATTAGGTGATATTTGAAATTAGTGAAATGAAGTGTAAGAGGTAAAAAGGAGTGTCTTAAATGCCACTTGGCTCAAGGAAAAGGAAATGTAAGATGAACTAAATTCCTTCTTGGAAGGACAATCCACTTGGATTTGAATTCAAATTGAGGGAATATTCTCTATTTATGCCATGTTGAGAGAAAATAGAGATTTAATAAATGAATTAAATCTATTTTCATGTGCAAGTGGAAAAAGCTAGAGGATGGGACATGAGATTAGATTGAATTAATCAAGGGTTGATTAATTTAATGAGTGATTAGGGGATGTAACATTTTTTACTTAAAATTGTGGATTTAAATAAACCAAAATGAGAGGAATCTAATTATAGAGATGTTAAATATATATATTTTTTTTATTTAACTAAAGTAGGTGAATGTTAGATTAAATCAAATAAATATTTATTTAATTTAATAGGATGACCTTAGGGAGTAAACCAAATAAAGTGGATTATTTAATTAAATAGAGATAATTAGATGAGGTTGATTGATTTAATTAACAAAGGAGAGTGACTTAATTAAATAAATGATTTATTAAATTAAGGGAGGAAAATTGATGAATTTAATCAAATAGGGATATTCAA
Source organism: Sequoia sempervirens (assembly GCA_007258455.2). NCBI lineage: Eukaryota > Viridiplantae > Streptophyta > Pinopsida > Cupressales > Cupressaceae > Sequoia > Sequoia sempervirens. The sequence goes on along the minus strand of VDFB02373365.1, from coordinate 50,077,422 downwards.
TTAAATGGTTAGACCGAGGGATGATTTTGGATGAAATGGTGTTAGTAGTTAGGATCAGATGTGCAATATCAATCAATACATTTTATGTCTCTACATTTTTCCCCTCTTTGAAGCAATGCACTTGTTGCGTTGTTTCAAAGAATATATTGCATCGATCAAAAGCCAAAATTTTTCAATTTCAAAATTTTCCCCACTACTTCCCCAGTGATGGAAAACATGCTATTATATCGCCCCCCCTGAGAGATCGAAACAAAAATTCTAACTTTTGGGTGATCTCGCAAAAAAAGAGGGAAAGGTGCCTAATAGGTCAAAAAACAAGGTAAAATGCCAAAAAAAGGTACAAAACAATCTCTAGTTAAGTGAAATGGGTTTGGGGGATCAACATCCTAGTAGGACAGTTAAATGGGGTCAACAAACCCTAAATTTCAGGCTAAAATAAGCCTTAGGAGGCCACTTCCAATTCATTTTCACATAGCCTTCAGTGATTTTGAGATTTTGAACTTTGACACCCTAACAAGATGGTGCAACAACAACTCTCGATGCACATTTCCAACCAAGTACAAACGTACCAGTGATCTCTTTACATTGGACCACTAGTATGTCATCCTAACTAGAGCTTTGTTTCTCAGTTAACACAAGAAAATAATGCTTTCAAACTTAGGTTTCTAGGCACGGTGCCTTACTGCACCCCTCAAAATTTCAAGCAACACCACTCAGTGTTTAAAATGGACCACCATTGCAAGATTGATTGCCACTGTGGAGTTTGGAGTTTTGGAACAAAATTTAAACTTCAACACATTCATGAAATCCAACACTGGGTTTCAAACTCTGGAACCACAACAGACTTTAGAATTAGGGTTTTGGGCTAAACTGTGCCGCTTTGGAAAAGTGCACCACCACGGTGCAATTTGGGACTTTGAAGGTGCCAACATCATAGTTTGCAAATTTTAGACTACAATGCCTTCATAGGTTGTGACACTAGGCTGGTTTCTTGAGAGCTGAGATTAGCTCGGGATAATTTTTCCTTGATGACATTAACACGGTGACTTTTCCTGATGCAGGAGGTGGCGAGAGAGGTTTATTTTCATGAGCACAATTCGTGATGTATTTTCAGCTATTTGTGGGATCTAATCGATAGGTAGCATGAGTGGCTACGAGAGGTGGGGCTATGGTATATTGCTTACATACCACTTGTGAGGAGCCATCTAGGCATGATGTGGGTGCTTGCTAAGAGGTGGCATAGTGAGACCTCATCCTTCCATCTTCTAATCGGTGAGACTATTGTTACTTTGAGGACGTGTGGCAGATCCTTAGGTTGCCAATACATGGGTAGTGAGTTATATATGGTATGGATGTCAATGGGAGGCATGCTATCTCATTATGGCCATAGATGATATTGTGTTTTATGAGGGTCAGATAGTGCTGGAGCGCCATCAGGCGCTCATGCCACCTTACCGATTGGTGATTGCTTCTGTCATTTCAAGTCTTGTCACTCCAGATCGGTGAGGCCGGTATTTTAGTCTTGATTGGGGGCTCTGCTAGGAGCAGATGGTTCATGATAGGCCAATACATTTCACATGGGGTCCTATTCTACTAGCATCCCTCTACAGGGATCTTCATGAGTATGCATATGTGGATGGCATAGCACTTGGTGCAAGAGTCACACTCCTTCATGTATGGGAATGGGAGGATATCTCCATTCTTTAGCCATGAGTTGTTCCAGTACAGTCGATGGGGCCAGATGAGCCAACAATTTGGTGCTACATAGGTGGTGTTTCATTCAAACACACAAGGGAGCAGAAGATTCCTCATTGGAGGAGGGTCCTTGATAATATGCAAGTTTTTGCATGGTTCTCCTACCTTCGTCGACCTAGATGGATTGATGACAATAACTCTTCTTTGCTCACTAGGACTGACTGATGTAGGGGTGAGAGCATACAATGCTCAAGATGTATCTATCAGGGAGATTCTAGTGCTAGTTCAGTGAGGAACAAGATAGACTAGATGATGGCTATGTGGACATCTTTTCCAAGATAGTGTCGCAGAGTGCATGGGGGTGGTACATTCCTGCCTCTGAGGTAGTGGATAGTTTTAGGCAACTAGTAGCCCAACCATGGGCATATGATTAGGAAGATGTCGATCCAGGGACCACACAGGCTTATCATGATTGGTTAGGAATGCTACCTACTGAGACTTACAGTCCTAGGTGCATCATCAACTTGACTAAGAGTGAGGGGTAGAGGGACAAGACAAGGATGGGGAGAGGGCATTGCCCTAGCAGGTTAGGCAACACAAGACCAGCCAGCACAAGATCATCTATTCAGGGATCCAGTTGATCAGCCCCATGTAGATGTCATTATAGAGGACTAGGATCATGGGCAGGATGGGCATCAGGATCAAGTTGCCACACTGCCACGAAATGGGGGTGAGGATCAGCCTCACATGCAGCCTTCACTAGTTTAGCTAGCAGGACAACCGGATCCCCAGGATGGATAGATTTTATAGCTGCAAGTCAAAATTTAGGTTTTGACAGCAGAGAAGGATCAAGCCAAGGCTGAGAGAGATCAAGCCATTTTGAAGAGGTAGGCCACAAAGCTAGAGGCAGTGACAGAGATGGGCTGCAGAAAATATTTAGAGAGTATGGCTACCTCATCCTCTCAAAGCACGGTGTCACTTCGTTCATATAGGGAGGCCATCTAGGAGGCAGATTATTATCAGATACATTATCATCAGGCCATACCGAGAGTAGCCTAGGCTCCAGATTTTTCATAGAGGACCAGTCACAAACCTAGAGAGGGCCATGGTGACAGAGGTGGTGGCGAGGGTAGCAGCCAAGAGGGTTAGGCTACCTTTGATCAAGATATTATTCTTTTGTGCCCTATGGGCTCTTTTTTTATATCCCCATGGGCCTTTGTACTTATTGACATACACCTATACAGTGATCTAATTATTATTTGTACTATGATAGTATATTGATGATATATGAGATGATGATGTTGATATGATATTTCATGTTCTAACTTTACTTTATGCATTATGGATGTTCTTATTTCTATATGTGATGGATATACTATGTATGGATGCAAATTTATTTTTTGATATCTTTCTGATGATGCATATGTTATGTGATGATTATGTGACTAATAGATCTATATTATGTCCCTAATGTATGATTCTATATGATATGCATTTGTGACAATCATGGATATAATGGATGTTTTTATGTGATGTTCTATATGATATGTGATATGGATGGATGATGGATGATATGTATGTTTATGATGATGTATTTCTTGTATGATTTATGCAATGGATGGATGATTATGTACATGCTTATACTTTATGCTTATGATCACCTATTAATGTGATGTAATGGTGGTTATATGATTATGCAATGGATGATGTGTATGCTTAAATGTGATGGATTTATTTATGTTTCTTGTGATTATGTAAGAGATGTTTATATGCAATGTGGATGTAATGTTATGATTTTGGGATGCTTAGAATAAAAAATCTATATTATATGCTTATGATATGATTGATTTTTTCTATATGATATGCATTGTGTTGGCAATTTATGGATGCAGGATGAATGCATTCTTAGTCATAAATGACGATTAACTATCATAGTACCTTGTTAGCGTGAAAAGCAAGAAGGAATGGAAGAAAGAAGAGATTACAACAAGACATGAGATGATGATGATAATGAATACCTACCATGGTTTTGTGATTTTCAAAGGGCCAATTACCTTATGTTTGATAACACAAAGATACGATGCATCAAGATATTAAGAAACAAGATGGCATTGTATTTAGTGCAATGGACTTTGAATCAACAATCAGATAGGAGTATCCTTGTTCACACCTAACATACGAAAACCTTACTAGGATGCACTTTAGGTATTTCACACATCTCATACCAAAACATAGGAAGGAAAGCCTTCCTATGTGGTCAACAAGATATCTAAAACACCCTCCCTACATACTTAATAAAGAAAGTATCTACCAAGTTATATTACAAGAAATTCCAACAAGCACAACAAAAAAAAGTATAATGATCGATGCCCCATTCCTATCTCTCTAAATATGTTTGTTTGGACATCATCAAGAGGTCATTGGAATGAGTGCAAATAAGATAACTCAATAAGATAATTATAAAGTAAATAAACAAGCTAATGTTCTTCAATACCGCTAGCCAAGACTAAACTATGATGATGCCTAATGTTGATGTCCATTGTAGGAAGGATGCATCCTAGGATGTCCATGAGGATATCAGATGATTTGATATGGGACTGATTGGATGATAGGCTAATGAGACTTGGATGTTTGAGTTTTTCACTTTGGACCTATTAGACTTGTTTCCAATTTTTTTACCAAAGGTTGAGGATGACGATTTTTATTTATGAGTGACATTTATTGTGGGTGAAAGGGAGATGAGATGGATGGATTTTTTTCAAATTTTTTTATTTTTTTGGAGTTTTAAAATGTTTTGAGTTTGTTTTTGAGATTTTTGAGGTTTTACAAATGTTTTGATTTTCGATTTTCCAATGTTTTGGGGTTTTCTAAGATTTTGACCAAGACCTAACCTAAAGACCTATCCTAGGGGCCTCGAGGGCTGATCAATAGATTAGCCTTCCCTACATTATACACACAGAGACCATGTAGTTCAAATGATGACTTGGCCGATTTAAAAATGAAGATATACATGATGAAATGTCAGTTTATTATGATGGACCCTAAAGGATTGACCTAAGAGTCTCAGGGGATGATCAAAGATCAACCTTTCCTGCGTTCAAGGCTCAGAGATTCGTAGTTCGACAAGATGACTCTATTTTTTTACTTTTTGACTGACTTTTTGACATGTTTTCGGATTTTGATATGTTTTGAATGTTTTTGAATTTTCTTGGTTTTATGAATGTTTTTTTGGGTTTTCTAATTTTCTGATGTTTTTTGATTTTTTGATTTTATGATGTTTTTGGATTTTTGATTTTGGGACCTCAAGAATATACACGAATCTGATCCTACGAGGACATGCCCCCGGCATGAATTGATAGACTACTTCGATAAAGGTAGGACAAACTAAGATTGAGAATGGGCTGAGTAGTACTAGGAGGGGTCATGACATGAACATAGGTCCAAGCTATGATGTGAATGCTCAACAGACAAGTGATGGATGGACATATGGAATGCGATGGATGATGGAAGCATAATGGATGGATGATGTAGAACAAGCCATGAAGATCCTGGTGTATGGAAAGTATTTATTTACACAAGCTATTTATTTGCCAAGTTTTCACCAAGGTACTTGTCCAAAGTGCCAACGAAGTGGTTTTCACAAAAGAAAGATTTTTTCTCTTTACTATTTTTGATTCTTTTTCTAATTTTTTTGAATTTTTTGCTTTTTACTTTTTTTTGTCACCAAGATGCCTGTTTACTAGGTTTTCATTAGGGTGACCATTTTTTCAGGACATTTTCTTTTTTTTTGGATTTTTTGGTTCTATACCTTGGAAGATTAGGTATAAAACTTTTTGAGATGGGAGTTGTTCTTGGGCTCCTACAGAGGTTCCCCTTCAAGTATTGATAATTGATATGCCCGTGAATTATAGCTTGCTATGATAAAAAATGGTCCCAACCAATTGGTTTCAAATTTTCCTTTGTTGTTTGGATTTGGGACGTTCTTCTGATTCTCCTTTAGGACAAGTTCTCTAACTTGGAAAGTCCTTTTGATCTTCTTGGTATAGCTCCTCTTCAGTCTATTTTGATAGACTTGTAAATGATTTAAGGCGTCCATACGCCACTCATCCAGTAGCTCTAGTTCATGCAGTCTTGCTACTCGATATTCTTCATCTGTGATGAGGTTTTGTAGTGATATTCTTAGTGATGGGAGCTTGATCTCAATGGGTAATACTGGCTCTGATCCATAGACTAGGGAGAAGGGAGTGACGTCAGTAGGAGTACGAATGCTAGTTCGATAGGACCAAAGGGCGGGATTTAGCTATAGATGCCAGTCACGACCTATGTCATTGACTATTTTCTTAAGGATTTTCAAAATGGTTTTATTGGTAGCTTATGCTTGGCCATTTCCTTGGGGATAGTACGAGGTGGAAAAGCGATGTTGGATTTTGAATTTTTTGTAAAGGTCACAAACATCCTGATTCTTAAATGGTGTCCCATTATCTGATCTATAATAGCTTGGGGAACACCGTATCGACATATTAAGTAGTTCAGGATGAGCTTTGATATCTACTTTCAAGTGATATATGTCATGGGGATGGCTTCCACCCACTTGGTAAAGTACTCAGTGGTGGTTATGATGAACTTGTGGCTATCAGATGAGGTGGGAGTGTTTTTTCCAATGAGATCGAGTCCCCACTATGAAAAGGGTGATGGTGTGATGATGGGATGAAGTTCTTGCATTGGAGCATGGATGAGATCCCCATGCTACTAACATTATAGGCACTTTTTGACATTTTCATGTGCTTCTCTTTCCATTGTAGGCCAATAATACCCCATCCTTAGAAATTTATTGGCTAGGGTCATTCCACTCAACGGTGAACAATAGATGCCATTATTCACCTTAGTTAAAGCATTCAATGCATCCTTAGCATTTAAACAACGTAATAGGGTTCCTTCCATGATCCTACGATAAAGGTTATTTCCTAGGATGACAAATCGGGATGCTTTCTTAACAATGGTTATTTTTAGGTTTGAGGGTAAGTCAGTAGGTAGGACCCCTATTCGCAAGTAGGTGTAAATATCATGGTACCAGGGATCACTGGGACCAATGATTTCATATAAAAATTCTAACTCTGGTACCTTGAATACAGGCATGAGAAGCTGCTCTACCAAGAATTCATGCTTTAGGACATTGCAAGGAATTTCTAGTAAGGATCCAATTGTTGCCATGGCATCTGTTGCTCTATTGTTTGCTATGGGTATCTGCTCAAATGTGATCTCAATGAAGGATTCCTTGAGAGTCAAGCTACCAGTTTTTTGTATGGAGTCAACTTATGATCCTTTATTTGGCATTCGTCGTCCACTTGATTTATTATCAGCTGGGAGTCTCCATATACTCTGAGGGCCATGATGTGCCACTGAACTACTATTCTGAGATGTATGGTTAAATCCTCGTACTCTGAAATGTTATTATTATAGGGGAATGCTAGTTTGTAGGACCTTGGTATGCAGTCCCCCTGGGGGGTGATGAAGAAGATGCCGGCTACTGATCCATGTTGCATGTATGATCCATCAAAGTAGAGCTTCCAATGGTTAGCTATGTTGAGATTGAAGATTGATTCATTTGGAAACTCTGATATGAGTGGGTTCTCTGAGTAGATCGGTGCTTCTTCAAGCTAATATGTGATGACTTGTCCTTTTATTTCTTTCCACTCCACATATCCAATTTCATAGTTTGATAGTATCATGACCCATTTGGCCATCCTTCCTGTGAGCATTTCCTTTAATAATAGGTACTTGAGGGGATCAATTTTGGTGATGGGTTTTATTTTGTGTGCGAACATGTAATGTCTAAATTTCTGTGAAGCAAACACTATTGCCAAACAAGATTTTTCAATAAATGAGTAGTTTAACTCATCCCTAACCATTGTACAGTTGATGTAATATATGGCCCTTTTTGTCCCATTTTCATCATGTTGAGCTAGGAGAGCTCCAAGGCCTGTTGTTGTCGCTAACACATAAAGATTGAGGGGTTTTCTTGGGATCAGTGGCATGAGGACCGCGGTGTGAGAAGATATTCCTTGATTTTGTTAAAGGCTTCTTCACACTTGTCATCCCATTTTTACACTACCCCCTTGCAGAGTATGTGAGAGTATTGGTTTTGTTTGTTCGCTAAATGTGCGATGAATCTATGGATGGATTGGAGTCTTCCTTGGAGGCTTCTTAATTGCTTTAATGTTTCTAGCGCCTCCATCTTGAGGATTGATTTTACCTTTGATGGATCTATTTCGATGCTTCTCATTGATACTATGTATCCTAGTAGCCTCCCTGACTATACACCAAAGATGCACTTCTTTGGATTTAAATAGACTTTGTATTCCTCTATTATATCAAAGATAGCACTCAAGGTTGCTATGTGATCCCTCCTCTTTCTTGATTTTGCTAGTGTATCATCCACATAATTTTTGATAGTTTTATGGATCATGTCATGGCTCTTTGGTATGTTGTTGCATTCTTCAAGCCGAATGGCATCATATTCTAGCAGTAAGTCCCCCATGGACAAGTGAAGGCCATTTTGTGTTGGTCTTCTTTGGAAATCATTATCTAGTTGTATCCTAAGAAACCAATCATCAGGGAAATCATTTCGTATCCTATCCTCTAGTCCACAATCATGTCAATGTTGGGCAATGGGAAATTGTCTTTTAGACATGCTTTGTTTAAGTCCCTGAAGTCTGTGTAGATTCAGATGCTCCCATCTATTTTTGAAACAAGAACCAAATTGGATACCCACTCGGGGTAGTCAATTGGTCATATGAATCCTATTTCAAGTAGCTTGTTTAATTCCATTTTGGCTAGTACGGTGATTTGAGGGTGCATTTTTCTAAGCTTTTGTCGAATAGACTTTGCTTTAGAGTACACTGGTAGATGATGGACCACAATTTCTAGATCAAGCCCAGGCATGTCTACATAGCTCCATGAAAAATTAACTTTCCTTTCTCTCAAGAAGGTTGCTTGGACCTCTTGTTCTTTTGATAGTAATGACTCCACATAGAATGTGATGTGTAGGGTCTCCATTATTCCTAGATTAGCTGGATTGCATTTTTCTGCTAGGATAACTGATGTTTCCTGATGAAGAGCTCTGAGAGGAAGATTGAATCCCCCATCCTTAAGTTCCTCAGAGAGCTTTTCACTATTGGATGCATCCTTTCTATTTACTATTTTCGGATCAAAGAGTGCCACAGTGTGGTTTTTACTCAAGGACCTAGAGATTATTCTCAATTGTTCACTCTTGCAACTGAGGCATTCAATCGTTTCCCCATAATATGCATGCGTATCCAACTTGATCATGAACCATAATTTGTGATCCCCAAATAAAATATTATCCCGTAGTCCCATGAATTTTGAGAGTGCCTCATCATTTTTGAATGTGTCAAGAATTGGCGGTCCTCGTTGGTCATAATCGATGAGTTGTGAGTAGACTAGATGAATTTTGTGGTTATGGTTTTCAGACTCATAGGATAGGGTGCTAATCATGAGAAGGGTGGTGTTCTCGAAGAGCATGGGTAGGTTGGTTATCGGATCCTCATCATTAATATTACTGCAGACATCGATTATGTCAAATGTGAAGTTATCTAAGGGTAGGCTAGTGGATACGGGCAATTGTAGGGCAACTGTTGTTTGCTAAGGAATTTTGAGCTTTTTAGCTGGGGGATTTCGGCCATGTATGGTTATACTTAGAGGGGTACATCTAAGGCCAAGATTTCTCATTCACGTCTCAAGAATGAGGGGTATTATAATCCCATTGTCATTTTGTCCCAGTTTCTAGTTTTTGTCATAGCCCATTGCGAGCATCATTTGCAAAACTTTGTTTTTTTCATCCATTGGTAAATTAACTTCTAGTCTATTATCTTGGTATAGGAGATGAGATGGGTCCTCCTCTATGACTTATTGGCTAAGATCTCCCAAAATTTTGAAGTTGGGATATTCTTCAAGGGATGTTTGAGATGTGGAGGCTTCATCTGATTGTGGATGTCCTCGTGATCTAGGAGATTGTGGTAACTCTCCTACCACAAAATCTTTTTTGGGAATAGTATAGTTTCGACAACCATTGTGCTAGATGATGACTCTGATATCGGAGACGGTGGGGATGGCGGGAGTGGTGGGTGTCTCTATCGAAGAAGTGGAAGTGAGAGTGGCTGGATTAATGTATGGTGTTGATGGTCCTTCATCATTTTTAGGCACTTGAGGGATTTTGTAGTATTTTTCCTCTAGGTTCTTGTAGTAGGAGAATGGTTTAGGATCTCCATGGATAGTGACCTCTTTTCCTTTATATGTGAATTTCACACATTGATGAAAGTTCAATGCTACTGCTTGCACTACATGGATCCACAGATGTCCCAAGAGAATGTTATAAGGCAAGTTGAGGTCCAAGACCTGACAGGTGTTTTCCATGATAGCTGACCCTACTTGAATAGGGAGTTGAATTGTTCCTAGGGACACTCTTTCTTGATCACCATACGCTCTAATTGTAATACCTTTTCCTTTGTCAATGAAATCCACTGAGATTTTTAGGTTCTTACTGAGCTTAAGGGAACAAATATTAAAGCCTGCACCTATATCCACCAAGACTCAGTTGACTTTATTTTTATGTACAAGGACCTCTAAATGGAGTGCATGATTGTGTGATGGTTGAGTGAGAAAGTCCTGATCGGAGAATGTAAGGAGATTTGGAATGATGATGTTTCTACCATAGCTTGGAATTGTTCTGCATCAAGATCTATGAGGATGGTGGATGAAGCCAATGCTTTTTCAAGGATTTTCTTGTGGGTGGATGAAATTTTTAGAAAATACATGATGGAGATTTGTGTTGGGGTTCTTTTTAGCTAATCAATGACATTGTAACAATTGGGAATAGATCTGGGGTTGGGTGCAGGTGTTCTATTTGGCTAAGATGATCCCACAATGGTAATTTTTCTGCCTCTTGTGGTGACTCCACAATCAGCATGGGCTCCTTTGTTGGTGATGGTAGCATAGTAGTCATCTAGGGATGTGATGACATGGTTGTACACATGATTAATGTTCTTGAAGGTACCTTTCCCCTTATCAGTATTACTGTTCCCTTTATTGTTGTGATTAGGCATCAGATTCATGTATATTTTGAGGTTCTGATTTCCAGTTGGTTGCTCCACATTTATGATTCTTTGATCAATGAGTTATTGGACTAGGTTTCTTAATCTCATGCAATTGTTAGCGGTGTGCCCTTTGATTTTGTGGAAGTCACAATGCTGATTTTCGTTGTACCAAGGAGGTTCTACATCTAGTTCTTGGTAATTATCATATGTGGGAGCCTTGATGAGATTTTCATTTATTAGTTTCTTCATGATGACCTTGAGTGGTTCTCCAAGAGATGTGTATTTCCACTTGGGGGAATTTTTGTCATTAGGGTGGTACCCTTTGATCATTGACGTTATTGATCACTTGATTATTTGGTTGTTGTGTTGTGTTAGCTTGATAATTGTTTTGATGATGGTTTTGCATTGGTTGTTGTGGTGCGGGTGTTTTTTGTCGAGGTACACTAATGACAACTTTGGAATCAACAACACCATCATTGGTAATTTTTTTGTTTCTTTCCCATGTGCGAGGTTTCTCATTATAGCTTGAAGCTGGGTGGTTGCTTTGCTGATCATGATATGTTTGTGTCACTGGTTGTGCAACAAGGGCTCATTCAATGTTGAGCACCTTGGAGATCCACTGATCATATGTGGTGATCCCTTGGAGTTTGAGATGGAAATCCAATTGGCCTTGGATCACCATCATTGTAGGAATGAAACAAATGATTCATTCTTTCCTTGTTTCAGAGCTGATAGTTCCTCTAGATTGACATCCATTATGATATTGAATTCATAATTTTTTATGAATGCGTCTACTATTTCCTGGAATGTCTTGATGGAAAGAGGAAGGCAAGAAAACCATTCCATGGCGAGGCTAGCCAAACTTCTAGGAAACAAACGTGTCAAATATGTATCAACATATGTGACTTCCATGCAATGAACCTAGAATTCCTTGATGTGATCTTCAGGGTTTTCTATCCCACAATATTTTTCAAACTTGTGGATCTCAAATCCCTTTGGAAATGGTTTCATTCCAAGGTTCTTGTCAAACGGATAAGGGAACAAGTTACTGGGTGTTTTCATGATTCACCCTGACTAAGGATCGAGCACTTGTTGCCAGAGTAACTTTATTTGTTTTGTCACATCATTTTATGGATTAGGGGGTGGAATGAAAGTGTTATAAGGTGGTTCAATTGTCAATGGGATGGGCGGATTGGTTGGTATGTTGATAGATGGTGTTTGCATATTCTGTTGAGCCAAGTATGCTTGGAATTTATGCTATACCAACAACACTTGTTGTTACTGTTGTGCTATTAGTGCTTGATACTAGGTTTGTTGTTGCTCTTGTTGTTGCACCAACAACACTTGTTGTTGCACCAACAATGCTTGTTGTTGGGTAGCTAATCAAACTACTTCTTGCTATTCTTGGTATTGTTTGAGCACTTATTGATATGCTTGGTGTTGAGCCACTTTTTTTTGTGTAAGATATTGTGTGTGTGCTTGTGCTTTCACTTGTGCTTGAGCTTGAGGTTGTTAGGCTTGGTATTTAGCTTGGGATTGAGCTTGGGCCTATGTGGCAATTTGTTTAATCTGTGTGGCTTGGGTGGCTTGTGCAGCCTATGCAGCCTGAACTTGGCTTGTTGTTGTTATTATTGTAATAAGGCTTGGGATTATGTAGCCTACTATGATTGTTGTGCTTTTTGTACTTATAATGCAACTTGGGCAGCTTGAGTAGCTTGCATGACTTGAGTGGCTTGCTGAGCAGCTAGTTGCACGACTTGTTTTTGTTCTTGTTGGAGTGAATTTTGATAGGAAGCTTGTTGAGCATCTTGCAACACAATAATGTATTAGCTTGATGTATTATAGATTGGTGTTGTTGGTGGATGTGGATTTGGAATGGTGCTTGTTGTGGTGATGAGAGGCACCGTTCTGTTGATGGTTGATGTTTGAGTGGTATATGGTGTGATCAATGCATTTGGTCCTTTAGAGACCATGTTTTGAGATGTTAGGGGGGTGGTTGATGATGTGATGGTTGTGGTTTGCATTATCGGGGTGGTTGCCATCTTTTGTTGTGATACCAATGACAAGACTTGAGAATTTGATATGGTACTTTGGTTCATGTTCGGTGGGTTGATCAGATTGTGTTGATTGATGTTTGGTAAAGGGGGCATTCCTAAACCAAGAGGTGATGTGGATATTAATGAAAATTGTGGAACTAGTGGAAATGTAAGTGGCAAACCACCTTGGGGGAATGATGCAGATGTAGTGTCAAAGATGCCCCCTAGTCCAAATATATCATTCTCTCCTTGCAAGGTTATTTGGAGAGAAGTTTGGGGTGTTGTGTGAAATGATGATGATGGATCATGTGGGTCATGAAAGGTGAGGATGACATATGGATGTGATGGGTTTTGAGGTACATATTGTCCCAAGATGGTAATTGCATCCAAATATTGATTGTTTGCAAGGGGATGTGTTTATAATGCATTGAGAAATGCACTTCCCTTATAAACAATGGTTGTGTTGGAGCAATAGATGATGTGATTTGGGGGATGTTTTGAGTGATGCTTTGGAATGGAGATGTAGATGAGGTGAGGATGGTGGATGAGATTGGGGGAATGACCCCAAAAGATGGCTCCATTATAGTGCTCAGATCGAAATCGGAGGGGAGTTTAGCCGCTTGCTTTGCTAACTTAAGCATGTATAGTGAAGGATTGTGTCTCATCATGATGTTGGTAATTTTATGATTCCCCATTTTTTGAACTATTTCAGTGATTTCCTCATGTGACATTCTGAAGGGTTTGTTGGTAAGATCCTCTACTTGAGCTTCCTCTTGTTGATTTGATGATGAAGGAAAGTTAGTTAAAGGGTTTCTTGATCCATCAGAATTCATTTTAGAATGTTTTTGGCTTAGATCACTCAAATTGGATGTTTCTTTGTTGGCTTCCATGTTCCTCTTGTGTTGAAATCTAGTCTGCACCATAAAATAGGGATCAATTTTCAAGAATATGGGAGATGAATCTCTAATTCTTTGGATTGATCTAACCTTTAGATACAAAAGAGAAAATTTAGGATGTTTTTAAGAATCAAAGGTGATATTATGGGGATGATGTAAGAGATGGATGACGTGGATGTTTGAAATTTTGAGAAATCTTGAGGGGATGCTAGACTTTTAGGACCTTTTAGATTTGCTTTTGGATTTGTTTTGGATTTTGAATTGACCTTGATTTCATTTTTGGTTTTCTTTGATTTTGGATTATGAAAAAATGGACCCTAAGATGTTGGATTATTATCTAGGGGGTAGATTTTCTCAAAGGATGATAATTTGAATATGTGTAGGGAGAAGGATGCATCTACCCACACCTATTCAAACAAGATGATAATTTAACCAAGCATATGAAGAAGGATGCATCTAAATATAGCTAGCTAAAGGAGATGGTTTGATAATTTGAGTAAGCATAGGCAAAAGGATGCATCTACACATACCTATCCAAAGATGATTTGATGTTTGATACAAACATTTCAAGGATTTTTCTTCAAGGATTTGATGATTTTGATTTTTTCCAAAAAACCTAGCATGGAGAATAATTTCAATAATTTTTCAAAATATGATGGTGAGGTGATTTTGGTTTGATGTTCAGGGATGGATGAAGGTTTTATTTTGATCCGGTTTACCTAAAAAAACACTTGTTTACTAGACCTCAGTTTTGAAGAACACATTTTTCTCTAAACAAGATTCTCAAATTCTAGAAAAAGATTTGGGTTTTGACAATAATAGAATGAATACAATCTGGGATTGTTCCTTGAGGATTTACTGTAGAAGTTAAAAAGAAATCTTCATCTGAATTCATATAGCGTTGAGAGACACTTTTGGTGATTTTTTTGGACTAAGAGCTTTTACCTTCAGTTTCTTGATCTTGATCTTGTGTAAAATAATTGGCGACACATGTGTCGGATGCAATTGGTTTTAGTTTTTTCTTGATGACTTTGTTTTACCCAAACACTTTCTTTGATTAGGTTTTCAAACGAGATTTCCAATTTCTTAACTTCTTCTCATGCCGCAAGGTATATCATGTAGAACTTTGATGAAATCAAGGAAAGGGTTACCTATTGTTAACTTTAGTAAGAAAATTGAGATATAAATCCATGTGTTTAGAAACCTCTAAGGATAAAATCCCAAGGGAAAGCAATAACACATGAATTTGGTCAACTGTATTTGCTTCCTAAAGGGTTTGAAGTTTTGATGATAATGTTAAATGTTTGTTTCCAAATGTTTTTGAACAAGAAAAGTGTTTTGTAACCAAGAACAAGCACAATCCAATGGATATAAAAGACTATATTTGTTAAGTCCCCACTTGGACAAGTCCAACTACGCTTATTTTTAGAGAATGGCTAGATGTTTTACCCCACTATATCCCCTCCATAGCTCAACTCTTCTTTTGGAGCAGCCAAGCATCAATACCCATGAATCTCCCATGGCATAATTTCCATCTCTACTAAAAATTGTAAAAGTGCGGGCCAACTTCAAAACAACCGTTCTTGCACCAATAAATAGATAAGGATTTTGGCCTTTCTACAACAAGGGTTTTAATTCGTACTTTCCATTTATAGGAGTTGACCCAATGTGGTGAGAGACCATTTATTCCCTTCTCATTGGAGCCAATCGCGTGATATTGACCTTTGTTCCAGTACCCACTTTTATATCCTGGTTGGAAATACTCTTGGCTTTAGATTTTTATCGGTTGGGTCATTCCCTTGGGTGAGCACTTTTTCCCCAAGGAAGGCCCTCTAAGATAAGCAATAGCGAGTGAACATATTCATAGTTTGACCAACCTTCATTTAGAAACAAAGGGATAACACATGCAATAGGTTCACTCACACTCGCACAATATTTTGTTCAATTTTAGTGCCCAAAATGAAATGCGGAGGTAATTACTTTATCCCAACCTAAGACCACCAAAAATACTTTTGATTCTCAAGATCATCATGAGGTGCGAGAGAAGTGCATACGTATTTTCAATGGTGTTAGTTTGAGTAAGCAATCACAAAACAAAGTAGAACAAGTTTTTTTTAAGTCCACAAAGAAACAATTTTGATTCATTTTAAAGCACCAAAAGGAAATGTGAGAATTTTTTTTGTTCAATTATTAAACCTGAAAACCAACTCTAGTAAGTTTGTGTCCTATAGTTCATTTTAAGCTCCTTTTGTAACAAGAAATTAAAGTGTTCTTTATAGAGCCCAAAAGGAAACTAGTATGTCCTAAGCATCAAAGATAAAAAAAATTCCTCAATAGAATTAGTGAATCCTCTAAGAGTGTTAAAAAAACACTAGAGTGTTCAAAAATACTTGGTATTATGAAATCATGTCATTATGCTTCCTTTCCTTTTCACCTTTGGACCAACTAGTCTATAAGAAAACTAGTTAGGTTCCTCCAGCGATGCAATCCACGAAGGCATCAGAGTTTGAAATTACAAGTAGTGTTGTATAGCATCACT
>VDFB02373365.1:49834913-50061043 GCA_007258455.2 Sequoia sempervirens | reverse complement strand
GAGAAGAAGATAGGGGAGAGAGGGAGAGATAGGTCAATATATATAGAGGGAGAGGGAGAGACATAGAAAGGGGGTGATATAGAGAGATAGAGGGAGATGGTGAGAGATAGAGAGAGCTAGAGAACTGAAATCTAAAAAGGTCACCTTTTTTAGCTCTAATGTTGGACTCATTTGCCACTGATGGAAAATTAGTCCTCCTCCAAAATTCTATGAAATAAAAGGTCAATTCTCTACCTCGAAATCTGCACTTGTTTTCTTGTTAGGTTGACGGAGTCAAATCTATAGAAAATGGATTGTAGGTTGTCTCCAAGCTTGAAATAGGGTTTAGTTTACTTGAAACACTTTGTTGATTTTTTGACCACCTTTCAACACCTAATCGGTTGAAGAATATGTATACAAAATTTTACAAAAGCACATGCAAAAGGGGAAAAGGGTTAAGGGTTAGAGTATAGAGATTTTCCTGATGGAAAATTAGTCCTCCTCCAAAATTCTATGAAATAAAAGGTCAATTCTCTACCTCGAAATCTGCACTTGTTTTCTTGTTAGGTTGACGGAGTCAAATCTATAGAAAATGGATTGTAGGTTGTCTCCAAGCTTGAAATAGGGTTTAGTTTACTTGAAACACTTTGTTGATTTTTTGACCACCTTTCAACACCTAATCGGTTGAAGAATATGTATACAAAATTTTACAAAAGCACATGCAAAAGGGGAAAAGGGTTAAGGGTTAGAGTATAGAGATTTTCCTTGGTCGAATCCCACTTTGGTAATCAAACCCTTAATGAAGAAATGAAATGAAATGAAGAAGGAATGATGAATAAAAATGTGAAAATGTCCTAAACTCACCACCACCTTGTTGAAGAAATTTGATGATATATCAATGGTTGCTCCAAAATGCTTGATGAATGCTTGATTTAATTATGCAAAGTGATTTAATTCTAATTGATGAATGGAAGTGAACTTGATGATTTGGGGAGATGTAAAATGAGGATAAAAAGACTTATTTATACACACTTATGCCCTAATAACCCAATAATACCTCATGAAAGGCTGACATAAGGTACTTTTAAATAAAAACCTGAAAGAAAATTTGAATTATTTTTAATTTGGAGCCAAGAGGGAGTCATTCGCCACACATGGTGAATGGGTCCCACCTTGGGCTTGTAAGTGGGTGTTAGGAATTAAGTCACATTTAATGTTTTTTATCAGGTTACATTCAAAACTATAGTTAATTAAGTCTTTTGAGTGTATAAATGGGTCAAATAAAGCATAAGAAAGGTGTAAATAGTAAAAGGAAGGCTAGAAAATCATGAAATTTTGTTACAAGACTTTACAACACTTTAAAATAGGACTTGATAAGTGATGAAAAGGTGATTTTTAGGTGATTGTAATGTGAAGAGTCTAGAAATGTGTAGAAATGTGTTACAACACTTCACAACACCTTCACAAGATGTCATAATTTGAATATTTAGGACCTAATGTGAATGCATAATTTACATTGCAACATTAAATCAAAGCAAAATAAGTCAAAAATCACAGAAGAATGAACTAAAAGACCCTGAAAATGTCAGTGATCCATTTTTACATAGTCCAATTTATTATTGATGGTATTTTGGAGTGCATGTTTGGTGGTACCCGAAGCTCCTTGTTTATTGTATGAAGTCCTTATTAAGGGGGGACATTGTAAAATTAAGATTCAATTTTTTTTTTTGCTAAGTAGCAAACATATTTGAGGTTGGAGGCATTAGAGGATGGAGGACAATCAATGTCCTCTTGTCAGTCACCAATGATGGGGACACTTATCAGATTTGGTGGCATTATCTTTTCTAGTATGCAACATGATATGGATTGTTTTTCAGTGTTCTTGGTTGTGTGAATAAGACGAATTTCACATTGTGTGGGGGAATATAACCAATGTTCTATTCCCTTTTTACAATATGAATGTTGATTCCTATATAACTTCCCTAGTGTAAAATAGTGTAATGAAAAAAAGTGCTAATGTAGTGCAGTTCATGGATCTTGAAAGGGTTTGTGTGAAGATCCAAAAAAACACACGAGGTGGACAGTTGGTGGGTTCTTGTTCATGTCCAGGTTTGTGGTAAGCCTGTGTGAAAACCATCAAAGTTTGATGGGAGGTGCCTATCATTTTGAATCAAGATCATGAGCCTGACGAGAGTTGTGCTTACTATAGGTGGAGCATGAGTTATTACCATGTTCAAACTAAGGGGGGAAATGTTGGGAAAACTATTTTTATTGTTCACCTATTTGTTAGAATTATTAGTTACATAGTTTGTTTAAGGTTATTTGGTTAATTGTCATATGTTTAGTTGTTAAAACAACTCATTCTATTTAAGAATATTATTTCCTAAATAATAGGATATTAAAATCCTATAAATATTTTTTATGTATTTGAATGAAATGAAGGAGCACATATAATTCTTTGTAAAATATTTGCAGCTTTATTTGTCTCAAATCAAATTTTCTATTTTTCCTGTTATAACTGTCATAAATGAAAAAGTAAATGGTTGGCCTCAGTTGACACTTTAGTTTAGTGCTTATAGATAATAGAATGGTTAAAGTACTAAGTCCACTTGGATAGTCAAAACTCTTGCAAATTCCAAAGTTCAATGATCATTGAGATTCAAATTGCATATGCTGATGAACTAATGTTAATGAGGGGATGTTTTCAACATAGTGATAATGCCACAATGAAGTTCACATGAATAAAGTGAGGATTACTGTGTTACTAGCATCTTTCAAAGGGATAATGGAACATATTATGAATTAGGACATATCTATAGTTTCACTATAGCACATGAAGTTGGTTGTTGAGGTGTGCAACATTAATGGAGAAGACAACTTTAATCAATAATGAGTGGAAGGAAAGATTTCTTCTAACAGTGTATAGGATAAAATTTTGATGGAGGTGTTATAACATAGAAGGGATAAAGAGACAAGACCAATAGGGGATAATGGAACATATGGTGAAATAATAGAGGGCACAATGGGATGGGATAGGATGGGATAACAAAATATAGTGTGAACTATTAGAGGTTAATGGGATGGAATTAGGTTAGAATAAAGGAACATAGGATGAATTAGGGAAAGATAGTGGGACAATACCAAGAGGGGATAATGGAACACAAGGTGAAATAATAGAGCGTAATGGGATGGGAATAGAAGGGGTTAATGGAACATACGATGGACTTGTATAGATTGATGGGATGGGATAGGATGAGATAAAAAATTATAGGGTGGAAAATTAGAGGTTAATGGGATGCAATTAGTAGGGAATAATGTAACATAGGGTGAATTAGGAGGTATCTATGGTTTGACTATAGTGGGTGATCCCACAAAGCTGGTTCACAATTTTTGGGTGATTCTGATTTTTGCTTAAATCACATATTTTTAGAAAATATAATGATTAAGCCTTTAAAAGTTTCATTTAAAGCATTCCAATTGAAGAGGGTTTGATCAAACTACCTTATATCAAACCCCCTTGGATAGAAATCCACTAGTCTTAAACCATACCTATAATAGAGTCTCTTTTATACCTATGAAAATGTTGATAAAAAAAACTTTTGATTTACCTTTTGCGTGATCAAATGAATTCATTTAAAATTTATTTTTTGTAAGAATGTAGTCCTTATTATAAGCTTCCCAAAAATTATAATTTTAAAAAAAATTATTTTTAGTATTATATTTATTTTTAATTTCTTGTTAGGGTATGTGCAGGATCATGATGGGCCAAAAAGTGGGAATATGATGGGTATGTGGTTGATGACTATTTTTTTACCCAAAATTGATGAAACGAAAAGAGTTTTTAAATGAGATTCTCATATTTCCACTGATATAAATTATGTTTTACTTTGAATTTAATAAGTAATTATTATTCATTTTCTATTCAAATTACGACTAAAGTCCTGATTGATAGGTTGATTGAAACAAATATATAGCTTTCAAACAATATCACATTTTTTGAATCCAAAATATGTGCCACATTTTATGCTTCACATACTATAGGATTAAAAAAAGAAGAATTGAATTTCATGAAGTTTTGACCAAGTTAACGTGGTCAGACATATGAGTTTTTATATTTTTTAAAAATTTCTAATAAAAAATCATAATTAATTATTTACTTGGAAAAAATTACAAAAAATATGCATCACATCGGGGCATGATTCCTCTACTTATATCTAAAATATTATAAAAAAGTATTATCATTTTATTGTGGTTAGGATGGTCATACAAACATCTACTTCTTATTTTTTCCTTGAAATTTAAGTACCATTGCATTGAAATTTAAAATTTTCACCAAATAGATATATTTTTTAAACAAACCTAGTAGTTTAGAAACTACATTCAATTTGCAACAGATTCTATTCTTACATATTTTTGAAATAATATAGATAAATTATTCAAATTTTTATGTCAAGTTTCCTAACTCTGATTTTTGAATTTTTTCCACTTAAGGGCCTATTTTTTCCATGATGATCCTGCATATACCCATGAATGTAGGTTTTTCACTGAAAATCAAACTTTTTGTTCTTCACATCTGGAAAAATAGAAGATTATCAAATTTTGTTTTGAAAAATGTGAGTGCACTAGATATTGAAGTCCTTGATCCAAAAAATACAAAAAAAATAATTTTGATACATACAAAAAAAGTTACGCGTTATACGGTCACACTATGTCTAAATTGTAATTGGTTTAACTTCAATACTTGATTAAAGAAAAAATATTCAATAAAAAACTATCTAACCAAGTGGAAGAACTATATATTGGAGTTACAAATCTAAATTTGAAATAATTAGAATTTTATCCTTGATGGAAAAAAAGTTATGCATTACATGATGAGCATCACTTTTTAAAAATGTTATTTTATGAAAAAAACTAGTTTTTGAGGGAGATGAAAAAAGAAGTGCAATCCGATTCCATAATTTTTGAAAAAAATATATTTAGATTCTACAAACAAAATGTCACTAAACTCTAGCTTTCATCATCTTGAAATTCCTCACGGTTTAGCCACTATAGGTTCCCAAAAGTGAAGATTTGGTTAAAAAATTATTTCAGTGTCTAGTTTGGCCAAAAATTGTAAACCACTATTGTGGGATCACCCTAGTACATGAAGTGTGAACTTGACTTATGTGTATTAATAATAGAGAAGAGCCATATAAGATGAAACATTGATAAAGATGGTATAACATAGAATGGATAAAGGAACATAGGGTGGAACATAGGGGATCATGGAACATCTAGGGTTAAATAATAATGGGTACAATAAGATGGGAGTAGAAGGGAATAATGACACATAGGATGGACTATAAGATATTAGTGGGATGGGCTAGGAGGGGATTATGGAAAATAGGGTGAACTATTAAATTTTAATGAGATGGGATTAGGAAGGAATAAAGGAACAAAGAGTGAATTAGGAGAAGATAATGTGACATGATCAAGAGGGGATGATGGAACATAGAATGGAATAGGAGAGATTAATTGGATGAGCTAGGATGGGATAATAAAACATTTTTAAGGTGAACTATACTAGACATTAATGGGAATTAATTAGGAGGGAATATTAGACCATAAAGTGAATTAGGCGGTGTCTAAGGTTTGAATATAGGACATGAAGTGGGAACTTGAGGTGTGTAGTAATAATGTATTAGATATTTTGTCAATAATTAGTTGAAGGAAAGGTTTCTTGTAATGATATAGGTATAAGATGAAATCTGGAGGAAGGTGGTATAATATATAAGGTGTTAAAGATTGGGATATGTGATTTAAAATGTTTAAAATATGCATGATGAAAGGAATGGAAGAATGAGAAGGACGTTGAATGGTAAATATAATTAGGATCTCACAATACCAACCAATGTTTATGTTTCTCATAATTTTTTATATTTTTATACGCAAAATCAAGTAAATTAGATAGCATTGTTTTACAACACCATTAATGAATAAAGGCTACCTAAGTGAAATTTGTTTGAGGAAATGAATTGTGAGGTGTGGAAGTCAAATCTCCACTAGGAAATTGTTTGACATCCAAAGCATATTATGAGACAAACATTCAAATATAGCATTCAACTATTCGAATGCATAAATAATATCTTTAATACTAGTTTCATACATGTGGACGCAACATCGAGAACAAATAAGAGTCTACAGGAATGAAGCACATCTAATGAATAATCCAGCCCTGAAATTTAATCATATCCATATTCTAATAATTTAGTTATTCTTAAATTTTATAATATAATTTAATAAAAAAGTTAAATGAACTTTCTAAATTTTACCCAAGAATCAATGTCGAATGTATTATTCAAGAATTCATCTATAAATTCCATTACCTCTGCAACTGATGTAGGCTATGTAGCTACATCTCGAGCACTTTGATAATCATGCATGCAAATAAAACCACAAGTGCCACAATGGTGGGGTGGAGCTCGAGACCTACATGTCTCTTCCACATCAGGCTTTACTAGAGGCCTCAAACATTATTTAATGGTTTGGGTGAGTGAGCTAATTGACTCCAACATGTCCACCTCTACACTTTCCTTAACAATGGAAGGAACGATGACATGCTCCACCATGGGTTTGGCCAAGGGTCTTGGTGCTAACTATGGATTACATCTTGCAATAGGTCTATCATGTGTGGAGCCCCCACCTCTACCCTAAAAGACTCAAATGTCAAAATAATTTGGAATCTTATTGACGAAAAAACTCACAATAGAGTTTCCTCAAAAAGTATTGGGGTACCTCATGGTTATTGCATGGAGGTTTGTCAAATACCATCCACCACTGCTCCTAAAATTTATTTTTAATTAACTCATGGTGGCACCAATGGATGGGGGACCTCTTGCATGCATGAGACAAAGGTGTGTTGGTTCTTAGCTCTATAAATAGGGAACACAAGTTGGATTTGCTAATTTTTTATTTTTTCACATTTGCATATGACAAACCACTAGCATAAAATTGTCTCATCGCATGCCTCTTATTTGACCAAAAATTTATTTTCTCACAAATTTCTCCTCCATGAGATACAATTGACTTCAATGATTCAACAATCTCTCTCCTATAAGGGTGGGTTTTAGCATGCTCAGTTAATCTTCCAATTAATTTTTCAATGTCTCTTTTATTGTTTTCAATTTTATTTAGGATATTTTCTTGTGTTCCTTGAGGATTCCTATGAATTGATGAAGGGGTTTTAGGTTGTTCTTTTATAGGAGGCTCTTTGTGTGGGGGTGATTGTCAATTCTCAAAGTTTGGAGGTGGAGATTCACTCCTTGAGAATTAGAAAAAGGTTTTATTAAAAAACCTATTTCAATCTACGTTCTAAATCAAATTCAAAATAAAAAAAATAAAAATACATACCTCTTCGCAATATTCAACCTCTTTGATGTGTTGGTGGTATCCTAATGAAGAATTGCAAGCTAAGATTGCAAAAAATGGAAGAGATTTGTCAAGTGCGAGTTGTAGAGCTAAAAACCTCCAAGACAAGTTGTGGGTTCAAAATAAAAAGAGGTTAAAATACAACATTTTGTGTAAATTGACTTTTTACATTTGGCACACACCAAATTTGGCATGAGCCAAATGCTCTATCATTACATTTTTTCTTTTTTTTTTTTCCAATTTGGCATCAAAATTGTGTCACAGATTGGTGCACTTACCCACCAATGTGTATTTCTCATCACCTAGGGTCAAACAAGTGTGCAAGGGGAGAGGATACGTACACACTAGCTTGGGTAACACATAATGCGCAAGTGAAAAAAACATGGCAAACAAAGTTCTTTTTAAGCACCAATCGAAGAGTGATCTAATAAAAAAAATAATACACAATGTCTCAAGATTAGATTCTCTAACAATCGAACTTGCAATACACCAATTAGTAGTTTGAGTCAATGTTCTTTGACAAACAAGAGGGTTTTTTTATTAATTTTCAAGTCTTAGACATGTGAACCTACACAAAGGACAAATTAACAATGATTAGCTCAGAAATAAAAAAACTAAACTAAGAAGAAAATTAACATTTAATCTAGAATATAAATAATCTAAATTAAAAAAAATCTAAACTAAATTAGATTAAATCTAAATTAGAATTAATTCTAAACTAAATTAATCCTAAATTAAATTAAATTTAAAAAATTATAAATTAAATCTAAATTCTAATCTAAATTGAATTAAATCTACATTCCAAATTTAATCTAAATTTAAAATTAAATATGAATTAAAAGCTAAAGCTAAAAGCTAAATCTAATTTAGAAGCTAAATATAAATTAAAAATTAAAAACTAAATCTGATTTAGAAGCTAAAACTAAATTAGAAGTTAAATCTAAATTAAAAATTAAAAGCTAAATCTAATTTAAAAGTTAAAAGATAAATCTACATTAAAAGTTAAAAGATAAATCTAAATTTAAATCTAAATTAAAATTTAAACTAAGTTAATCTAAAATTTAAATATATTTAAAGTTAAATAGGAAAAAATAAAAAGTAAATCTAAAATCAAAAAATCAAAACTAAAATAAAAATCAATATTAAAACTAAAATCTAAACTAAAATTAAAATATAAATTAACAAACACCTAAATTTATATCTAAATTTTATAACTAAATCAGAACTTAAATCTAAGCCTAACACAATTAAGGAAAACCAATAAAAAAACAATGACTATAATTTCAGTGACTCTGTACACTATTATAGCAGGCTACCTCAGATTTTCCAAAATATCTCTCAGTTTCCAAGACACAGCACAACATAGCAGAGAATGATTGCAATACTAAATGCCTTCATTTGTCACTGCATTTTGTATTTTTCCCAAAACACATTCAACATCATATTTGATTTACAATTCATTTATCCTTGGCTTATTTTAGGCCATTAATTTTTTGTGGTAAAACATAGCAATTTCCAAGGACAATCTAATGGTCAAGGCTGAAAAAATTGAAAAGATTTGATGAGAATTTCAAAGGTTTTTTTATTTTTCAAAACCCTTGATGTTAAATCTTCATTTTAACTTGATCTAGAATGGTATGTTGATCACAAATCATAGTAGAGCTTGTTTCATCTTGAATGTATCTTATGTTTTTCTACGCTGATAGTGGATCTGTACAATTAATTAAATTAAAATGTAGACAATAAAGGGAGGAAAAGTATTGAATCCCACCAATGGGTATCAAGAGGACCTTCACAAAGCAAAACAATAAGGAAATTAAAGCACTTATTGTTGAAGGGTGACAATAGAATACCGAGCAACAAGTTATGTTTGTAAAATAAAGCGATGCATAATGAAATGTGGAAGCCAGTGTGCTAAAATAAGAGTTTTGGAACAAATTATCAAAAGCTCATGCCATGCCTAGATTACAAGAAATACACCCAATAAATTATTGTAGAGACTTAAAAAATTCAAATGATTGTCGTATATGTGCTAAAATAAGATATTTGGAATAGATTAAATAATTTTAGTATATGCACAGGAACTTAGAAACTTTAAAGCAAATACAACTCGTGATTCAAACAACAAATTCCCTGTCAAAGATTAAACCATTATAGAAGATTGCAATATTCTTGTGGATTTTTTTATTTTTTATTTTTATTTTTATTTTTAAAAATTATATCATATTGAAAGCATTAAACTATCGATTAATGAAAAATGGAAGATCAAATAGCAACCATTTATCATTAGCTATTTTCATTAACAACTACATGCATAATGACTAATGATTCACAACTAAAAATGATAAGCATAATAAATTATCCTTCTTAATTCTATAATAATAGGAGAATGGAAGTTAATTAATTGCTTTCACATCGAGTTCACCATTATGTGTATGCTGAAAACTAGAAAAATGAATGATTTAATTTATAAACTCAAAATCAAGATTTCAACATAACATCAATGAAGATTTTCTTGAATGAAAGCACATGCAAGAATGAAACTAAACTATGAAAAAACCAAAACCCATGCATTCAAAAGAAAATCAACTCCATTGTTCTCCTATTCACCAAGATCTTGATTTATCCATTTGGTGTCTCATATTTTCACAAGCACAAGTGAAACAAGAGGCTATGATGAATGGAAGAAAAGATTGTATGATCAAAATTGAATTTGCAAATTGAATGTGCTTTTTTTGGTGAGAAGAGGGGGTTTATATAGATGTCCTCATGGGGTAGATTCAAGTTGCGGGAGAGATGTGGGATAAAAGAGTGAAATGGAGATTATCATAATCATCCCATATTGCTTAATGAAATGAAATTGATGGGAATGAGAGAGATAAATAGGTGACTTTATGATATGATGTAGGTTTAGGAACTCTATTTTAAAGTGAATTTGTGAATTTCAATGAATGATTTAATGAATTTATGTATTTACATAATTTAATGAGATATGTAAATGGATAAAGATTAATGTGATATGGATGCAAATGATATTTTAATGATTATTGAAATATAATAATATGAAATGAATGATTGTTAAATGATTATGCAAATGGATAATGGTTATGAGTGAATAAATTCTTATAATATGGATAAATGCTTATAAATGCTTATAATATGTTAATGACTTAAATGAATTGATGAATGAATAGAAGACAACATTAAAGAATTAATTAAACATATAATAATATCCATTTAATTAATAAATGAAAAATAGGATGATTGTGATGACAACTTTTGCGTGTCTACAATTACCATTGGTTGCTTTTGTTTTTCAGTTTCTTTTAT
The DNA here is from genome assembly GCA_007258455.2 of Sequoia sempervirens. Lineage (NCBI taxonomy): Eukaryota > Viridiplantae > Streptophyta > Pinopsida > Cupressales > Cupressaceae > Sequoia > Sequoia sempervirens. The sequence continues at coordinate 50,050,327 of VDFB02373365.1, read as the reverse complement.
TATGATTTTTTATTCTCCCATGAATGAAGGTGTGAATTATAAGGAACCCCAATAATCGTCTAATAACTTTGACACTTTTTCAATCTCTTCTTTATATTCTTTCATAGGTTCTATCCTTGAAGTTGGGATTAATGTGTGTAGAGGACTTGTTGTTCCATTTTCAATTTGTAAGAAACTTTCAGTCTCGTGATCTATTTCAATTTGGTACACTTTAGTGTTGTAGACATAATTCATGATACAATGAAGAGTAGAAGGCATTGCATGCATCTCATGAATCCAAGGTCTTCCTAGAAGAATATTGTATGAAATATCATTGAGGCATAATGTGAAGAGGAGTTTTTAGCATGGCCTTTCCAACTATAATAGTCAAGTTGATCACGCCAAGTGGTTGCTTTCCTACATTTTCAAATCCTCAAATCGATAAGGAATCAGGTTCAATTATTGATTTATCCACACAAAGTTTATCCAAAATTGGTTACACTACACACATTAAGAGTTGAGCCATTATCAACAAGGGTTCATTTATTCCTATTCCATTGAACTTAGCTATTATCATGAATGCATCATTTTTTTCTCACTTACAAGGGAGGTAGCTAATGTTGATGAAAGGTAATTTCCACATTAAATGCATTCATTCCTTCAATTAGAGTTGCTACATCACCTGAATTTACACTAGAGGGAACTAAAAATTTTTGCAAGGATATTTGAAGTATAGTATGATAAATAGGTGAATTTTAAATTAAATACCATAGGGATATCTTTGCAGGAGTATTCTTAAGTTGTTCAACAAGATCATACTCATTCCCACTATGTGAAGGTAAATGAAGAGCACTAGAAAAAATGGGTTGAGGGAAAGGGAGAGATGTTGAAGTTGTTTGTCTTGGTTATGGATTGTTTCTAGTGTTATATGTATAAGTAATGATATTATAACTTTATTTCTGTTAAAAATTATTCTTAGGTGGTTCAAGGATGAGAACGGGTTTGTTTTGAGTTTGAGGTTGGTTTGGAAGTAGGTAAAGGATGAGTTGGGGTTGGACAACATTAACTTCTCTTATTTTTGATTTTTTATAACAAGCCTTAGTGGATGAACCTTGTGAGATGAAATCCTCAAGGGATTCATCTAATATGTCAAAATTCATCAATACTAAAGGGATTGAGGGTTAGGCTAACTTGGAAAAAGTGATTTGAGATACTAAAATAACTATTCTTTCTCTAAGTGGTTCATCAATTTATGGTTGTTTTGTTTTTAATATTTTGTAATGAATGTCAAATGTAACCTAATCTTACCAAACTATGACCTAATGCTATAAATAGAAAAAAATAACAATAATATAATTCTATACACAATTGAAACATGCACTTGAAATGAAAAAAAGTTAAGCTATATCCTCTAAAATAAGTGAAAAAATAATCAAGAAACTGAAATAGAGATCTAATAGCAACAAACAATAGCACAAAAATGAAGTTCTTAATGTTGTAAAATGTAGTTTCAGGTCTTATACGGGACTAAATCACCCAAATGGGAAAATGAGTCCTTCTTAAGGTTTTTGATAGGTTAAGATATTGAAAAACAATTAACACAAAATTCCCAAAAATCAAGAGCAAAGACCTATAGCAGGACTAAATCGCCTAGATGGGAAAATGAGTCCTAGATTAGGTTTTCACACTAAATTCAACAAATTTTTAGTTTATTCTAGAGTTTTGAACTTGTATGTTGACTTGAATATTTACAATTACATATTTCTAGTGAAATTAAATGATGCAAGATCTAAAAATGCAACCTATATGTAGTTTTCGCTAATGCAAGATTTAGAAGCCCTAAATACAAATGAACTAATTGTACAATAGAAAAAATGCAGCTTTCTTGATTTGGGAATAATTGATGACAAATTGAGCTTATTGAGGCCTTGATTTAGTGTTGTGAGGTGTTTTACACATCCACACTAGGTCTTGGACCCTTTCAAGTGCATTTAACGATGTCTTGTAAAGGTTTTCTAAAGTGTTGGAAAGGACTTTCACACCTCTAGAATTAATGAACCCATCTTCCCTTAATTCAACATTATAAAATGTATTTAACAACATTATCGCACTAATCTAGAAGGCTTGTGAACTAAATATAACTTTAATCTAGTGTTGTAATGTGTCTCACACATTCACATTGGATTTTGTGCCTTTATAGGCTAAGTGAACCTCATTTTAGTATTGTAAAGTGTATTTGATTACACTTTCACATTGAATTCTATGCCCCAATCCCTAATTGACCTTTACATCATCACTAATCGGCCCCTATAACCCCATATTATGCATCCCGAGGAATGATTTGATCAAATACCCAATGAAATCAACATAAGAACCAAAATTCCTCATTCCCTAACAACCCAAATGTCAAATGGACCCCTCTAAGCCTAATTCACCATCTATGGTGAATGAGTCCCTACCAAGTGGGATTTATTTTCCCAAAGTGTCAAATGAGTCCCATTTGGGCCATTTTTTAATTTTGAGTGGGTAATTTTGGAATTTAAGTTTAATTTTTCTTCATGTCGGCCTTCAGGATCCCATTTATGGGAAAATAAAGTGAATTTCCTATAAAACCAAGTCTCTAAATCCTAATTAAAATCTCACAACTCATATACACATCTCTCATCATTCATTCATCATCTATCTTCTATCTCAAGTCAAGCAAGTTAGCGTTTCATCATTGCAAGTCATCAAGATAACTTCCTAAGACATTCAAGGGCAGATTCTTCATGTTTTGTTGTAGAAATTCAAGATCAATCTTCATGGTAAGGTAATAACTCCATTATTTCATGATTTATTACATTATTTTCTCAATTTTTTTAATTACCTAAAAGGGTTTTGACCAAGGCAAACCCCCATGCCTTAACATCCAAAAAAATTTATTTCTTGTCTTGTGTGTTTGCAGATTTAGACATATTGGAGGCTTAGGAATAATTGAAGATTGCATTAAGAAAATTTTCAAGTCATATCTTCATTGGATAAGGAAAAACATCAACAAAAAGTCACCTTCAGGCCCGAATTGGAATCATTTCCACCTTTGAAGGCAGATTGAAGGCTCCTATTTCCACCTTTGAATCTTTAGAAACTAAAAATTGGAATCATTTTCCATGGGTGGAAAATAAGTATCACTTCTAGGTTTTTTCTTTCTTTTTTGCATTTTTGGATACCCATTTGTCTGAAAGGGGCTCTAGAACAGTTTCATAGAAATGGGATTGATTCGCCCAGAATGGAAAATGAGTCCCACTAAGCCTAAAAATTAGGATCAACAACATTCCAGAAGTCATTTCCATTCTCCATCAAGATATCAGGTGCACACTTTTAGTTTCATCCATTTTTGTTACAATTTTCATTCATTTTCTAGGTCTTTTTGCATATCACAATGTGTTTTAAAAGAACATGCATTTCCTTAGTTTTGCATAAAAAATCAATCCATCTTATCAGTTTCTTGCATTAAAACATTGCATCTAGGTATATTACATCCATATTACATCCATATTGCATTGACTTTGAGTTTAAGATTGTCGATTTTGGCCCTTTCTCCTTTAAGGTGAAAAACCCTAAAAGTGCTAGAAAGGATTAGGATACCAAAATATTTGCTACAATAATGTAAGATCTAATGAAAAGTTAATGTAAGATAGATCTAGGACTTTAATGCACTCAAAATAAAAAATAAACGGTTCAAAGGTTGGGTTCACCAAAATGAACTGAAAGAAATAAGATTCCACCTTTTAAGAGATAGAACTAGGGGACCTATTTCACTCTTAGATCATTTCAAAACCCTAGAGATCCCTCAACCAATGATGAATCAATTGAGGGAAGGGATATTTGCTAGGGGGTTTCCTTAGGTGTGATTAAAAAGGGGGTTCACCATTAAATGAAGCTTCTAGGGATAAATGCAAACATGACTACACTAAACCCTAGAAACTTAGAATATGAAATTAGATAGCTAAACATAAAGATACAGAAAAGTACCTAGAGTATCAAGGATGACTAAACAAGATTTGAAAAACTCTAAAAATTGTTGTTTCTGATGTTCACTATGATTCATATGCTAGACTGGGTGATTTAGTCCCAATTTAGGGTTTCTAGACTAAATTTGAAATCTGTCAAGGGAAAATCAGGATCTACAAAAAACTACAAGAAAGGGGTATACTGGGACTTGTACACCTAAGGTGGCAATTTAGTCCTAGTTCTCCTTTCTTAAAAATTAGGATCTGAAATTGTTCTACTCTCTCTACACTTCCTATGTCTTCCAAACTTTGCTTTCAGATCCAAACCACTTAAATATGCAAAACAAAATTGTTGTGTTGATTTGCTTATGGGGGTTTTTCCTTAGTCAAACCCATAGTTGGTAATTAAACCTTGATAGAAAGAATAGATGTAAAGTGGAATTGTGTGTGAAATTCCTAATCTTAAGTGTTCCTAATATTAAGAGATCTAAAATGCAATGAAACCTACTCTAATGTGCTAGAATAGGATGCAAATATGAAACATGTAAATGATGATGACTTATTTTGGGAGATCTTCAATCACCCTAATAAACCATAACAATTCATCTACCTTCATTTAGGTAGAAAGTAGAATGATAATGGAAGATGGAATCACCTAGGAAACAAGCCATTAGACTTGGTTCAATGGCTAGTTGTATCTCCCCAACCTAGAATCCATCATGATCCTCCATAGGAAACCATCATAAATCTTTTTCAATGCTAGATATTGAAATGAAAGTGAGCTTGAAGACATATAAAAACACTATAATTCTACTCCAAAACTTCAACTTTGTTTGCTCCTAACTCTTGAATGAAAATTCTTGAATCTCTTTCTTACTTGATAGCTTGTCTTGTTATCTCTAGTTCCTTAAAATTGTTATAAATGAGTTTGAGACTTAGTTTTGTAGGAGTCCTATCTAATTTACCATTTATTACATCCAAAATGTTGACATTTGTGAAATTTGAATTAAAAAGACTTTAATTTCCCACTCAAACCATAAAAAGGTCCCAAATGAGACTCATTCACCCAAGGTGTCAGATGGGTCCCACCTAGGGGGACTCATATTCCCAAGGGTGCATATGGGTCCCACCTAGGGAGACTCACATACCCAAAGTGGTGTATGAGTCCCATCCTAGATTTTTAGGGCCAAAGAATGTTGGGGGGTTGAAATATTGAATGTATTTGATAACTTTTTTAGGATTTCAATTGAAATTAGCCTTGGTATCCATAATAAAGGTCTTATGAGCCTATTAATGATTATTTAAAGGTAAAAAAATGCAAGGATACTAAAATAGGTCCAAACTATTGTGAAATTGTACTATCTCCAAGAAGGGAGTACAATTTTTGACACCACTTGTTTAATAGTTCCTTTCTTAGTGAAGATACAAAGTCTAGTAATTTTGGTTTATCTTCATCGATATCTTTTCTTTCCCATAGATATTATAATGAGAATATATTTTCAATGAATTATATTGTGTCTCATCCAAAAATTGGGACACTGATTGAATATTTCATATTTTTTCCTACAGGTAATTCCAAAATCTTTGATTTGTAGACTAGGTTTTTCTTCCTTTTCTTTCATTACTTTTCTAATAGTATAGATTTATTGATCTTTACACTTATCTCATTCTAAATATATTTCAAAGTATTATTTTTCAATTATCTCTTCCCACTCTACCTCTTTTCCTTTTGTGTCTTTCATTTTTGCACTTTGTGGTATCTCTTCCTTCAAAATTCTTCAACTCTTGTATGGCTAAGGGGATGGCTCCTAGCCAGGGGGATGTGACTCTTTAGGATATCCTTTTGTAGACACGTAAAATGTACTGATTGACATTGCACATCTAATCCTAACTACTAACACTAGTTCATCCAAAATCATCCCTCGGTCTAACCATTTAATCGAATATCCCTATTTGATTAAATTAATCAATTTTACTCCCTTAATTGAATAAATCATTTATTTAATTAAGTCACTCTCTTTTGTTAATTAAATCAATCAACCTCATCTAATTATCTCTATTTAATTAAATAATCCATTTTATTTGGTTAAATCCCTAAGGTCATCCTATTAAATTAAATAAACATTTATTTGATTTAATCTAACATTCACCTTCTTTAGTTAAATAAATCAAAAATATTTATTTAACTATCTCTATAATTACATTCCTATAAGTTTGGTTTATTTAAATCCACAAATTTAAGTCAAAAATGTCACATCTCCTTATCTCTCATTAAATTAATCAACCCTTGATTAATTTAATCTAATCTCATGTACCATCCTCTAGGTTTTTCCACTTGTAAATGAAAATAGATTTAATTCATTTATTAAATCTCTATTTTCTCTCAACATGGCATAAATAGAGAATATTCCTTCAATTTGAATTCAATTCCAAGTGAACTTAGTCCTTCGAACAAGGCATTTAGTTCATCTTACATGTCCTTTTTCCTTGAACCAAATAGCATTTAAGACATTCCTTTTTCCCTCTTACATGTCATTTCACTAATTTCAAATATCACCTAATTGCATTTATAGGAACATTTGTCAAAACTTCCACATCCTCCATCCACTCACATTTGGACAAGTGGCACTTTTCCATTGGTTGAAAATTAGCCCCACATTGCTTCAGTTTGGGCATTCTTACATCTCAACATTCTATAAATAAGAGGCTTCATTCCTCATTCTATCCATCCACAATTTGAGCAAAGTTATTATACTCAAATCCATAACAATCTATCATCAAATTCATCCAAGCATAGTTAGGTTTTTTGTAGGTTTTCAACATGGAGCTCCATTGAAGTCATCACCAAAAGAATTCATCCTTCATCAAGCATATTCATCACATCCTAGGAGTTGGGAAAGGGCCAATTTCCACATCAAATTGGCACCAAATCCCCTAAGAGATAAATATTTTGATTTGTGTTTGAATAGGATTTGATATCTTTAGTTTTTCTTTGTTCTTGTTCTTCATCCCATTCCTTTTCATTTACTACTCAAATGGATTCCTTGGGGAATCATGATACTAACCTTTCATTTGATCTAATGTAGTTTTTTTAATTGTGTTTGTGCATGTTGGGGATATTGGTTCACATTTTGGAGCTAGGAGGACAATCTTGAAAATGTAATCACATTTTTTGATCAAATTTTGTGTTTTTCTTGTTGTTTTTACGCCTACAAGAAATTCCACCACTGGAAGCTCAGCATCATTGTTTAGCACCGTTGGGAACCCAATGTCGCTAAATCACACTACTACAAATTTCAAATTGTGATGCTCCCTAGTTCCCACCTAGAATTCAAAATTTCAAACAATGCCACTCTGTCATTTTCGCCCCCTAGAATCTTCTCAAATCTCAAACTACACCGCTAACCAAAATAGTGACACCTTCGTGCTCACTATCCTAGCTACATAGCAATGCTAACTAGTAAGTGATGCTATACAACACTACTTGTAATTTCAAACTCTGATGCCTTCGTGGATTGCATCGCTGGAGGAACCTAACTAGTTTTCTTATAGACTAGTTGGTCCAAAGGTGAAAAGGAAAGGAAGCATAATGACATGATTTCATAATACCAAGTATTTTTGAACACTCTAGTGTTTTTTTAACACTCTTAGAGGATTCACTAATTCTATTGAGGAATTTTTTTTATCTTTGATGCTTAGGACATACTAGTTTCCTTTTGGGCTCTATAAAGAACACTTTAATTTCTTGTTACAAAAGGAGCTTAAAATGAACTATAGGACACAAACTTACTAGAGTTGGTTTTCAGGTTTAATAATTGAACAAAAAAAATTCTCACATTTCCTTTTGGTGCTTTAAAATGAATCAAAATTGTTTCTTTGTGGACTTAAAAAAAACTTGTTCTACTTTGTTTTGTGATTGCTTACTCAAACTAACACCATTGAAAATACGTATGCACTTCTCTCGCACCTCATGATGATCTTGAGAATCAAAAGTATTTTTGGTGGTCTTAGGTTGGGATAAAGTAATTACCTCCGCATTTCATTTTGGGCACTAAAATTGAACAAAATATTGTGCGAGTGTGAGTGAACCTATTGCATGTGTTATCCCTTTGTTTCTAAATGAAGGTTGGTCAAACTATGAATATGTTCACTCGCTATTGCTTATCTTAGAGGGCCTTCCTTGGGGAAAAAGTGCTCACCCAAGGGAATGACCCAACCGATAAAAATCTAAAGCCAAGAGTATTTCCAACCAGGATATAAAAGTGGGTACTGGAACAAAGGTCAATATCACGCGATTGGCTCCAATGAGAAGGGAATAAATGGTCTCTCACCACATTGGGTCAACTCCTATAAATGGAAAGTACGAATTAAAACCCTTGTTGTAGAAAGGCCAAAATCCTTATCTATTTATTGGTGCAAGAACGGTTGTTTTGAAGTTGGCCCGCACTTTTACAATTTTTAGTAGAGATGGAAATTATGCCATGGGAGATTCATGGGTATTGATGCTTGGCTGCTCCAAAAGAAGAGTTGAGCTATGGAGGGGATATAGTGGGGTAAAACATCTAGCCATTCTCTAAAAATAAGCGTAGTTGGACTTGTCCAAGTGGGGACTTAACAAATATAGTCTTTTATATCCATTGGATTGTGCTTGTTCTTGGTTACAAAACACTTTTCTTGTTCAAAAACATTTGGAAACAAACATTTAACATTATCATCAAAACTTCAAACCCTTTAGGAAGCAAATACAGTTGACCAAATTCATGTGTTATTGCTTTCCCTTGGGATTTTATCCTTAGAGGTTTCTAAACACATGGATTTATATCTCAATTTTCTTACTAAAGTTAACAATAGGTAACCCTTTCCTTGATTTCATCAAAGTTCTACATGATATACCTTGCGGCATGAGAAGAAGTTAAGAAATTGGAAATCTCGTTTGAAAACCTAATCAAAGAAAGTGTTTGGGTAAAACAAAGTCATCAAGAAAAAACTAAAACCAATTGCATCCGACACATGTGTCGCCAATTATTTTACACAAGATCAAGATCAAGAAACTGAAGGTAAAAGCTCTTAGTCCAAAAAAATCACCAAAAGTGTCTCTCAACGCTATATGAATTCAGATGAAGATTTCTTTTTAACTTCTACAGTAAATCCTCAAGGAACAATCCCAGATTGTATTCATTCTATTATTGTCAAAACCCAAATCTTTTTCTAGAATTTGAGAATCTTGTTTAGAGAAAAATGTGTTCTTCAAAACTGAGGTCTAGTAAACAAGTGTTTTTTTAGGTAAACCGGATCAAAATAAAACCTTCATCCATCCCTGAACATCAAACCAAAATCACCTCACCATCATATTTTGAAAAATTATTGAAATTATTCTCCATGCTAGGTTTTTTGGAAAAAATCAAAATCATCAAATCCTTGAAGAAAAATCCTTGAAATGTTTGTATCAAACATCAAATCATCTTTGGATAGGTATGTGTAGATGCATCCTTTTGCCTATGCTTACTCAAATTATCAAACCATCTCCTTTAGCTAGCTATATTTAGATGCATCCTTCTTCATATGCTTGGTTAAATTATCATCTTGTTTGAATAGGTGTGGGTAGATGCATCCTTCTCCCTACACATATTCAAATTATCATCCTTTGAGAAAATCTACCCCCTAGATAATAATCCAACATCTTAGGGTCCATTTTTTCATAATCCAAAATCAAAGAAAACCAAAAATGAAATCAAGGTCAATTCAAAATCCAAAACAAATCCAAAAGCAAATCTAAAAGGTCCTAAAAGTCTAGCATCCCCTCAAGATTTCTCAAAATTTCAAACATCCACGTCATCCATCTCTTACATCATCCCCATAATATCACCTTTGATTCTTAAAAACATCCTAAATTTTCTCTTTTGTATCTAAAGGTTAGATCAATCCAAAGAATTAGAGATTCATCTCCCATATTCTTGAAAATTGATCCCTATTTTATGGTGCAGACTAGATTTCAACACAAGAGGAACATGGAAGCCAACAAAGAAACATCCAATTTGAGTGATCTAAGCCAAAAACATTCTAAAATGAATTCTGATGGATCAAGAAACCCTTTAACTAACTTTCCTTCATCATCAAATCAACAAGAGGAAGCTCAAGTAGAGGATCTTACCAACAAACCCTTCAGAATGTCACATGAGGAAATCACTGAAATAGTTCAAAAAATGGGGAATCATAAAATTACCAACATCATGATGAGACACAATCCTTCACTATACATGCTTAAGTTAGCAAAGCAAGCGGCTAAACTCCCCTCCGATTTCGATCTGAGCACTATAATGGAGCCATCTTTTGGGGTCATTCCCCCAATCTCATCCACCATCCTCACCTCATCTACATCTCCATTCCAAAGCATCACTCAAAACATCCCCCAAATCACATCATCTATTGCTCCAACACAACCATTGTTTATAAGGGAAGTGCATTTCTCAATGCATTATAAACACATCCCCTTGCAAACAATCAATATTTGGATGCAATTACCATCTTGGGACAATATGTACCTCAAAACCCATCACATCCATATGTCATCCTCACCTTTCATGACCCACATGATCCATCATCATCATTTCACACAACACCCCAAACTTCTCTCCAAATAACCTTGCAAGGAGAGAATGATATATTTGGACTAGGGGGCATCTTTGACACTACATCTGCATCATTCCCCCAAGGTGGTTTGCCACTTACATTTCCACTAGTTCCACAATTTTCATTAATATCCACATCACCTCTTGGTTTAGGAATGCCCCCTTTACCAAACATCAATCAACACAATCTGATCAACCCACCGAACATGAACCAAAGTACCATATCAAATTCTCAAGTCTTGTCATTGGTATCACAACAAAAGATGGCAACCACCCCGATAATGCAAACCACAACCATCACATCATCAACCACCCCCCTAACATCTCAAAACATGGTCTCTAAAGGACCAAATGCATTGATCACACCATATACCACTCAAACATCAACCATCAACAGAACGGTGCCTCTCATCACCACAACAAGCACCATTCCAAATCCACATCCACCAACAACACCAATCTATAATACATCAAGCTAATACATTATTGTGTTGCAAGATGCTCAACAAGCTTCCTATCAAAATTCACTCCAACAAGAACAAAAACAAGTCGTGCAACTAGCTGCTCAGCAAGCCACTCAAGTCATGCAAGCTACTCAAGCTGCCCAAGTTGCATTATAAGTACAAAAAGCACAACAATCATAGTAGGCTACATAATCCCAAGCCTTATTACAATAATAACAACAACAAGCCAAGTTCAGGCTGCATAGGCTGCACAAGCCACCCAAGCCACACAGATTAAACAAATTGCCACATAGGCCCAAGCTCAATCCCAAGCTAAATACCAAGCCTAACAACCTCAAGCTCAAGCACAAGTGAAAGCACAAGCACACACACAATATCTTACACAAAAAAAAGTGGCTCAACACCAAGCATATCAATAAGTGCTCAAACAATACCAAGAATAGCAAGAAGTAGTTTGATTAGCTACCCAACAACAAGCATTGTTGGTGCAACAACAAGTGTTGTTGGTGCAACAACAAGAGCAACAACAAACCTAGTATCAAGCACTAATAGCACAACAGTAACAACAAGTGTTGTTGGTATAGCATAAATTCCAAGCATACTTGGCTCAACAGAATATGCAAACACCATCTATCAACATACCAACCAATCCGCCCATCCCATTGACAATTGAACCACCTTATAACACTTTCATTCCACCCCCTAATCCATAAAATGATGTGACAAAACAAATAAAGTTACTCTGGCAACAAGTGCTCGATCCTTAGTCAGGGTGAATCATGAAAACACCCAGTAACTTGTTCCCTTATCCGTTTGACAAGAACCTTGGAATGAAACCATTTCCAAAGGGATTTGAGATCCACAAGTTTGAAAAATATTGTGGGATAGAAAACCCTGAAGATCACATCAAGGAATTCTAGGTTCATTGCATGGAAGTCACATATGTTGATACATATTTGACACGTTTGTTTCCTAGAAGTTTGGCTAGCCTCGCCATGGAATGGTTTTCTTGCCTTCCTCTTTCCATCAAGACATTCCAGGAAATAGTAGACGCATTCATAAAAAATTATGAATTCAATATCATAATGGATGTCAATCTAGAGGAACTATCAGCTCTGAAACAAGGAAAGAATGAATCATTTGTTTCATTCCTACAATGATGGTGATCCAAGGCCAATTGGATTTCCATCTCAAACTCCAAGGGATCACCACATATGATCAGTGGATCTCCAAGGTGCTCAACATTGAATGAGCCCTTGTTGCACAACCAGTGACACAAACATATCATGATCAGCAAAGCAACCACCCAGCTTCAAGCTATAATGAGAAACCTCGCACATGGGAAAGAAACAAAAAAATTACCAATGATGGTGTTGTTGATTCCAAAGTTGTCATTAGTGTACCTCGACAAAAAACACCCGCACCACAACAACCAATGCAAAACCATCATCAAAACAATTATCAAGCTAACACAACACAACAACCAAATAATCAAGTGATCAATAACGTCAATGATCAAAGGGTACCACCCTAATGACAAAAATTCCCCCAAGTGGAAATACACATCTCTTGGAGAACCACTCAAGGTCATCATGAAGAAACTAATAAATGAAAATCTCATCAAGGCTCCCACATATGATAATTACCAAGAACTAGATGTAGAACCTCCTTGGTACAACGAAAATCAGCATTGTGACTTCCACAAAATCAAAGGGCACACCGCTAACAATTGCATGAGATTAAGAAACCTAGTCCAATAACTCATTGATCAAAGAATCATAAATGTGGAGCAACCAACTGGAAATCAGAACCTCAAAATATACATGAATCTGATGCCTAATCACAACAATAAAGGGAACAGTAATACTGATAAGGGGAAAGGTACCTTCAAGAACATTAATCATGTGTACAACCATGTCATCACATCCCTAGATGACTACTATGCTACCATCACCAACAAAGGAGCCCATGCTGATTGTGGAGTCACCACAAGAGGCAGAAAAATTACCATTGTGGGATCATCTTAGCCAAATAGAACACCTGCACCCAACCCCAGATCTATTCCCAATTGTTACAATGTCATTGATTAGCTAAAAAGAACCCCAACACAAATCTCCATCATGTATTTTCTAAAAATTTCATCCACCCACAAGAAAATCCTTGAAAAAGCATTGGCTTCATCCACCATCCTCATAGATCTTGATGCAGAACAATTCCAAGCTATGGTAGAAACATCATCATTCCAAATCTCCTTACATTCTCCGATCAGGACTTTCTCACTCAACCATCACACAATCATGCACTCCATTTAGAGGTCCTTGTACATAAAAATAAAGTCAACTGAGTCTTGGTGGATATAGGTGCAGGCTTTAATATTTGTTCCCTTAAGCTCAGTAAGAACCTAAAAATCTCAGTGGATTTCATTGACAAAGGAAAAGGTATTACAATTAGAGCGTATGGTGATCAAGAAAGAGTGTCCCTAGGAACAATTCAACTCCCTATTCAAGTAGGGTCAGCTATCATGGAAAACACCTGTCAGGTCTTGGACCTCAACTTGCCTTATAACATTCTCTTGGGACATCTGTGGATCCATGTAGTGCAAGCAGTAGCATTGAACTTTCATCAATGTGTGAAATTCACATATAAAGGAAAAGAGGTCACTATCCATGGAGATCCTAAACCATTCTCCTACTACAAGAACCTAGAGGAAAAATACTACAAAATCCCTCAAGTGCCTAAAAATGATGAAGGACCATCAACACCATACATTAATCCAGCCACTCTCACTTCCACTTCTTCGATAGAGACACCCACCACTCCCGCCATCCCCACCGTCTCCGATATCAGAGTCATCATCTAGCACAATGGTTGTCGAAACTATACTATTCCCAAAAAAGATTTTGTGGTAGGAGAGTTACCACAATCTCCTAGATCACGAGGACATCCACAATCAGATGAAGCCTCCACATCTCAAACATCCCTTGAAGAATATCCCAACTTCAAAATTTTGGGAGATCTTAGCCAATAAGTCATAGAGGAGGACCCATCTCATCTCCTATACCAAGATAATAGACTAGAAGTTAATTTACCAATGGATGAAAAAAACAAAGTTTTGCAAATGATGCTCGCAATGGGCTATGACAAAAACTAGAAACTGGGACAAAATGACAATGGGATTATAATACCCCTCATTCTTGAGACGTGAATGAGAAATCTTGGCCTTAGATGTACCCCTCTAAGTATAACCATACATGGCCGAAATCCCCCAGCTAAAAAGCTCAAAATTCCTTAGCAAACAACAGTTGCCCTACAATTGCCCGTATCCACTAGCCTACCCTTAGATAACTTCACATTTGACATAATCGATGTCTGCAGTAATATTAATGATGAGGATCCGATAACCAACCTACCCATGCTCTTCGAGAACACCACCCTTCTCATGATTAGCACCCTATCCTATGAGTCTGAAAACCATAACCACAAAATTCATCTAGTCTACTCACAACTCATCGATTATGACCAACGAGGACCGCCAATTCTTGACACATTCAAAAATGATGAGGCACTCTCAAAATTCATGGGACTACGGGATAATATTTTATTTGGGGATCACAAATTATGGTTCATGATCAAGTTGGATACGCATGCATATTATGGGGAAACGATTGAATGCCTCAGTTGCAAGAGTGAACAATTGAGAATAATCTCTAGGTCCTTGAGTAAAAACCACACTGTGGCACTCTTTGATCCGAAAATAGTAAATAGAAAGGATGCATCCAATAGTGAAAAGCTCTCTGAGGAACTTAAGGATGGGGGATTCAATCTTCCTCTCAGAGCTCTTCATCAGGAAACATCAGTTATCCTAGCAGAAAAATGCAATCCAGCTAATCTAGGAATAATGGAGACCCTACACATCACATTCTATGTGGAGTCATTACTATCAAAAGAACAAGAGGTCCAAGCAACCTTCTTGAGAGAAAGGAAAGTTAATTTTTCATGGAGCTATGTAGACATGCCTGGGCTTGATCTAGAAATTGTGGTCCATCATCTACCAGTGTACTCTAAAGCAAAGTCTATTCGACAAAAGCTTAGAAAAATGCACCCTCAAATCACCGTACTAGCCAAAATGGAATTAAACAAGCTACTTGAAATAGGATTCATATGACCAATTGACTACCCCGAGTGGGTATCCAATTTGGTTCTTGTTTCAAAAATAGATGGGAGCATCTGAATCTACACAGACTTCAGGGACTTAAACAAAGCATGTCTAAAAGACAATTTCCCATTGCCCAACATTGACATGATTGTGGACTAGAGGATAGGATACGAAATGATTTCCCTGATGATTGGTTTCTTAGGATACAACTAGATAATGATTTCCAAAGAAGACCAACACAAAATGGCCTTCACTTGTCCATGGGGGACTTACTGCTAGAATATGATGCCATTCGGCTTGAAGAATGCAACAACATACCAAAGAGCCATGACATGATCCATAAAACTATCAAAAATTATGTGGATGATACACTAGCAAAATCAAGAAAGAGGAGGGATCACATAGCAACCTTGAGTGCTATCTTTGATATAATAGAGGAATACAAAGTCTATTTAAATCCAAAGAAGTGCATCTTTGGTGTATAGTCAGGGAGGCTACTAGGATACATAGTATCAATGAGAAGCATCGAAATAGATCCATCAAAGGTAAAATCAATCCTCAAGATGGAGGCGCTAGAAACATTAAAGCAATTAAGAAGCCTCCAAGGAAGACTCCAATCCATCCATAGATTCATCGCACATTTAGCGAACAAACAAAACCAATACTCTCACATACTCTGCAAGGGGGTAGTGTAAAAATGGGATGACAAGTGTGAAGAAGCCTTTAACAAAATCAAGGAATATCTTCTCACACCGCGGTCCTCATGCCACTGATCCCAAGAAAACCCCTCAATCTTTATGTGTTAGCGACAACAACAGGCCTTGGAGCTCTCCTAGCTCAACATGATGAAAATGGGACAAAAAGGGCCATATATTACATCAACTGTACAATGGTTAGGGATGAGTTAAACTACTCATTTATTGAAAAATCTTGTTTGGCAATAGTGTTTGCTTCACAGAAATTTAGACATTACATGTTCGCACACAAAATAAAACCCATCACCAAAATTGATCCCCTCAAGTACCTATTATTAAAGGAAATGCTCACAGGAAGGATGGCCAAATGGGTCATGATACTATCAAACTATGAAATTGGATATGTGGAGTGGAAAGAAATAAAAGGACAAGTCATCACATATTAGCTTGAAGAAGCACCGATCTACTCAGAGAACCCACTCATATCAGAGTTTCCAAATGAATCAATCTTCAATCTCAACATAGCTAACCATTGGAAGCTCTACTTTGATGGATCATACATGCAACATGGATCAGTAGCCGGCATCTTCTTCATCACCCCCCAGGGGGACTGCATACCAAGGTCCTACAAACTAGCATTCCCCTATAATAATAACATTTCAGAGTACGAGGATTTAACCATACATCTCAGAATAGTAGTTCAGTGGCACATCATGGCCCTCAGAGTATATGGAGACTCCCAGCTGATAATAAATCAAGTGGACGACGAATGCCAAATAAAGGATCATAAGTTGACTCCATACAAAAAACTGGTAGCTTGACTCTCAAGGAATCCTTCATTGAGATCACATTTGAGCAGATACCCATAGCAAACAATAGAGCAACAGATGCCATGGCAACAATTGGATCCTTACTAGAAATTCCTTGCAATGTCCTAAAGCATGAATTCTTGGTAGAGCAGCTTCTCATGCCTGTATTCAAGGTACCAGAGTTAGAATTTTTATATGAAATCATTGGTCCCAGTGATCCCTGGTACCATGATATTTACACCTACTTGCGAATAGGGGTCCTACCTACTGACTTACCCTCAAACCTAAAAATAACCATTGTTAAGAAAGCATCCCGATTTGTCATCCTAGGAAATAACCTTTATCGTAGGATCATGGAAGGAACCCTATTACGTTGTTTAAATGCTAAGGATGCATTGAATGCTTTAACTAAGGTGAATAATGGCATCTATTGTTCACCGTTGAGTGGAATGACCCTAGCCAATAAATTTCTAAGGATGGGGTATTATTGGCCTACAATGGAAAGAGAAGCACATGAAAATGTCAAAAAGTGCCTATAATGTTAGTAGCATGGGGATCTCATCCATGCTCCAATGCAAGAACTTCATCCCATCATCACACCATCACCCTTTTCATAGTGGGGACTCGATCTCATTGGAAAAAACACTCCCACCTCATCTGATAGCCACAAGTTCATCATAACCACCACTGAGTACTTTACCAAGTGGGTGGAAGCCATCCCCATGACATATATCACTTGAAAGTAGATATCAAAGCTCATCCTGAACTACTTAATATGTCGATACGGTGTTCCCCAAGCTATTATAGATCAGATAATGGGACACCATTTAAGAATCAGGATGTTTGTGACCTTTACAAAAAATTCAAAATCCAACATCGCTTTTCCACCTCGTACTATCCCCAAGGAAATGGCCAAGCATAAGCTACCAATAAAACCATTTTGAAAATCCTTAAGAAAATAGTCAATGACATAGGTCGTGACTGGCATCTATAGCTAAATCCCGCCCTTTGGTCCTATCGAACTAGCATTCGTACTCCTACTGACGTCACTCCCTTCTCCCTAGTCTATGGATCAGAGCCAGTATTACCCATTGAGATCAAGCTCCCATCACTAAGAATATCACTACAAAACCTCATCACAGATGAAGAATATCGAGTAGCAAGACTGCATGAACTAGAGCTACTGGATGAGTGGCGTATGGACGCCTTAAATCATTTACAAGTCTATCAAAATAGACTGAAGAGGAGCTATACCAAGAAGATCAAAAGGACTTTCCAAGTTAGAGAACTTGTCCTAAAGGAGAATCAGAAGAACGTCCCAAATCCAAACAACAAAGGAAAATTTGAAACCAATTGGTTGGGACCATTTTTTATCATAGCAAGCTATAATTCACGGGCATATCAATTATCAATACTTGAAGGGGAACCTCTGTAGGAGCCCAAGAACAACTCCCATCTCAAAAAGTTTTATACCTAATCTTCCAAGGTATAGAACCAAAAAATCCAAAAAAAAAGAAAATGTCCTGAAAAAATGGTCACCCTAATGAAAACCTAGTAAACAGGCATCTTGGTGACAAAAAAAAGTAAAAAGCAAAAAATTCAAAAAAATTAGAAAAAGAATCAAAAATAGTAAAGAGAAAAAATCTTTCTTTTGTGAAAACCACTTCGTTGGCACTTTGGACAAGTACCTTGGTGAAAACTTGGCAAATAAATAGCTTGTGTAAATAAATACTTTCCATACACCAGGATCTTCATGGCTTGTTCTACATCATCCATCCATTATGCTTCCATCATCCATCGCATTCCATATGTCCATCCATCACTTGTCTGTTGAGCATTCACATCATAGCTTGGACCTATGTTCATGTCATGACCCCTCCTAGTACTACTCAGCCCATTCTCAATCTTAGTTTGTCCTACCTTTATCGAAGTAGTCTATCAATTCATGCCGGGGGCATGTCCTCGTAGGATCAGATTCGTGTATATTCTTGAGGTCCCAAAATCAAAAATCCAAAAACATCATAAAATCAAAAAATCAAAAAACATCAGAAAATTAGAAAACCCAAAAAAACATTCATAAAACCAAGAAAATTCAAAAACATTCAAAACATATCAAAATCCGAAAACATGTCAAAAAGTCAGTCAAAAAGTAAAAAAATAGAGTCATCTTGTCGAACTACGAATCTCTGAGCCTTGAACGCAGGAAAGGTTGATCTTTGATCATCCCCTGAGACTCTTAGGTCAATCCTTTAGGGTCCATCATAATAAACTGACATTTCATCATGTATATCTTCATTTTTAAATCGGCCAAGTCATCATTTGAACTACATGGTCTCTGTGTGTATAATGTAGGGAAGGCTAATCTATTGATCAGCCCTCGAGGCCCCTAGGATAGGTCTTTAGGTTAGGTCTTGGTCAAAATCTTAGAAAACCCCAAAACATTGGAAAATCGAAAATCAAAACATTTGTAAAACCTCAAAAATCTCAAAAACAAACTCAAAACATTTTAAAACTCCAAAAAAATAAAAAAATTTGAAAAAAATCCATCCATCTCATCTCCCTTTCACCCACAATAAATGTCACTCATAAATAAAAATCGTCATCCTCAACCTTTGGTAAAAAAATTGGAAACAAGTCTAATAGGTCCAAAGTGAAAAACTCAAACATCCAAGTCTCATTAGCCTATCATCCAATCAGTCCCATATCAAATCATCTGATATCCTCATGGACATCCTAGGATGCATCCTTCCTACAATGGACATCAACATTAGGCATCATCATAGTTTAGTCTTGGCTAGCGGTATTGAAGAACATTAGCTTGTTTATTTACTTTATAATTATCTTATTGAGTTATCTTATTTGCACTCATTCCAATGACCTCTTGATGATGTCCAAACAAACATATTTAGAGAGATAGGAATGGGGCATCGATCATTATACTTTTTTTTGTTGTGCTTGTTGGAATTTCTTGTAATATAACTTGGTAGATACTTTCTTTATTAAGTATGTAGGGAGGGTGTTTTAGATATCTTGTTGACCACATAGGAAGGCTTTCCTTCCTATGTTTTGGTATGAGATGTGTGAAATACCTAAAGTGCATCCTAGTAAGGTTTTCGTATGTTAGGTGTGAACAAGGATACTCCTATCTGATTGTTGATTCAAAGTCCATTGCACTAAATACAATGCCATCTTGTTTCTTAATATCTTGATGCATCGTATCTTTGTGTTATCAAACATAAGGTAATTGGCCCTTTGAAAATCACAAAACCATGGTAGGTATTCATTATCATCATCATCTTGGGAGAGGGTGTGAGAGGGGGTGCGAGAAGGTTAGAGAGGGTAGGAGAAGGTGGGAGAGGGTGTAGGGTTTATAGAAAGGGATACTATATATTATTTATTTATTATATTAAATATATTAATATAATATTAATATATATAATATATATTAATATATATAATAATATATGAATATATATTATATATTGATATATATATATATATATTAATATAATATCAATATATATATTAATGTATAATAAATATTAATATGTAATAAATATATATCATATAACAAAAGAAATCAGTACTCTGAATTTCCAAAATCAGAGCATCCGCTTATTATTGATATCTATTATTATCGATATCTATTACTTTGATATCCGCTGTGTATTAGTGGTTTACACTCTGATGAGTAGAAAATATATTAATATTAATATTAATATATAATATATATTATATTAATATATAATATATACACATATAATATTATATATTATATATAATGTATATTAGTATATAATATATATTATATATTGATATATAATACATATTATATATTAATATATAATACATATTATATATTAATATATAATACATATTATATATTAATATATAATATATATTATATATATTATATATTATATATTGATATATGATATATATTATATAACATATGACATTCTAATAACACTAGAGGTGACGGATATCCATCTATAACGGATATCCATTATAGACAAATATTTGTTTGCTAGGTGTGAATTGTTAAGACTGGGGGCCATGTCGGTTAGATCACATAACGGATATCCGTTTAGTAACGGATATCCATTTAATAATGGATATCCATTTTTTAAGTTATAAAAAAAAAAAGGGACCATTTTGAGTATTTCAACAGTCCCTACATTCTTTTTGTTATGAAAAATCTCATTTTTTTTGTTTGCATCTGATGAAATCCAACTTTTCAAAGATTATCTTACACTTTTTGTAGAATTCCAATCATTTGTGTGTTTTTTTTATTTGTGCAATGGGGAGCAACAATCGGCGTAAGAGAAAAGGTAAAAGGAAACTTACAGTAGATCAAATTGAAGCATATAGAGCAAAAGATAGAGAAATTCATAGGAAAAGAAGACAAGGTATGCAAAATATTCAAATTGAAGCTTCTTCCAAACCATTGAATGTTAATTCAAGTGAAGATGAAATAGGAATTGAAAATATTGAACATCATATTCAAATTTAAAATGAAAACATTGAAATTGAAAATCAAAATGTGAACAACATTGAGAATGAAAATGTTGTTGAAAATGTTATTCAAAATGAAGTTGTTTTTGAAAATGTTGAAAATGAAATTGTTTTTGACAATGAAAATGTTGTTCAAAATGAAATTGTAATTGATAATGTTGAAAATGAAAATGTGGTTGAAAATGAACCTTATGCAACACCTAATTACAAAAGAACCCCTAAATGGTTGGTTGAAATAGATGAGAACATAATTGATAATCTTCAAGGGAAAAGGTCACAACGAATGGTTTGTTTGTGGGTTATGAAATTGTTCAATGAATTCTTTTCCAATAAGACATTAACTGAACAATGCCAACTTTTTGTGCAATTACTTAAGATTTACAAAATGAGACCATTATTAAAAAAATTAAAGATTCGTCTCACAAAAAAATGGAAAAAAATAGTCTTATTGTAAATAATCTTTTTAATGCTCTAACCTCTATTGGAAAGACTAGCAAGGAAAAAGATAAAAGGGCTGCTCGAAGAGTGATCACAACCTCACTAGTAAGCCATCATTTGAAAGATGCTCGTTTAATGAGACAAACTTGTATTGATTTTAACATAAATTATAAAACATTGAATAGAGCACTATCAAGAAGAGGAAGACTCGATAGTGCTCTTCAAAATGATACGTGGGATTTTATTGGGAGGCTTCCACATGTTGATAAAAAGCTAACCGATAATGTAAAGATGCAAATTGAACAATATTGGAATTCTTACTCTAGAGTATCACCGAACGTAAAGGATGTTTTAAAGTTACGAATTGGCAATAGAGATCATACACCGCATCCTAAAAATTTTTTAGAATGTAGCCAAATAATTTTGTACAAATAATTTTGTCAAGAACATCCACATTTGAAAATCTCGCAAAGGGATTTTGAGTCTTGCAAACCATTTTATTGTGTTCCTATTAAGGTTCGTAATACATGTTTTTGTAAATACCATGCTGAGTTTTCAATGTATCATGAATTGTTATGTCATATTCGTTCTACTATGCATACTGATGAAATGTTGTAGGAGTGTCATATAGTGCAACTTCCCAAGTCATCCAGGGAGTTG
Source organism: Sequoia sempervirens (assembly GCA_007258455.2). Lineage (NCBI taxonomy): Eukaryota > Viridiplantae > Streptophyta > Pinopsida > Cupressales > Cupressaceae > Sequoia > Sequoia sempervirens. The sequence goes on along the minus strand of VDFB02373365.1, from coordinate 50,027,993 downwards.
TTCGATTCATTTTTATGCATTAGAGGTGATGGTTGCTTATTTTATAAAAATGATTGTTTAAATGGAACGTGTTTGCAATGTGGTGGTTTATCGAAGTTTGTAACATGCTTTCATGAGGGCAGTGATCATGATTTTGGTAACAAAATTGTTGAGAAAAACAAATATGAGACAGTGAAATACACATTGAAGAGTGGAGGTGAGGGTTCTAGATGCGAGTTGGTTGCAAGAGAGGTAAGTATTGGTGATTTTATTTAAGATTTTAAGAAAAATATTTTCTATAAGTATGCAAGGCATAGCCATAGGTCGCAATGGTTGGATTGGAAATTTAGGATGTGTAAGGACTCTTTCCCCATTGGAAATATTGCATCTGTAGTTGATTTTTATGAAAATTACACATTGCAACCACAAAATGAAGTTCAATCACAATATTATAATTCTATTCAAATTGCTATTTTTGTCCACATAACATATAGGCATGCCCCTGATAGTACAGAAGAGGATAGGGAGATAATTAGGGAGTACCTAAGTTTTTACATGAATGATGATAGATCTCATTCATTTGAGTTTGTACAACATTGTTTTGAAATTTTTTTGAGTTCTTGCAAGAAAAAAGAATTGCAATGGGTCAACATTTGATTTGGTCAGATAACTGTACAAGGAAATTCAAGAATGCTCTCATGTTTAATTGGTTGAGTAGGATGCATATATAGAGGGGTGTACCACATATTTGGAGTTTTTTCAAAGCTGAGCATGGAAAAGGTGAGCATGATGGTGTAGGTGCATGTGTGAAGAGAGCTTTGGTCAAGGAACAAATGAAGATTAGAGGTGGTGCAAGATTCAGTGATACATTCTATTATGGATTGGTGTACCTATGCACTATCAGGAGGAGGGAGACTTGATTCACAAGTCAGTAGATTCTTTTGGTTGGTTGGGGAGGGAATAGTGGGAGATAGAATGGAATGTTAAACAATTATAGATTCTTCAAAGATGCATTCAGTTTGAAGCTCAAATGCGAGTGCATGGACCATATGGACATGAGAGATGGCTTTTTTTGTCATAATTGTATTCAATGTGATAGGGATCAGTACGAATCAAGTGAATGGGTAGATACATGGATTCCACAGTACCTAACCCCTTTATCTATAGCACAATCCTCATTACAAGATGTACTGGAAAGTTCACTTGACTACGATCATCTTTCAAATCTTGTACAACTAGGACATGTCTATGTAGTTGTAGCACTGTAGGGGAATGAAGAGGGATCAGACTATTGGTTGGAACAATGTGTACAAGGAAAGAAAAATCTAACAAAAATGATGACAGATGATGATGGCTTCATGTACATCCTACAGGTTTAGTTTTTGTTTTTCAAACTTGGTTGCATTACCATTTCACCATCGTTTAGGTTGTTTACAATAATATAGATTTTTTATTCCAAGTATATTTAGATGTTGATAAAAAAGTTATGATCACATAGGTTCAGTTGTTGTTTTTAGAACTTGGTTGCGAACATATATGATTAGAAAGAATGGTGTGCCTGCATTTGAAGACTATGATAAACACAAAACGATTCTAATGTATTCACACCTTGTTATAGCAACAAATGTTAAGTTATTGAAACATCATGCTAGACCAAAAACAAAAAAAATGGACAATTAGTAGTGTTGATCATGAAGCATTACTGGAAACTCTGAAGGTAAGAGATGACCTTGCAGGGACACTTGAGTAGCAAATCATTTTTTGTATGGTACAAGTATGATATTATTCATCACATTTTGACATTGTTTATCTACTAAGGGTCATTATTTAGGTTGTTTAGAATAATATAGATTGGTTATTCTAACCATCTTTTATAGTTTGCATTACCAATTCATCATCATTCATGTTGTTTAGGATAATATAGATTTGTTATTCTAAGCATATTTTCTATTGTGACGATATAGATATCTCATTTGAAGTATATTGTGATGTTCCTAACACGATAGATCATGAACCTGTTGCAACAATAGCCAACTCTAATAATTTCGGAGAGGTATGTGACGTATTAGAATAATATAGATTGGTTATTCTAAGCATCTTTTATAGTTTTCATTACCATTTCATCATCATTCAAGATGTTTAGAATAATATAGATTTGTTAGTCTAAGCATATTTTCTATTGTGACAATATAGATTTCTCATTTGAAGTATATTGCAATGTTCCTAGCATGATAGATCATGGACTTGCTGCAACAATAGCTAGCTTTGATCCTTTGGGAGAGGTATGCGAGATAATAGAATAATATAGATTGGTTATTCTAAACATCTTTTATAGTTTGCATTACCATTTCATCATCAATTAGGTCATTTAGAATAATATAGATTTGTTATCCTAAGCATCTTTTCTATTGTGCATAGTTTGACTGCTACCTTAATGGTTTGTATAGATGGTTCACTCCAGAACATCAACATGCTACTCTTGTGGAAGAGTGTGCTGACCGCGAAGAAAATGTGAGCTCTATTTCCTTCCCCTACTGGGAAATGACTATGTATTAGGGTCGTTTGTTGTATGCCTACATGAAATTTTGTAAATCCTATATTTGATAGCAATTATTGAATGATAATATCATGCATATTGTGTACACTTTATGTGTATTCAAGTGTATACTTTACAACTTATGTGTATACTTTGTCACTTATGAGTATTGCAATGTATACTTTATGACTTATATTTTTTAAAGCGTATACTTTCTATTCATGTGTGTAGTCCATGACTTAAGTGTATTTGAGAATGAATCACTTTTCACTTACTCACAAGGAAACAAAACAAAACCCTAAATCCCTTTGCACCTTTACATCAAGAGATCCAACCTTTTTCCATCAACTCGAAAACTCATCACCGTTAGAAACACATCCAAATAGAAAAATGAAGAGAGGTTATTACAGAGGATCCCAACATGATCCTATAGCCCTCGTGACAGTAGAGAGTCTATGGGCACTATAGTTTTGAGAAATAGAGATTCAAAAGATTAATGCCTTTTACACTTTGGACTCTTGGTGGAAATTGTTGGCCTAATGTATCCGGAGTGATTCAATATTTGGGTGAAAAGAGGACCATCCCCAGCATAAACGTACTCCATCTAGACATTCGAAACAGTCCGCTTATCCTATGAATTATAGAACGAAGTTGCCCACTTGCAACTTTACACTGCTCGCATCTGACAACTTTTTCCTCAACTGAAAACTCGTCATCGAAGGAAAACACCTCTGAGATAGAAAAATCCAAGAGAGATTATTGTAGAGGGTCCCAACATGATCCCATAGCCTCTAACAGAAAGTCTATAGGCATCACATTTTTCGAGAAATAGCCCTTCAAAGATTGTTTCCTTTTAGCACTTTGGAATCTTAAGGGAAATTATCAGTCCAATGTAGCTCAAAGTGATTTGGCGTATTTGGGTGAAAAAGAGGACCATCCCTAGCATAAATGTACCCATACGGATGTGTTGGAACAGTTAGTTTGGTCCTACGAGTTGCAGAATGAAAGTTGCACCACTTTGCAACTTTGCACTACTTACATCTGATAACTTTTTCCTCAACTAAAAACTCGTCACTGTGGGAAAACACCTCCGAGATAGAAAATGCTGAAAGAGTTTATTATAGAGGGTCTCAAAAAAATCCCATAGCCTTAGATGGAGAGCCTATAGGCATCACGGTTTATGAGAAATATCCCTTCAAAGATTGTTTCCTTTTAGCACTTTAGACTCTTAAGGGAAATTATTGATCCAATGTAGCTCAGAGTGATTCAGAGTATTTGGGTGCAAAAGAGGACCATCCCTAGCATAAAAATACCCATACGGACGTGTTGGAACAGTCTATTTGGTCATATGAGTTGTAGAACAAAAGTTGCACCACTTTGCAACTTTACACTGCTTGCATTTGACAACTTTTTCCTCAACTAAAAACTCATCACCGCGGGAAATCACCTCTGAGATAGAAAATTCTAAGAGATTTTATTGGAGAGGGTCTCAACACAATCCCATAGCCTCAAACGAAGAGTCTGCAGGCATCATGGTTTCTGAGAAATAGCCATTCAAAGATTGTTGTCTTTTAGCACGTTGAACTCTTAAGGGAAATCGTCAGTCCAATGTAGCTCAGAGTGATTCAGAGTATTTGGGTGCAAAAGAGAACCATCCCTAGCGTAAACGTACCCATCCATGCATGTTGGAATAGTACATTTGGTCCTATGAGTTGTAGAATGAAAGTTGCACCACTTTGCAACATTACACTACTTGTCAAAATTACAACTTATTGTCAAATGATGGAAGCTCAAGAGTCATCTTGTTGTAGTTCATTGGAAAATAGTTGGAAGTTGTTTTTCATGGCCCAATTAGGTAGGAATTAGATGTTAGATGGGTTTGGGAGAGCAAGGGAGGTCAATTGAGGTTTGGGTATGATGCCCTAGATGCAAAAAGTGTGGTTTTTGAGTGAAATTGTGAGGTTTAAGGGTGTTAGTGATTGAGATATGTTGGGGAAAAAATTTATAAAGGTGTATTAAGTATATGAAAACTTCTATAAATGTTTTTGAGGTGTTGTTTGAGTGAGATAAGTGTGGAAATGCATACTTTCAATTAACCCCCTTATAATCTAGGCAAAAGGAGGGTTACATGATTGAGTGACTTAGCTGGTGTTTACAAGGAAGATAGTTCTTGAATTTGGATGTTTATAGCCTAGTGAGATACTATCCATAGGAATCTTGCAAGGGTAGTAGTTTTAAAGATGAGTTTTTTTGCAAATTTGGGCTAATTGGAGCCTTGTTCGACGTAATAGTTCAATTTCAATGGGGTTGTTCCAAAAAAAGCACATTAGGTTTTGAGATATGTTAAAGAGAAGGGTAATGGATGTCTTTCACAACCTTTTGTTTTGTGGGTTTGAGTTGATTTTGTGAAGATATTGATTCTTACTCAAGATGGTTTTATACTTTTTACATGTTATTATCCTTCAATGAACATTAAGTGACATTAATTTTTATCTAGATTAGTATATTACTTTTGAATGAACATTGTAACATGAAATGCATTTCATTAAGTTGTATCCACTTTTCATTTTTGTTAACTTCTTTTGAAATAAAAATTAGCTGCACACTTCATTACACGAGTTTCAAAAACAAAATAATGTCAAATGTAAATTCATTCAACAGAGCTTGAAATCATGGGTATTCTCAAAATGAGTGTTTGATAAAAATGTATTGGTAGACATGTATGAAAAATGTGGTACAATAGAAAAGGCAATTCATTGTTTGAAAAATCTCCTCAAAGAAATAGATGGATTACCAATTGTAATTCATAAGTTCTATTAAAATTTTATTTCGTTAATCTATAACATTAATTCAAAGTAGAAAGACATGCACACGAGAAATAAATTAGATTGAATATTATATATCAAACTCTAGAATAATTGTGTTTGTGCATATACAAATTTGGCATATGCCTATTCAGAACAAGTTTTACAAATTGTGGCATATATGCCATCTCAAGATCTATCAAACCCTAAGTACATGTCAATCTATATCATATCCTAATCCTGTGTTGGACCATCAAAATCAAGCCTATTCGAAGAAGTTAGATGCTCTACAGTTTCCTGGACAATAACATTTCAAACCACAAATTAGATTATGTGAATGGTTGACAAGATAGACTAGTAAATAGAAACTTATATACCATCATTTATAAATTACAAATTTAACATCAAAATCAGTATACATGTACTATATTATATCAATAATGCAATTATTGTTTACCTCTAATCTTGCTCTCTTTTTTGCAAGACATTTTGCATATGATTGTCCCTTGGGATGATCAGGAGTCCTATAAAGTAATGGTCTCTCACTCGTCACAATGTTGGGTCGAATAGAGGACTATAGCAGATAAAATAAAAATGATACAAACTAAAATATAATTGTTGAAAAAAAATCATATCTACTAATCACATATCTACTCCTATCTAAACGTAAATGATCTGCAATATAAAATAAACACAAACTTGTTGTGATGCTATGACACTAGATGGGCTCATAGTGGATGGATTAGCTAAGATGCTTTCTTGTATAAAAAATGACAAGAATGTAAATGCATATGCACATATAATTATAATGTTGAAAATAAAAAAGATATATACCTATTCTGTAACTTCATCCAATGGGTCAGACTCGGTCAACAAGGTTGTATAAGAACTAGGTTGCTGCATAAAAAGACAAGATTACATTAGACTATCATTAAATATAGTACATGTATTTAAACATATTAGATTTCAAAGATTAACATCTAAAATAACAATGTAAATTATTTACCATGTACTAATTGTCTAAGGAAAATGAAATGGCAGTATGCGTAGCCTATTGCACTTCTGACAACTGCTCCTTTGTCAACAACTATTAAAGATTCCAACAAATAAAGATATATTAGTACAAATATCCTTCATAAAATATGAAAGAATTTACATAAAACACACTATGAAATTTCTTTAAGACTTACCGGTGCTCCCATATCATCCCTGGCAGTCGATGTCTCTCCTACAAATGCTCCACTCCCTACTCTATCAACTCCTACATCCATCATATCATGAGCCTCAAAGTCGTATGTGTCTATGGGAGCCTTAGTGGACCGTCAGAGAGGACCGAAACATAAATTGTTGCACATCATGCAACGATGAGACACACAAATATGTCCCAAAGAGGATGGTGTACTAGTGGGAGCTAATGGTTGTGTACCAGTGGGCGCTGCAATAGCAGGTGCACCACCATCATGTTGGGATGTATTAGGTGCAACACCACCGTGATGGGATGCACCGTCAAATGGCTACACAACAAGATGGCTCTGCCTCACCAAATGATCACTCAATGAATGTAATGCATAAATGCTCATAGTCTCCACATCTACAACAATCTCAAGGTAAGGTAGTGGAGTCGGAGCAGCAATAGCTGGAGGAGGATGAACTGGGGTGACTCGGCGTGCCCTGGGTCTATCCTGTGTCATCCCTCTACCAACACCCTGGAAATCTCGCATGTCAAAGTAATTGACATGTTTCCCTAGCACAAACTCAGCGTATAATTTTTGGAGAAAATTTTGAGGGACATCAAGATGATTGTTGGGTGGTTTATCAAAAACCATCCACCAACGTCTCCAAAAGTTATCTAATATTCATCTATGGGTGCACCATTTAATTGAAAATTTTGGTTTTCGCACATTAACAGGCTATCCAGTTCTCTGATCTATGAATAACTAGGCTAATTGAGCTTTTTCAATATCAAAATCCTTCACCTCATCATATGATAACCCATCAGCATAAAATTGTCTTTGTTGGTCTCACCATTGTGCAAATCTATTACGCTGAATTGTCAAAGTTTGAACATTTACAATGATTGTTTCCAAAGTTCTTTTTCATATCTATTGTAGTTCATAGTGTTTCATAGATTTATAATAAGATTTTCTTAATTGATCTAAAATATGAATAGACAATTGTTGGCACATTTTCATTAAAAACAATGGTTCATGGAGGATTTGGAGGGTATTAGATTTACCCTCACATCAAGATTAACAAATTTTCATTTTGTTGGGAGGTTTGTATTTTGTGCAAGAATTTTCATTTTGATCCCCTTTCAACTAATTGATAAAGGCATTCATTAACAATGGTTTTAATCTAATTTATCTATCAAATATACCCTATTTTTTACTAAAATTCTTGTTAAAGCAAAATGAATATAAATGTTGTAAAAATTGAAAAAGTCTGTTTACCTGAATATTTCATTCCTTCAAAGGATATCCAATCACAAATTCAAAACCCATGTAAAGAAAATTGAAAATCATCCTTAGCTAAAATTTTACACAAGCTCTCATAGTTTAAATTTTCTTTGTATATTCATATGAAATGGATTCTATTTAAACTATCCATTTTTTTTTATAACTTTTAAATAAATGTTCTAGAGTCTTGGCCATTGTTCACTTTCAATTGGTGTATATTTTGAACCATCAATTATTTAATATAACATCCATCTATATGTTGATATTATATATATTATGTATTATATTATAATATAATAATTATATTATAATATATATTATATTATATTAATTTTAATATAATCAGGTATCTTATATGATCGAAACAAGCTAGGTAATATATTATATTGGTTGGGATAACTGATATGATTAAAAGCCATTAAAATGCACCAAAATGTTGATTTATGATAGGGGAACATGGTTGCAGAATGATATAATATCTCATAAGATTGATAAACTAATAATATAATATAGCTTATTGGCATATTTCTAAAAATTACTGTAAACATATATTAATCATAATATATATAAATATCATTTAATATTATATTATATTATAACTTATATTATTTATATTATATTATATTATATATGATAATATTATTATATTAATATATCATATATAAATATTATATTATATAATATGACCTCTCGAGGTTTTTTTTAAATTATCACACAAAGAATGAATATTCATTTTATAGAATTTAATAATTGGTCGGGCCGAACCCAATACAATTATAAATTCTGCTTTAAACAAAACAGATATTTGTTTCATATTGGATATTCGTTCGTAATAGATATTCGTTTTGTAACGGATATTTGTTCGCAACAGATATTTGTTCGTAACGGATATCCATTTTGTAACGGACATTCATTCACAATGGATATCTGTTCGTAACGGATATCCATTTTGTAATAGATATTTGTTTGTAACGGATATCCGTTTGTAACAGATATCCATTTTGTAATGGATATCTGTTCATAATAGATATCTGTTTTGGTTCAGTATTACCAAACCAAAACGGATATTGTACTTAGGCCTGCAAAAAGTCAAAGGCATGAATTTTGCATTTTTGGACATGTTAAAAATGCCTTTTTTTCACATCACTACTTTTTGGACCCCCATGCTCTTGCACAGACCCATCTACAAAAGGGTATTTTTATATTTTTTAAAAAATGTTATTTACATTAGCAGGAGTTATTGAAACTTCAATTTTTTCAAATAATTTTATTTTTTTGGTAAATTGGAGTCAAAGTGGTACTCCATATATTTTTAGCCAACAATTTTAGTTGAAAAAGTTGTGGAAGTATCTAACCTAGCTAGAATGAATCTTACTAGATCATATATTTGACCAAAATTGATTTTTAGTTAGAAATAAAATTCAGTTGTGTTGATAAGTTGGCTAAAAGTGTGACACATCTTTGTGCTTTTACCCCACCTTTCTAACCCAAACCCTAACCCTTCTGTAGAATCAGCATATTAAAAACACTACTTTAGATTCAATACACCTCTGTTGATTGTAACTTTCTAAGCTATATCCTAACACCTTCGTGGAATCAACATATTTTTGTAGAACACCCAGTAGAAAATAATGACATCCCAAATTTGGCTTTACTATATCATTAACATCTTAGATTGTATTATCCAATAATGAAGAGGAGCGGGAAGAGGATAGGAAGGGGAAATTTGAATTTTCTGGAGATGATTCAAATGGAGAAGGAGAGGATGCAAAGGACATGGATGGATCACTGTTGGGAGGTGATGGTGATGGAGGAGAGGATGCAGAGGACACATATGGATATTTGCTAAGAGGTGATGGTGACTTGTGGCTGGATTGGTTGTTGTTGCATTGTTGGGTTGTGATGGCTTTGTGTTGTTTACTTCCTTCTTCCAGTTGGGTGGAGGTGGTGCAAAGCAAGTTGTTATCATCCAATTGGGAGGCAACATATTTGCTTCTTCATTGGGATGGGATGGAGGATGTTGATGTTCCTCTGGTTTTTTTCTACTTTTTGGCCTACCCTTTGCATTTCTTCTTGAGGGTTCTAGTTGTGGCCTTTATGGGGTGCACTTTTTTTTCCTTACAGTTGGTGAGTGTGTGCTTTTGGTTTTCTAAGGAGGTTTGGTTGGAGGATGAGCTTATTTCTAGTCCTATTGGGCGTAATGGGATGGATTGGGTGCTCTTTTTGTTGGCCTACTCTCTTTCCAGTTTCTTCTTGGCTTCCCTTAGCCCCTCTCTATTGTCTCTTTGGTGGTGCCTTTTTAGCAGCTCTTGTTGTTGGGTTGTGACGGCTTCATGTTGTTTGCTTCCTTCTTCCAATTGGGTGGTGGTGGTGCAAAGCAAGTTGTTTTCATCTAGTTGGGAGACACCAAATTTTCTTCTTCGTCAGAACAACATGGAGGATTTTTTTGTTCCTCTGGTTGTTGTCTTCTTTTTGTCCTACCCTTTGTATTTCTTCTTGAGGGTTATGGTTGTGGCCTTTGTGGGGTGCGCTTGTTTTTCCCTTCAGCTGGTGAGTGTGTGCTTTGGGTTTTCTGAGGAGGTTTGGTTGGAGGACGGGATTATTTCTAGTCCTATTGGGCATAACGGGATGGATTGCGTGCTCTTTTTGTTGGCTTTCTCTCTTTCTAGTTTCTTCTTGGCTTCCCTCTACCCCTCTCTATTGTTTGTTTGGTGGTGCCTTTTTAGCGGCTCTTGCTCTGGGTGTTTCGTGGTTGCTACTGGTTTCCCTCTTATGGTTTGGTGGTGCGTCCTATTGGTTGGAACTATGGATTTTTGGCCTATCTTTGGCTCTAACTAAAATTTTGGGGTAGCTTGGGTGTTTAATGGTTTGGTTGTCTTGGTTTCCTTCTTGTATGGGTTGTTCCCTTTTCCCTCTTGGGTCTTGTTTACTTGTGCTCTCTTTGGGCTCAGATCTTTTGAGTTTCTTTTGGTCCAGTTCTTTGTCTAGGTTTTTTCTAGATTGTGTTCTCTTGGCTTCGTTTTCTTCTAGCATTTTTCCTAGATCCCAGATGTTGTTTCCTCTTGTTGTTGTTTATTGGCTTATGGTTGGGCTATTCTTCAAGCTTTTATTGAAAACCTAGATGAGTTTTAGCTTGAAAGTTGTTATGGTGGCTTTGTGGTTGTTATTTGATCTTCTTCTCTTAGTCCACGGTATGGTCCTAGTGTTGTATTTACTGAAGGATGCTCTGATCACTTGTTTGATTGTTGTGTTGGTTTTCTCCTCGGATCCTATGGAGGTGGATTCCTCTCCTTTTAAGGTGGAGATGGGAGGTAATGGGTTTTGGTTTCCTCAGTTTCTTATCCTATTGAGGTGGATGCTTCTCCTATGTAGGTGGATTAGCTAGCTGTGACATCATTTCCATTAGAGGGGAGCTCTCTCCTTTAGAGGTGGAGAATGAGTTGGTTTTCTGGTATCGGGTGTTTTTGTGCTACAGGGAAGCTGAGTTCTTGTAGTTTTTTGTTGTGTTTCCCAAAGCCCCTATTGAGGTGGGGTGTGGGGATATTTTGGTTTTGTTGAGAAACAAGGTCCAATTTGCATTTTACATAATTTTGTTCTATTTTTATCTTGGATCTAAAATGGATATTCTGTGTATTTGGTTTGCTGACGCTTAGCTGATTCAAATGATGCTCTCTATTTTTCTAGGATCAAAAATGAATTTTCTAAGCAGTTGGTTTGTTGATGCCTGGTTGACTCAAGCGGGGCTCAATTTTATCTATGGGTTTAAGGCTCATGTCAAGACCTACTTGTAAAAAGGTTTAAGGCCCCTTCTCTTTGGTTCTTATTGTTTGCAGCCTGAGTTGTATTGTTGATCTTTGATGGTTGTTGATGTTTGGTTGCCGATGATTTTCTAATTATTTTTTTGTTAGAATTTTTCCCTCTTTGGATTGGGTTGTGGATCCCATCAAAACTGCTTGTACTGGGTTATGGGGTCCCATCAAAACTTGTTTTTTACCCTTAATCAAAGACATCTTAGATTGTATTAGGCTGACTTTTACAAGAAATGTCTTATTCATCCAAAGAATCCTGAGCCTTTCTTTTAGGGACATGATCAGGTCTAGTTGTGGATGGATAGGAAACAATGATGTCCCAAATTTACCTTTACTTCATCAACGTCGGGTTGGGTTTAATAGGAAATGTCATTATCAGAAATTAAATGATGTAGAGGACCTCCCCTCTCTCACATCAAACACACAATTCAACAACATGTTTGAAATTCTATCCACAACTATAACGCAATTTAACTCATAATGTTTTGCCCAATTCAAATTTTATACAAGACCAAAATTTCAACAAGCCTTTCATCTCATTGTTTTCCTTTATTAAAAAAAAATTACTATTCTCAATGAAAATGTCATAGTTCTCCCTTTCATCCAGACATCACAATAATCATAGTTCAAGATGTTAGACCTTTCCTACATGATTTTAAATTTCTAGTTTGAATTAATTATCTTCTTAACACCAAACCATGGCATGTCCTTCACTTCCTAGAATGAATGGTTTGTATTTCAAATGTTGTTATTTCTTTTACAAGGCACTAATCTCATTTCTTGTTCTCCCATCCACCAAATGTTTCTTCTATCCAAACTTTTTTATTAAATTTCATACATCATTTCTCCATCGATTAAAGGTGCGGCCTGGGAAAGCTTTCTTCCATCGCTTCTATCCACACACAACTTCCTTAATTTCCTCTTGTATGTAAATGTATCTACCTTCCTTCGCTGCCCCATTCAACTAGTTTCCATGTGACCCCCTTATGCCTCCAGTGTGGCGCCTTATGTCCTCTATTGCACCAATTTCCAAACAGTCCCTCCTCTGCAATTGTTAATTACTCCTTTTATGTTGCACCTCTCCTTGTTACTCCTATGCAGCCCCTTTCATTTCACCCACCTTGTTCTGAGCATTTTCTTTTTTATGATTTTCCTCCATGGCTTTAGATTATGGCGTGACCCTTCATTTTCAACTCTTCATATATTTTTCTTTTGTCTTTTTTTATTCTTCTTTTTCCAAGCTGGTGCGACTGTTCATATTTTTAGTTTGCATTTTATGATTTCAATTTGGCATTCTCCATGCGCCCCTTGCCTTGACAATTACTGATGTGAAAATTTTTGTTATCTCCCAAACAAAATGTTGTCCCCTTCATTTCTCTCGTGGATTTACAAGAATTCAATCGTTTTCAATTACTTGCTTAGCCAATTCATAAAGTATCTTATTAATGAGGCACAGTTGGCTTTTCTTGTGCCTTTAAAACAATTAATTGTCATTCAAATCCTCTCATAATGTGATATATGTGTCGCTTCTCTTTAATGCTAGTTCACATGTTATGAAATCCATTTTTTTTTTCTTTTAAATCTATGTTAAGGTTTATTATTTTCTCATTGAATGTCTTTTCCACTGTCAATATCGCATCTATGTTTTCCTGCCAATCTAACCACAATATGGGTTGCCAACGCAATGAAAAGAAATCTTAACAAAACTAAAATGAATCAAAATTGAGATAAATAAGGAAAATATTTTTGGGTGATGCGGATAGCTTATCCACCCAAGATGCTCCTGTATCATTAAATATGTGGTAAATATGATTTTACAGTTGACCAACTTACCTGCTAAGACTAAATTATTGATATCGTCCTTTCCAATTGCATATTGTAGGTTTTATTGATCTATTGACAATCACTTCAGCTAAAATTAAACATGTTATCAGTATCAATCAAATAGTTGAGCATGAAAATTGCATACTTCCTAATAAAAATTTAAATTATTGAAACAATTTTGGTTGATTAAACATCCACTCTCAGGCCAAATAAAAGAAACAAACATTTTATAAACCAAACTAGTTAATGCATTATGTTTCTCAGGTCAAGGTCATACTAATGGTGTGTTTGTTTTTATCTTGACAGCTTAATTTCTACTTCTATAAATGCAGGGAAAAAGGAATTTCTATGTTGGAGAAGGTTGTCAATGCATCTCACTCCAAAGCCACATTTTCATTGGCTTTAATAAAGTTCAAAGGTAGTGGGGGAGAAGAGGAGAGAAAATATTTTCATGAAGGGGTTGATCTCTGTAAGAAAGTTGTACTTCTTGGGCATAGCAGTGCATATGATGAATTAGTATTGTGTGTTGTGTGGGGGTATGGCTTTGTTAGAACTAAGTGAATAGGGCATCTGCTAAAGAGAATACAAACATTTCATAATTATTTCAATTATGATTCTATGAATAAAATTGTACAGGCGTTATGCAAGTGGTTCAATAACCACCCACCAGGGAATGAAATGAAGTTATGTTCAAACATCAGGTGTAGATGACTTGAGACAAGGAAAAATGAGTTTTGCAGATGTAGAAATGAGGCTTTTTGCTCATGTGTTTGTACATACTTGACTTATGAATTGAGGCACACTGGCTAAATGTCCAATCACTTTGCCTTTTTCTTTTGATTGAAAACCCTAGCTTCTTATTACCTTTCTCTATAAGCTATCCAGCTTTTTCATGACCATCATTCACATTTTTCTTGACAATTTATCTTATATTTATGGAACCAAATAAAGCAATTCTAACTCATCCTTTTCTCTCTACATTGCAAGAAAAAATAGTATTTTGATTTCATGACCTCATCTTGGGTTTTTAATCTTACTCAAATAAAATATTTTTTTCTCATCGCAATATGTTTCATACATATTATTTTACACTAGTATTTTCTTCATGATTATTTGAATATTTTTTTATTAATTAAAATCTATTTTTAATTTTAATATGTAAAAATGGAAAATACATTTTACGTTTAAGTCCAGTTAATTAATTAAATTACATAATTAAATATTTATTTATTTAGATAAAATTTGTTAGTTGTTGAAGTGAAGTAGATCAAATTAAAAGTAATATTAGAAAAAAATTACAATCATGTTATAGATGGTGATAAATGAAGAGAGTGATTGCCTAGTTTTGTAATCAAACAATGATTGTCTCTTGCTCAAAACAATGAAATTTGTAAATTTTGGAATCTAAAAATGCTCAAGATAATTTTTATGTTGATTAAAATTAGAATATTTATTCTTATTCTATGCATCATGTTCACAATAGTGAACTTTCTCTATTCTCATAACCTTGATCTCTATTGATTTTTGGATTTTTCTCTATAAATTCTCAAATAAATAGACTTTGAGATAGTGATATCTTTTGTTGCACTCTTTGACTCTTTATTTTCAAATTGGTAGTGTCTAAAAATGCAATGGCATCCATCAAGCTTCAAATCTATGCATGAAGTGTAAAATGATTTCTAGGTTTTTCTCATGCACAAGATGAGTATATGATCATATATTAAGATTTCATGCTTGATTAGGGTGTAAATTCGAAATCATATCATAATTTTACCTATTATTTGATGTACTCTTATAACTATGATTATTATACTTTTACTCTTTGACAATTATATGTGATTACATGCTTATCACTTTTTATTGCTTTATCACATAATAATGATTATAATTATCTCATGATTTATATATTATCAATATCCTCTTTTATGCTCATGCTCAAATTGATATATCTAACAAGGTCGTCCTTGAATTGATTGTGCCTTATAAGGGAAATCATGAAAGTACAAAAGAAAAATAACTCAATAAAATAGGATTATCTAATACAGTCAAAATCCTATGATCTAATTTGATATCCTAATTTCCTTGTACATAAAGATCAATAAAATAAATCATGTAGATAAATAGAATCATGAATGTACATGTAATAATTGAGATGCCCAAAAATGAGAAAAATAACACAATGTAGATTATGAATGAGGATATAGAAGAAATATTGCTTTCATTTAATGAGAAGTTAATAAAGGCACAAATGCTAAAACTATAAAATACAAATAAGGTGATTGGTTAGTAAATGTGTATGACACTGTCATAAATGGTGTAGAATTAATTAATATTGGATTTGACTATGCTTTTAAAATGTCATGAAGTAAACAATAAAAATAAATCATATTTCATTAGTATGTATCATAAGGCATTAGGTGTTCATTGGCTATTAAATTTTTGGCTCCAAGAATCCTAGAGATACTTAATAATAAGCTAATTTAAATATAACTTAGACACAAATGTAAGATTTGTCATTAGAGAAAATACATATAGACATCAAGTGATAAGAAAGAGCACATTTTCTTCTTCTTCTTGAGGTTTTTCTAAATCTAAGAGGGTGTTTCTCTAAGGTCATAAATAGGAAACAAAATCAAATGCAAGATTATAATCCTAACCTTGATAAAATCATTTCCCTTTTTCAATCCTCATTTAATGCAAATGAAAATAATATTGCACATGCAATAAAAGATGAAAAATAATTTATACCACCTCATAGGAATATCCTTAACTTTACATATACGTATGAAAATTGCAAATAAATTTAATAGGGCATATGGAAATTATAATCAACTCTATTCTCACAAAAGATTTGACATAAGTGTTAATTCTAAACCATAAAAAAGGGTAGGCCCAAAAAAATACTCCTAACTTAATGTGAAAAGTATATTTAAATATTTCAAAATGGTGGTGGGAGGATGAGTTATAGTAGAATGATGCCTTGATCACATGGCTAACTAAGTAGAATATCAATCACGATCAATTACATAAGTTCTATTATAGGTTGACATATATGAAAATAAAGTTAAAGTTTCTAGAGTATTCCTTTAAAGATAAAAGTGGAGCACATTGACTTATTAGGACTTGGCATTAATATATTAATTTACCCACCTTAACCAAATTTAGTGATTTTTAATATAAATTATGCTCACTAGAGTGAGAATTAAACAATAATTTTAATAAAAATATACATCATTTTTTAGAAAAAATTTACATCATCCAATTTATAATGCTTAATGGATTGAGTTATATTCTAGACTAAATCTTGACACATGCCTAAATTTTAAGTTGAATTCTCTAGAATATCCATTGTTAAGAGACAAGTGTCAATGATTGGATGACACATTTAATTTTAATCACTCAATATTTATATATTATTAATTAATTAATCTTTAGAAATTTTAGTGATTATCAATATAAGTAATGTTCAATTAGGTGAGATTTCTAAATGATAAATTTAGTAGAAATATAAATATGTAAATATTTATAGATATTTTTGTAGAGAAGGGGGATTCGCTACTCACAAGTTCTCTTCACTCAGAGAGCCTCACGGGGCGAATTTCCCTAAACTACCTCAAGGAACAGTAATGAGAGTTTCAAGATTCGAAAGAGCAGGTCACAGAGATTTTTTGGATAGATTGACAAGCTCTCGGCCAAAGGATGACAGCACAGAATATGGATGACAACGTGGCGTCCTGGCATCCCAGAGGCGCGCTAGCATCTCATATGGACCAGAGAACAAGAATGTCTTAGAAAATGGCTAAATGAATACTTCTACTCTAATTATTGAGGAATTACATAATATGATAAAGTAATAGAAAGTAATAGAAATGAAATAAAGTAAAGTAGAAATGATAAAGACAAGGAGAAGAAAGGAAAGAAGATGCTCAAAACCACGCAAGTGATGAAACCTCCAGCACATGAATTTCTTCAATACCTACATGCATGATATCTGGAGAGAATGTTGGGGCTGTATAGGGGTTTGCCTCAGTCAAACCCCCATTTTGGTGTTCCCACCTCCACGAACAACCAAATAGAAAGAGAGAAGAGAACCGAAATGGAAAAAGTGCATGGTGAAAGAAAAACCCACTCAGAAGTAGAACCTGCACCACCAAGTATGAGTGATAAAAGCAAACCCCTCTCGAGGAGGAGAACCCATATCACAAAAGAGGTGATAAAAGCAATCCCCGCTCGAAGAGGAGAACCTGTATCACAAAGTATAAATGCAATAGGAAGGGGAAGTGAAAAATCCCAAGATGCTCAAAGGTGCAAGCAAGGCTTAGGAAGCCAAGGAGGAAAACAAAGAGAGTTGTAAGAGCCAAGAGTGGTGTAGAGGGTGCTATGAGAATGCAAGAATGTTGTAAAAGCTTGAGAGCTTAAGGCTGATGTAACAAGTAAGGAGAGTTGTGCATGCAAGCAAGATGGGAGAAGAAGAAGTTAGAAGTAGAAGAGTGTTAGAATGAAGCTAGAAGAAGTTAGTGAAAGTTAGAAGATGCAAATGGAGTGAAAAGACTGCTTTTAAGGAGAGAAAAGAAGCTTCTCTAGTTGTTACAAGGTGTTCCCGACCATTACCACCAACAAAAGGTGAAGACAAGTGACTAACATCCTCAAAGATAGTTGTTTGAACATTGAAATGTTGCAAGATGCTAGCACAGTGCACAGACATTCGTGTAGCATGCTAGTGTCCTAACACGTTATGCTACAAAATGACGAGAACAGGAAAAGCCCAAAGTTGATGTAAAGTTGATACGTGAAGGGTAGCTGTTGAAAAGGGGTTTTCAAGAATCCTGAGAGATAAAAGGTTGATGCAAGGGCTAAAATGAGCCTACAAAAGATGCTAAGGGAAGTGGACACTAAAGCGGATGCAAAGATGTATATGAAATTGCGAGGGGTGCAATTTTACCACTATACAATTTTATATCATTTGATATGTGTTAATTAACAACTTAAGTTCTATTATGAGTTCAAGTCCTAATGCATCTAACTTTCAATACTATTTTTTACAATAAGCCTATTTAAGAGACAAATGTCTATAATTGAATGACATGTGTCGGCATACACATTTCCTATTAAGTTTAATTCTACACCATTTATGACATGTGCCATACACATTTACTAACCAATCACCTTATTATCACACATTGCCTTATTTGTATTTTATAGTTTTAGAATTTGGACCTTTATTAATTTATCTTTAAATGGAAGCAATATGCCTTCTATATCCCCATTCATAATCTACATTGTGTTATTTTTCCCATTTTTGGGCATCTCAATTTTTACATGTACATTCATGATTATATCTATCAACGTAATTTATTTTATTGATCTTTATGTACAAGGAAATTAGGATATCAAATTAGATCATAGCATTTTGACTATATTAGATAATCCTATTTTATTGAGTTATTTTTCTTTTGTACTTTCATGATTTCCCTTATAAGGTGCAATCAATTCAAAGAAGGCCTTGTTAGATATATCAATTTGAGCATGAGCATACAAGAGGATATTGATAATATATAAATCATGAGAAAATTATAATCAGATTACATCAAATAAAAGGTAAAAGTATGATATGATTTCAAATTTACACCCTACTCAAGCATGGAATCTTCATATATGATCACACTCATCTAGTGCATGAGAAAAACCTAGAAATCATTTTACACTTCATGCATAGATTTGAAGCTTGATGGATGTTGTTGCATTTTTAGACACTACCAATTTGAGAATAAAGAGTTCAAGAGTGCAACAAAAGATATCACTATCTAAAAGTCTATTTATTTGAGAATTTATAGAGAAAAATCCAAAAATCAATAGAGATCAAGGTTATGAGAATAGAGAAAGTTCACTATTGTGAACATAATGCATAGAATAAAAATAAATATTCTAATTTTAATCAACATAAAAATTGTCTTGAACATTTTTAGATTCCAATATTTACAAATTTCATTGTTTTGAGCAAGAGACAATCATTGTTTGATTACAAAGCTAAGCAATCACTCTCTTCATTTATCACCATCTATAACATGATTGTACTTTTTGTCAAATATTACTTAATTTGATCTTCTTCACTTCAACAACTAACAAATTTTATCTAAATAAATAAATATTTAATTATGTAATTTAATTAATTAACTTAACTTAAACATAAAATTTATTTTCCATTTTTACACATTAAAATTAAAAATAGATTTTAAATGATAACAAAATATTCAAATAATCATGAAGAAAATAATAGTATAAAATAATATGTATGAAACATATTGTGATGAGAAAAATATGTCTTATTTGAGTAAGATTAAAAACCCAAGGTGAAGTCATGAAATCAAAAGACTATTTTTTCTTCAATGCAGAGAGAAAAGGATGAGTTAGAAGTGCTTTATTTTGTTCCATAAATATAAGACAAATGGTCAAGCAAAATTCGTATGATAGTCATGAAAAATCTAGATAGCTTATGCGAAAAGGTAATAAGAAGTTGGGGTTTTTTCTTGTCGATGGGAGGTGGTGGCTCCCACCTATAGGGGATTAGTCTCGTCTTAGTTCACCAGGTATCTAAGATATGGATTGTATGGTTGTTGGACTGGGTCGCGGAACACCTCTAAGAAGAAGATAGGATTTTCAATCAAAAGCAAAAGACAAAGTGATTGGACATTTAGCCAGCATGCCTTGATTTATAAGTCATGTACGTACAAACAAATGAGCAAAAAGCCTCATTTCTGCATCTACAGAACTCATTTTTCCTTGTTTCAGGTCGTCTACAGCTGATGTTGGAACATAATTTCATTTCATTCCCTAGAGAGTGGTCATTGAACCACTTGCATAATGCCTATACAATTTTATTTGTAGAATCATAATTGAAATAATTATCAAATGTTCATATTCACTTTAGTAGATGCCCTGTTCACTCAGTTCTAACAAAGCCATAACCTCACGCAACACACAATACTAATTTAGCATATGCACCGCTAAGCCCAAGAAGTACAACTTTCTTACAGAGATCAACCCCTACGTGAAAATATTTGCTCTCCTCTTTTCCCCCACTATCGTTGAACTTTATTAAAGCCAATGAAAATGTGGCTTTGGAGTGAGATGCATTGACAGCCTTCTCCAACAGAGACATTCCTTTTTCCCTGTGTTGGATGTATAAATTAAGTTGTCAAGACATAAACAAAAACACCATTAGTATTACCTGAGAAACATAATGAATTTAATAGCTTGGTTTATAAAATGTTTGTTGCTTTTATTTTGCCTATGAGTGGAAGTTTAATCAACCAAAATTTGTTTCAATAATTTAATTTTTATTAGGAAGTATGCAATTTTCATACTCAACTGTTTGACTAATACTGATAACATGTTTAATTTTACACTGAAGTGATTGTCAATAGATCAATAAAACCTACAATATGCAATTGGCAAAGGATGAGATCAATAATTTAGTCTTGGCAGGTAAGTTGGTCAACTATAAAATCATATTTATCATATATTGACATTATTGCATATTTAATGATGCAGGAGCATCCCGGGGGATGAGCTATCTGCATCACCCAAAAAGATTTGAATTGTTTATTTCAATTTTGGTTCATTTTTGTTTTGTTCAGATTTTTTTTCATTACATTGGCAATCCATGATATGGTTAGATTGGAAGGAAAACAGATATATGATATTGACAGTGAAAAAGACATTCAATGAGAAAATAATAAATCTTAACATAGATTTAAAGGAAAAAAATGGATTTCTATCATAGAAGAGAAGCGACGCATATATGACATTATGGGAGGATCAAGCCACATTGTGTGGCAGATTTGAATGACAATTAATTCTTTTAAAGGCACAAGAAAAGCCAGTCGTGCCTCATTAATAAGATACCCTATTAATTGGCTAAGCAAGTAATTGGAAACGATTGAATTCTTGTAAAGCCACGAGAGAAATGAAGGGGACATCATTTTTTTGGGAGATAATAAAAATTTTCACATGAGTAATTTTCAAGGAAAGGGGCACGTGGAGAATGCCAAATTGAAACCATAAAATGCAAACTAAAAATATGAACTGTCACACCAGCTTGGAAAAAGAAGACAAAAGAAAAATATATGAAGAGTCGAAAATGAAGGGTCATGCCATAATTTGAAGCCATGGAGGAAAATCATAAAAAGGAAAATGCTTAGAACAAGGCAGGTGAAGTGAAAGGGGTTGCGTAGGAGTAACAAGGAGGGGCACATCATAAAAGGAGTAATTAAAAATTAAAGAGGAGGAGTTGTTTGGAAATTGGTGCAATAGAGGACATAAGGCGCCACACTGGAGGCATAAAGGGGCCACATGGAAACTAGTTGAACTAGGCAGCGAAGGAAGGTAGAGACATTTGTAGACAATAGGAAATTAAGGAAGTTGTGTGGATAGAAGCGATGGAAGAAAAGCTTTCCCAAGCTGCACCTTTAATCGATGGAGAAATGATGTGTGGAATTCAATAAAAAAGTTTGGACAGAAGCAGTATTTGGTGGACGAGATGTCTGGATGAAAGGGAGAATCATGACATTTTCATTGAGAATTGTATTTTTTTTGTAATAAAGAAAAATAATGAGATGAAAGGCTTGTTGAAATTTTGGTCTTGTATAAAATTTGAATTGGACAGAACATTATGAGTTAAATTGTGTTATAGTTGTGGATTGAATTTCAAAACTTCTTGTTGAATTGTGTGTTTGCTGTGAGAGAGGGGAGGTCCTCTACGTCATTTAATTTTTGATAATGACAAATGTTTCCTGTTAAGTTTAATTCATCCACAACTCGAGCTAATAATGACATTTCATGTTAAACCCAACCTAACGCTGATGCAGTAAAGGTAAATTTGGGACATCATTATTTCCCATCCATCCAACTAGACCTGATCATGTCCCTAAAGGAAAGGCTCAAGATTCTTTGGATGAGTAAGATATTTCTTGTAAGTTGGCCTAATAGAATCTAAGATTTTAATGATACAATAAAGCCAAAGTTGGGATGTCATTATTTTCTACTAGGTATTCTACAGAAATATGTTTATTCCATGTGTTAGAATAAAGGTTAGAAAGTAACAATCAAAAGAGGTGTCTTGACTCTAAAGTAGTGTTTTTAATATGTTGATTCTACGGAAGGGTTAGGGTTTGGGTTAGAAAGGTGGCAATCAACAGCGGTGTTCGTATTATGGCTCTATAATTTTAGATTTCATGGTAATTTTATCAAATGTCAAATAATACACAATGCAGAAGATATCAACACCACAACTATTCCTAAGAATGTCCCCTAAGGTAGGGCTGACCTAATCCCTTGATTCTTTTGATCAGTAAGATATTTATTATTAAAGGTGACCTAATCCCTTCCTCAGATCTAAACCCAAGGAGTATGATGATGCATGTTTGTGGTTTAAGTAGGAAATTTTTTTTACTGGGTACACTCAACTATTGTTTTACTAATAACTTCTGTAATAGGGACATTGTGATTTTGAGTCGGCACTTTACATAAATAAACCTATTCTACAGATGTGTTGGGGTTTAGATTATAAGGGTGAAAATCTACAAAGGTCTTAGGGTTTAGGATTTTTTGGAGGGTAAAAATATAAATCTAATAAAATTTTAAACATACTCGAGGTAAAAATGCTTGTAGACAAATAGATCTAAAAATATGAAGGTATTCAGATACCTTGGAATCGAAAAGTACATCACAAAATGAATACAGTATGTGTTCCTGGGCTAGTATACTTTGAGCAAAGTAAAACATGAAAATTTTAATAAGGAAATATGGTCAATATCATTTTAAGATAAATAAGCAGAGAGCGGTGTATATAAAGTTGCCTCTTACTATTCCAAGTGTGTTACAGGCCTCCATGTTTCTGGCATCTGCACATTTTTGGATGAAAGCCATATTCTGTGAAGTGCATAAGGATTCAGAGGCACATTGCAACACTTCTTGCTGGCTTCCTAGCATATTAAACCTCTTGCATCTACATAAATAAAATGAAAAAACTCTTTATAAATGAAAAAACTCTCTTATACATGAAACTATTTTTAAAGAAAAATATATTTCTTACACTAGAAGTGCTCCAAAGAAATCTCTAGAATGGTTTGAAGTGGAGCTAAGTTTACAGAAAATGCAAGTGACCAATTCATCAAGGATCTAGTTAAAATGATTGATTGTAGAATTCTTGCAGCCTTTTACCATCCTAGGACTTTTATGATCATGTTTCAGATCATTATCCCACTTTTCCATTAGATGGGGACAAGACAATATATATCAAGTTTCTCTTCTAGTTCCTCCTCTGGTGTTCAATAACAAAAGTCACATTTAACATTTAGTCCTTTTTATATGCTATGAAATGCTTTCTCCTTTTTTTAATTAAACAAATATTTATCTTATTAAAGATTGGCAGTGTAGTAAATACCTATAATTTCATGGTAAGACTTTTGAATAGGTAAGTTTCCACATTTTAGGTTTCATAAAATTTATTAGTGGTTACAACTTCTTGTTGGAAGATTCTAGAAGAAATTCTATTTAAGGGTGGCTACAACACATAGACAATGCATAGACAGAGGATTTCTAGAAGCAATCTTCACATGACCCATAATTAATATGATAAAAGTTGTTAGAATTTTGAAACAAGCACAAAACCACGAGCTACAAGATCAAACAACAAACAAATACACCTTCCACGCAAGAGATTTGCAAACAAATATGTGCAATATTCATCAACAAGAAAAAATTTATAGAAGAAGCTTTTGAGAAGATATGAAAGCTTCAGATATTCTCTGTGAGTAATTACAATGAGGGTTGAATGCTTATAAGAGCAAAGCCCTAAATGAGAAAGGATCAGATCATGGAAAGTGTCAACATCACATGAGATGAAACATAATGATCTAATATTAACTCAACTAATAAAGCATTCCTAAGTTTAGCTAAAGTGTGTGAGAATAAATTAGACTAATTATTAATTAAAGATTAATTAGTTATTAGTTAATGTATGATAACTCTAACACCCCCCCTTAAGATGAACTTAGGGAGAAGCTAAAAACCCTAAAAAGAATGCATGATGGGTCCCAGAAAACAAGGCCAAGTAAGGTACCCATGTACAAATAGATCTCTATAATGTGGAGAAATAGAGAAAACCTCATGGGAAAAACTCCACTCCAAAAAAAGATGAAAGCCAAGTGAAGGACTGAAGAATCCTCCAAACAAGACAAGGTTATCCCAAAAGATAGGAACAAAGGAACATCCAAAAGCATGAAGAAGCTAAAAACACTATCAAAGAATGACTATTGTAATACTGAAGGAAGAACCTCCTCTCAAACATCTAATGATCAAGATCTAGAAGACATGAATCTGTATGAGTACCCCCAACGACACTACTCGAATAAGATGGAAAACAAAGGAAAACACCTGGAACTTGAAGATACAGATGGAAAAGGTACCAAAAATCTGAAGAACTGATCATGAGAAAATGGAAGGTCACCTCCAAAAATAGGAATGCAAGAGTGTCCATATGGTAAGTGCTCCTCTCACCGAAATGCATAGGTAACCAGTTGCTGCATTCGCCTAGTACATAGGAAAAATAATGTATACATAGGTCACTCCAACGTGAAACCAAGGAAGTATTAGCACCAGCAGTAGAAACCCCCCCATAATACTGAAAAGGGAGAGGCATTCAACAGGTACACTTAAACTGAATGCCAAAATGTAGTGTGTGAAGATGAACCAAGAACATCTGAATGTCCAAACATGAAAGTACAAGAAAATATAAAGGATGTGAAAAAAAAAGTTACACTCACATGAGAAAGGTATAAAGGAAAACAAAGGAAAACATCAACCCCCATGGCACTTTATATCATAGTGCGAGTACAATAAGGCACAAAGTGATGTGCAAGATCCCATAATATAGGTGCAATATAGAGGCACTTTATCTCAGTGTGTTTACAAAAGAGAACATGCATGAAAAAGATGTCTATAATACCCAAATAGGACAAAATAGTAGAAATACATATATAACTGCCAACAATGAGTCATCCCATACAAACGACAAGTTTCTAGGAGCTAAAACATCCAAGTAACTCACCATAGTGCAAAAACACAAAAATCTAAATAAAATGTACCTGGAGAACAATATGGAAAAATTGCATGGATGGAACTGAAGAGCTCTAAAAGACGGTTACAACGCTGCTGAGATTGCAAAAAATGAAGAAACTGGTCAAAATTTACGAGCTCGGGACTGAAAATAACACCTCTGAATTCAATAGGTTGTAGAATGCACCATCAGAAAAATAAAGAAATGAGACCCACACCACTAGAAATTTGACAGAATCAGCTTTCTAATGATATTTCGTTTTCCAAAAAATGATATCGTATGCTCAAGTTATGGCCAAATAAAAAAACACCCCTTTTAAGGCACAAAGGGGGTCAAAGGGGGCCATGTGCAACAGTCTATACCACTGATGTCAGAGGAATATTCCCAGAATACTCCTTATTTCCACTAAAAAAAATATGGTCTTAGAGGAAAAAAAATGACTGACGGTAAACAGTGTGTGATAGAATATTCTGAAAAAGATCCCCCGCATTGGAAAAACGTCGCCGCCGGTAGAAAAATATTTGTCTCCGAGAAAAGGAATAACACCAGAAGAAAATTATCTGAATGGGAAAAAAATGTCGACGGTTGGTAGAAAGCAGGGATGGGAGGTGGGCCACTGGTTGTACGGGTCCGTAGGGGCCTGCGCAAGCAGGTACCCTGCGGGTACATCTTGAAAAACATGCCCGCCTTTAAAAATAAATTGCCCCCAAACAAAAAATTATGCCCGTCAAACAAACAAAAACCGTCTTTTTGACTTTTATATATAGTTTTTTTTTAATAAATTTCAAAAAGTAGAAATTTATAAAAAGACATGTCGAGCTATTTTTTTACGATTTTTTTTTTCGAATGACATTTTGGGGAGGTCATACGGCTTCCCTGGTAAAAAAATTTTGCCTCAAATGTCAACTTCACCAAATTTGATGATTTGACAAGCGATCTTAAGGTATTTGGGCCTTCTGAGTGCGATGGTGATGTCTATTTTGGCTCAAAATGCACCAAAATTGCAGCTACCCTCTGGATCTGGAAACAAAGGAATCACTTCAAAACCTCATAGATCTAGCATCAGGAATCGAAATTAGGAAAAACAAAAGCCAAATTTGACTTTTTCAATAGCTCTAGATCCAATGGTGAGGTCCTTTTCACAAAAAAATGCTTTGAAAGATGCCCACCTCCAAAATTTGCAAAAAAAAGGAAAGGGGATTCAGATCTGAAGCCTGCAACCCTCGTTGAAGAAGAAAACATCATAAATCGAGAAGGGGTTCGTTGAATCCATGCTCTGATACCATGTTAGAATTGTGAAACAAGCACAAAACCACGAGCCATAGGATCAAACAACAAACAAAGTCACCTTCCACACAAGAGATCTACAAACACATATGTACAATATTCATCAACAAGAAAAAATTTACAGAAGAAGCTTTCAAGAAGATATGAAAGCTTCAGATATTCTCCATGAGTAATTACAATGAGGGTTGAATGCCTATAAGAGAAAAGCCCTAAATGAGAAAGGATCAGATCATGACAAGTGTCAACATCACATGAGATGAGACATAATGATCTAATATTAACTCAACTAATAAAGAATTCCTAAGTTTAGCTAAAGTGTGTGAGAAGAAATTAGACTAATAATTAATTAAAGATTAATTAATTATTAGCTAATGTATGATAACTCTAACCAAAGTGATATTTTTAGATTTAGTAAAAAATATATTTTCATATTTAAGGGTGGCTACAACACGTAGGCAACACATAGATAGAGGATTCCTAGAAGCAATCTTCACATGACCCATAATTAATATGATAAAAGTGATCTTTACAGATTTAATAAAAACAAATCTTGTATTTAAGGGTAGGGTGGCTAGAATGTGTAGATAGAGCACTCCTAGAAGCAATCTTCACATGACCCATAATTAATATGATAAAAGTGATTTGTTTTCATATTTAAATTTTATTACACCTGCATGTGTTATAAATAGCATCAAATGATCTCGGGTCATTACCCATATACATAAAAATGAAAACATAGGAAAAAATTATTTTAAAAAATAATAAATATATATTAAAATAATTATTAAATAATTTGTACTTATAGAAATTCTTAAATAACTAAAAAAATTATAGAATAAATCTTAAATAAACAAAATAACTCTTAATTATTGAAGGTGAAGATAGAGGACTGCATGTATCGAAGGTCTTCTTTTGCCGCTAACGGGTATTTTTCAAATTTTTATGGTCATTTTGTGCAGCCTTTAGGGTTTCATGGTGCTAATCGGGGTCATAGGAGTGCTTTTCCTTTTCATAAGGGTTAAGATCCCATTAGATCTGCTCGTGGCTTTAAAGGAAAATCTTTTTCTTCAACGAAAAAGAGCTTCCCTAATCCATTTAAGGGTTTTCAATGTTCTTTTGCTCCTCCTTGGTGTTCCAATGGCATTTAGTGGCCTCGTTTTGTGGAAAATTCCCCTTTTTAGTCTCGGCGTTACGAGAAATCACTTATTCATGATAAACAACCTCATTTTGATTTATTTGTGTCAAATTCAGAATAAAGTGGTCATGCATCTTCCCATACCAAGAGCTGGTCTAAGGTTGTCAAAGGATCTCGTATTCTAACAACTTTCCCAAATAACATTTCTCTCACTTTTGGAGCTTCCTTCGATCCAAATCCTTCCTTTGCGTGCCCTGCTACTTTTCCAAACAACATTCCCATCTCTTTCCCTAAATCCTCTATTTCTAAGCAACCTCCTTTGACGTTTCCAAATGATATTATCATTAACAAGAGGGATTTGGATCCAAAGGTTAATGGTGTTGTTGACTCTATGTGTAATGGGCAGACTAAACCTCACTTTTCTCAGAGGGAGTTCAATGGTCCCGGTCATATTGGCAAGGTTTGGGTTCCTAAGCAATGAAAGAATCCATCTACTGGCTCGAGTCAATGCCACACTTATGGATGCAAAGTTGCAGTTGCAAATCAAGGATCTCAAGGATGTGACCCTCATTTGTAAGTTTTGGAACAGCACTCTAGATCTAGCTTTTTTACAAAGTTGGATTTTTCAAACTTTGGATGGATCTATTCAAGTTTTCTTTTTAGATAAGGGGGAGGGGTTTCTTGTGGTGTTGTTTTCTAATAAATATTTAAGGAATGTTGTTTATACAAAAAAAGTCTTGGATTTGTGAGGGCCATGGTCTTTTTTCTACCTTATGGTCTCCAAAATTTTGTCCTTCTCAATCCATGGTCAAATTTATTCCATTTTGGGTTCAGCTACAAGGGTTACCATTGGAGTACATAGAGTCCCAAATTATTGAAACTCTTGGTAATCAATTAGGCATTTCTTTGCATCAAGACTTGCAGTTCTTTTCAAACCCATCATTGCCAATTAGGTTATGCCTTCCAGTTGACATCACAAAAAACTTCCAGTAGTTATTAATATCAAATCAATTTATGGTTTGTGGAAACAGAAGGTGGTTTTTGAGGACCCCCAGCAAATATGCTTTCAATGTCATCTCTCGGTTCATCCTTCAAGAAAGTGTATGATGGGTTTGGCAATAAACATGGATGTGGCAGGGGATTCATCCAAAGATCCTTGTTATTCCATGAATAGCATATATATTGTTCCTCTTTATAATCATGACAAGGATTTTGTGGAAAATTTTGATTTCAATTTTTTGTTCAAAGTTTTTGATACATGTTACAAGTGGTCTTTGAATTTCATTGCTCTAAGCACTCACTTTAAGGACAAAAGGTCTTCTAGTAATGTATTACAAAAGTGGGGGACCTAAAATTTTATTGCTTTAGATTCATTTGGGGGCTCTTTTTGTAGTTCTTTATCATTGGGGGAAGATGAATATGAGAAAAAATTCTCTTTAGATGGATAAGTATGTATTCATGAGAGTTCTACTTTACTTTTGAATAGCAAGTTCACATTTTCAATTCCTGAAAGAAAAGAAAAAAAAATCTGTGAATGTCAGTAGGTTTTCGGTTTCACCTCTTAAACCTATTTCGATTTCTTTTGAGCCTAGTTGGGAGAACATTGTGATGTCTCCCATTACTATGTTTCTTCATTCTCTCAGCTTGTTGGTCCCAGACTGTAAATTTGTTAGTTTCCAACAGTTGACCAGTGTGCTTCAATGATAACTCTAGGAGTGGAAAATCAATTTGATGATTTGTTAAAGGTTTTTGATAACCAAGAGGAGGTGGGTACTTATTCCTTGCAGCCTCATCAAGGGTTTGAAGGTTCCATTGATCATTCATCTAATCTGCCTTCTGATGTGGACCTTGAAAAATTTGTTGATGAAGCTTTATTTTCTGTTGGTGATTAGATGATAGATGATATTACCTTAGAGATTTTTGGTGAAGGGGATTTATCATATGGGTTAGGTTATTTTTCAATATCCCAGTCTCCATTGTCAACTATTTCAAGTAAAAAATATCCTACCAATAGGGGACGAAAATCTTTAGCTACCAAGTTGAAGAGGAAATTGAGGCATACATTCAGTCAACATTAGATGGTATAATGATTGGAGGCAAGAAACAAAAAAAGGCCAAGGAGAGCATGTTGCTCTCCTAATATGTAATGAGGATAATATCCTAGAATTTTAGGGGCATAAATGCCCCCAGGTGACAAAAGGGCCCAAGTCAAGCATCAACTAGATGCTTGTGGGGCATATGTAGTCGTCCTTCAAGAAACTAAAACTTCAGTTGAGACTTTTGAGTCTATTAGTAAGAAGTGGAATGAATGGAAATCTTTCCATTCTCCATCTCATGGAGCTTCAGGTGGTATGATTACTCTATGGAATGCTAATTCAGTTAGCATTAGCATGGTTACTTGTGAGCATAACTGGCAGTTAATGTGTATTAAGCACTTTGATTTATCATTTTGGTTGATAAATGTTTATGCTCCAAATAGTACTCCTGGCAAGAAATCATTGTGGGAGAACTTGAAATATAAATTGGATATGTTGGGTCAAGATAAATTCGTCTTATTAGGTGATTTCAATGCTATAACAAGTTTATTAGAGAAAAAAGGAGGTATTTGTCCCCAAGAAAAAGATATGGAATATTTTGCTGCTTTTTATTCAAGATAATGCCTTGGTTGATGTAATTCCCTCAAATGGGAGGTTTACTTCGACAAATAGGAGGAAAAATTTCCTTCAAATTGCGGAAAGGTTAGATAGGTTTCTAACCTCTCGAAATTGGTTTTTAAGTAGTGTTGATTTAACATCTGAAATTTTTCCCTTTGTTGCCTTAGATCATTTTTCTATTTCATTAGATTTGATATCAAAAAAAATAAAGGAAAAATTTCAATCTTCATTTAAGTTTGAGGCCATGTGGTTTAGGCATCCACAACTTATCAATTTGACAAGACAATGGTGGTTGAATGCACCTTTCTGGCATGGTTCAAGAATGTTTAAGTTAATTAAAAAGTTGGATCATGTTAAGCAACATTTAAAAGCTTGGAATCAGCAAGTGTTGAAGAATATCTTTGTGCAGAAAGAGTTGGTTTACAAAAGACTTGTAGAGGTAAATGAAAACATCATTGCTAATGGTCTTGATAGTGTTTTATTTTTTGAGCAGAATAAACTTCAAGAGGAATGGAAGGAATTTTTGGTGAGAGAGGAAGTCTATTGGGGGCAGAAATCAAGGGAATTGTGGCTAAAAGATGGTGATAGGAACATAAAAAAAATTCATAGTTCAGCTCAAATCAAGAAAGCAAAGAGTAATATATTCACAATTCAGGATAGTGTGTCAGGTGCTTTGCTCACAAAAGAAGAAGATATATAGAATGAAGGCATCAAGTTTTTTTCATCCTTGTTGGCTGCCAATAAGGATGACAATGTACAGTTGGGAAGGGAAAGAGAAGAACTTCTTTAGGGCATTCCTAAGCTAGTTTCTCAAGTAGATAATGATAGGTTGTTGACTCCATTCTCTTTAAATGAAGTTAAAGAAGTGGTATTCTCTATGTCTCCTGATAAAGCCCCTGGTCTTGATGGATTTACTGCAATCTTTTATCAAAAATGTTGGGACTTTGTTGGGTATGATATTCTAAATGCTTTGGAGGAGTCAAGAAAATTAGGTGGTATGTTGAAGAAGTTCAATGTTACAAATATTGTTATCATTCCTAAAATAGCTTCTCCAAATACTTTCTCTAATTTTTGGCCTATTTCTCTCTGTAACACCATATATAATTTTTCCTAAAGTTATCTATCTTCGGTTACATCCTCTTGTCTCTACATTTATTTTAGAAGAGCAGGGTGGTTTTGTGCCTAGTAGAGAAACAACAAAAGGAGTAATTGTTTCCCATGAAGTGTTACATTTGATTGTTGTAAATAAAATGTCTTCCATGATAATAAAGCTTGATATGCAAAAGGCATATGACAAGGTTGACTAGTACTTTCTGAAGCAAGTGTTATTGAAGTTTGGTTTTTCTCTAAAGTGGTTTAAGTGGATTATGGTTTGCTTATCAGGTGCTAAGTTCTTTATTTTGTTAAATGGGTCAGCAGTTGGCTTCTTTGGTTCATCTCAAGGGGTTTGACAAGGTGATCCACTTTCACCTTTTTTATTTATCATATTAGAAAAAGCTTTGAGAAAGTCAATTCATAAAGCTCATGAATAGGGTTTCATTTAGGGAATTTGCATTCCAAATACAAACATTGCAGTAACACACTCTCTCTTTGCTAATGATACATTGCTTTTTGGAAAAGTTGTAGTATCAGAAGCTTTGCATATAAATTTTGTGTTGAATAAATATACTAGAGCTTCGTGCCAACGAGTTACAAATGAAGGTAAGTCAAAAGTATATGTGTTCAATACAAAATTTGTTGTTGAAAAATGCATTGTGAAGTTGTTAGGATTTCAACACACACAGTTGCCTTGCAAATATCTTGGTATTCTTTTCTTTTCAGGCCATAATAAGATTTCTTATTGGCAAAAGATCATTCAGTGTATTCAAGCTAAAATTCTATCTTGGAAAGGGAGATGGTTATCACTCATAGGGATAATATTGTTGGTAAAAACTTTGTTATCCACGATACCAAATTATTATATGTCGGTTTTAAAAGCTCCTAGGACCATCATTCTTCAAATTCAAAATTTGATAAGAAAGTTTCTATGGTTTGGTAATTTGGATAGCAAAACGAAAATTTTCTTAATCTCCTTGGAAACCATGTGTTTGGAGAAACTAAAAGGGGGAGGAGGTCTACATAATTTTATTGAAAGGAATTTGGCATTGGAAGCTTAAATGGTTTGGTGTATGTACACAAAATTTTTTTTTTTAAATGGTGTTGTCTTATGCAACATAAGTATTTGGATAATATGTGTGCTTCGAGAATTTTTATAGTATGAAATCGGCCTTCAGGTTCAGTAATGTGGAACTTTCTAGTTTCTTGTAGAAAAATCATTTTACCTCATTTAACTTGGGAGGTAAATGATGGCAATGAAGCTCTATTCTAGAAGGATTCATGGAACAGGTATCTGATATTAATTGGTTTACAAAATTTTGAGAATACTACAAATCATTTATCTCAAAGGTAGGGTTCAAAGGTCAAAGACTATGTTCAACAAGTGGATCCATTGATGGGGAAAGTTAAATGGAAAGATTTTACAAATGAGAAAATTGATAATGTTCATAAAATTCATATATTTGCTTTGCTTCAGGAAAGAGCAGTTTATTTCTCTTCAACTTCTGATAGGTTAATTTGGTCAAAATAAAAATCAAGTTGTTATACGGTGAAAGAAGGATACAAATAAATGTCTCAAGCAGTTGTTCATTTAGTAGAACAAAGAGCATATTCATTCTACTGGAATTCAAAAATTTTACCTAAAGCAGGTTGTTTCTCATGGTTAGCAATCAAAAATAAAATTCTTACAAGTGATAAGCTGACTAAACTTGGGATTGTGCAACCTTTTAAATGTGTGATATGTGAAATTGAGTTGGAAGACATCAATCATCTTCTTCTTTCATGTCCAATTGCTCAGGTATGTTGGTGTTTTGTAGTAGCTAAAATGAATTGGCACTCACATTTACCAAATACTCTTTGGAAACTATTTTCTAGCTGGCTAGAGTACTACAAAAGTTCTTTTTTTACATGTATTTGGTGTATTAAATTCCATCTTCAGTTGTTTGGGCTATTTGGTGGGAAAGAAACAAATGCATCTTCAGGAAAGAGAAGTTAAACATTGGTCAAGTTCTACTATTGTTAGAACAATCCATATCTAAAATTGTAAATGGGTATGTGCATAAAAATAAACATGTGGGTCGCTTTTCACTAATTGGGATTCAAAGTTAATGAAACCATGGCCACTTCTTTCTTTTCCTTTCAAAGGGAACCTTCATCAACTAGATCACAAAGTAGATAGAGCTTCTATATCTTGGAAGCCTCCTCCACCTAGTTTTTTTAAGTTAAATATAGATGGTGCTTCAAGGGGAAACCTAGGAGTATCTAGAGCAGGGGTGGTTATAAGGGATTCTAAAGAGTTAGTATTATGTGCTAAGACCTTCAAGCTGAATTATGGAACTAATAATGAAGTTAAGGCTCATGCTTTGCTGCAAGGATTAAAGTTAGTTGTCAGTTTCAAACTTACTAGGGTCCAAGTAGAAGGAGATTCTTTGATTTTGATAAATGCTTTTCGGGATCGAAGGATTCAAAACTGGAAGCTGGGGTATATTGTCAAACAGATTTGGTCACTGCTTGATAAGGTAGGAAATCATCAAATTCTTCATACCTATAGAGAAGGTAATGTCATGGTAGATTTTTTCGAAAATTGATGAAGTTACTCTTATTGTTGAAATGGGTAATATGCATCATAAGTTAGAAGAGTTAGTGTCAAAAGAGGAAAGGAAATGCAGCTTCCACTGACCAATGTAGCTTCTGCTAAAAGTGTTGTGTCATTGTCTTATTCAAAAATGTTGAATCTCCAATATGTAACAGGGGAAGTAAGTGTTGTTGGTAGCTATCCAAGTCTTTGAATAAGTCTTTGAATGTGGTCAAGTCTAAATTTGCATGTGTGATTCTATTGTGGCAATTTGAATGTTCGTCCAAGTTAGCATTTATTTGTTAATTCAAATAAGGAAATGATGTTATTAACTGAGTTGGCAAATAAACACATGGTATTATTTGTGTTGATGAGATCAAGTACACACTATCAGAGTGTCTTCATTGCTATCACATGTTAAAGCTCAGCCTCGTATGCTTGTTAGATGGCTTCGCTTGGGTCTTCACATTTTTTTATGAGTATAGGTTGGTACCCTACGCCAACAAAATTGTAAGGTTGGAGGCTTCGCATGTGTGGAGTTCAATTATGATTTAATTGGCTGGTACATGGGATTACCAGAGAATAATTCTTCAAGGTAAAGCAAAAATATTGCGCAGAGATGTAGCTTGAAAGCATGACACAAGCCAACTGGTATGAAATATTTATGTAATTTCTTATGTTATGTGTAGGTACAGGTGTCTGTGTATTGACAAATTTTTAATCATCTTGTATATGTGTAAGACAAAAGATGGATTTCTTAAATTTAGTGGTGGTGGCTTCGCTAAGTTTAGAACTTCTAGTTTTGTTATTTTGCTTGCATTGCTAAATGTTGCTCAGCTAAAAAAGATTTATCAAAACTCAAAACTTGTACTGTAATGAGTATGTTGTCATTTTTTTGAACGCTTTGTAAAAATTATGATTTCATTTCTACTCTTCATGAGTAATATTTATCTCCTACATCACACAAAACTAAATAAACAAGTTTTTGGGTCTATGTGGCAAGGAAAAAGTGGCATCTTTTTGTATGTTGCAACAGGAAAGTTCAAGCAATGGGGACCTATGGGTTCCAACGGTTATAAATGTGCATAGGGTATGGAGTTCTTTCCCCGTAACTATCGTATTTCCATTCCTGTTAATCAATGGGAAATGCCCATTTTTTAGGAGATTAGAGATGCTGAGCTGCAATTGGTGTTTAAAGATCACTGTTCAATCTTTACAAAGCATATAAAAAGGGTTGTTGGTGTCAAAATTTTGGAGCCTGAAGAAAAAAGGTTGATTTATCCTTCTCAATTGTTACAAATTTTTATATCTAATATTATGGACTTGTTACAAGATGTTAGGGTAGTGGAGTCTATCACAAACAAAGTTGTAAATGAGGAGTACTTGCAAAATGGAATTCTTTACAAAGCCTATCAAATTCATGATTTCTGGAAAGGTCATGGATACGTAGGAGGGTTTCTCCTAGGCACTTCCCACTTCATAGAATAGATTTTCAAAAATTATATATTGCAATTAACAAAAGTCTGTCTCTACAAAATTCAAGCTTCATGCTAAATGTGCTCAAGAATTATGCTTGGGGGTTTGCTCCTAAGTTTTTCGACAAAGTAAAGGATAAATCTCATGTCATTTTTGTGCTCCTCACACATGACTATGAGCTTCCAATGTCAGAATCTTGCCAAGCTCAAGTGCAATCAGTTGTGATTAATCATCATCAGCCTGTGGGTGTTCAGTTTGAGGAAGAAACTTAAGTGGAAAGTGGTCAACTTTTGTGTATCTGAGTTGGTCAGGAAATTGGTAAAGAAGAAATCCACACGGTGGGGGTTCAAAATGAGTGTGTATTAGCAGAGGTGAATGTGCAACCAGTGGGTGTTCATTTTCAGTTTTTGAGTGCTCCTATTGCTAGTGTTTTCAACTTCAATGAATTGCCACAGGGTCATTTTATGGAAAGTTTTGTTGTGGAAGAGCATGGTGTTCTTTTTTTGCATGTGGGTGTTCAAAATATTGGTGAATCTTCTTGTAACCTAGTTCAGTTGGTGGTTCAATGCTATAGGGAAGAGTATGGAGACCATATCCAGATGTAGGGTATTCAAAATATTGGTGGGCCTAAGGTCAACAATTTCCTGTCTGTATCTATTGTTGAAGAGGAGCAGTTTGTTGGCAAGATAGAAGAGGTTCAAGATGAAAATGATCAGCCAATACAGATGGAGATTGAATAGCTAAATGGTTATAATGGTTTTTTTTTTTTTAACTAATAGGTTGTATGATCAAATACAAGTATTTTTGGTTTCAGTTGGTAATTTAGTGGTCAAGAGTGCCTAGTAAGTTTATCTGGATATTAGGATATTTGGTCAAAAGTGCTTAGAAATTGTATCTAGATGGTTAGGCCTAAGTTTTTTGGGTTGTTTTACAAGTCTATGGTGATGCAAATATATCTGTAATAGTCAACTCAAGACAATATGTCTTCAGAAAAAAAACATATCATCTATTGTAAATTTTAAATATTATTATAAATATATATACAGGCAATATTCCTTTTGCTTAAAAAAATAAAATAAAATAAATATTTTTAGATAGATATATTTAAGATAATATATTTGTAAATCTATATATAAAAACATCTTCTTATTCATTTATTTATATAATCTTTATATATATATATATATATATATATATTTAAACACATTATATATATGTATATAAATGAGATGAATAAATTATATAAAAAATGGTGGATTAGATTAGATGAGAGAATAAAAATGTATTTTAAGGTAAAACAAAATAACTCTATAGTAAATAAAATAAATTATTTTTGTATCAATAGACTACATATTTAGAAAGGCTCAAGCCCTAGTATATAAAATAAGAGATAAATAAATAGATAGCTAAATGAGACCTAAAAATAGACATTCTATCAAAAATACATTACAATCATAAAGAGCAATGCAAACAAGAGTTAACAAATATATATCTTATTAAGGATTCATGGTATAGTAAAATTCCAAAATTTTAATGGGTACAACTTTTAAATAGATAAGTGTCCATGTTGGAGGATTCTTAGAAGTAATTTCATGGACATCCAATTTCAAATTTTTAGTGGCTACAACACATAAATAGAAGATTCCTCGATGCAATCTTCATATGACTAATTAATATGATAAAAGTGATCTTTATAATTGTGTTATACAATGACATTAAATAGTCAAGTATGTGATTACCCATATAAAAAAAAGTCAAAACATACTAAGCATGAAATTAAAAGAATAAGATAAAATTTGTATTTCATAAATATTTGTAAATATACCAAAATAATTCTTAAATAATTGTAAAGTAAAAGTAATTCTTAGGTACAGGGTTACGTGGAAGGTTTGTTTCCTAGGCACTTTTTGTTGCATCAAAAAACATTCCCTAAGTTCTTTGTAGCAATAAACAAATCACTTTCTCAAAGAAATTCAAGTCTCATGTTGATTGCTCTTAGAAGGTATGCTTCTGAGTTTGATGTTGAATTAGCACAAAAAGTAAAGGTTACTGTGCAGGCTATCATGGTGCTTTTGGGTCATGTTCATGATCCACCTCTACCATGTCAGATGTCTGAGATAAAAGATGAAAATAGCACCCACCTCCTGATTGTTTCTCAAATGGTTGCGGAAGAACAAGTGCAGTAGGTAAATTTGCCTGGGAATAGAGGGTTTAACCTTAATGTTAGCCCAGAAATTCATCCTGAAGAAGACATAATGGCTGAAGAACAGGGAGAAAATGATATCCCTGTAATGATCGAGGAATAGTTTGTTTGATGGTGCTCAAATTTTTGCCTATTTTGTAAAAGATATGAAGGGATTTTGCTAGAAGATCTATTATGCAAAAGATATATGAAGGGATTTAGTTCGAAGGTCTATTTTGCAAAAGATATCTAAAGGAATATCACTCGAAGATGGAAATAGTCAACTAAAGGTGTAGTGTGCTTGAAGAAGGAATGTGTTGGCTCAAGTGGTTTTTTGATCAAACATGGAATATGGTGATGGACAGTGTTAATTCAAGTAGTCTTCTGATCAAATCTTACAAGTTTTCAAGATATAAAACTTATTGCAGTATATGTAAATAAAGGAAAAGGATAATATTGGTATGCACTAGGAAAAGAAATATAGGGTTGTGGATACAAGGTATTTGCAGCATATGTAATCAAATGAAGTTGCTGCTATGGATATGTTTTAAGATTATAAATAGGGGAGGACTATAGTCTGATGTCAAATGATCATGTGAAATTTTTGTTATATCAATATAAATATATATAGGCATTAGCCTTTTGATCATAAAAAAAAAAGGTAATTCTTAGGTAATCAAAACAACTTTTTAAATAAATAGATATAATTTTTTTTAGATAGAGGATGAATAAACATAAAAAAATTAGATAAAGGATAAATAAATTATATGAAAATGTGTGGATTATATTAGAAGAGAGAATAAATATATACTTCAATGTAAAATAAAATAACCTTGAATAAATAAAATAAATATATTTATATCAAGGTTCATATCCTTTATATTAATTATATAAAATAAGAGAATAAATAAAATAAATATGTTTTTATCTTTAAACTACTATTTAAGGGTTCACACCTTTTATATTAAGTATATAAAATATAAAATAGATATTCTAAGGATTTGGGATTGTATGAGTATTCAAGTCACCTATAGTAGAAAGAGATATCATATATTTGATTATAGCCTAAAATGAAGGCCTTGGGATACACCATTTATAAGAATAGCAATAAATATTCTTTATGAGTTTTGAAGTAACTAACATAAAAAAATTCTACTAGCATGTAAATGACTCTCCATTCAATTTGAAGAATGTGATCCATCATTTCATGTAGGTTAAATAGGACCTTAAAACATAACTCAAGTTGAACCTATATTATCCTCATGAACCATGCAATGACATAACATCCATAACTAATAGAAACACCTATCACATTGATCTCTAAATGATTAATAAAAATGATCAGCCATTGGTCAATATAGTTTGATTCTCCACTTCAAAAAAAAACATTAAAATGGAAGTACAAGCAGCTAAAATATTTTAGGTGCTAACATATACTTGAATAGTTTGAGTTTGTATGGTGATAAATGGCCATGGGAACATTGGAAATTCATGTTTGCGAACAATGGTTTGCATTTATTCATGTGGGTCATAGAAGCATGTATTTATGTACCTTGTAATTTTTCTTTTTTAAGGTAGTCTTGAAGCATAATTAATGAGAAAATTCATTGTAAGATAAATATTAGAGGATGACCCCATTAGGTGGACATATGTCACTAGCTAATTAGTTGAAAATTCATACCATTTGGCCAAAATATTAATAAGAGTACATCATGAGAAAATAGTAAACCACTAATATATTTAAAAATAAAACTATAAACAATCCATATATGATGAGCATGTATTACAAGCTTGAAATTAAATATTTACCACTCCATAAAGATCAATGTAAGAGAGGTTTTTTATCTAATAGTGTGTAAAAATCACATCAACTATGAATTTTATAGATAAATTGGCCACTATGTACCACCACTATAGCACAAACCATACTAACATGAATTGGGCCCACTACTATAGGATATACATGATGGGTACCTATTTTCTTGTGATTTTATGTGAGCTTCACATATTAAAAAGGAATCGACAGGAAAGGGTTAGGGGCCCACCGCCATATATAATCTTATAGAAAGAGAAAATTCCACCTAAATCCATGAATTGAATTGATCCTGTAGATATAAATAAGAATTAATCAAATTGGAGACAATAAAATTATAGGAAACAAGGAGACATTATTTAAAGGTTAGCACTTAGTGGTCAATTAAAGTTGAATTCTCACACATAATAGCTATCAAAAATAGTGGATTCACTATGAATAAGGTAGAGACACATGTAACAATGAGAAACTGAGAACTAAGAAAGAATTAGGATACAACCAAGTGTGGGGAACATGGACCATAATGGGTGAAGCGTAGGTAGTAGACAAAAAAAAATACTACTTGGGTTGGTTGTGTTTTTTGCATTGAGATAGACAATTATTAATGGGTGGACATGAGTGAAAGGAAAATAACATGTGGTTCAAGGTACAACTTATATCAATCATTGCAAGTCAACCTAAATTATAAAAATTATAATATAAGGGATTTTTTAGGTAGATAGACATGAATAATTTATAAATTCCAAGAATAGTATTTGTGAATGGATACCTAGGGTTTGAACACGTTATAAATCACCATGGATTTACTAATCAGCTCTAAAATAGAACAATATCACATAGGAAAAAGATATGGGAGAACCATGTGGGCCCTACAAACATAAAATGCTTCCCCTAAAATTATAGATAGAACTTGTGGGAGGAAAAACCACATGGTAAACCAAAATAAGAGGTTCTAAAACCACTTGTATAAACCCACACCTCTTTCTTGGAAGACCAAGAGTCATGATAAAATATTAAATAAAATGCACAAGGCTTCGACATGGGTGTTTAACCCATAGCCACTTACACTTCTTCCCTTTAGGATGATTTGGTGACTTTTCAACTTCCAAATGGAACACTAATGGACAATTATTTCCCTCCAAAATTAGATGCCCACTCAAGACCTTTCACAGTCCCAATGTGGATGCCTAGGAGGGAGAATTTTTCCCATAGTGATGTGTAACCTACATCTACATTAAATTCTATCTTGAAAATATAATTACAATTATTTTAATAACAAATGGATTTCTCTCATGTCCCCTAGGACACTTTCCAAGAAACATGGAGACATATAAATGACATAGGTTTTCAATGTTAATGTCACCTAACCTAAAATTATCCCACTTGATATTAGACATTTCAGTTGCATCCAAGGGATATAACTAATAAACTACGTATAATGATCAAGGCCCATGGCCTTCTTGCACCAAGAGAACTTATCACTAGTCACTGGTTTCATAATAGAATCTGCAACATTGTCCAAAGTGTCAAACTTATCAATCAAGACCTTACCAAATTCTCAACTATTCTCACACAATGTGATACTAAACATCAACATCCTTAGTATGAGTCAAGGATAACTTTAAAAAAACCCTCCCTTCAAAAAAGGTGTAAGAATTTGGTGAATCTTGTATACTTCCCAAAAAATTATTAATTGTATTGGCAATTTTTTTCTTTTTTTGGGAAAAAATAATAATCTCAATTTGGCGAATCTTTTATAATCACTATAAGTCTGTAGAAAATCCTAGTGAATTATATATTTTTTTAAAACCAATAAAATACTTTCATTAGCGATTAAAACCTATTTTTAAACCAATAAAATATTTTCATTAGCGAATTAAACCTGTTTTAAAACCAAAAAAAATATTTTGTGGGAAAATTAAACTTGTTTTCAAACCAAAAAATATTTAAACCTTCAACCCTCTACCTTATACATTAAACCCTCAACCCTATACCCTAAACCATCAACCCTTCACCTTAAACCCTCTACCATCTACCATATACATTAAACCCTCAACCCTAATCCCTCAACCTTATATACCTTAAACCCTTAGTCTCTCAACCCTCAACCTTCAACCCTCAACCCTTCAACCCTCAACCCTTCAACCCTTCAACCCTCAAAACCCTTAAACCCTAATCCCCTCA
Source organism: Sequoia sempervirens (assembly GCA_007258455.2). Classification (NCBI taxonomy): domain Eukaryota; kingdom Viridiplantae; phylum Streptophyta; class Pinopsida; order Cupressales; family Cupressaceae; genus Sequoia; species Sequoia sempervirens. The sequence continues at coordinate 49,986,066 of VDFB02373365.1, read as the reverse complement.
ACCCTCAACCCTTAAACCCTCATCAACCCTAATCCCTCAACCCTCAACCCATAAAAACCTCAACCCTTAACCCAACCCTAAAACCTTAACCCTCAACCCTCAACCCTATACCCTCATCCCTATACCTTAGACCCTAATACTTCAACCATTTACCCTTAAACCCTAATCCATCAACCCTCAACCCTTAAACCCTCATTCCTCAACCCTATACCTTAAACCCTAATCCCTCAACCCTCAACCCTCAACCCTATACCTTAAACCCTAACCCTCAACCTTTCACCCTTAAACCCTAATCCCTCAACCCTCAACCCTAATCCCTATCCCTAAACCCTCAACCCTCAACCCTTAAACCCTAAACCCTTACACCTTCTTAAACCCCTCAACCCTTAAACTCCCTCAACCCTTAACCCTTAAACCCCCAACCCTCAACCCTAATCCCTCAACCCTATACCCTAAATCAACCCTAATCAACCCTAATCCCTCAACCCTCTAACTAGACCCTCAACCATAATCCCTCAACCCTATACCTTAATCCCTAAACTCAACCTTCAACCCTAATCCCTCAACCCTATACCTTAAACCCTAATCCCTAAACCCTCAACCCTTAAACCCTAAGGAGGGAAGGCAAGGTAGAGATGGTGTGAGAGGGGTGGTTAATGATCCAAGGAAGGAAAGGTAAAGAGTTAAAGAGGGAGGGAGGGAGAGTTATGGAGAGGGAGAGAGTGAGAGGGTGGGAGGAAGAGGTAGTGATCGAGATAAAGGAGATAGATGGAAAAGAAAAAATAATAGAGGAAGAGAGAAGAGAGAGGTAGGAAGGAAAGGATATAGATGGTGGTAAGGATGGAATGAAATATAGATAGAGGGATAGGGAGAGAGTGGGAGAGACCTAGAGAGGGGGGAGAGAAGAGAGGGAGAGTGAAAGGGAAGTATCGGTAGAGGAGTAACAAGGGATGAATGGATAGGTACACATGGAGGGAGGGAGTGACATAAGGAGTAGGAAATAAAGAGGTGATGACCTAGAGAGGAGAGGGAGAGAAGAAAGACATGGGAGATACATATAGTGTTTAAGAGAAAGGAGAGAGATGGATGAGAAACAATAAAAAGGGAGATAGAAGAAGAGAGAGGTAGGGATGCAAGGATGGAGATGGGGTCAAGGAGGGAAGGAAAGGTAGAGAGGGTGGGAGATACCTAGAGAGGGTTGAGAGAGAATAGGGTAAGTATTGGTTAAGAGGGAAGGAGGCAGAGAGGGAGTAAAGGGTAAAACCTCAACTATCCATCATCGATCATAAATCATAAACTTTAAGCCTTATCAAAGTGGGGTAGAGAGAGAAAGATAGAAAGTGAAGTTCATTTTTTTATCAATACATTCCATTTGGCAAGTGTAAAATGGGTTGCATTGGGAAATACCAACCCAAAGGGTTGGACGACCATTTTATGCCAAGGATGTGATTTTCTGAAAGAGTAACAAAATTCCACACATTTTTGGTCGTGCTAACTATAGACATTCAAATTTGACCACTTCCATATGGTCAAAGTAGTCTCCTTAATCATCCCTTTGCTCATTTGAATTGTCTCTTTGCCAGTATTAATTAAATCATTCATTTAATTAATATTTTGTATCTTGCATAAGGTTTCCCAAAGTATTTAATTTAATAAATACTTTTCCCATTTTTCCTCTCTAAATTAAATAAATGCATCACTTTATTTAATTTAGTCATATTATCTTTTGGAATTTTAAATTTATTTTAAATTCCTTATTTTCTCTCTCATTGTCACATCCTCCAACTTTTGCAAGTTGGTCTCTAATCCCCTTAACAATCTAACCCTCTTTCTTAGTCATAATTAATTTATGATTAAGATGTGCACACCCCTAATCATCATTAGGGTCCCATCCTCCATAATTTCCACTTGCCTCTAAAGTGTCATAAATTAGTCTAATCAAGTACTTGCACAACCTTAATCACTTAATTAGGTCATCTCTAATCCCATATCATTTATGGAATGTGTCCTTAGTCAACTTCATTAAAAGCTTTTCTTTTTTAACAAGGCACTCCATTCCTCATGTGAATTTTTAATTCACATTTAATCCCCCAATGCATTTAAAAAATTTTAAATTCCTTCTCTCATCCCCATGAGAATATTTGAGGAATTTTTAATTCCCCACACCCACATGGGGACAAGTACCTCCTTTATGAAGAGATCTTGTCCAATCCCAAGGTACTTTGTACCACCTCCATGTCATGTACTATCCTTCCACCTCATGTACACATCACCTTTTTAAGCCATGTCACATGCCACATGTCAAGATGTGAGGGCTTGTGAGTTCTCAACTCACCTTAGCCCTACATCTTGATCTTGGTGGCTCAATCTTGACCGTCCATTTCCCTAGAGAGTTCCAAAATCTCTATAAATACCCCCTTTTTTCTCTCATTTTGAAGGAGATTATTCATTGTAGCCAAACTCTTGCAAAAAATTTCTAGGAGCCATACTTAGCCATTTTCCATGCTTGCATCTATTTCCACGCATCTTCCCATCCTCATATCATTATCTAGCTTGCATCTTGTTCCATCCAAGGAGCATACAACACCAAAGATCGAATGGCCAACCAAAGGATCGATTCGAGACAAGGTAAAAGGTTTCATTTTGTCATCTTTATTTTGTGTTGAATCCAACTAAGCTAATCTTGAGGTGTAGGTTGTTTTTAGTGTTATTTGTTTTCTCTTGTTTTTTGTTCATTTTCTAGCATCTAAATTCACTCTATCACATTTTCGGCACGCCCGGTGGGACCCACAAATGGGTCTCTTACTTTCACGTTTTCTATTTTTTTGACTTTTTGTAGGTACAGGTTATAGAGGGGCGGACCTGACCTACAGAGGGGGGATTTGACCTTCCTGGGGTGGACCCGACCTACAAAGGTAGACCTGACCTGACAGACAGGCAGACATGCCCTCCACAGACCTCAAAAGTTATTTTTGGCAAACTTTTCATGAAGGGGCAGACCTGACCTAACAAACAAGCGGACCTGACCTTTTCCAGGGTGGACCTGCCCTCCACAGACCTCAGAAGTTGTTTTTGGAAAACTTTTCACAGAGGGGTAGACCTGACTTGACAGACAGCCAGATTTTCCCTCACAAACAGCTGTATTTTCCCTCACAGACAGTCGAATTTTCCTAGACAACTTTTTCCAAAAGGTAAAATTTCAATTTTTAGCAATCTTTTTGGTTGTTTTAAGGGTTTTTTACCCCTAATTTAGGTACATAGTTTAACTAGGAGGGGTCAATCAACTTTGTTTGTCATGTTTTTGGGTGACCTATTTAATGTATCCAATCCCCTTATGTCGTTCAGCAATCCTGGGTGACGAGAAATCATAGCTTACCATGTCCTTTGAGTCCACCCCTTTTATTTTTCTTAGTGGGACTTGCTTGGGGATTTCATCACTCCAAGGGATGATTCCAACCACACGTACCGGTGGGGTATATAAAGGGGGGAAAGCAAAATTTGTACCTCAATCCAACCGCGTTGTAATTGGTGAAGCATCGGGATGATGTGAAGAGTTGGTTCGAGTCTTTAAGGTTCCCGACTCACACTTGTAATGGGTTGGTGTCAACGGTTTGGGCCTCATGTACTGGGTGTATATTAAGGACTCCCTAGTATCCATGTTCATCCTAGATTAGAGGACTTTGTTGACTATACCCTCTCTACTAAACTTAGGCTTGTGATTATCTGAATTGTCTTCTTTGTGCGAAACCAGTGATTGTCTAATTTATTTCACTCAGCCATAGCCTTTTGATTGATGATTGTTGTGTTTTGAGTCCTTTTCCTTAGTCTTTTTTGTCAAAAATCAAGTCAAACCTGCAGACAGGAGGATTTTCCCTCACAGACAGGCAGATTTTCCCTAACAGACAGTCAGACCTGGCCTCTACACAGCCGGATTTTCCCTCCTTTGTCAAAAGTTTTGCTCCTTGGGCGGACCTGACCCATCCAGGGGTGGACTTGACCTATTGACCCAGCCCTTTCAGGCCTATTTTTACATAATTTGACCATTTTTTGCTCCTTGGGCAGACTTGACCCATCCAAGGGTGGACTTGACCTATTAAACCAGTCCTTTGGAGCCTGTTTTCACAAAATTTGACCAATTTTTGCTCCTTAAGCAGACTTGACCTATTAAACCAGTCCTCTGGAGCCTGTTTTCTCAAAATTTGACCAATTTTTTCTCCTTGGGTGGACCTGACCCATCTAGGGGCGGACTTGACCTGTTAACCAAGCCCTTTTAGGCCTTTTTTGACCAAATTTGACCAATTTTTGCTCCTTGGGCAGACCTGACCCATCTAGGGGCAGACCTGACCTATTGACCTACCTCTTTAAGGCCTGTTTTGACCAAATTTGAAAATAAACCTTTCAAGACCATAAACCTTCTATCACCTTCATATGCATCTCCACAGCCCCCCAATCTAATCTACCACCTCTAAATGCCCCCTTCGGTACCCAACAACCTCCCTTGCAAAACCCCCTACGTTATCTCAGCCGCCTTAACAACAACAACTGCTATTTTCCTCCCAACAACCACCATACCAGCCACAAAACAATCTGTCACGGCCTCCCACTCAGACCATATCCCCCTTCCTCACATCCATCCTACGACCATGAGCTCAAATACAATACATCTCGTCTTGGCCCACACAACATCTCACATCACATTAGCAACCACCACAACATCATTATTATCAACAGTAGTCCCAGCAACAACCACCTTATGCGGTCTCCCAACAATCACAACAATACCCCCTGTATCAACAGGTCAATCTGCAACATCACATCCAAGCTCCTCAACAGCCTACCTCATATTTTTATCAAACAAATCCATACTATACCTCACAAAAACAACCCACATATCAACAAAATCCCCCAGCATAACAACAAGGGATGTCATCACTCCACCATCCAAACCCATACCTCAACAATTTGAAGCTCTCTTAGCAGGATCCTCTATCGTCCTACCATTTATATCCATCCAACCATCCACCAATCAAGTCAGATTTGCTAGAAATTAAAGCCGCTTTGAAAGATCTTCAAGAAGGGACTGGAAAACAATCATTCAAATTTGAGGACATATGCCCATATCCATTTGATCCCTCCATCTCGTTGATCCCCTTCCCTAAGCGTTTTGAAATACCAAAATTCGATAGATATAGGGGGAACAAGGATCCTAAGGCCCACTTGCAAGAGTTCTACTCCTAGTGTTAGGAAGTTATGCACAATGACAATTATCTCTTGCACCTGTTTCTGCGGAGCCTGACAGGCATTTCCCTAGAGTGGTTCATGACCCTCGAAAGAGGGTCCATAAAATCTTCGGACCTGTCAAGAAAGTTTGTCTCCTACTTCTCCTTCAATTTGGAGGACACTAACACCTTAGATCTCCTCAAAGAGAAACAATGTGAGGGGGGAACCTTTGATAGCTATCTTCAAAGGTGGCGTGCATTGGCAAGCCGAATGAAGACCCCTCTAAAAGAAAAGGACATGGTCACCCTCTTCGTGGAGAACTCTCATCCCGACATGGCTCATAACTTTAGGTTACATTGTGTGGCCACTTTCGCAGAGCTAGTGGAAAAGGGACCTATCCTTGAACGTTCCCTTGTTACCAAAGGGCACATGAAAATATATAACTAGGATAGAGAAAGGTCATTCAATGACAAGCCACATTTTTGGAACAAGAACAAGAACGCAGTAAATGATGGTGTCACTAATACTAAACACATCCAAGTGGCTAATACATCCCAAAGACAACAACCATTTGTACCTAATGCCATATCTATACCACAGGGGGCACCTCGTCCTCCTCAACAATCAAATCAGAACAGCCAGGGAAACACTAAACGTCAATATGCTCAATTAGGAGAACCCCTGAGTGTTGTCTTCAATAAGTTGTTACAGATCAACTATCCAATCACGTATCATGTCACCAAGCCACTTGACGAATCCAAACCCAAGATTGCATGGTTTAGGGAAAAAAAATATTGTGAGTTCCACAAAATCAAAGGACACTCTTTAAATAAGTGTCAAGGTCTGAAAAACTATGTCCAAGATCTTATTGATTGAGGAGATATCAAAGTTGACACCAGTCAAGCTTCGTCGTCCAATGCTCAATTGCAGATATATCAAAACGCCTTTCCAAACCATAATCAAGGCGTGAGCACTTCTAACAACAATCTCCAAGACAACAACACAAATAACGTAATCTATAAGAATGTACCCATCAATTATGAGGGTGTTATCCATTACATTGAGCAGGTAGAACCCCGTGTTTCTATGATACATGTCAGATCCAAAGACCCTTAGTGTGTTGTGACTACACGACAAGCCCGCATCACTGTCCCTGCAGCCTCTGCACCCACCCAATCAACTCATGTAAGCTCTTAGTACAGCATCCTTGATCACTTAGGAAAGGCCCCTGCTCATATCTCCATTTTGGATTCTCTTAAATCCTCTCTTGTACATCAAGAAATCCTCAACAGAGCCCTCACAAGAAACCCATGTGCCTAATGACATTGATCCTACATGATTCCAAGCTTTGGTAGGACACCTGGCTTTATCTTATCAGCTACACTTCAGCCAAAATGACATGCCAAACATCGATGTCAATCATAATCACCCCTTGCATATCGAAGTTGTGGTTTCCCATCATAAAATAAAAATGGTCTTGGTAGATAATGGCTCTGCCCTCAATCTGTGTACTCTAAAATTCATAAAATAGGTGGGGTATACTCAAGCATATTTAAGTAATCAGATCATCACAATCAAGGCCTATGATAATGCAGAAAGGAATTTAGAGGGAATTATCAGTCTTCCTATCCAAGTGGGACCTGTGGTTCAGTACACTACCTATCATGTCCTTGATCTGGACTTGCCATATAATCTCCTCCTTGGCCACCCACGGCTCCATGCTATGCAAGTCGTCCCCTCCACGTACCATCAGTGCCTAAAATTCCTAGTCAATGGACAAGAAGTCACCATCTATGTTGACCCCCAACCATTTGAATATTGCGCTTTAGAAGCGTCATTTCCCCATTTACATTATTGTCCAGGGGTTGAAATGGGGGCATCTCAGTCATCATCCGCTAATCCACCCTCCACCACGACAACCACTCTATCTTCCACCACTGATCCTACAGTCACAAAAGTCCAAATCATTAACAAAGGGTGTGGTGAATACGAAATGCATACTGCTCTTAACGTAGCAACCATGCCACCGTCACCACACGAGTATGGTCAACCTTCACATGCTACTCCAAAGGAAGACAAGACTGTCATCTTCAGTGGTAGAAACATTCCTACCACCACTTTCAGGTCCCCTAGTATCAAGATAGATGCACCAGAAGAAGATATAAGTCAATGGGTATACCGAGAAGAACCCCAACCAGATCCCCCTCTAAAGGAGTATTTTCAAGAAGCATATCCTTGGTCAACTAAGTTTGCATAAAAGTATAACTACCAAGGTAGGGGCTTAGGTAAAGAAGAACAAGGGCGGTTGCAACCTATTGATACATCAAAGCTACCAAAGAACATAGGCATCAAATACGATAAAAAGTAGATAGGACCTACAACATCGTCTAATACCTCCAATAGTGTTGTTGTGGATGATGACTCATTGGAAGACATACCCAAGGAGGAATCCATCATACATGCATAGGATGATGTCGATCACACTGACCTATCATCCATGTTTGAATTCCTATCCATCTATACCATTAGCCTATCCCTTCGTTACCCTGAGCTTATTGATTGGGACCTATGAAATAGCACACCTATCAATATGTATGTGGATACATATGTCAACCTCATGGGATTGGGGGAGGATGAACACTCCAATTGCAAAAACAAGAATAAGAAAATTAAAAAGTGGTCATCTAGTGAAAACCTCCCCGAGGCACTTCTTGACCTTGAAAAAGTAAAAATAAAGGACGCATCCGATGGTGAAAACCTCAAAGAGGCACTCGAGGGTGGAGATGTTCATCTTCCCCTTGTGGGAACTCAACTATCTACACGGTCGTCCATTTTAATTGAAGAGACTCGCGAAGTTAATCTAGGTACTGTTGAAAATCCTAAGATCACCTATGTAGCTAAGTCACTCTCAGAGCAAGAGTATCCAGTCATCATGCAACTACTCCAAGAGGGAATCATTAACTTTGCTTGGTCATATTCAAACATGCTAGGCTTAGACCCTGCCTTAGTGGTTCATCATCTAAACATTCGCCCAGATGCCAAGCCTATCAAATAGAAGCTCTACAAGATGCATCCACAGGTAGCATTGTTAGTCAAGAAGGAATTTGAGAAGTTACTATATGTAGGTTTTATCAAACCAATTGACTACTCTAAGTGGATCTCCAATATAGTACCGGTTGCCAAACCAAATGGAGACATTCGGATCTGCACAAACTTCAGGGATCTTAACAAGGCATGACCAAAAGATGACTTCCCTCTACCCAACATTGACATGTTGGTCGACCTCATAGCAGGACATGAGATGCTATCCCTTATGGATTGCTTCTCTAGTTATAATCAGATTCAAATTGCACTTGAGGACCAACACAAGACCGGCTTCACAACACCTTGGGGTACTTTTTGCTACAATGTTATGCCCTTTGGTCTCAAAAATGTGGGGGCAACATATCAAAGGGCAATGACAGTCATCTTCCATGACCTTATCCATATCATCATGGAGGATTATGTCGACAACTTGTTAGGGAAATCCACCACACGAGCAGAACATCCTACCATTCACAACACCTTGGGGTACTTTTTGCTACAATGTTATGCCCTTTGGTCTCAAAAATGTGGGGGCAACATATCAAAGGGCAATGACAGTCATCTTCCATGACCTTATCCATATCATCATGGAGGATTATGTCGACAACTTGTTAGGGAAATCCACCACACGAGCAGAACATCCTACCATCCTAAAAAAGATCTTTGAACGATTGGAGCATTACAAGTTACGGCTAAATCCAAAAAAAGATGTCTTCGGTGTCACGCCAGGAAACTTGTTGGGTTTCATAGTCTCTCGAAGGGGTATTGAGGTTGATCCTGCCAAGGTGAAGGCTATCCTAGACATGCCACCCCCATGCAATCTGAAATAGTTAAGAAGCCTCCAAGGGAAGATGCAATCCATCTGTCGGTTCATAGCCCAACTTGTGGATAAGTGTCAATCATTCACTCATCTCCTAAAGAAAGACTCCACCTTCCAATGGAACCAACAGTGTCAAATAGTTTCAATAAGATCAAAGAATACTTAGCTCATCCTCTGATCTTGATGCCACCTATTCTAGGGAAACCCCTCCTACTATATATCTCTGCCACTTCAGTCGTACTGGGGGCATTGTTGGCACAACATGATGAATCATCGAAAGAGAGGGAAATCTACTACATCAGTCAGAAATTGGTCGGCTATGAATTAAACTACTCTCCCATGGAAAAGGCCTACCTCGCACTAGTCTTCAGCACACAGAAACTCCAACATTAGATGGTCAACCATCCAGTTAAATTAATTGCTAAAATTGATCCATTGAAGTATTTGTTATCTAGAACCACTCTGACCGGCCGCATGGCCAAGTGGGTCATGCTCCTAAGAAAATTTGACATAGAGTATGTGGAGCAGAAAGCCATAAAGGGATAGGTCATAGCTGATCAGTTGGCCGAGGCACCATTAGTAGATGCTTACCCTCTAGACACTGAATTTCCAGACGAAGAAGTTTACATAGTTATAGAAGCATCAAGTTGGACACTGTATTTTGATGGCTCATACACTCATAATGGATCAGGTGCAAGGATTTTATTAGTTACCCCTCAAGGTGACTACATTCCAAAATCATTCAGGATAGCATTCCCATGTACCAACAAAATCATAGAGTACGAAGCCCTCCTCACCGGCCTCCGAATTGCAAAACAGTGGCATATAACTCACTTAAAAGTCTTTGGTGATTCATTATTAGTCATCAAGCAAGTTAATGATGAATTCCTAACAAAGGATGATAAGTTGTTACCCTATAAACACATGGTGGATGATTTCAAGAAATATTTCACCTTCATACAATTTGACCAAATTCCTCAAGTACAGAATAAAGCAGCAGATGCAATGGCCACTATCGGTTCCCTAATTGACATGCCTAAGGACTAGATGGAATGTGAGTTCCTTGTCGAACAACTCTTAATCTCGGCGTATGATTTTCCTAAGACTAATATGGTGTGTGATATCATAGGTCCCACCTCCCCCTAGTATCAGGACATATATACCTATCTCCATGATAATATCCTACCCCCAGACCTCACACGGAACCAACAAAAATCCTTAATTCAATGTTCAGCCCGTTACATTATCATCGGTGATACACTTTATTGTTGTGGGTATGATGGGATCCTCCTTAGGTGTCTGAATGAGACCGAAGCCCGCATGGCACTAACGGAGGTACATGGTAGTGTTTGTGGAGCTCACTCAAATGGTATGGCCCTGGCCAAAAGGATTCTCCAAGCTGGATATTATTGGCCTATACTAGAGCATGATGCTTGTGAATTTGTGAAGAAGTGCCTTACATGCCAACAACATGCAGATTTGATTCATGCTCCAGCACAGGATCTTTAGCCCTCCTAGCACCATGGCCCTTCTCTCAATGGGGTTTCGACTTGATTGGAAAGATTTACCCACCATCATCCAACGGCCATACATTCATAATCACTGCCACTGAATACTTCACTAAGTGGGTGGAAGCAATTCCACTCTCACAAATCATCGGTATTCAAATCTCAAAGTTCATCCTTTACCATATTCTTTGTAGCTATGGTATCCCATCCACCATCCTTTCCGATAATGGAAAACCCTTAAAAAACCAAGCCATGAAACACCTCTGTGACACCTTTCACATCCAGCATCATTTGCAATTCCTTATTACTTCCCAGGGTAATGGTTAGGCAAAAGCAACCAACAAGACCCCCATCCGCATCCTCAAAAAGGTTGGCAATAACACCGATCGAGATTGGCACCTCCATATTCATCCCGCCCTCTAGGCATAGCCCACCTCCATCCACACCCCTACAGGGGCCACTCCCTATTCTTTAGTCTATGGCACCAAATCCATCTTGCCAATTGAAGTTGAGATCCCATCACTAAGAATTTCCCTAAAAAATCTTATCAGTGAGGAGGATGCTCATGTTGCACGGCTTGCACAACTAGAGTTACTTGATGAAAGAAGAATCAAAGCTTACGATCACCTGCAAGCATACCAGAACCGCCTCAAGTGTCACTACAACAAGAAGGTTCTCCCTCAACAGTTCCAGGTGGGTGTTCTTGTCCTCAAAGAGAATCAGCGTACGCAGCAAGACCGAGACAAGAAAGGAAAATTTGAGCCAAACTAGTTGGGGCCTTATATCATAGCCACCAAATATGGATATGGGGCATATAGGTTGGCTACTCTTGAAGGAGAGCCCCTTGACGAACCCATCAACATCGTGCATCTGAAGAAGTTCTATGCCTAAGTCCACTTGGTAACCCCATCTATCAAAAAAATCAAAAAAATCCAAAAATCCAAAAATAGTAAAGAGAAATAAGTTTGTCCTATGGTGAAAACCACTTTTTGGTGGTACCTTGGATAAGTATGGATGGTGAAAACCTGGTAACAGGCATCATCCATAGAGGGATTAATCATTATCTACCTGGCATCCTAGTTATTTTATGCTTTCATCTGCACTATCGTCCTCACCCATACCATCCTTGGCCGCTTGGTATATTTTGATTGAGCATTGGATGACCCATCTAGCCTATCCCCCATCCTGAGTTTTTCAGCATCCCACTCTGAGCTTATGTCGATCTAAAATTTATCTACCCACTACAAATCCCCCTTGTTCTTCTAACATCAACTTTTCCAACCATGGCTTCAGACATTCCACAATTAGCTTTGTGATGATTTTATACACCACATTACACAAAGCAATTGGTCAAAAAAGATCTAGAGAATCAGCTCCCTCACATTTTGGGATAAGAGCAAGAAACGTAGCATTCATGGCTCTCAAAATTTGCTTATTCCTTAAAGATTCTTGTACAACCTCCAATAGATCAAGGTTGATCACTTCCCAAAATTCCTAAAATAACTTTGCCAAAAACCCATCAGGACCAAGAGCCTTCCCTTTTTTCAACTAAAACACCACCTCCTCCAACTCCTTCAAAGAAATAGGCTTAAGAAGAGAGGCATTCATATCTCTAGACACCAAAGGGGGAATACAAGCCAAGATAGAGGCTTCTTCCTCACAAGCAGGGTATCTTTGGAAAAGAGGCCTGAGAAAAAATGGACCATCTCCCTAGAAATCTCCAACGAGGAAGAAAGAACAGAGCCCTTAGAAGAGAAAAGAGAAGAAATAATGTTACCATGTCTACGAGCCTTCACCGAGTTATGAAAGAAGGAGGCATTTCTATCCCCTTCCTGAAGCCAATCAACACAAGCCTTCTATTTCCAAAATATTTCCTCATGTAGATCCCATTCCTCTAGGTCTTTAACCACACCATCCTGTAATCTACTCAAATCCACATCAAGACCCTAACCTTAAATCTTCCTGGTAATAGAATCCAAGCGCTCATGGGCAACCCTTTTCCTTTAGAACACATTGCCAAACTAGTACTTATTCTAATGTTTTAATTTATACTTCACATACTGAAGCCTCTTCACGAAGGAGTACATAGCCATACCAAAAGTTGGTCATCCTTTAGTCCACCATCAAGAAATCAGGTCAAGAAGACTCTCCTCCCTAAGCCACATAAGCTGAATTATAAAATTTAGTTTCCTAGAACCACCAGCCAGAAGGGTAGATAATTTAATCAGCCAATGATCTGATCCTCGCCAATCCAATATTTCAGAGCTTGACAGCCACTTGTCACCAACCCAAAAACTAGAAACTAGAAACCTATCTAATCTTTCAGAAATGGCTTCATCCCCAAGCCTCCTATTATTCCAAGTAAACATTGCATTCAAAGGTTTAATATCCACAAACTGAAGCTAAGCTAAATTCTCCCTAAGAAGACCAAAAGAGAGGTACAAATGAGGCACTCCCCCCTTTTCTCCTCGAGAGAGGAAATAGCATTGAAGTCACCTGCCATAATCTAGGGAAGGAAAGGATCCAATGATCTCAAAAATTTGATATGAGACCACAAGAGAATCTTACCAGGTACATCCATCGAAGAATAAATGTTGGAAAGAAAACCCTTATCCCCCATCTCCAAACTAATCGCAATAAGAGAAATGGAGAATCTACTAGAGAACCACCAAATAGGAGAGATTTGTCAAGGGTCCCAAAAGCAAGCAAGATCTCTAGAGCTCCCCTACGCACCCACACACTAACATAACCCTCTATTCCAAACCTTAGATGCACATTACAACATACCATCCACAGATAACTTTGTCTCCTGAAGGAAAACCAAATCTAGAGAATGAGCCCGAACCAAGTCCCAAATTGCCTTTTGTCTAGGGATGTTATTCATACCCCTCACATTACATGATTGCACGATCATCACGAAGGGTGAGAGAAGTGGGTGTCCAATGTCTTCACTGACCAAGATTCAACTAGCTTCTCCTTAACCAACTTAACTTTCTCCTAATCTTTCTTCCTACCCACCTTTTGGGACTTTTCAGGAGCACTCTTTTTTAGGGGCTTTTGTTGCACACCCAAAATAAGGGAAGAAGCAAAAGCTTTACTCTTACTATAATCTCCTAAACTCGAGCCTCCAATAGGGAAAGCACCAATAGCAGCCGAGACCAAAGGAGTACCAACTAACACACAAGGATCCCCAAGCCCATAATCAGGGGAGGGAACCAAAGAATCCTTCACTTCCCCAAGAGCCTTCAAAGATGTAATAGCCATTAGCTCAGGATTATGAGTAGTAATAGGGGGAGCATCCACATGCATGTCAAGATATATCCCCTCCTCATGAACTAAGTCATCTAGCACATCAAACCTATTAAACATGCTCTCCTCATGGTGATCCTGAAAAGTCCTCTTCTGACCTTGGCCTTTGTTTCAAGGACTAACAGGCACAAACCCATCCTTATCAAGAGTCACTCCCTGCATGGACCCTTTTCCCTTTTCTTATCCAAGATTTGATGGAGCCATCATGTTACTTGAGTTACCTACACCAAAAGCAGGTGGACACCTCCTCTGGAGATGACCATACTCTTGACATAAACGACATCTAAACCACATAGTTTCATAATCTAATGGTTGAGTCCAAGAACTAGACCCCACTGTCAGATCAATAGATTCAGGCAAAGGCTGACTCAAATCAATCTATGTACAAACATATGCATAGGAAAAGATCTTTTTCTCTAGAGTTTGTTGTGAGGGACCGATCGGTTTTCCCAGCAACATGGCAATAAACTGTAGAATATCTCTCCTCCAACATTCAAGCAGTAGCCAAGGAAGGAAAACCCAAATTGGGACCTTGAATGGAAGCTCCTCCACCGAATTAAAGCCTACATGCCAAGGTTTAATGAATAGTCCAACTTGGTTATAGAAGTACGGGCCACCCTCAAAAGCCTTATTTTGATCTGAAATGCATGAAAAGTCTACCAAGAAGAAATTATTCGTAGCTAATAGAACCTCAAAATCCCCCTCTAGGCTCCATGTCCTCTGAATCCAAAGGTCAAGGAAAGGAAGAGAAACCCTTGTCCCCAAAAACTTGCAAATTAAGACACACTTGTTGAAATACTCTAAATCCTCGGCCACTACTTCCTTTTGAATCACCACCACCAAGCGCACTTGATCCCTTTCCAAACATCCATTAATCTTTTGCACTTTGAATGCACCAGTATGAGGAAAACTCACCCCAGAAGAGGATGAAATGGGGACCCCAGCTCCAACCTCCTCCATAGCAGAATCTCCCAATACCTTATCCAAAGGTACAATCAATTCCATTTAAAGAACTTGACACAATAAAAAACCCCAGCCAGGATTTTCCACACTAGACCAAGGTCAATTCAAATCCTAGAGCAGGCCTGCATGCACTATAAACAACAAATAAGGGGAAATACTCCCTTCACAGTGAGAAGCCACACCCTCCCACATAGCAAAAATCCTGACCACCAGTAGAAAGATCTAGAAACCATGGCCAGAGCACACACCACCACCAAGCTCAAAAGGTAATCGTACCAACCGACAACCCACAACTCAGAACAGATTAAAATGAAGCACAAAGTCACTAATCTCCCCCCACGCACCAATTTAGATAGAAAAGGTAGAAAAATGGCATCCACGAACACATGTAGCAGGCAGAGGAGACATGCAACATGGGCCTCAATAGCTACAGGCTAGCATGCTCACAGAGCAGTAGGAGCAAGTGTTTGCCATCAAAATCTCTCATTTGCATCTTTCATTTAGCTTGCATTACTAGGTTTTGTGAGTTGAATGCTTATTTGTCTTTTCCAAGCATTTGCTTGGTAGTGAACCCTTAAAATCTTAAGGAATCCCCTCCTAGGTCCTCCTTGTTGAGAATTGACTCACCTTGTGAGTTTGATAGTCAATCCAATTAGGACTCCTAGGACATTATTGAATGATTGTTGGAGAAAGGTGATATTCTACACCATTTTCCACCTAATCAGTATGACCATATATGGTTTTGTACTACACAAATTCATATAATTGTATGGATGAAATTTTTTACAACTTTTCCTTGAATCCTCCAAAAATGGATTGACTTTTTTGGCCAAAATACCAAATATTTTATATGGAAAGAGGGTTTTTGGGCTTTCTAGAATCAATCGTGACATCCATTTCACCCCAATGTGCACCTTGTAAAATCTCAAGCTCAAATTACCCTCAGATCTAAGAAGGGGTTTTGTAATTTTGAATTTTGATACCAAGTTAAAGTCACTCAAGGACACTGTTGGAAATATGTGTCTCAATCTCACTGGCTGAAACCTCTGAAAGAGCCAAGTCAGTGTGACATTCATTCTGTCTGGCTGACTAGCAGTTGGTTAACCTTGTGGAATTCTCAGGTCGCTGACACCTTGATACTATCTCACCAAATGGACCTATCGCTGTGACATGATGATCGATGTAACCCTCTACTGAGTGGGTTGGTATGGCTAATAGGCCATTCATATCGAATATCGGGGAGACTCTGGGTGACAAGCGGTGTCGGGGAGATTCATAGCGACTGGAGTCATCTGAGTAACTCATATGTTTCAGTATGTAGTCTTATCGATATGGAAAGTCTCGCCGATAGTGATGCACTCGGAGTCATCGAGATAACTTGAAGGCTTCGGTATGAAGTCTTGGTAACGAGTGTTTGTCTCACCGATGTTGTGGGTTGTCTTTAGTATAACTCTTGTCGAAAGCTGATTTGGGGGTGACTTGAAGATTTCGGTAAGAACTCTCAGCGATAGCGGTAAGTCTTGCCGATAATGCAACATGTGTTTGTTATTAGATGTCTTTGGTATGACTCCTGGTGAAAGATGGTCTCAGGGTAACATGGAGGCTTCGGTATGAAGTCTTAGCGATGAACGAAGTCTTGCCAATAGTGGAACATTTCGGTGTGACTTGTGAACATCGGTATGATGTCTCATTGAATAGCGATTGTCTCGCCGATGAGAATGTTGAGGTCGATGCGACTTGTGAACTCGGTGTAACATCTTGCCGATGGCCAGGACTCTTGGCGATAATGACAATCAAGTCTTGTGGCATTGGGGAGACATGGTTAGTGTCTCACGGACATGTGACATAGTTTGAACGCCTTTGACCGAGTGATCACTATTCTACATGGTGAGTCTATGACCAATCAGAGAAGTTGAATGGAAACCACTAGAAGTTGGACTATTGTGGCCGTTACTGAGAGGAAGATCGACAGACCATGGGCGTCATGGATATACTCTGGAATTATAGATGATGTTCTGTTTGATGATTCATTTGATAGATGGATGTTCGATCAATGGTTGGATGAACAGTTCGATGAGTGATCAGTGAATTCAATTCTGAGAGAATTGTAACTTGAATATTTTGTACAAGGTTGATCATGGTGAATGTTGTTGTAAATTGACATCAGAGAGAGTGAAGCCCGTACTCTGTATGTAATTTCATTACTATAATACAAAAGTGTTTTTCTTGGTGTGGTGGGTTTTTCTCCCATAAGGGTTTTCCCACGTAAATCTAGTGTTCATGTGTGTATGTTCATTTCTTTGTTTCTGTTATTGCTTTCAAGTGTATCTTAATTGGACTATAATTGAAAATTTAAAAGTATCTATGCATTCTTCCCTAAGGTTTTGACGTTAGGAGAGTTAGTTCTGCACCTTAGCTTTCCTTACAGACACAAGCCTCCAAGATCACTTGCAAAAATCAAAAACAACCTTCTACAAGAGTGAAAAGCAAGAACACAAATTTTCAATAATGGATGCAAGGTATGGCTAATATGTAATACTCAAGACTGCAGTGATATATTAGACATTTAATGTTCACTAAATTATCTTGGATGTACAAATGATGCCTTGTTTATAAAGGCGAAATATGGTATAGGATTAGACAAGATCTTGACATATGTCTTAATCCTATACAATGAGATAACTACCCCAACAAATATTAAATGACTTAGGACACAAGAATTAAATTTGAAAAGATAAGATAAGATCTAGTGGCAACTAATACTAACTAGAAAGATTACCTCCTAGGACCTAAGTGGACTTAACATGTAAATAGGACCTAGATAGGTAAAACACCTATTTACACCAACATAATTAACCTAGAAAAAAACCTATACATACAAACAAACAAAATAAAGGAAACCTAAATGAGGAACCTAAAGAACATCGTCTTGCATACTATTATATTTGGTAATAATTAGGGTACATTAGATTTCATGATATAAAATTAATTTTATATATTTTAATGTTCCCACACTTTATATGAATCTTGGAATGTATAGCCATATGCTACCTAAGAAGCAAAATAAGAATGTAAAATCACCTTCTTTGTGTGACAATCATTTAGATAGTGATTCTTCTATTGCTAATTCATCTACTTTTTCTTTAGAACTAAAAAAAGTAATCCAAGCACATCCATGCTTATAACTATTGTCAGATTTTTGTACTTAGTTTATATGTTAGTCTATGCATCACATGGCATATCAAGTATTTTATACATTTTTGCACAAAATGATCTCATGTACACGGATTTACAAACAATCCTTGTACACCTTTGTGCATTGTTTCTTACTCACATTTTTTATTCTTACACATGGGAATATGTATTTTTCAACTGCATGAGTTTGACACTTAGTTCCATAAAATACAACACCCATCACAATATTAAATCTACATGAAGAATGTTCCATATATTTTTTACATTTTTTAGTACATTGTTAGAGACATATCTAATAACCTTTTCTATTATTAGTTGTCACGTACAAGTTATAGGATATAGGTTAATACCAAAAGACATATACATAATGATCTATGATCTCACTATTTAATTTAATTGCATTACATCATATTCCACACATTAATTGTGCATATAAATTTATACTCTTATGCATGTACAAAAAAATTTATATATATGAACATGAACCAAATTCAGGTTAAACACAATTGAATTAAACAAGTAAAACAATCATTTAGCCTAATTAACTCAAGTTCCCAATGAAATTCTTGCAAAGCTAACTAGGAATCTATTAAACATGAAATAAACTCAAATTGATGAAAGAAACCCAATTAAACTCTAGAAAACCTCATCCCATTGGGGTATTAGTCTAATTTGATGAGATTGAGGATTGACATGGATTGATAAATTTAATCAAGGGCTCCAATTGATTTCAACCAACGCAAATCCTTAAAATTAGGAGCATGTGCAATAATTTCCATGTGAGGGGGGGGGGGGAATGTCTGAATTTAAATTGGAAGATTTGATAAGTGGGAAATTGGTCAATTAAATACATAAAATATTATTTGATTGTGCAAGGTGTGAGAATTTAAGATTTTAATTAAACAATTAGACCATTTAATAAAAAAAGGGAATTAATGACATTTAATTAAACAATTAAGATTATTTAATCAAATGAGAATCTTCAAATTAAAGGATTTAATAAAATAATTCACATTATTGAATCAAATAGGATGAAAATTAGCATGAAAGAGATGAATTAATCCAATAATGTTGATTACTCGATTAATAGAAGAAAATGATGAATTTAATTAAACAATTAGGATTATTTAATTAAATGGACGAAAATGGTCAAATCGGGATGAAAATGGTGTTAGCAAATTGAATTAGATGTATGTGATATTGATCAAGATAATTTTAAGTGACTACAATTTATGACCACATTTATCTTTATATTTTTTCTTCTAATCCTCCTAGGGTTCATATCATTAGTAGTAGGGCTTAAAAAAATGTTTTAAATATTTTTTATCATGTTCAAATGTGCTCACAACAAAATAATGATTGTATCCCTAGTTCAACATCTAAGAAACTTCATGAACACCAATAATAAATAATTATGGCTAATGAATTTATACCTATATAACAATTGCAAGTGTAGTGATTTCTCAGTGCAACCCATAAATATAACAGAATGAGATCTTCAGACAATTTTATTATTTCATAACTCAACTTGGACTAGTGCTAATATATTATGAATAAATTACTACAATGTATCATCAAAATCATTTTATAGTGCAAATAAATCTCAATATTCCAATATTTGAGGGTAAAATAGATAGCATAAAACTAGATAATTATATTCATGAGCTTGATCCATACTCCTATATTAATAAAGTTAGTGACATTGAGAATATTTCATTCACAATGTTGAAAATGATAATCATATTACATCACTAGTGACAAGTAATTAATACACAAAAAGATAGATAGCAAGATCCTATTAAAACTTAGAATGAATTTTTTAATACCCAAAAGATAAATATTATTCTCTCATATCCTCTTTGAAATTATGAGGATGAATATATAAAGTTTCAACAATTGTACTAATTGTTGTCATGAGGATTGCACCCTAGATGCTAAGCTTGAAGCTCAACAATCCCATGAAACATGGAAACACCTTCGAGCTTGTGGGTTGCTCATGTTGAAGGTGAATCTCCAGATTGTGGGTTGGTTTCCTTTTGATCTCCTAGAATTTATTGACTTGTGTGGGAAAAGGGAGAAAGATTAATCTATGAAACTGAAGGAAACTCGAATGGTAAGTTATTTCTAGGAGGTGATGCACCGAAGAAAACTAATATGCAGACTTATTCACAACTAATATTCTTAGAAATCTGTTATCACAACTCAACGTGGGCACCTTGATCACAAAAATATTTCACTAAAAGGATTTATTTAATCTTTTCTTAATAATGAAAACAGGGTTCTCACAAATTAAGAGAAAAGATAAACTTCAGAGCACAATCAATGACCAATGATAAGCTACTATTGTGTACATGCATCAGTAAATGAGACAAAAATTTAAAGGTTTTTGATTTAAAACACATTAAACTTGCATCAAATCATTTAAAAGAGACAACTGGTGCCATAAATTGGGAAGGTAAACTCTATTTCTATTGAATATCCTAGAGGAAACTCTGCAAAACTCTAACAAATCTATTGAAAATAAAGTATTGTTGTATATTAAAATTGTAAATAATGAAAGTTGAGTTACAAGTCTTTCCAATCTCTCTGCAATGTGTAAGAGAATAAAGGAATCAAGAACTGAGAAAAATATTAAGTCTTTTCTCAATATATACAAAAAATAACTCCAAGAGCTAGGAGGTGGTAGAAATAGCTAATTGGAAGTGAAAAATATCTCCAAAATCCTTCTCACGAGCAAAGATAAAATCCCATAAAAAGGAGGCCCGCAACTAAAGCAAACTAAACAAAAATAGGCTCAAACTGGTCTTGCATGATATTCAACCCCAAAAGGCTCCTCAAACTGAAATTGTGACTGTGAAACCCCTATAGAACTCCACTCTTGACTTTGCATGATTTTGAGCTTCAGTTCCACCTCTTTCCCATTTCTGCATGATTAGTTAACTTAAAAAAACTCAAGTCTATCCCCACATCTTCACATTTTGCATGAATGGACTTGGAGTTAATCAATATGTAACAATCTCTTCTCATTGCCTCTATATCTTCACTTAGGCTTCTTTGATTTTCTTCAAAAATCATAAAATACTTAAAGGCACGCTAAGGTTGATTTTCCTCCAAAGACTATAAAATAAACCAAAGGCATAAAGCCTAGGTATAACTCATATGCAAGACATAATAATACCTTGAAGGTATTACTGGAGACTTATATTTTAAATTAATGTGATAAAAATCACAACTTGAAATAGGGTAAAGAAGAAAACCCTAAGACAAAACACTCAAGCCCTAATTTCTCATTTCACTTTGCATTTGAACCTTTCGGAAAAGAGGCTATGCTACTAGCCGCCACCATGAGCTACGTTTTGAAGCTCTAATCTCATCATTTCTTGTTGCTTCTATCGAAATTCTTCAAGAAATTGATGGTAAGTTCTCTATTGTAAAAAAAATTGAGCATTGTCTTCCATTTCGAAAGATTTTGAGCCTTCCTGGTTGTGGCTATGATCAAATTTCTGATGTGTTTTTGTTCCTCCATTTTTTGTTAATATCTTCTTGCTTTGTTGATGCCTTTTCTCTATTTCAGGCTGCCATGGTTCTACTAGTTTCAACTTTTGGAGACCTTTCTATTGGAAATCCCGCAGATTCATGTATTTCCTTCACCACAAAAACTCGGGTAAGCTTCTGGGTTTTCCATACTCTGATAAAAGGTGCCATATTATTCATTTTTTCCTTCATTGAAAGAAACATTTAGAAAATATTGTTGTATAGAAGGTTGTGTCCTCCTTTGTTTTATGTATCCATTCTTTGCAAAAAGAGAAAACATAAAGAAAAACTGAGGGTTTGCTTAAATTTCTCTGATAAAACACTCTTGCTTATGTATGTAAGGTCGCAACCTCATGAAGTTCTGGGTATCTCAAATATTTTGTATAAGCTTGAGCTTCCTCATTTTGTTGTAGGTTGTAGTTTACTTTACATTTTGAAAAAGTGCATGAAGCATTGTCTATCTTCAGGAGTACCCAAATATACAACTGTAAATCCTCTTCTATGAATGTTTCTTTAGAAGCACTAAATCTTGTCACAATGTTGAAACAATATTATTGTTATTCTTCCACAATGCCATTGTGTGGATTATCATAATACCAGTGTGCCCCATTTTAGGTCTATTATGGAAAGGAGGATTTAATAGATGATGTGAATTCTTTTTCTTACTCTTGTGATCATGATGACTATATCTTTGCACAGATCCTTAAATGATGTTCATTGTATACATAAGGAATGTTGCCCCTATTCTTGCAAATATTCACTAGTGCTCTGTAAAGGTGCCTAATCATCCTATAGATTTTATTTCTTTCCTTGATAGAGGTTACCTTACTCTTCATGTCATTAGTAAATTGGTAGTGAATCCTTTGGTACTAGGCAATTCCCAAAATAGGAGAAAAAGCTTATCTGATATAAAGCTATCTTTTGACCTAAATCTTCAAAGTTGTATTGTTGCTCAAGACTTGATGAACTTTTTCCTCATTCTCGTAGCTGCCTAGCATCAATGTATGTGTTTCTTTTATATTTTGACATGATTTAGTATGCATGTTGGGTTCTACCCTTGTGGGAGCCCATTTTTCACCACATGCTACAATGTTGAACAAGATAGTAATGCAATGATGAATGTACCTGTTCCTACACAGTGAACAAGCAAGTTAGAAAAATAATGAAGTTCTATTCTCTTACTAGTGATTAAATCACATTTGATGATCTGATTTGGCTCTTTTGCACATATCTGATAATGGCTCAATTGGATTGATGCATCATAGTTGTAGGTTATATGTCTATTGATAAAAGCATATGATGAGTTTTTATATCTCGAGCTCTAACAAAACCTTTCATTCAACTGTAGGTACATCTGAAGACTGGGTGTGAGAGGAGCTGAAGATAAGAAGAACAAGCTAAAGATAGGAGGATCAACACCAACATTACAAGGCAACGACGGATATGAATTCTCCTTATGTGTTTTTTCCTTTATTTAATCTGTAGATATATAGCTTGCACTCTATATTGTATCAATTTAATTTAGTCATTCCCATGGCTTGTGTGGGATATTTTAGCATTCTTTGGAGCTTGTTGTATAAGACAACAACATTGTATACATTTGCATTTCAAAATGAATGAAGTACAGAATCATCATTCAACTTTTAAAATCTCTTCTTGTTGTAAAATATTGCACAATAAGAACTAAACTTCATTGAAAACTTTATATGCAAATTATAATGATTAGTAGAATTTAATTGAAGTACCTTTCACCTTAAAAGTAGTCAGTTTTTCCAACTCTACGAAAATGAGTTGTAGGTGAAATTTTGGTAACATTTCTAGTGATTTCTGTTGAATTCTTTCCTACTAAGCATGCCAGATCAGTTGCCTTAATAATCCATTGGGCATGGAGTCAAATTCTACCCTTTTCAGACTCTTGAAACCATTGTAACTTAAATTTTTTGGAACTATACAAGAACAAAGCAAAAAAAAATACAAACTAACATGGCTCTATTTAGGACAAGGCTAGAAAACAATGCATCAACACTTATTAAAAAAACAAAAAAAAACTGAAAGGAAATGTGCTTAGAGCACTTATTAACTAAAACTACCCTACACTATGCTACCCAGCAGTGGTAGTGCTCAGACATAACCATTCACTGGTTGTGAGAAATAGCTGCCCTTTCTTAACAACAAATGTTGATTTGCATGCTTATGAACAACTGAAACTAGATGAAGCACAAAAAGATACTCAATAATTGTTGCAGTGCTTCATAAAGAACGTAGACAAACTCACTCATCCTTTGAATATGACCAACCATGTTGTTGGTTTGGAGTGAATGGACAAGTTGAATCTGTTATCCTTTTACTGAAACTTCATCAAGTATGCTTGGAATCTCAATCCTGGAAAGATGGCTGATTGGGAATCCTTTTGAGATAATAAACTAATAATTCTTTTTGTTGGCTTCTCCTTTGTCAATTATTTTACAACCACAACCTCTTTGATCACTTGGTTATGTTGATCACAAACCTTTTCTTTGAAAGATGCAAGGTTATCAACAATGTTAGAGCAAAAATCTTAAATGATAGTTGAGAATAAATCCTCTTCATGAACAATTTCATTATGTAGTGTATGCTCTAACTTATCCTCATGATGGTTTTCAAAGCTCATACCTTCAAAATCTATGATTTGTTGCTTTTCTCGCTCTACTTGATCAACCTTTTCTTGTGAATCAACCTCTTGACCTTCCAAAACATGAATGTCCTCATTTTTTTCTTCTTGAATGTTCATTTTGCTTACTTGATTCCCTTCATCCTGTTGCTCAAAACTAGGCACAAATGCTAGTTCAATCAAGCACTGCTCATCTTCATGTACAAATCGTAGAAGTTCATCAAATAAATCAGCAAAATTTTGGACTCGAACATCCTTTTCTACCTCAACAACCTATTGTTCCTGATTTTCTTCTTCAAAAGATGAAAGTCTTGAGTCTAAACTTGAAACAAATACCTCAAGTTCATTCCAAAATGATTTATCTTCTTCATAATCTTCATTACTTTGTGACATGAGAGAGATTACCTTAGATTTAATATCATCCTTAAGTTTTGATTTTCTTGTTTGTTCAAATTGGGAAATTTCATGCAGATCATTTTCATTAATCTCCAAAATAGGACTAACCTCTTGTTGTCCCATATGGATTGAGGCTTCAATATCATCTTGAACCAACAGTACATCATGTTCTGCAATATCTTCTAGGTGTTCCAAATCAACTGGTAAGTCAGGTACTTGCATGCTCTCTTCAACTTGCTCAATAAAACCAAGTAGTTGGTCAAACAAATAAACCAATTATTCCTCTTCATGTGGTGCCTTCTCTAGTGAAACTTGGGCATCCTATTTCTACAAGTGAAGATCATTAACTGGTAATTCATGTACTCTGTTGTCATTCATCTTATAAACAACATTAGAAAAAAATTCAAATGAATCAAAAAACAAGGGGTTCAGTAACAAGTTTGAACCGACATCCTCTTCATATGTACTATGGTTATTTTGAGCTAGGGACATAGTACAAATAGCAACAACTTCCTGCTCCTCTTGTTCATTCTTTTGTTGCTTTAATCGGTAATACTCTACAACTAAATGTAGTGCATTTATACTTCTAATCTTCTCCATGATCAATGGGCTATCTTGATCAATGGGTTGCTCTATAACTATACAAGGAGGGTTAAGAGGCCCATTTTGTTTAAAACTTGGAATTCCATACCTACTAAGCTCATCTTGAAAGGGTTGACCTAGAATGAAAGGAACTATTTGAATCTCATGCTTTTGTGTTTGAGCAAACAAAAACCTCATTTGCTCCCCTTTTGTAGCTGACTCCCTCTCGATCTTTTCTTCAAACTGTAACCTTTCTCTCCAACTCCTGCTCATGAAGGTAGGCCTGATAATCTAACTCTTGTTGTTGCAAATCAAGCTCTTGTTGCCTCCTGAACTCTTCTATCTACTTTTTGATGTCTAATAATATTTCCTTGGCGTCATTCATGCTATTCTTCATATCCCTAACTTACAAATCTTGGAGATAATCAAGAGAGTTTTTGAACTAATTTAACATTAAAGATGTTTCTTGAGATTGATTTTGCACATATAAATGTTGATATGAAGATTGAGCAAGGGTGGGTGGGAGGTAAGCATGTTGAGCATGCTGGTATACTGTTGTTGCATGGTTGTTTGGGATAAAACCAGCAGCATAGCTATTCGGGTATGGTTGATAAGAAGGTTTGTTAACAACATTTTTATAGTATGGGGGTGGGTATACATATTGGCTATGACAATTTGACATTTCTACTCATATGAAGAGTTAGAAATAAGAATTAAAGCTTGATTTTTTGAAACATACCAGCACTTGATCTATTAAAACTATTATATTTGCTCGAATTCGCCAAGGGTGTGTGTGTGGATCCTACCTCCAAAGGCTATAAATACTAATTTTCACACCAAAAATCATAATTATGTGGAAAATCTTTGGACTAGGAGAGTCCAAACAGTCCCACTAGGTGTGCCAAAAATTGTTGTCATGAGGATTGCACCCTAGATGCTAAGCTCAAAGCTCAACAATCCCGTGAAACATGGAAACACCTTTAAGCATGTGGGTTGCTCATGTTGAAGGTGAATCTCCAAATTGTGGGTTGGTTCCCTTTTGATCTCCTAGAATTTATTGACTTGTGTGGGAAAAGGGAGAAAGATTAATCTATAAAACTGAAGGAAACTCAAATGGTAAATTATGTCTAAGAGGTGATGCATCGAAGAAAACTAATATGCAGACTTATTCACAACAAATATTCTCAAAAATTTGTTAACACAACCCAACTTGGGCACCTTGATCACAAAAATATTTCACTAAAAGGCTTTGTTTAATCTTTTCTTACTAAGGAAAACAGGGTTCTCACAAATTAAGAGAAAAGATAAACTTAAGATCAAAATCAATGACCTGTGATAAGCTACTATTGTGTACATGCATCAATAAATGAGACATAAATTTAAAGGTTTCTTATTTAGAACACATTAAACTTTCATCAAATCATTTAAAAGAGACAAAACACTAGAAATTGGGAAGGTAAACTCTGTTTCTATTGAATATCCTGAAGGAAAATTTGCAAAACTCTAAACAATCTACTGAAAATAAAGTATTGTTGTCTATTAAAACTATAAATAATGAAAGCTAAGTTACAAGTCTTTCCAATCTCTTTGCAATGTGTAAGATAATAAAGGAAGCAAGAACTAAGAAAAATAATAAGTTTTTTCTTAATATATACAAAAATTAACTCCAAGAGCTAGGAGGTGGCAGAAACAACTAATTGGAAGTGAAAAATATCTCCAAAATCGTTCTCACCAGCAAAGATAAAATCCCATAAAAAGGGGGCCCACAACTGAATAAAACTCAACAAAAAATGGCTCAAACTCCTCTTGCATGATTGTCAACCCCAAAAAGGCTCCTTAAAAGGCTCCTCAAATTGAAGATATGACTGTGAAACCCCTGTAGAACTCCACTCTTGAATTTGCATGATTTTGAGCTTCAATTCCACCTCTTTCCCATTTCTGCACGATTAGTTAACTTAAAGAAACTCAAGTTTATCCCCACATCTTCACATTTTGCATGAATGGACTTGGAGTTAATCAATTTGCAACGATCTCTTCTCACTACCTCTATATCTTCACTTAGGCTTATTTCAATTTCTTCAAAAATCATAAAATACTTAAAGGCACACTAAGGTTGATTTTCCTCCAAAGACTATAAAATTAACCAAAGGCATAAAGCCTAGGTATAACTCATATGCAAGACATAATAATACCTTGAAGGTATTAGTGGAGACATTTATATTTTAAATTGATGTGATAAAAATCACAACTTGAAATAGGGTAAAGAAGAAAACCCTAAGACAAAACACTCAAGCCCTAATTTCTCATTTCACTTTGCATTCAAACCTTTGGGAAAAGAGGCTCTACTACTGGCCGCCACCATTTGCTTGCTTTTTTTATGCCTTTGCACTATTTTGGGTCGCCATGGTTCTACTAGTTTCATATTTTAGAAACCTTTTTGTTGGAAAGCCTGTGGGTTTACATGTATTTCCTTCACCACAAGAACTCAGGTAAGCTTTTGGGTTTTCCATACTCGCTAATAAAAGGTTCCATAATATTCATTTTTTCCTTCATTGAAAGAAACAATTGGAAAATTTTGTTGTATAGAAGACTACGGCCTCCTTTGTTCTGGGTATCCATTCTTTGCAAAAAGAGAAAACACAAAGAAAAACTAAGGGTTTCCTTATTTCTCTAATAAAACACTTTTACTTATGTGTGTAAGGTCGCGGCCTCATGAAGTTCTAGGTATCTCAAATATTCTATGTAATCTCAAGCTTCCTCATTTTCTATAGGCAGTAGTTTACTTTACATTTTGAAAAAGTGCATGAAGCATTGTCTATCTTTAGGAGTTCCCAAATATACATCTGTAAATCCTCTTATATGAATGTTTCTTTAGAAGCACTAAATCTTGTCACAATGTTGAAACAATGTTACTGCTATTCTTCCACAATGTCATTGTGTATTATCATAATACCAACGTGCCCTCTTCAGGTCTGTTATGGAAAGGAGGATCTAACAGATGATGCAAATTCTTTTGCTTAGTTCCGTGATCATGATGACTATATCTTTGCACAGATTCTTAAATGATTGCCTTTGTATACATAAGGAATGTTGCCCCTATTTTGATGCCCCCCCAGTTTTCTCATGTTCAAACAACATTTTGGTTTTCATCTGGACTATTTGATGTTGTTTCGTTGATTTTATGTTACTGCTTGATAGACATTATGACTTTGTGGATACTATTCTGACATGGGGATATTTTGATGTGTCGATGTGAGACTATTAGACAATATTATGATGCTTAGTTTAGTGTTATTGATAACATTATGATGTTTGTTTTTACGATGTTAATGGCATTGTGATATTTGATGTCTTTTACTTATGCTATGTGTTGCAAATTGGTTAATTTCTTATTTGAATATGATGATGTTGTGTATAGATAGATGTATGAGATATCTTGTTGTGATAATAGATGTTGTGTGTCGGTGATGGGGACAGTGGCACATCACTTGCTTGCGAGCGCCCTGTGACTCTACGATTTCCCCATCATGGTGTGACTGATTATTTCTATATGCACATGTTCGACAACTTGTTCTGCTGCAGGCTACAGGTACAGGGCATCAACTCCACCTATTTAGCAGGTCTAAGCATTTTAGATCCCAATGGAGCTATTATTTGGAGGTTACACTGGGTCCCCCACTTCGAGTTGTCCTTCTCAAGGATGAATCCTTGTTGTCGCTCCCTGCCTATAAGTCTATTGATATCATTTTGTTTCCCTGTGCTTGTCTAACCTTTGTCATATTCTCGTTGCTGTATGTTGATTGATCTAGGAGTCATGTCAGAGTCTTGTATTTTGTTTAATTATTTCATTTTTATTTTGGGTGTCTACTTGAGGGCTTGGGTAATGATGTAAAAGTCTAATTAAAATAATGAATTAAATTAAGTTTAATATAGCAGTAAATTTTATTAAATTATGACTATTTATTTATAAATATATTTGTATATAACTATTAACACATGTACATATATAATATTATTCATGCATAAGCAAACTTTAATTGAAATTAAATGATAAATTATTAAATAGATGGAATGTTGTGTGCAAACCTTGAATGGAAGGTAAAACTTAATTAAGTTAAGTGGATAAAATAAATAGAAGGAATTTTGAAATGGGAATAAAATTCTCAGAAGTGGAGGTAACAAAAAGGAGAAGTGGGAGTTATCTTTAGAGGGGCAATTGGGTTTTTAGTGCTTCCAGAGAAGAAGAAACAGATCTGGTTTTTTTTGGGTTTTCTTCTACCGTGAAAGTTGAAGAGGTTTTTAGGGGGGAAATTTCCAGCTGTTCTCTGGAAAATCTTCTAGAAGCTGGGAAAACATCTGTGGATTCTAGAAGTTTTTGGAGTCTATCAGTGGCTAGATTATTTGGAGTTTTGAGGAGCAGAAGGGATTTGAAAGAAGCTTGAGGACATTCATCACCAATGCAGCTGCTCAAGTTTTTCTTCCAAGTTCCTTTATTTATTCTTTCCTTTTGTTTTCCTTTTGTCTGGAGAAGAATGATCATTTAGCTAGAAATGGTGACTTATATTCCTTTGTAATTGTAGCTTTCTTCTGAGAAATGTGTTATATCGAATCATGTTGTTTTAATTGCATTGTTTTCCTTTGGGAATAACCATTTGGGTCTTTATAACTACCGAGATTAGATGAACAGATAATTGGTTGAAACAATTTGAATCCTTTTGAGTCTTGGCCATGTACATTCATTAATGATATACGACAATTATTTCTCTCTCTCTGCAACATATATGTTTTCGGTCAATAACACAATAATCTTCAAATAGCTAGAAGTTGGGTTAAAAAGGGGCACTCTGTTTAATTTCTATTGAACTCTGTAGCCCATGTTTCCTTATCATCTGTAGACACATAAAGTATACCAATTGACATTGTGCATCTGATCCTGACTACTAACATCATTTCATCCTGAATCATCCCTTGGTCTAACCATTTAATCAAATCCCCTTATCAGATTAAATTCATCAATCTTAATTAAATAAATCATTTTATCTAATTAAGTCACTCTCTTTTGTTAATTAAATCAATCCATCTGATCTAATTATCCCTATTTAATTAACTAATTAATTTTATTTGATTAAATCTCTAAAGTCTATCCATTAAATTAAATAAATTAAAACCTTATTTAATTTGATCTAACACCATCTCTTTTAATTAAATAAATCAAAATCCTTATTCAATTATTCTCTTATCATATTCCTCTCTTATTTGATTTAAATAAATCCATAAATTTGAGTCAAATAGGTCACATCATCTAATCTCTCATTTAATTAATTGACCCTTGATTAATTTTAAATCATGTCCCATCCTCTAGATTTTGCAAGTTGCACATGAAAATAGATTTAATTCATTTATTAAATCTCTATTTTCCTCACAAGGCATCTTTTGGAATATTCTCCAAATTTGAATTCAAAAATTCCAAGTCAACATGTACATCCAACAAGGCAATAACTTCATCTTACATGTCCTTTTCCTTGAGCCAAGTGGCATTTATTGCATTTTCCTTCCCTCTTACAAGTCATTTCAACAAATTTGAAATTCAAAAATATGCATTTATTGGCACAATCCCCAAATCTTGCACATCCTCCATCCACTCATAGATTGACAAGTGGCATGTCATTGGATGAATGTTAGTCCCATATTGCTCAAATTTGGACATTCATCCATCTTGGCATTCTATAAATAAAATGCACATATCCTCATCCATCCATCCACAAATTATGAAAAGTTATTATGCTAAAATATTTAGCCATTTCCATCCATCACCATTGAGTCCTTAGCTAGGTTTTTTGTAGATTTTGGCTTGGAGCTCTCATCCTTCATCAACAAAGTGGATCAATCATCATCAACATATCAAGCTTGCATCTTAGGAATTGGGAAGGGCCAATTTTCACATCAAATTGGCACCAATTCCCCCATGGGATCATGTGTTTGCTATTCTAATTAGGATTGAATCTATATTTTCTTGTTTCATTTGTGTTCTTCATTGTTTTCTTTCTTAATTTAAAGTTTGTAAATGGATTTCATGGGGAATCCTTATTCATGCTTTCAATATCTAACTTAAGGTGTTTATTCATTGTGTTTTGCAGGTATTTGGATTGGGGTTCACACATCATCAATGTTGGGTGTCAACTATGAAGCCGTATAAAAAATTTCAAGCTATTAACCTTTCAGGCCATCCCTAATCCAAATATCTTATTGTTGCTATTTCCTTATCAAACTATTTTCATTCCATCGGGATTTTCAGGACATGGTCACTTCTTCAATTCGGTCCTTGTGAATGAAAGACATTAGTCGATACTCTATCTGAATTGTAAAACTTATTTTGGTCTTTAGCGTGCAAAGTATGTCATGTTATTGATTTATACATTTTTGAAGGTGACTTCTTGGACTTGTAATGCATGTATTAATTTTGAACTGAACCTGGACTTAAGTTACTTTCTATATTCATGTATTGTGCGCTTTCTCGGATGCACCGCTAACTATCCATGGCAATGTGTTTTGGCCATAACCGGCTTTGTCATTATGTTTCTTGCAATTCAATTTGAGTTTGGAGTTAGTATTTTTCTATTATGTTATTGGCATGGTTACTTGAGCCATGCACTAAAACCATCCATTCGCTAGCCTCCTTATTTAATCTCTAGATTTTAATTGAGGTGGAAGCTCATGTTATCATTAAACCTTGATATTTTATTTGCATCAGCTATTAAAACTAACAAATGGTAAAATTTAAAGGCACTTTCTTGGCCAATGGCAATGTCCTGTAATGTCTAGCCACATAAACTTAGACCATGATGTTGTAAATTGTTTATTTATTGTTAAACTGGATTCATAGCCCGTTGTAAGTAATAGACTTTTTCTAATAGTAAGAAGAAACTATCACTTCACGGGTCGACCCTCCCTATCGTATCTGGAAACAAAGACTTCAATTAGTGTATATTTGATTTTTAGTCGAGTCCATATACCTTGATCTAAATACCTTGATTTGTAGTTGTGTGTTTAGCGTAGGAAACTAGAATTCCATTAAAACTTACCTTGTATTATATTTTGGATGCTTTGTTTTGCTTCTTTCCTCCTACGCCATATTTCTATTTGGGAGGATTTGACTCCTTTTCTCTTGATGTTTGTAGATAGCCATGTGAATGTTCGGTGATACAAGAAGTTCTCCACTAATAGTTATTGTCATTTGAATAGTTTAAAACAAATTATTGTACGTTAATAAAGAGCAATTAGGTGTGACCGTTTGTTCTTATCTTTTGTCATGTTTCTTAATCTGCATGCATTCTCTTTGTATCTCCATGATAGTACTGTTAGTTCTCTCCATTGACATTATGTTAATTGGAATTGAGTTAAAATATTCTTACGTTGTGTATTTCCAGCCATTTTAATCTTTAAAAAAAAGAGATCATATTGTCCACGTGTAGCTTTCCTCATGTTCACCTTTATATATATATATATATATATATATATATATATATATATATATATATATATATATATTCATATTATATATATATAACTGAATATATAAACTATTTAATGTTGTTCCTTGTCATTTATTTAATTGGCTCGATGTATCAAATTCTTAACTGAGTTTTATTTTAACTAGGTGATATATATATTATAGTTGTAATTTTAATGAAGTGAACTATAAATCATTTAGGAATTGATGAAGTTGATGATTAATTAAACTTGAAGTAATAAGAGAACATAGTTGTTTGGAAGATTTAATTTGTAAGTTGTATTGCCTATCATACCATCCTTCTAATATCCTTATTATGTGTTACTTAAGCAGTCCGAGTTCATTAAGTGATGTTATAAGTTGGTTGTGGAAAAAGCTTGTTCCATGATTATTGTGGAAGTCTTCCAGAGGCTAGGATGACTTATTCTTTGGTGAATTTATTTGTTTAGTTTGTTATAAGAAACATTATTGTGGTTATGTTCATAAAGACCATCCACCTTACATGTTATTTTGTCCTCGTGATTGATTTCATAGGTGTTGTGTGCGAGATGGATAATGCCTCGCATTGTGATTCAATTGTGCTTAGTTTCGTGCAAGTGGTGACGTTTTGGTCTTTTGTGGTTTAAGGTTGGAAGTAGGGAAGTGGCTTTCAATGGGGGTCGACGCACAAAGGGGCACCTGGATAACCCATGTGGAAGTTTTCTAATAAGTGATAACATTAAAATTGATTAGGTGGAATGGGTAGATTAAACATTAAACCAGATAATATTATACCTTGCTCAGCCTCAAGTGTTTGTTTAGGCTTGAGGTGAGACAGGAAGGCCTAGAATGGCACAATTGGCTACTTCATCTTCACGAGAGGTAGTTTGATTCCGCATAGCTAGCATGAGGGGCTGGAGTTTGGTAGAGGCTACCAAGATAACCCAAGGATGGGGATCGGAGCCTAAGAAGAACTACCTGGATAACCTATGTCTAGTTATGTGATGACACTTTCCCTACGACAACCATGAGTATATTTATTTTTTGTTCTTACTTTGTGTATCTACATGCCTCTCGAAGTATGGTCTTTGATGTTGTTCTTGTTGATATGTGTGAACCCCAATCTATTGTACCTACAAAACAAAGGGATTAAACACCTTAAGTTAGATATTGCAAGCATAAACAAGGATTCCCCATGGAATCCATTTACAATTCAAACTAGGAATGAAAATATGCAAGAACACAAGACAAGAGATAAAACAAAGATGAAATCCTAATTTAAATAGCAAACACTTGATCCCATGGGGGAATTGGTGCCAATTTGATGTGGAAATTTGGCCCTTTCCCAATTCCTATGATTGCAAGCTTCGATATATAGACTTGATGAAGAAATGTGATCCACTTTTGATGATGAATGATGAGGACTCCAAGCCAAATTTGCAAAAAATCCTAGCTAAGAACTCAATGGTGTGAAACTTGATAGATATTTGAGCATGGTAACTTTACTCAAATTGTGGATGATAAAATGAGGAGAGGAACTCTTCATTTATAAAATTTCAAGATGGATGAAAGTCCAAATTTGAGCAATGTGGGACTAACTTTCATCCAATGATATGGTGCCACTTGTCAAGCTATGAATGGATGATGGTTGTGCAAGATTTGGGGTTTGTGCCAATAAATGTCAATATTTGAAATTCAAATTTGTTGAAATGACATGTAAGAGGGAAGGGGAAAATGCAATAAATGCCACTTGGCTCAAGGCAAAGGATATGTAAGAGATCTTAAATGCCTTGTTGGAAGGACTTATTCCCACTTGGATTTTGAATTCAAATTAGGGGAATATTCCAAAAGATGCCATATGAGGGAAAATAGGGATTTAATAAATGAATTAAATCTATTTCATGTGCAACTTGCATTATCTAGAGGATGACATGAGATTAGATTAAATTAATCAAGGGTTAATTAATTTAATAGGAGATTTGATGATGTGACTTATTTGACTTAAATTTATGGATTTATTTAAATCATAAGAGAGGAATATGATAAGAGGCTAATTAAATAAAGATTTTGATTTATTTAATTAAAAGGGATGGTGTTAGATTAAATCAAATAAGGTTTTAATTTATTTAATTTAATGGATAGACTTTAGAGATTTAATCAAATAAATTGATTATTTAATTAAATAGGGATAATTAGATCAGATGGATTGATTTAATTAACAAAGGAAAGTGACTTAATTAGACAAAATTATTTATTTAATTAAGAGACAAATATTGATGAATTTAATCAGATAAGGGAATTTGATTAAATGGTTAGACCGAGGGATGATTTGGGAAGAAACGATGTTAGTAAGTCAGGATCAGGTGCACAATGTCAATCAGTATATTTTCGATGTCTGCAATATGTTCACTCTGTGTTGTGAGTTGTGTCTACCTTGTGATACCCAGTCCTTGTCTTACTATTGGTGGGGCCCTTTGTAACCTCCTGGCATGGGGGGGAATCTTTGGATTCATGCGGTTGGGTGGAATGTGTAACATTCTCCATTGGGTTCCCCTTATGTTCGTGATGTGGTCTTTACATCATGTTCATCATCTTCAGCATTGCACCTATTTCTAGGAGTTAATTAATGTACTTGTATTATGTATTGTATATGACCATGTATCATGTATCATTGTATAAATGTATATGTAAACTGATTTGATGTATCACTTGTATGTAAGGAATTTCATAATTAGTGACAATGTACTTGTTAATTGAAATGAAAGAGATCGATTATTCTTTTATGTTATGCAATGAATGTTTCACATGAATCTTATGTTCAATTGTAATGTGTTATAACATGCTTAGTGATGATTTTTGTTTAATGGTTAATAAGTTATGTGGATTTGTAGTTTGATCATTGGAAAATAAGTAATGCAGTTGTGCACCCTAGGGGACTTAGGAAGATAATTTATGTAATATTCTATATCATTACACAACTTTTCACTTTAGAAAAAAAAATTATTTGTTTTTCGTAGTGTAAGTTTTGTCCTCTAGGGTTCACGACAGGGTGTTACACATGGTATCAGAGCCCAGGTTTAAACACTATGTGCTCTAGGTATGTCAATAAGCCCATTAAGTTGTCTTAGATGTTTAGTTTGAAGTTTAGTTTTTCCTTGTTGACCTCATCTAATACCTTGTACTTGTCTGTGTAGGATCATGCCTAGGAGATGGGGTAAAGGTCGAGTGAGAGGCAGAGGTTGTGGTGGTGTTCATGGGGCCAATCACCAAGATTCACCTCCATAGAGTTCTCATGAGTCAGATCATGAGGAGCATCAGAGATCACAGAATAACCAAGGTGGTGTAGGATAGAATGTGGGTCAACCAAGGATGGAGGGCGCTCAGTTGCACCAATTACTAGAGGAGTTTCTTGCCCGACTTGGTCTGAGGCAAGAAGGAGAGAAGTTAGTGATTCAGGAGAGAGAGAGATCTCCCAGAAGGAGGGAGTTAGTTGTTGATCAGGATGTTGTTTTATCTGGTCACATGAGGGACTTACTTCGTGCACGACCTCCGATATTTGATGGGTCAAGAAGTGGACTTGAGGTAGAGACCTAGCTTATCAATTTGAACCAATGTTTTGTGATGCACCCATATGGTAGTAATACCAAGGCCAGATGCACCATTATGCATCTCTGTGGGTTTGCTTCCATGTGGTGGCATCTTAAGGAGCAGAAGCTCCATCTGGATATTGACTCAATGTCATGGGAGATGTTCCTTGAGCGAATCAAAGCCTAATTTTTATCTGACCATTGGCAACAATGTCGAGCATATGAGTTTCATGAGCTTAGATAGTTGGCTATGTCAGTGGAACAATATGAGAGGAAATTCTATGAACTTAAGCAGTATGCTAGTATTAATGATGATGAGGGCATGCTAGTACAACATTTCATCAGGGGCTTAAACACCCACATCAGTGGTGGAGTTCGGGTCTTCGAGCTGAAGACCATGGAGGTAGCCATGGAAAAAGCTTAGATTATTGAAGAGAATCTAGCTATGGCCTTAGGTGGACAGACATGGGTTCAGATTGGCAGTGCACCTTCGACAGGGTACAATTCTCGTGGTGGTCAGTCATAGTCAGTGGGTCCATCTAGGAGTCAGCAGACACCCTCTACGGGTGGCCAATAGCAATAGTAGCAGCAACAACCTTCACAGTTTAAACATAAGAATTCACAATCTCATCAGGATGATAGATCACAGCCCAGGAGAGACAGAGACAGGAACTGGAGGCGGATGAAATGTTACCACTTTGAATAGCTAGCCCAGAGTTCACAGTCTACAGTTAATAGGGGTAGTGTTTAGCAATCTAGTGCTCCACCTAGTAGTAGAGGTTTTGGCAGATGTATTGGGTGCTTTTCATGTGGACAACAGTGTCATATTGCTCACCAGTGTCCTCAGAAGGGCTCTATTGGATTTTTTCAAAGACTAGTGGCTTCAGAGCTGACAGTTGGGGATGTTGGTAGATCTCACAAGGTTTTTTTTGCGGTTGACAACCACCCGGCTGAGCACCAGAGGATAGTAGTTAAGACATCAGGTGAGCTGCATGGTGATAGAGTTTCTGTACTTTTTGATTCAGGAGCTTCAGACTCCTTTATTTCCCCCTCTATTGTAGCTCGATGTGGATTGGTGGTAGTAAAGCAAGATGATAGGTGGTAGGTTGAGTTAGCTTATGGTGTTAAGGTCACAACTGAGTCACTTGTTCATGGTTGCAGATTGAATATTGGATCTCTTGACACCATGGTTGATCTACGAATCATTCCTCTGGGGTCTTACGACATTGTGTTAGGCATGGATTGGTTAGAGGCCCATAGAGTAGTCATAGGTTGTCATTGCAAGTTGGTGAAGTGTGTTGATGATACTAGTAGTGAGATTGAGGTGGTTGGGATTCAGAGACCTATTTCATTGAGGATGATCTCAGCCATGCAGTTGAGGAGATGTGTGCGGCAACGCTGTCAATTATTTGTAGTGACAGTCAATGATTTGGAGTTGGGAGAGAGTCGGGAGGAGGTATCACTTGATATTCACCCCATTCTTAGACAGTATGTCGATGTGTTTCCTAAGGAGATTCCAGGGATGCCACCTAAGCATGACATTGACTTTAAGATTGATCTTGTGCCTGGAGTTGAGCCCATTTCATGAGCTCCTTACTAGATGACCACTCAAGAACTTAAGGAGCTCTAATTATAGCTAGAGGAGTTATTAGAGAAGGGATTCATTCATCCTATTGTCTCTCCTTAGGGAGCACTAGTGATTTTTGTGAAGAAGAAGGACGAGTCTCTTCGATTGTGTATAAACTACCGATAGTTGAACAAGGTGACAATAAGGAATAAATATCTGTTGCCAAGAATAGATGACTTATTTGATCAAATTAAGGGTGCCAGGGTATTCTTGAAGATTGATCTAAAATCAAGATATCACCAATTACACATCTTCAAGGTGGATATACATAAAACCACATTTCATACTCGATACAGTCACTATGAGTTCATAGTGGTGTCATTCGGGTTAACGAATGCGCCCTCGGTGTTTATGAGTCTGATGAATGGTGTGTTTTGCACATACTTGGATCGATTTGTCTTGGTGTTTCTAGATTATATATTGATCTATTCTAGGACTATGGAAGAGCATGAGGATCACTTGAGATAGGTGCTACAATGTTTGAGAGAGAATCGGTTGTATGCTAACTTGTCGAAGTGTGAATTCTTCAAGACGGAGGTGAAATATCTTGGACATGTTATATCTAGTGAGGGCATTGCAGTGGATCCTTCCAAGATCCAAGTGATCATTGATTGGCTTGCACCTACTATTGTGTCAAAGGTTCACAGTTTCATGGGGTTGGCAAGTTATTATAGACGATTTGTATAAGGGTTTTTGAAAATAACACACCCCATTACTTCTCTTCAGAGGAAAGGGAAGAAATTTGTTTGGTTCAAGCAATGCGAGGCAGCATTTCAGACACTTAAGGAGAGATTGACCAGTGCTCTGAATTTAGTTGTTCTTGATCCTTCTGGGGATTTTGTAGTGTGCACAGATGCTTCCTTGGAGGGTATAGGAGCAGTGTTAATGCAGGAGGGATGCGTGACTACCTATGAGTCTCACAAACTCAAGGATCATGAATTGAATTATCCTACACATGATATTGAGCTAGCCGCAGTAGTTCATGCCTTGACGAGATGGAGGTACTTCCTTTTGGGGCATAGATTTGAGCTACACACTGATCACTATAGTTTGCAATACATCTTTATGCTGCCTAATCTTAATGCCAAATAGAGACAATGGATGGAGTTCTTATGTGAATATGATTTTGAGGTGAAGTTCATCTAGGGAAAGGAAAATGTAGTTGTTGATGCACTTAGTAGATGAAGACATGAGTTGTCGGTAGTGACTCTCGGTGTGGATTTGAGGAATCAAATACTTTCAGTACTACCTTTAAATGGTTGGTATCAGGAGGTGAGGGCTGAAGTGGAGTCGGTAGAGCCTTAGAGGGCAGGTTTGTAGGATACTCCCTCAAGTCAAATGGTCTCTTGAGGCATTTGGTTTGAATTTATGTACCTTCCACTAGGGATCTTCACTCTTTGATCATGTCAGAGGCACATAGGGCACCGTATTCAGCTCATCTTAGTGTCAAAAAGATGCACGCTAATCTTCGACAGTTGTACTTTTGGGCCAAGATGAAGAGAGACATTGTAGATTTTGTGTCTAGATGTCTTGAATGTCAAAGAGTGAAGGAAAAACACCAACATCCTATAGGACTTTTACAGCCTCACTTAGTTCTGAAGTGGAAATGGGACATTATCTCGACAGATTTCATAGTTGGTTTGCCTGTTTCTTTACAACGGCATGATGCCATTATGGTCACAGTGGACATGTTGGCAAAGGTGGCTCACTTCTCTCCTATCTGTTCCTCTTATAATGCTTCTTCAATGGCCAAAGTGTTCATGGAGGACATTGTTAGATTACATTGTATACCTCGTCAGATCATATCATATAGAGATCCTGTGTTCACCTCAGTGCTCTGGACGCCCCTACAACATGCTTTGGGGACTCAGTTGAATTTTAGTTTAGCATATCATCCAGAGATGGATGGGAAGACTAAGAGGGTCAACCAGATCCTTAAGGACATGCTTCGTATGTAAGTCATGGATTAGCAGACACGATGGGAGGACTACCTATATTTGGTAGAATTTTCATATAATAACAGCTATCACAGTTCTATAGGCATGCCTCCCTTTCAGGCATTGTATGGTCATTCGTGCTAGACTCCGCTGAGTTGGGACCAATTGGAGGATGGAGTTTTGTTGGGTCCAAAGATGCTTCAAGAGATGGATCAATAGGTGGTTCATATCATGGAGCATTTAGTGGTAGCTTGGGATAGATAAAAGAAATGTGTTGATGCTCACAGGGTGGATCATCAATTCTCAGTTGGTGACAAAGTGTTTTTTTCATGTGCGTCCACGAAGAGTCTAATCTGTTATAGAAAGGGCTCTAAGCTCACACCCTATTTTGTTGGACCTTTTGAGATTTTGGAGAGGATTAGACCTGTAGTATACCATATTGCTTTTCTACCTAGTCTCTCACACATACATAATGTATTTCATGTTTCAGTACTTAGACCATATTATCCTAACTTATCTCACATCCTCGATTGGAATGCATTACAGGTAGAGGAGGGGTAGCTAGCTTTATATCCCATAGGCATCACTCAACACAGGAGGCTCACACTTAAAGGATGGGACATATAGGTTAGGGTCTAGTGGGATTCGAACGATGAGGCTTCAGCTACCTGGGAGGATGCTTCCAGGATGAGGAAGTTTTACACGTACTTGTTCACAAGCTTTCAGGAGTAAGCCTAGTCCTAGGAGGGAGGATGTGATGCCCCCTTGGTTTGCTCATGTTCAAACAACATTTTGGTTTTCATCTAGACTATTTGATGTTGTTCCTTGTCATTTATTTAATTGGCTCGGTGTATCAAATTCTTAACTGAGTTTTATTTTAACCGGGTGATATATATATTATAGTTGCAATTTTAATGAACTGAACTATAAATCATTTAGGAATTGATGAAGTTGATGATTAATTAAACTTGAAGTAATGTATATGTAAGAGAACATAGTTGTTTGGAATATTTAATTTGTAAGTTCTATTTCTTGTCATACTATCCTTCTAATATCCTTATTATGTGTTACTTAAGTAGTTCGGGTTCATTAAGTGATGTTATAAGTTGGTTGTGGAAAAATCTTGTTCAATGGTTACTCCCAAAGTCTTCCAGAGGCTAGGATGACTTATTCTTTGGTGACTTTATTTGTCTAGTTTGTTATGAGAAACATTATTGTGGTTATGTTCATAAAGACTATCCACCTACATGTTATTTTTTACTCGTGATTGATTTCATGGGTGTTATGTTTGAGATGGATAATGCCTCGCATTGTGATTCAACTGTGCTTAGTGTCATGCAAGTGGTGATGTTTTAGTCTTCTGTGGTTTAAGGTTGGAAGTAGGGAAGTGGCTTTCAATGGGGGCCAACGCACGAAGGGGCACCTGGATAACCCATGTGGAATTTTACTAATAAGTGATAACATTAAAATTGATTAGGTGGGATGGGTAGCCTAAACATTAAACCAGATAAGATTATACATCACTCAACCTCAATTGCTTGTTTAGGCTTGAGGTGAGACAGGAAGGCCTGGAATGGAACAATTGGCTACTTTGTCTTCACGAGAGGCAGTTTGATTCCGCATAGTTGGCATGAGGGGCTAGAGTTCGGTAGAGGCTACCAAGATAACCCAAGGATGGGGGTCGGGGCCTAGGAAGAACTACCTAGATAACCTATGTCCAGTTATGTGATGACACTTTCCCTATGACAACCATGAGTATCTTTATTTGTTGTTCTTACTTTGTGTATCTACATGCCTCTGGAAGTATGGCCTTTGATGTTGTTCTTGTTGATATGTTCACCCTGTGTTGTGAGTTGTGTCTACCTTGTGATACCCAATCCTTGTGTTACTGTTGGTGGGGCCCTTTGTAACCTCATAGCATCGAGGGGGGGGGATCTTTGGATTCATGTGGTTAGGTGGAATGTGTAACATTCTCCATTGGGTTCCCCTTATGTTCATGATGTGGCGTTTACATCTGGTTCATCATCTTCAGCATTGCACCTATTTCTAGGAGTTAATTAATGTACTTGTATTATGTATTGTATATGACCATGTATCATGTATCATTGTAATGAACTCCTCGATTGATACAAGGA
Organism: Sequoia sempervirens; assembly: GCA_007258455.2. NCBI lineage: Eukaryota > Viridiplantae > Streptophyta > Pinopsida > Cupressales > Cupressaceae > Sequoia > Sequoia sempervirens. Next base: position 49,944,030 of record VDFB02373365.1, on the reverse strand, counting down.
AGTATCATTGTACAAATCTATATGTAAACTGATTTGATGTATCACTTGTATGTAAGGAATTTTTTAATTAGTGACAATGTACTTGTTTATTGAAATGAAAGAGATCAATTATTCTTTTATGTTATGCAATGAATGTTTCACATGAATCTTATGTTCAATTGTAATGTGCTATAACATGCTTAGTGACGATTTGTGTTTAATGGTTAATAAGTTATGTGGATTTGTAGTTTGATCATTGGAAAATAAGTAATGCAATCGTGCACCCTAGGGGACTTAGGAAGATAATTTATGTGATTTTCTATATCATTACGCAACTTTGCACTTTAGAAAAAAAAAATTGTTCATTTTTCATAGTGTAAGTTTTGTTCTCTGAGGTTCACAACGGGGTGTTACACCTATTCTTGCAAATATTCACTAGTGCTCTATAAAGGTGCCTAATGATCCTATAGCTTTTCTTTCTTTCCTTGATAGAGGTTGACTTACTCTTCATGTCATTAGTAAATTAGTAAGGCATTCTTTGGCACTAGGCAGTTCCCATAACATGAGTAAAAGCTTATCTGATATAAAGTTGTCTTTTGACCTGAATTCAAAGTTGTATTGTTGCTGAAGACTTGATGAACTTTTTCCTTGTTCTGCTAGCTACCTAGTATCAATGTATGTGTTTCTTTTATATTTCTGACATGATGTTGTATGCATGCTAGGCTCTACCCTTTTGGGAGCCCATTTTTCACCACATGCTACAATGTTGAACAAGATATTAATGCAATAATGAATGTACCTATTCCTGCATAATGAACAAACAAGTTAGAAAAATAATGAAGTTTTATGCTCTTTCTGATGATTAAATGTCATTTGATGATCTGAAATTTGGCTATTTTGCACATATATGCAATGGCTCAATTGGATTGATGCATCATAGTTGTAGGTTATATGTTTTTTGATAAAAAAATATGATGAGTTTATATATTCCGAGCTCTAACAAAACCTTTTAATCAATGACAAGTACAACAAAAGACTGGGTACGAGAGGAGCTGAAGATAGGAGGATCAACACCAACATTACAAGGCAATGATGGATATGAATTCTCCTTATGTGTTTTTTCCTTTATTTAATCTTCAGATATATATCTTGCACTCTATATTGTATCAATTTAATTTAGTCATTCCCATGGCTTGTGTGGGATATTTTAGCATTCTTTTGATCTTGTTGTATACAACAACAATATTGTATAAATTTGAATTTCAAAATGAATGAAATACCGAATCATCATGCAACTTTTGTAATCTCTTTCTGTTGTAAAATATTGCACAATAAGAATTGAACTTCATTTGAAATCTTCATATGCAAATGATAATGATTAGCAGAATTTATTGAAGTACCTTTCACTTTAAAATTAGTCAGCTATTCTAGCTCTACCAAAATGAGTTGTAGGTGAAATTTTGGTAACACTAGCATAAATATGATACCATGAAGTCTTGCACTAATGATTTACACAATTATTTTATATGTTTGTTTGATAAAATTCTAGAAAAAATGAGTATTCTATTATATTAGCAAGCTCTCACATTTTATTTTTGCTAAATGGACTTCCTTGTACATTAGATACATTGGGTGAATATTTTTGTAAAGCATTCAAAAATTAAAAACTAAGGAAAATATGAAGCAACAAAATTTATCTCCATGCAAAGGCAAACCCACACAATAATTTTTTTTTGATCTTATGGACCATGTCAAAATGTGCCTTAAAAAAGGATACAATAGACTTTTTGATAAGTCTTCCATACCATTTTCTTCAAATAAGGATAAATGGAAGTGATTGTAAAGCTTGCAATGGTGCAAATATCATCATTCTCACTCACATAATTACTTCAACTACCATGAACAACAATCATTACTTACAAGTACAACATGATAATATTGATGATGAGGAAACTAACCAACAAGATTAGTGCCTCAACATAAGTAACCCTAGGCTAAAAATTTTAGAGACTCAATGACTTTTTCACATGAAACTCTAGGTAAATGCCCAACCTAATGCATGCCATCATTGATAGTGGTAGCCAAAACAACATCATCACACCAATTGAAATTCAATTCTTAATACCCCACGTGAATGTTCATCCTACTCCCTACTCTTTAGGATGGGTGCAACATAATGTTCATCCTACTCCCTACTCTTTAGGATGGGTGCAACATAACAAGGAAATACAAGTCACAAATGTACCATTATGTTGTTAAAGCTATGGACGAGATTCACATGTGACATACACCTCTAGACCTTTTATATATGATCTTAAAGGGAATTATAGTGTTAAAACATTATGTTGGAGAATTCATGTTGACCAACAATATTTTTAACTACATAAAATGTCGCCACAATCTAGAGTAGCATTAGTATCAAATAAATAATATAACAAGATACCTATTGTTAGAAACCAAGATCAGACATGTAAACCAAAAAAAACCTTCCACAAGAGAAAAGAAAATAAAAGCAAAGCAATTTGCATGAAGATGTGCAAATGAATAATATTCAGGAATTGAGAAATTACATGAGATGAATTGTTTTATAAAAGCAATGTATGCATAACCCTAAAAGGAAACTCTAGTGTGCACACTTAATAATTAATAAATAATTATTAATGTGCCTAAGTTTAGCTTAAGTAACTAAAGTGATAAGTGACTTAATTAATTAACCAATATGATGTAATTAATTAAGTGAAATAACTTATTACGCTAACACTTATGCACATCAAGAAGTTTATACTCGTAATGATTCATGTAGATGAATTTTGTATAAGCACAAAACACTCTTACATCACAAAATATAAAATCACTACATGACAACAACCTCAAATAAAAAATATTTTTTCACTAATATAATGATGTCTTTGTCAACTATGCAAACCTACCTACACACTACTCAATTCAATAATGAATTGGCTTAATATTCATATAATATCATCTAAATAATGCCCTCACAATGTTCATGCATCTAATGAATGATATTATCTATGTATTTATCACTTCTTTTATCATTTTCGACTTAGACAATGTCCTCATATTTAGTAATCTTTAGGATTAACATATATTGTATGTAAACAAGAATTAGTTACACTATGCCAAAATAAGCTACAATTAATCTTAATAAACACAATTTTGGCACCACACATATTTAGTTTCTTCATTACATGAACAACCACTTTGTCATTCTTGTCTATCCAGAGAAAATAAAGGTGCTTCAATATTGTCCTACCCCATGTAATCTCATAAATTTGCATAACTTTCTTAAACTCATTAGTTTCTCTCAAATACTTAACCTTGGATTTTCACATGTTACATGTACACTAAATCAAGTTACATGTGTCAAGGAAACATTCTAATAGACTCATACACAAAACCATGCATTTATTTACTCAAAAAATATTTATTTTTTGTGCCTATGTTATCACTTACAAACATCATGTATTCATTTGAGATACAAACTATTGCATATGAATATGCTCTTTATGTTTTGATACTCTAGCATAGCCACTTTGTGGCTTATCCTTTTAATACATCTAGCAATATTAAATGATTTTTTTACTTTACGAAAAGGAGTGTTGTGTCATAGTACATGTTAATTAATGGTATCACTACATTCTTAGCAAATATATTGTTATTAATTTTAACCATTCACCCTTCCAATTCCTACACATGAAATGAATTATAAAATGCATTGCATATGGAATGGATGACATGTCTATAAAAAGAAGGGGCACAACAATAAACTTACATATTTCCTTAGTTGGCCACCTATTTATGCACTTACCACCATATTGGAGCTATGTGGTCATTACTTTTGATTGGGGATTATTTTACTCAACAAATTAGGATTTTAATTAGCAATTCACCACACTCACATAGGGTACATCCATTAAATATTTTAAAATATCCAATGGGATTCTCTACAACTTAGGATATCTTTATGTTCCTAAAGGTGCACCTTGATAATGTTCAATTTTGGAAGAACACTATTCTAAAAGCATAGGTTATTTTGGTGGGTCATCAAATCACTTTTTACACTTCAGCAATATTTTTATTAGCATCACTTAACACTAACATTGAATGCCACATCAAATATTGTATACCTTTTTGTATCACAATGCCTACCAATATAACCTTGGGGCTTTACACTCCTCTACTTAGTACTGCAATTCCCTTAAGATTTGATCAACATTTCTTTTCTTGGTGGACTATTAACTACCAAATGACATGATAATTTTGTATTTGTACTGGTTGATAGATTTTATAAAATAGAAATCATGGTTGCTTCCAAGAAGACCATCACAACATAAAAAATTATGTGCATCTCCTTCCACCATGTTTGGATTCATTTTATAATTTCAATATTTATTGTCTTTTACTAAGATCCACAATTTTTCAACATCTTTTGGCAAAATCTTTGGACCATGTTTGATACCCAACTAGATTGATATGCAACTGTTCATCCTCGAATTGATGGATAAATAATGTGGTCATCACACATTAGTCCATATTTTATGAACACAAAAACACACATTCACACACATGGGTTGATAGTCTACCTTTCATCCAACATGCTTATAATAGAGTAGTACACAACTCTATGGGCCTAGTCCTTTAAAAACATTTTTTGGGTTTAAACCAATAATACTCCTTGAGATTTCCTACCATGCATTGGTGACTTATGAAATGTGTACGCATGAATAAGAAGTGGACTAATCAAAATTATTCATATAACAAATCCAAGACCCCCATCAATTGGTTCAAAAAATTCTTCAATACCAAATAAAAATATATAAATATTTCCATGACACTCATTGCACACCACACAATTATCAAGTTGATGACAAGGTATGGATTTATATTTTGAAGGAAATTTTCAACATTCCAAACTACAAAATAAAAACTCAACACAATGCTCCTTATACTATACTGTGTCTAGCTAGCAAGAGTGCCTTCATTCTTGATATACCACAGTACTAGAATCTACACCACATATTTTTAATACAAAACTACTCAAACCATATTTCCCTCCACTTTTGGAGCTAGCACAATATCAAAATCCAAAAAATATGAGTCATACTCATGTCAATCCATCCATAATGGATGTCATCATCTACACAACTACAACCAATACTTTTAAAGAAATCATTGACTATTTTGTGTAGTTAAAAATTGGTAGTATGTAGAACAAGTCAAATATTACAACTTGGAATGACTGTGTACACAATTTCCTCCACTTCATGTAGAGGAATTAGAGACCATTACTTCTCAAGAAGGGGGAAATAATCCAAGCATAATTATGCACATAGCTAGATAATTGAACCCATGCACTCAATTTGTGTGTTAGCACTCAATTTATGTGTTAGCTTACACTCTATGTGATGCATCAAGCATTCTACATATTTATATGCAAAACAATTCTACAAATAACTTTGCACATATTATTTGTGCATCTTCACACATCATTACTCACCTATATTTCTCAATCCTACACATGGGGCCATGTATTTTCCTATCATATTGTATACACCTAAAAATGGTCTAGATAATCTAATCAAATAAATATGATTTATTTGATTAATTGACTCCTTTAATTCATCTACTATTAAATAAATAAAATTATTTATTTATATAGTTCACATCTAAATTCTTTTATTATTTCATCTAAATTAAATAAACAAATTTAATACTTTGTTTTATTTAATTGTCGAATTCTCCTATTTATTCTATCTTAATCACATCAATCTATCTTAATTAAATAAACAAGTTCACATACATTGTTTAATTTAATTATCTATTTCTTCCATCTTAATTTAATAAATAGCTTACTATAGTTTGTTTTATTAAATTTGATATCCTCTTTTGCTAAAATTGAATAAATCCAAATATTCAAATAAAGGCATATTTCTATGGCTAATTCCTCTTTTCACTCATTATATGCACCTACCAAATTAGATATTTGATATCTAATTAATTCAACTCAGCCTTCATGGAAAAATTTGGAGACAAATTAGAGACAAATTGTAGGCAAACTTATTTTTCTTCCATTGATTCTTCCTATCCTTTGGTTGAATGGTTTTGTGGGGAGGAACTCCATAATCATCTTAGGCTTCTTCATCTTTCACCATTGAATCCTTTAGATCAAATCCAGACCTTTACTTTGCTGCCCCTTCACAAATATGTTGTCGAGAATCTATAAATACAACCTCTATATATAAGAAAAAGGATCCCCAACTTTATGCAAACTTACTCTGTAGAAATATTAATTGAGCAATCAAGCATTTTAGCAAATAGCAATAGCAATAGCAATCATTTTAGAATAGAAATCATGGCTTTTCATTTAGTTGCATCTTAGTTTACTGTAGCTTCTTTTATCAAGTTTCATGTCAATTTTAATCACAGTATCATCAACATATCATTTAGAAATCATCATATAAGATTAGTTTCTTCATTTAAAAGTGTCTCATTCTCTAGATTGGCATTTTAACAGTCACAGTGCTTACAAAATCTGAGAGCCCTGTGATTTAATAAATCTTTGGAGATAGAGGGCAATATGACGCTTTCAATAGATTTCTTGCTTCTATTAGATTAATTGTTGTTTAAATCTATTGATATAATGTCTTATTGATTGTGTTTGTTATTCCTTTACACATATTTTACTCACACATAAATTGGCACACACTGTGGGGCCCAAAAACCCCATTTTTAACATCTTTTTCTGAAAAGTATGCTTGCAAGCTTCTAACATGTTTTGTTTTAATTTCATCGAGAGTTTTTACGGCGCATATGATAGATCTTTTAGTGCATCTGAGCACTGTTACAGTGCACCCATAGAATACTCCAGTGCATACAACTATTGTTCTAGTGCATCTAATACTCTATTTCACCAGTCAGGGGGTTTCCTTTCAACGCATTGACCTTTTATTTTAGTGCATTGACTGAATTTTGTGGCACATAGAACTATTATTTTAGTGCATTTGATAACTGTTATGGTGCATCTGAATATTTTTGTAAAATTTTAAAAAATTTAGGGATTAATAACTATTTTTTGTGTTCCAAGTGCAAAATACACTTGTCAAAGATAGTTGTTGGAAAACACTTACGTCGGTCAAAGACAAATTCACAAATTACTAATGGTGTTTGTAGGGATTTAATTTCAATTATTGATTTTCCTTTGGTTAAGATAGTGCATCTAGCTTAATTAATGAAATAGTTTGAACCCCATGTTCACTGTATTTCGAAAGTAATAGGCTTATGCTCTCCCCTTAACTAGGTGATCAAAATGCTAGACTTGCTATCTTGCTTAATTAACACCTTTAGAAGGCATGTCAGTGGGAAAAACTACTAACCCTATGGGAACGACCTAAGTGAGAACAACCAAAGCCACGTTTTACAACCCACTCTAATCAAAAGTGAATTTGGGGAAACCCACAATTCAACGGAAGTGTGCAAGATAACCATCCCCAAAATCTTTGTTCTAAAGATTGGGAGGTCTCTTGAGGGAGTTTATCATTTGCCGCTCCGAACGGATACCCTTTCTAAGAACTTTAGTGTAGAATCCAATTGTGTCAGTTTCTAAACACTTTTTATATCATGGTGCAAGGGGAGGGAAGAATCTACCCCCAAGACACTCACCATATACTATCAGAGACCTTGGCCAAAAGTGGAGGATTCAACCTTGGTTAAGACATGGGAAAGGAAAAAACATGGGCACCATCTAGGGGGTGATAGGGTTGTGTGAACTGACATAGTTACAAGTTGTTGGTTGTGATATTCTAAGTGACCTACTTGACAATTAGAAAAGTGCTTGAACTATCTTTATTTGTGTCAAAACTGTGGAAATTGAAAGAATCAGACCTGATTCTAGAATACTCACTACATGTTTAATACATAGAATCTAAAACAACTATTTACAATCTAGATTTTGTATGTGAAGTTATTTTCAAAGGTATCATCCAATTAGATCATCAAATTCCAAGATTTACAAACAAAAAACATCTCCAAAATATTCATTTGGTTAGAAAATTACAAACTGGAATTAATCTTTTTATTGAGAAAAAGTAGAACACCCGAACAGGACTGTGAAAATACTGACAACTCCCAGACCAATGCATTTACACTCTGTTTTAGTGCATATACCCAGTCTTTTAGCGCATTTTCCTAGTTTAAACGACGCTTCAAAACTCTGTTTCAGCGCATCTACCCTATCTATCAGCACATTTACCTAGTTTTTCAGTGCATGTACCCAATCTGTCAACGCATACACCCTATTTTATAGTGCATCTACCCTATTTGACAATGCATACACCCTATCTTCTAGCGCAACCACATTTTCTTTTAGCACATCTAAGGTCTATTATAGCACATCCATAGAACAAAAAACCAAAGAGCTATTTTAAACTCCTATCAGACTGTTGACATCAAAACTCGAATATTTGTCAAAGCAAAAACATTTTCCCAGTCCAACCAGTGTCTTAAACTTGAAAAAAATAGGACCTTACAAGCCAAACTCTTTCAAATTAAACCAAGATCTTACAATTTTAAAGTGCCTCATCATCAAACACAATTCTTGATTATTAAGTTAAGTTTCTTTATCAGGATTTTGCCATCCTACAATCATGAAACAAAGCAAGATAATCATATTTTAACTTTGTCTCATCAATAGAATTTATCATTCTATTTGACTCTGTTAATATCCATTGGCACTCATCCAAACAAAAAGATCAAATTTTAGTGAAAATAACAACATTTTTATGCCAATTTTGACAAGGTTACAAAGACATAAACTTAGAGAAAAGAAATTGAAACACTAAATACCATGGATGAATAAAATCCCTTTCACAGATTCCATCAAAAAGATAGTAATGAAATAACTGAAGAGGACATTCAAACTACACAACAAGATCCTAACTTCCACCAATTCATGGAAAAAAATTTAGAACAAGATATGGAAAAATACCTTTTGATGCTAGTTGAACTAGGTGCAAAACTTCCAAAGGACGTTGACGTTAATCGACTAAAAGAAGCACCTATAGCAGCTAAAACTAAACCACAAAACACAAATCAAGTGAATGTCCTAACACATCAAATGCAAAACTTGCAACAACAACTTCAAGATATGCAAAAAGGAACCACGAAAAGGTACTCATTACAAGACATTTGTCCTTATCCTTTTGATCCAAGTGTGGGCATGATACCATTTCCTAGACACTGCGAATTCCCAAAATATGACAAGTACAATGGTAAAACTAATCCAATTGATCATGTGAGGGAATTTAGAACCATGAGTTTATAATTTTCACAAGAGGAAACTTATCTAATGAGGTTATTTCCAAGAAGCTTAGGAGGTCAATGTATGGAATGGTTCTCTAAACTACAACTAGGAATTCAATCTTTTGAAGAACTAGTCAACAGGTTTATCTCACAATTCTCCTATAATATTCAACATGAGATAACAATAAAGGACCTTTACAATAAAAAAGAAAAGAAAGGTGAGATATTCCTCTCATTTCTACAATGATGGTGAAGGTTGTTTGCTAGGTATCCTCGTTTTATACCTTAAGATGAAAAGATGGAACTATTCATTGACAACCTAACTGATGAGATGAGTTACAGGCTTGAACTACAATGCCCACCTACATTTGAGAAAGTGATTGAAAATGGGCTCAAGATCGAAGAAGCCCTAGTCAAAAGAGGGGTAATAAAACATTACAATGAAGGATCAAACAATGCAAACTCCTAGAATCACTATAATAACAATGGTAAACCAAAGTTTTGGAAAAAGAATAGAAATATTGGTAACAATGATGCTACAAATGAAACAAAAAATGTGAAATTGATATTTAATTTGACAGCGACTACTGCAAAGAACAATCAAAATAATGACCAAAAAATCAATCAAAGTGTCAATCAAAACAACAATCTAAACAATGGTGAATCTAAACCACAATCATATCAAAAACCATCAAATCGAAGAAGATTCACACCATTGGGATAGACACTAGAATCAGCAATGAGAGAACTTCTTACACATGGACTTATCACATTACTTGAAGCAAGAAATTGGGAACCAAGATTCAAGCCATCTTGGTGGAATGATGCAGATTTTTGTGACTTTCATAAAAACAAAGGACACAAAACAAACGATTGTACGCAGTTGAAACATCTAGTACAAGATTTGATTGATAACAAGAAGGTATTCATAGAAGGACATCAAATGAACAATGATCATAGTGCATTTAAAAATCCTTTACCAAATTATGAAAAGGGAGAATCTTCTTCTGCAAACAGTAAAGGTAAAAATGTAAACTACATTTATGAAAGCACTATTCATTATACTTATGCGATTGAAAATAATGGTGCCATTGATAATCAAACCGATAATGTTGGAATCAATGACATCATACCATTAAATTTGATCCCAAACATGGTCCCATCAAACAATAAGATTAATGTCATAAAAATTAGGGAAAACCAAGATTACCAACCAGTCAATGTGAGAACAAGGGGGCAATCCAAGGTAATATTGAAAGGAATTTCATCTAAAACCACTGTTGCCCCTTCAAATTAGTACAACATAGTTGACCAACTACAAAAAATACCAGCACAAATATCAATTTTAAAACTCCTTAAAATCTCACCATCTCATAAGGAGGTTTTGGAACAAGCTATTGTGGCCACAACAATACCCAATAATCTGGATGTTACCCAATTCTAGGCTATGGTGGGACACTTAACCACGCCTCACTACCTATCATTTTCTAAACAAGATGACTTATCACTTACTCATCTGCACAATGTTGCACTTCACATCAAAATCTTAATCCACAAACATTGAGTAAAACGTGTCTTAATAGATGGTGGAGCTGGTTTAAACATTTGCACTTTGAAACTAATCTGTGCACTAGGATATTCTAATAATGTTATTGATGCCAGAAGGAAAATCACAATAAAATCCTATGACGAAGAAGAGAGATCATCCAAGGGATTGATTGTGTTGCCTATTCAAGTGGGACCAATTGTGAAGAATATAGTTTGTCAAGTGTTAGACAAAGAGCTGACTTATAATATACTCTTGGGACATCCCTGGATTCATGAAATGCAAGTAGTACCTTCAACTTATCATCAATGCTTAAATTTTCCTATCAATGGGAAAGAAATCACTATTTCAGTTGACTACAACAATCCCCAATATTTTAGCACGCTTAAAACAAATCAAGACACTTTTTTTCCCCATAATAGGGAAGCAAACACTTCTAGTTCATCTAACAGTGAAAGGAAACTAAACATTGTATCTAAATGGGTTGAGAAAAAGGACCAGTCAAAAGATACAAGTGTTGTTGACTCCACTCCATCAAACAATAAAGTTCAAATAGATTCTCTATCACAACAATTCAAAGAGAAGGTCCAATTAAAAGACAAAGGCATGGGAGAGTATTCCATTGAGCAATCTTTATGTCTTTCACAGCTGCTGCCATCTCCAAGATCATATGGGAAGTCGACAACATTAACACAACAATCATCACAACCAACCACGGTTTTGAATGATAGATTTGTAAAGTCAAGTACTTTAGAAGACGAATCTGAAGATAAGGCCATCCTCAATTGGCTCTACAAAGATGAAGAAGCATCTACATCGGCAAATATCAGCATAAAAACATATCAATATGGAAAGGGAAAAATAATATTAGAGAAAATGGGATATGAAGGACAAGGACCTATTGGAAAAAGAAAAGAGGGCATTGTAGAACCCATTCAACCTTTGACACTTCATTCAAAGGACAAAACAAGACTGGGTTATAAAGAGGAAACAAAAGAAGAAGTCACTCATAAATTTGTTAAAAGAATCCTTCAAATGCGGGATAGTTCTGAAATAGATTCCAATGAGTATGAGTGGGATTCTTTATTTGAAACATCATATAAGGACATACAAATTGATGTCATAAAAGAGTATGCACCCACATGTGAGGAGGGATAAAGCTCGGGGACTAGACCCCTTGTATTTGGATCAAAAAATATTGATGACTCAAGTGAGGATGGACAGATATTGAGTGAGATAGATGACTTGGAGGAGAGTAATATCATAGACCTTGACATCACCACTGACAACTCTGACATCATTGCTATCAGAACCCTTACTGTCATTGACCTTAGCCAATCTGATGACCTTCTACCCTTAATGCATCCTAAACCTATTGATTGGGAACCAACTTAACCTATCAATATTCCTATCTTTGTGAATGATGATGCCATCATAAATTTCCTTTGTTGTGATGAACCTGACATAAGTTCTAATCATAATTCTCATAATGACACTTCAGGTTAGGAGGGTGTCAAATCTTTCAGTTACAAAATTGAAAACAAGAATAATGGATCTAATGGTGAAAACCATTTAATGGTAGCATTAGATCTTGAAAAAGTGAAAATAAAGAACACATATGATGGTGAAAACCTATCTGAGGCACCAAAATATTGGAGATTTGACACCCTTCGAGAACACTATCATGAAAGATCATCAGTATTGGTGGAGCCTACACATTCTATCAATCTTAGCATAACAAAAAAAGCAAAAATTCTACATCTAGCAGCATCAATGACTGAACAAGAAAAGCCTGAATTCACCAAGTTCTTTGAAGACAAGCACATTAACTTTGCTTGGTCTTACTCTGATATGTTAGGTTTAGACCCAGATCTTCTAATGCATCATTTATCTCTACCATCTGGAATAAAACCTGTGAAGCAAAAACTAAGAAAAATGCATCCACATATCGCCTTGTTGGTAAAAGCATAACTGAAGAAGTTGTTAGATGCCAAATTCATTAGATCTATTGATTATGCTGAGTGGATTTCCAATATTGTACCTATTTCTAAACTAGATAATAGTATCATAATATGTATTGACTTCAAAGATCTCAACAAGGCATGCCTAAAGGACGATTTTCCTTTGCCAAACATAGACATGATTGTTGACTTAACAACAGGAAATGCCATGTTATCACTAATGGATGGCTTCTTAGGTTACAACCAAATCAAGATAGCACTAGAAGATCAGGAGAAAATAGCATTCACATGTCCATGGGGAACATTCTATTGGAACGTCATGCCCTTTGGTTTGAAAAATGCAAGGGCTACATACCAGCGAGTAATGACCACCATTTTCCATGACATGATGTATACATTTATTGAGGATTACGTAGATGATATTTTAGCAAAGTCATTTGCTAGAGAAGGACATCTAGAGATCCTAGATAAAATCTTCACCAAATTAGAGAAGTTCAATGTCAGATTAAATCCTAAGAAATGTGTGTTCGGTGTTACATCAACAAAGCTTCTAGGGTACATAGTTTCAGAGAAGGGTATTGAAGTGGATCTTTCCAAGGTCAAGGCCATAATGGAAAAGCCGCCACCAAAGAATATCAATCAATTACAATCTCTACAGGGTAGGCTAAAATTAATTAGGAGATTTATCTCCCAATTAGCAAACAAAAGTCATCCCTTCAATCATTTGCTACATAAGAATGTCTCTTTCAAATGGGATCAAGGATGTGAAACAACTTTCAATCAAATAAAGCAATATCCGATGTCACCCACCATATTGATGCCACATACAAAAGAGAGACCATTATTACTATACATTGCAACAACCGAGATTTCTTTGGGTGCTCTATTAGCACAAGAAGATCCTGTGGGAAAGGAACAAGCTATCTATTATATCAACAAGATTTTGAATGGTTATGAGATAAATTACACCTTCATCGAGAAAGCTTGTTTGGCAGTGGTGTTTGCTACTCAGCAGTTGTGGCATTACATGTTAACCCACACAGTCAAACTCATAGCGAAGATTGATCCGTTAAAGTATTTACTCAGCAAGGTTGCTCTAACAAGAAGACTAGCCAAGTGGGTCATGATCTTGAGTGAATTTGATATCCAGTAAGTGGATCAAAGAGCCATCAAGGGTCAAGTGATATCTGATCAATTAGCTAAAGCTCCATTACTAGATGATCGTCCAATCAACATTGAGTTTCCTGATGCAGAAATTCTTACTATGACAACACAGCAATGAAGACTTTATTTTGATGGGTCCTACACACAACGTGGGTCGAGTGTGGGAATTTTGTTTGTTGCGCCTCAAGGACACACCATCCCAAAGTCCTATAGACTCCTGTTTCCATGTACAAATAACATAGCTGAATATGAGGCGTTAATCATTGGCATCAAAGTGGAAGTTGAATGGAAGATCACAGAGCTACAAGTATATGGAGATTCACAACTAGTCATTTATCAAGTAAATGATGAATATCAAACCAAAGATGATAAGTTGATGTCATATAGGAAAATGGTGGATGATTTCAAAAATTACTTTGTGAATATCAAGTTTGAACAGATTCCAAGGGTAGAAAACAAAGTTGTTGATGTCATGGCGACAATTGCTTCTCTCTTACAAATGCCAGAAAAGATAGGTCATTATGAGTTTATGGTGGAACAAGTGTCTAACCCTGCTTATTATAATCCTGAATCTCAAACCATACGCCATTTAATTGATGTTGAATCCTCAATTTATAGAAAGACCTACGCTTACCTAAAAGACAATATCCTTCCTCCCAATCTTTCAAAAAACTAGAAACACAACTTCATCTGCTAAACCGCACGACATACTTTAATTGTTGGCATACTTTATCGTCAAGGTCTAGATGGTACTCTCCTTCAGTGTCTAGAAAATAACAAGTCTAAGACAACTTTACATGAGGTTCATGAAGGTATTTGCGGAACTCAATCAAGTGGACTAACCCTAGCAAAGAAACTCCTCTACTTGGGGTATTACTGGTCGAATATGGAGGAGTCTTTTCAGTTTGCTAAAAAGCCAAAAATGTCAAATCCATGGCAACCTAATCCATGTACCAGTGCAAGAATTACAACCGTTTACTTCAACATGGCCTTTTTGTCAATGGGGACTAGACCTGGTAGGAAGGATTAATCTATCTTCATCCAATGGGGACAAATTTATAATCACAACAAAAAAGTACGTTACAAAGTGGATAGAAGTTGTTCCCTTGACAACAATCACTGGAAAACAGATTTCTTCTTTCGTATTGAATTACCTCATCTATTGGTATGGTATTCCATAGTCTATTGTCACAGACAATGGTAGACCTTTTAAGAATCAGGATGTTTAGGAACTATGTGAGAGGTTTCAAATCCAACATCATTTTTCAACTCTGTACTATCCTCAAAGAAATGGCCAAGCAGAGGCCTCAAAAAAAACTATTCTAAAAATCCTGAAGAAGATTGTCAATGATGTTGGATGTGATTAGCACGTTCAATTAAACCCTGCTCTCTAGGCATACCGAACCAACATTAGAAAACCTATAGGAGCTACACCTTATGCCTTGGTATATGGATCAGAGGCCATCCTACCTATTGAGGTAGAAATACCATAACTTTGTGTGTCACTAAAGGGAATTATTTTAGATGAGGATTATAGAGTGTCTAGATTTCAAGAGCTAGAACTGTTGGATGAACGTCATCAACAAGCTATGAACCATTTGAAGGCATATCAACAAAGGATGTCTAGAAGCTACAATCACAAAGTAAAATCTAGAGTATTTCAAGTTGGTGACTTGGTCCTAAAGGAAAACCCTCGAAATCAACAGGAAAAAGAAAAGAAAGGGAAATTTGAACCTAACTGGCTAGGTCCCTTTGTTGTCATATTAGTCTATGGATCTAGAGCCTATCAACTATCTACACCTAAAGGGGATTTGTTTGATGAACCAATCAATAGTCTCCACCTCAAGAAATTCTACACCTGAATCATCTAGTGCACAGCTAAAGTTCTAGGAAAATGGTTGCCTTGATGATAACCTAGAAAACAAGCATCTTGGTGATGAATTTTTTTTGTTTTTTAAATGAAAAAGAGAAAAAATATAAAAAAATCATAAAGTCTGAAAAAGTGCAATAAAAACAAGTAGTGAAAACCTAGAATTTAAACTAGATTTTCCATCTATTTGAGGCATGTCTTGATCATTCACTTTTTTCATCATTCCATTTATCATTTTGAAAGGAGGACCTCATGTACATATCTTGGCAATGTGGTCGTGTCTCACCCTAGCTTGGGGGAAAAATCTTGAACTCACTGGGGGCAATAAACTTGAGCTTAAAACAAATAGGCAAACAACAATATGACAACACAACAAACATAATGATCATAGTAAAACCCAACATTGAACATATATCGAACATCAGAACATTTCAGAAAATCATTCATCCATATCAAACAGCTGAAATCAAATCAATCAAAATAACTTTAATAGATGGATGATATTCTTTTGAATCATGATTTTATCACTTTAGCTTGAATGTTCAAATGTTGTACTTTGATTTTTGTTATCATTTATGTGGAGCAACTCGATGATGTATTGAACTAGAGAAGCTAGGAAGGAGAAAGGCATTTTATTTGTCTACTATCTATGCATTAATCATTATTATTGGGTGAATTGTCACAAGACGCGCTCTACAAAGTATCATCGATGACATTCTGAATTCGCATAGGAAAATGATTGATTCTTGTCTATTTACGCAAGAAATGCTCAGGTCATCTAGGTTTAATTATACCTAGATGCTTGTGTTAACTTGCAATATCAAAAATCATGAAAGTAGTACTTAGGTCATCATTGGTCTACATTATACCATTGATGCTTGTACTCACTTTCAACATTTTAAAGGCTCAATGATGATAAAAAGCACAATAAATGGACTATTAAGATGACAACTTTGGCATATGTAGATTTGCATGGTAAATTAGATTTGCATTTACGTTAATTTTGCATCTGCAGAGTATTTTGTTACAAAGGTTGGTGAAGATTTCAAAAACACGATGTTATTTATTATCATTAAAGGATTCATTATACTTGACATTAAAAAAAACATCATCATTATCATGTACTTGTATAATCATTTCCATTGCATACATTATAAAGCATTATTATATCATTTAAATCATTCATACATTACATCATATATTTGCATTTATCATATCACATTTTTCATTTGTGCATCATATCATCACATCATCTAATTGCATAAGAAAAATATCAAAAACAAATCATCTACATAATTGCATTTTCATTAACATTATCATATCATACATCAAACTTTAAAAGTATCATCATATTGATCATTCATTCATCCATTCATTACATCATATATTTGCATTTGAAATATAAAAAATGTAGTACATTATATTCCATTTACATCATTATGTCATATATCATAGAAACATGATACCCAAAATCATACATATAGATACATTTTCATATCATTTGTATATATACATTATCATACAACTATCAATCCATGTAAGTACTACAGGCATCATGCATCCATACATCCTCATTATAAGCATGATCACATTTAAACATCATAAAATTATAGCATGTCATTACGCTCATAAATTTCATCACATGACCTATAGAATACAAAATTAAATACATCCATCATTAGACCCATATAGAATGCATATAGATTGATCAATCTGCCGCATATCATCTAATTCTCAAAAATCATAATGTCAAGTATACAATGATGTCTGAAATGTAAAGAGATACAACATCAAAAATGGTTGTGAATCAAAAAAATTAGAGTATACATCAAGTCTCAAAATATATCAAAGAATCCAATCATGAAGCTATGTGCTACTAGCTCTAGACAATGCTGGCATCTTTGGACCAATGCCTCCCCCACCAGATGTCCCAAGATCTCTCAGATCTCTCAGAAGAGGTTGTGTCACACCCCTACTCATAGTCCAAGACTAATTCCTGCCTGATCGAGACTAAGCATAACTGACTCTCTGCTTTGAGGTAACTACATCATGGTATCGACCCCTGTAATACTCAGCCTCTCTACCCACACAAAGAACCTATCTCATGTAATCGGCCACAGAGGTACCATCGGCTAATCTTTGCAATCTATCGGCCAATCCCTATGCCTGCTCTATAGCATGTCTGGTTGCATCTCTCTCAGTTGTCAAGGAGGCTATTTATGCCTATGTAGATGCCAACTATGCATGTATCTGGGAAAGAGCCTGTGCTTGTGACTGCATTTGTGTTTGTGTTTGCAATAATAACCCTTAGGCCTATATCAACTAACCTTGTAGTGTTTGTACTTGAACCTGTAGGCTCGCAATCTAGGTCTATTGATGTTGGGAAGGTACTCCAATTTGCACACGCTACTCTGTAGAAGCTACTAGTGATTGCCTCTTACGAGGCACCATGAAGTCTCTAACATCAATAGTTGGACCTCCTCCACCACCTCCTCCACCTCCACCCCCATCTCCACCATCTTCATCTCCCTCCCCATTGCCACTGCTCTCCTCATCATCACTGCTCTCCACATCCTCCTCCTCACCTCCCTCATCTCTCATGCATTAGTGACCATGTGCAACTACAACCTCCTCACCGGGTAGTGGCACTGGCTCATCTAGAATAGATATCCATGGAAAAGGATGTAAAGCAAAATACTTTGCATAATATGTTGTGATAGGAGCCTCGATGATCTCGGAACTAATCTCCCAAACCAAAGGCTATAGACCCTGGTACTCCTGAATTACAGTATCATATGATAGGTCAGGTTCCCAATCAGTGGAATCTACCTGATGTCAGGCATAATGTGCAACACCCTGGGGCATGCCCTATACTATGCCATACTGTCTGAGCACCCTCCTCAACAAGAATCTCTCGATAACAAAATGAGTCCTACCAATCAGAAACATAGACTGACAGAGGTATGGCATCTCTGTATCATCATCATCCTAGTGCTCACAATCCAGATAGGGCTGCCATGTAACAACCTCTACATCATTGAGGACTCTCCTCCAATGCTCCAACTTTCCCAATCTAGGTTGAGCAAGTCGACCTACATATATGTGAATGTACAGCCTCATGGTGGGTCATTGTCTAACCATCATTGGACGAGTAACAATTATATGCTCCCACGCCCACACCTGAAGTAATGTAACCCCAAAAGACAAACTGGCACCTCTGAGGTAGACCACCTGATGCAAATCGTGGTAAAGATGAGTGAGCATACACATACCCCATGCATATCTAGTACCATGGACAATCATGCTCTCCAAAATATGGCCCCACCCAATAGAAAGTCCCTTTGACCTGGGATCAGGACAAAGGAACCCTCCAATGAAACCAACAAGTACCGATGGCAAGGTAGCATAGGCATATATAGACATCCAAATTTGACCACTTCCATATGATCAAATTCATCTCCTTATTCATCCCTTTACTCGTCTACTTTGCCGGTATTAATTAAATCATTCATTTAATTAATATTTCATCATTTGCATAAGGTTCCTAAAGTATTTAATTGAATAATTAAATACTTTTACCTTCCTTCCTCTCTAAATTAAATAAATATACCTCTTTATTTAATTTAGTCATGTAACCTCTTTGAATTTAAGCCAATTTTTAATTCTTCTTTTTCTCTCTCATTGTCACATCCTCCAACTTTTGCAAGTTGGTCTCTAATTCCTCTTAGCCATCTAACCCTCTTCTAATCATAATTAATTTAATTAATTTATGATTAGGATGTGTCACATCCTCCAACATTTGCCACTTGCTTCTAATCTTTAGTTAATTCTCTTAATCATGTGTTTGCACAACCTTAATCAAGGTCATTAGCCACATTTAGCATGCATTTTAAGTCAACCTTTTCATTTTCCTTTCCTGGTATTGACCCTCTTTCTCATGTAAATTTTAAATTCACATTTATTCCTCCTAGAATCTCCTCTTCCCATGCATCTTCTAGAATATTTTGACTTGTCACATCAAGTCACATGTGCACAAAGACTTCCTTTTTTGGAACCTTGTCTTGTCCATGAGATTCTTGCAAGTATGTGAATTTTTAATTCACATTTATTTCTCCAACTACTTTCCCTTTTCCCATGGAGATCTTTGAAGAATTCTAAAATTCCTCAAAAGTCACTTTCATTCCCACTTGGGGATAAGAAGTTCCTTTTTGAGGAAATCTTCTCATTCCCCAAGGTACTTGCAAAGTACTTGTCCTTCTTCCACCTCATGTACCCTCCTTCCACCGCATTTACACATCACCATCCATAAGCCATCTCACATTCCACATGTTAAGATGTGAGGGCTTGTGAGTCCTCAATTCACCATAGCCCTTCATCTTGACCTTATTGGATGAATCTCAATCGTTGAATTCTCTAGAGAATTCAACTTCCTCTATAAATACCCCCTCTTTTCTCTCATTTGCGGGGGTTGATCATTGTGCTAACC
Organism: Sequoia sempervirens; assembly: GCA_007258455.2. NCBI lineage: Eukaryota > Viridiplantae > Streptophyta > Pinopsida > Cupressales > Cupressaceae > Sequoia > Sequoia sempervirens. Next base: position 49,923,706 of record VDFB02373365.1, on the reverse strand, counting down.
AAACTCTTGCAAAAATTTTATTTGAGCCATACTTAACCAAAAACTTGCATTCCTTGCATTCATCATAGCATTTTCATCCATTTCCCATCCATATTACATAGCATTTGTGCATCTTTTGCCATCAAGAGGAACATACATCACGTCAACCAAAGGAGCAACTTAATAAGGTATTATCATTCTATCTATTTTGTTGAGTTTAACTTTTAGCCCTACCTTAAGGTGTTAGGTGTTTAGGTGGTTTCTTGTATGTCTTGTGTTGATGCTTGTTTTTGGGACTACTTTTACTCCTGATCACAACATCAACCATCTCTCGCCATGGAATCTTGTATCCACAAATATGGTCATCTTGAAACACTTGGTGTAGAGCATCGGTCCCGCCCTGCTCTGAAGAATCATAAACTACAACCTCTCCAACAACAAGTATCCACAAAATCTACCACACATCCTCAAGAGTCACTGTCATCTCACCGGTGGGAAGATGGAAGGTATTGTGCTCACTATGCCATCTCTCTGCTAAGGTTGTCAACAATCCCCGATTAATCCTAATATGGGGCATGTCTAGAAGAGCGGATAAACCACAACGTGTGATAACTGTTGTCTTAGGCTGCACTAGCTATGGTATCAAATTAAATGTCCTGGGAAACCACTCTTAGATTTGTAGGTTTGTCAAAGGCTCCTATCATCACAAAATATTGAAAGTCAGTAATCTTTATCAATTAGTCAAACATCAGTTAGCCTATCAAATCTAATCAGCTCTGTTGAGACTTTGATCAAATCTCATGAGTAACGATCATTGAACCTCACCTATCATGAGGTCAATCATCAATCTAAAAATTATACCTCGCCTATCATGAGGTCAATTAATCAAAACAACCCTGCTTATCATGAGGTTTATCAATCAAACTATAATTATTCCTTTCCTATCATGAGGTTAATTATCATCAATCAATCATCAAACCTCACCTATCATGAGGTTGACCATCATCTAATCTATCAAGATCATCAATCAACATCAACTAAAAGGTTGACGTAATCGAAAATCATCTAAATCAAGAAGTTAATTGACAACATTCATCATTTTGACTTGGATGCGCTAAAACAGAGTTTCAATGTGCCAGAAAAGTCAATGTGAGCTATTAAAACTCATCTATGCACCAAAACAGGCAGTCAATGCACTAAATCTGCGTATGCGCCATTTTAGGGAGTCTGTGCCATTTCAAGCGACAGATGCACTATAACATTCAATGCACCAATCCAAGAGTTCTATGCACTAAATTAGCTGACCTATGCACCATTTTTGCCTATGCGCTAGTCTAGCCTATTTATGCACTAAACTATTTATCCTATGCACTAAAACAACGTATGTGCTAATTCATCCTATCAATGCGCTAAAACATTTGACCTATGCGCTATTTCAATAAATGTGCTAAAATAGACATTGTATGTGCTACATTGTTCTATGTATGCACTAAAGGAACTAAAATCGATTCAAATTGAAAATAAAGCACGAAATTTTTTAAAAATCACGAAATACGAGGAAGTTCTAGGGTACATACCAGAGGTTCATACGTGGTCGGGCGGTTGTGTCAATACACGCGCTCAAAACAATGAGTGTGGTAGGGGATTGACATTTTGCTCCAAATTGCTCAAAATCACTCTTAAATTTCAAACTCAAAGTGCACAAATGAATTCAAAATCCACCTTTTTAGCTTTTTAATAGAGTGATTAAAAGGGATTTTGGTGGGATTTTTTTTAATTTAAATTCCAAGGGGCTTAATTCGTTAATTCATCACAAGGGCATTTTTTCACATTATTTGTCGGGAGATAAATCGTTGTATCATCAAATCTTTATCGAATTATCAAATCATCACAAAAATCATAAAAATTTGAAAATTTCCTAAAAAAATCCAAAAAATCAAATATTCATCAATTTATCTCCCGAAGGGGCATATATCCATCATTACTTTAAAATCAACATCTGGAGCATACTGATTTTTTTTATTAATACTAGCAGCAACAACAAAATTATCTTTGAAGTAATGTGTAAACACATCACTTCAAAGAGGGGCAAAATGTATACACCTAAAAATGGTCTGGATAATCTAATTAATTAAATATGATTTATTTGATTAATTGACTCCTTTAATTCATCTACTATTAAATAAATAAAATTATTAATTATATAGTTCACATTTAAATTCTTCTATTATTTCATCTAAATTAAATAAACAAATTTAATACTTTGTTTTATTTAATTGTTGAATTCTCCTATTTATTCTATCTTAATCACATCATTCTATCTTAATTAAATAAACAAGTTCACATACATTGTTTAATTTAATTATCTATTTCTTCCATCTTAATTTAATAAACAACTTACTATAGTTTGTTTTATTAAATTTAATATCCTCTTTTGCTAAAATTGAATAAATCCAAATATTCAAATAAAGGCATATTTCTACGGCTAATTCCTCTTTTCACTCATCATATGCACCTACCAAATTAGATATTTGATATCTAATTAATTCAACTCAATCTTCACGGACTAATTTGGAGACAAATTGGAGACAAATTGCAGGCAAACTTCTTCATCTTCTTCCATTGATTCTTCCTATCCTTTGGCTAAATGTTTTGTGGGGTGGAACAATCTCCATAATCATCTCAGGCTTCTTCATCTTTCACCATTGAATCCTTCAGATCAAATCTAGACTTTTGCTTTGTTACCTCTTCACAAATATATTGCCGGGAATCTATAAATACAACCTCTGTCTACAGGAAAAAGGATCCCCAACTTTGTGCAAACTTACTTTGTAGAAATATCAATTGAGCAATCAAGCATTTTAGCAAACAACAATACCAATAGCAATCATTTTAGAATAGAAATAATAGATTTTCATTTAGCTGCATCTTAGTTTACTATAGCTTCTTTTATCAAGTTTCATGTCAATTTTAATCACAGTATCATCAACATATCATTTAGCAATCATCATATAAGATTAGTTTCTTGCATTTAAAAGTATCTCATTCTCTAGATTCACATTTTAACAGTCACAGTGCTTACAAAATCTAAGAGCCCCATGATTTAATATATCTTTGGAGATAGAGGGCAATATGACACTTTCAATATATTTCTTGCTTCTATTAGATTAATTGTTGTTTAAATCTATTGATATAATGTCTTATTGATTGTGTTTGTTATTCCTTTACACATATTTTACTCACACACATATAAGTATAACACTTGGTTCCATATAAATACGATTTGTGTCACACCCCTATCCACATGAAGAGTGTTCAATACATTTTTGACATATTTTAGCATATTGTTTGGGATTTAATTGATGGTCCTCTTTTCTATAAATATTTATCTTGTGAAAGTTATAGGATATAGGTTAATACTAGAAAGACATTGTGTACATAATATTGTATTAGGTTGTTGATTAATACAAATGCATTTTACATTCCTCCACTCTTATTGAATGTGTGCATATACATTCATATTCTCTTACACACATTGTATAATTATATAGGTGACTAGATTTATCTACAAGTTTGTCCTTTTATCCTTCCAAAAAGAATTATATGGTCATAGATATAAAATAATTTTAGAACTTTGCTACACAATTAATAAATTGGACCAAATAAGAATGATATTCTTAAGCCAATTGAAACACAAGAAATAAAGGCCAAGATGGTATTGGATTTATCTTATGCCATTGCAAAAACTCTGAAGGCATATAAGTATATCGAGAATAGAAAAAATAAAAATCATACAACATACATGTGACAAGAAATTATAGGTAAAATCACATCATAGATATCTCATGCCAATAAAAATGGGTACAATGATCAAAATGTTGAATACATATCAATGTGGTGAATAAATTTTCAAGATTTTAATTTCACACCTATGTAGTTCCATATGAAAGTTTTTGAGATTATTACATTATACAAACTCACAAGTTTCAATTTCAAAGGATTACAATATTTTATTGGAGATAGATTCAAATGGTTTACAATTTTAGTGGGATTATAGTGTTTTATAGGGGATATATTTAGATGGTTTATAGATTATCCAAACCATTTCCTTTATCTTATGCTCTTTCACCAATGTGACTTAATTATTATTTCCTTAAATAAGGGTGATCTTATACTTCATATATCTTTTTGTTTACGTCATGTTTTATGGTTATGCTTCCATGGTTACATTGGTGCTTACATTTTCTATTTTCTTGTGACTATTGCTTATTTGTCCTTAACATTGGTGGAAACATTGGGAGTATCATATTGCCCTTGGTTACATGTGCTTACATGTTTATTCTATAGTACACTATTTATTGATTATCACACAATGGTATAGATTTGGCACTTATGACATGATTATTGGGATTAACAAGATCTTATTCTTTTTACATGCCCTTTTCTTCTCTCCTTTAATTCCTTGCATCCCTTGTATATAACCAATTCAAAGGGGTATATAATATCATTCACATTTTTTAATAATCATGATAGTTGACTCATGGTTATGATGGTTTCATACCATACTTAATAGTTATTGATATTGTTTCCTACCATTCCAATGGATTTTTACATAGCTTCCTTGTGTGCCTAATGGATCTTCACATGGATTCCTACCATGTCAAAGGAATCTTTACATGGCTTCCTACCGTCCCTAACAAATGTTTACATGGTTATTGTCCCCGACAAGTGCATATTACTTTTAATTTTTATTATATACATTATTGAGCAATTATTGATTACGCCCATTTCAAATGCTTGGTGATGCTACTCATTGAAACTTTTTGTGCTTCTAGATTTTGAGATGGAGCACTCATTACAAGGAGAATCTGGAGAATCATCATCCTTATCAATATCCTTTATATAAGTGTCTAAACATTTACTTTTATGTTGACCACTTGTTTGCTTTTGACATGCATCTTCATACTAATTTACATGCAATTTAAATTTGGGGTAAAATATAATGATGAAAAATGCATTCCCCACTCTTTCCCCCTTTTGTATTAGAGTTACTTTGATTAGGTTGTCTCTAATGCATTAACTAGTGTACAAAATGATATATTTCTACATTACAGTTGGCAAAATTCAAAAAACATGAACCCTCCTTTGCACATCCCAAGGGTCTCAATTTTTAATTTCATATGTTCATTACTTTAGGTTGATCCACAATTCAAATTCAACCCCCAGAAATTAAATTTCAATTTTAAAATGGGTCCAAATTGATCCCTTTCTAATTTGCATTCACAAGATGACTTAAATGTTTTTATGATAATGTTGATGAGAGCATAACATTGACATAATATCAACATCTTCATCCACTAGACATATTGCATGATTGTATTATATCTTCAATCATTATTTCAAAACCATTAAATCATAAACATGTGTTTGACCAAAGAAGATCTTTGCCTAGCAAACTCCCAAAGGTGTGTCAACACCACCTATTTTTATATACAAACTCCAAACAATGAGACAAACAAATTACAAATACCAAAAAATGCACATATCATTTCCATGCATTAGAATTGAATTTGTAATTCCAATTTCAAATTTACGAACATAAAAATAACCCAAACAAAACCCATTAAATTTAATAGTTTGCTATTGATTATTTCATAGAATCTAAGACTGATATACTTAAATCAATTAATGACATCTATCCTAATCAAATCAACATCAAATTCAAAATTAAATACCTTTCTTTTATTTTATTAATTTTCATACTTATTTATAGTCATATTTCAATAACATTATCAATCAAACATATCAAGTTTCCACAATCCATATTGATTATTACTGAGTTAGTTTTTGGATTCTATTGTGTGAAATATTTGTGCATCAACGTTTCAGATCACACTTCGTGATCCAACATCAAGATGAAAGCAAAGAGCATAAGGAAAGAAAAACAAATCCTCTCTGCTTTCATCCTGATGTTAGATCACGAAGTGTGATCTAAAACGTTGATACAAAAATATTTCACACAATCAAATCCAAAACCAACTCAACAAGAAACATTATATATCTCAACTCTTTTTCAAAAGTAGCTAATTAATTTCCCTAAATATTTCCTACAACAATTCGAAAACACATTATTTTTTATGGGGGGTGGGGGATATTCAGCTATAGGGGAGAGGACCCAGTAGTTGTGCACCCTAACTTCGTGCTTCTAATTATCCTACGCGGAAATTTCAAATCACTCCCAATTTTTCACAGCAGCTTACTTGGCAAGTCCTCTGCTTATAACTAAGGTTTCAGGGCCACATAATCAAATATGATGCCACATCAGCATGCTTTTTGTCAAGGTGTCCAAAAAGGCCCAAAAAAAAAGTGAGACCAATACTTGTGAATTTAGAGCATGTTTTATTGAGCGCTGATGTGGAATCACATGATTGGCTGCTTTTTAGATCAAATGAATACATTTTGTTTAATTATGGATAGTTATCATCAATACTAACAACTTTAAAGTCATAACTATTGGTCCAATATTGATAAAAATATTGGGCATTATATAAACAACTACTATCACAACTATTGAAACATGCTCAGGTACTTCTCCCCTAGTTAATGGTAGTTGCACATCAACAACTCCTTTTGCATTTAAACTGGGTCCGTATTTATTTAATCTCCACGCATTTTCGTTCATTAGTAAAAGAAAACAGAAATATTCGACGGTATGACACGATAAATAAATAATGACATAGAAATAGGAGAGAAATGCGTTTTGTTAAAAATAAAAAATAATCTAAATATGCCGCAAAAGCCCTTTGGTTTTCATTCGACACGACCACATTTAGTCCCACATGTAGTGTGCAAAATTATACTGATAGAAAAAAGTGTTATATAATACAATTATAGTTACTGGTAGAAGTATCTTTGCGCTTGGGGCAATGACGCAGCTAGTGAGGTTATAACCGGGGCGCGTCAATTGCTGGTTGAAAACTATTTCCAAACCCCCTCTTTGGCCTTCCTCCACGGGAGGCCATCGAGAATTTTTGGAGGGCCGGCTAACTGCTTAGGCCCACACAAAACAAAAAAAAATCAAATTGAGTATGTCCAAACTATAGTTTATACATTTTTAGGAATTATAGTAATTTCTTCAATTTAGGTACCTACTAGGTTGGCCTTGATTTTATCCTCTTTCCATAAAATTAAAATACAAATTCATTAATTGCTAGGGGTTTTCACCTGCTACATTTTTGTTCTCAATTCCCTTAACAAGATCTATAAAACAAGCAACCTTACCCTCATTTTTACATAGGAAAAGTAATTTTATTTGTTCATAATGTTTAGACTATCTTTGATCATAGATGAAACCTCTACAAAGTTATAAAAATTGTAGGAATGAGTAAACCTTTGGGATAATTTTTATTAGACCCCCAAACAATGCTAAAACAAAATATTTATCACTAAGTGCCTTATTTATAGGGTTCTTATGGGCAAGCAATTTGCATTTATAGTTTTTGTTTGAAACTCATGTAATTATCTAATGTTTTTACAATTTCTCGTTCTTACATCTTTTCTTCATCCATTAAATCCATCCTCATCCACTTCCTTTTCCAATTGAGTCTGTTTTTTTATCTCTTACCCTCTCTCTCTCCATTAACAAGCGGTAGTTTGGGTACCCTTTCCATTCCTTCAAAGCTTCCATTAGCCCACTTCCATTTTCTAATTTTTAGACTTTACCTCACCCCTCTCCATTGTCATTAAGTCTCCATCTTTTCATTTTCCTTTCTATTGCACTTTCCATCATCTTTGTCTTGTCTTTGTGTTAGCACCTCCTTGTTTACCACCCTTGAGTGGTGTTTTCCATTCTCCCATCAAACCCTTGTATTGTGCTTTAGGCTTATGTTTCCTTCTTCCCATTTCATTCCACTTTGAATCAACATAATCCTTTTTTATTGTGTTATCACCTTGTTTCCAGAACCTTTCTCCCACCACACTTGGTTTATATTGTTTCCTCTACCCATTGATATAATTACTAATACTTTTCTAGTTTATGCTTTGATTATGAATGATTTCATTGCATGGATGAATTTATTAGTCTATTTACTATCAAAATATTGATGTGGATTAAAATTGAAATCCCACAAAGGGAGCTAAATAGGGAAAATTCTCCTTTAACCATTTATTTTTGTCCTAGGGTTTCCACCCACATTATCAATTTGTGGGTCATTTAAAAAAAATGAATGCTTTAAAAATAAGTTGTAGAAGGAAAGTGCCCTTTTAAATATAATGCATAATCTTCCTTGAAAGTTTCAATTGACTATTAGATAAGATCAACACTACCTTGTTGGTTGTCAAACAAGGTCTAGGCATCTCAATAGGCCACCACTTCTTGATTTGAGGCCCATAATAGGTGTTTTTAAGGTCTAATTTTTTTTATTGTAGGCCAATTCAAATTTTGGAATCCACACATGATCATAAATCACATAGAGTTACCTTCATGCCCAACCTTTTTCATAAATTTTTATCAAGCCTTGATTAATACTACAATAAAATATTCATCACTAGGTGGTCAAGGTTTTTTTAAAGGTGAGCAATTTTCAATTAATATTTTTATTTGAAATTCATGTAATTATCTAATATTTTGTAGATTTTCCTTTTTAAATATTTCCTTCATACATTCAATCCATTCTCATCCATTTTCATTTCCATTTTAGTCCATTTTTCATCTCCTACCCTCTCCCTCTCCATTAACAAGTCGTAGTTTGAATACCCCTTCCATTTCTTTCAAGTCCTCCATAGACTGACTTCTTTTCTATTTTTAGATCTCACTTCATCCCTCTCCATTGTCATTAAGTCTTCACCTTATCATTTACATTTGTGTGTTGTATTTTCTATCACCTTCTATCTTGCCTTTGTGTAAGCACTACCTTGTTTACCACCCTTGAGTGTTTTTTTCTATTCTCCCATTAAACCTGTATTTTTGTGCTCAAAATTATGTTACATTCTTCCCATTTTAATCCACTTTGAAGCAACTTAAGTAATTTTGTTTGTGTTATCACCTTGTTTCTCAAACATTTATCCCACCCTACTTGGATTGCATCATTTTCATTACTCATTTGTATCATTACTAAGGTTTTGCTTGTTTATGCTTTAATTATGGGTTATTTCATTGCATAGATCAATTTATTAATCTATTTACTATCAAAACATAAAATTTAAAATATAAGAAAAACAACATCCATTTTGACCATAAACACCCATGTTCCTAGAAAAATCCTTGATGAAACCAACCTTAAAAATTTTAGATCCTTAGATCAAACTCGGTCTTACCTAGACCCTTTGCCCCAACTTGACCACTCAGCCTAGACTAAGCTATTTGACTAGTTTCCCCAATTGATCACTAGTCCATCCATTGGCTTGGGACGATGTTGATGGGTTGACCACCCCTTATGAGAAAATTGCTAGGTTAGTGTCAACATGTGATGAAAATGATTGGAGTGGTCCAAATCCTAAACATCACTAGTTGACAACCCCTAGGATAACCTCATTTGTGACCCATATTGGCTAGGATGCCCTAACCCAAGTGGTTTGAGCACCCCCACCCCTAAATTTTTAATTTTTTTACCCCTACCTAATTCTTAATCACTTTAAAAAAATAAGGAGATAATAGAAATTTTTGTAAATTATGCATATGCCTTGATAACTGAATGGGTAGGAAATAGGTTGTATTGAACTTAGTCCAAGTGATGGGGTTGGTACCCATGGTGCTTCAATGTCTTCTCGAGATCCTCTTCTCAACACTCCACAATTGCAAGATATCAAAATGAATATTTTCCCTCCATGATTCTCCTTTAATACTACTTCAAAGTGGAATATTCATGTTACTAATTTTTAGCTTCCAACTCAAATTAGTAAAGTTTTATTAAGCAATTGTTTGATGGGGTGAGAAAATTTTGATGTATAAACAATCTAATCAACATCGACTTTCTGAATGAAGGTTCTTTTTTTAAAGAATTGATTTGTTAGAATTATGCAACAATTTGAATAAAACTATTGAACAATCTAGAAAAATCAACAAAACAGACTTCATTAAGAAAGCAGACATTCAAAGGAGGTTTTTGTGAAGCTAAACTATTTTTTGCAGTTTATGTTTCGAATATGTTATTGGTGTTTATCGGAAAAAGGAAGGAAGTTCTGAAACAAGGTATGTAAAATTGTCATTTCATCATGATTACAAGATATATGCTTCAAATAGTTTCATTTAGTTATTTCATATTATGTAACTAAAAGTAATTTCAAATGAAGATACACAAGTCATTACGTGATATGAAATAGCTTATTTATTAAAAGCAATGTTTCTGTAATCCCACACAAGCCGTGGGAGTAACTGTTCTATCAAATATAAAATAGCAAGTAATTACAAGCAAAAGAAGAAGCATAAAATCAGATATGGGACCCATCATTTTCTGGTGAATGACGAATCTCGTTGTTGGAGGTTGTGCCAACATCGTTGAAGTTGTCCAGTTGCTGCTCCAAGAAGGAAATCTACAAGAATAGGATATGTTAGAGCTCGGGGTTCCATACAAATCTCGTGCATTTCTAATCAAGAAAATACTTGCTACTTTATAACTGATCAGAAAAGGAAAAATGAATAGCTAAATCCAAGATATCCAAAGGAAAACATTAGAAGGAAAGTTTAATTTCACTATTTTTATCTAACTTGTTTGTTCGTTGTGCAGGTACAGGTACATATTTCATTACTAATTCATCATATTCAAAATTTTAGTATGTGGAGGAAAATGGACTCCCACAAGGGTCGATCCTAGCATACTACATAGTACATTGTTATGAATCTAATAGTGAACATGCATACATAAAAGCTCACAATAATGGAGCAGTAATTAAACACTTGAGAAACATCAATACAAGAGTATGATAGCCATCAGAGATTAAAAGCATAACAATATGTCTGAGTACAGAAAAGGATAAATGCATCATTTTCACATTGGAGAACTTTTATTACTACCAAGTTTGAATACATATTGCTGCCATGTTTCATATTTATGTTGCTCACATTGATAACGCAACAAAGTAAGTGTTGTTGTTTATATACATGATATCTTACAAGTAGTAATTACATATAAAGCAGTAAGGTCCAATAGTGGGACTATTATATCATGAAACAATAATAGTTCAACTTTCTATGTATACAATATATACTAACACAATGAGACATTCAACTTGCTATTTTTACAATAAAACAAAATGAAGAATTAAAATGGAGCTACTGTTACAATAAAATTTGCATGTAGTTTGAAGTCATTATTATTGATTGGAGAAGCCTTTATGAAATAACAAGACAAAATGGAGTCATTTCATAATGGAAATGTCATAACTTTTCAAGGTGCAAGGATCTCAAGATACAGTCATCACTATTTGAATCATTGAACAAGGATAGTCAGGCTTGCACACAATGGATCTTAGCCCACGACATTAAAAAAAATGAAGAAGTTGCAAAGACTTGCACAACAAGCAATCAATAATCTCGTCCACAACCTAGAACAGAGGAAATGATGCCACAACCTGTATTGAAATTATGGAAAAGATGTATAAGGTTTTGAATATTACTCGTACTGTGCAATGGTATTGAATCATTTTTCAAAATTTTCTTCATGAGTCAGCATAGTCAATTGAGATAGCTTTAATCAAACCCTCGAACTAGCAAAAAGAAAATACCCATAATGTACATTGGCATACCATGTGGAAGCATTGGGGCGGTCTCATAATGCAAGGGTATGTTCTCTTTTTTAAAATGCAACATTGTTGAATGCAAAGTCCCAATATCATTGTTGTTCATGTATAAAGGCAATAGAAGAGAAGTGATAGTATAATAGAATATACAGAGAAAATGCTCAGTTTCTAGCCACGACCTGCATTAAGGTTTTGTTTTCTAACAAAATATTGAGAGGGTTTTCCTCTTTATTTATTTCAAAAGCCACAAATGAAGAAAGATGCACAAATACACCATAAATGGAAGCCAAGCATTGAAAAGCGGTAAAATAAACTCATAATTCCCATGATGGAGCCTAGGGTTTTATAATGAACCCTCGAATATGTGAGCTATGAACAAAATGATTTCATTTCCAATGGAATTCTTTTTGTATGGTTTTCAGAAAATGGAGTGAGTTTTCCATTCTACAAAGTATAATGTATGTATTGTAGTGTTCAACCATGACTCATCATGAAGGAAAAATAAAGAAGCTTCTATACTTCTTTCATAGAATGCAAAAAAGAAAGAAAATACAACCATTATCTTGCCTTAACCAAGCTCGATTTGAGCTTCAATCAACAAAAAATAGGAGAAAAATATCAAATTCAAAACTTACTAAAATTGCTGATAAGAGAATGCCCAAGTCCTCAGATTCTTTCCACAGAAAATTCTCAAGGCTCGAACCAATAAAAACATGGTGTCCTGAGAAAGAAATAAGATGCTAACAGAGGAGCTGTTAGAGTAAAGTAATTAATTAACTTTACTCTCCTCTTAAGACTTCACTTTATGCACATATATTAGTCATTTAATAATTAATATTAATTATTAAATGCACTCACCTTAGGGTTAGGTTTTCCTTTCCATTTTGATCTCCTTTTATAAGGATTGATCTCTTGTATTGTATTCACTTCTTGATGTTCTTTTTTCAGTCTGATAATACATTCTTGCATATTGTCAAAGCAAAACCCTTCTTTTGTTTCCTACAAATTTCTTCCTTGTGACAGGTTTTTGCATGCAGGTTTCTTGGGCTTAATAGATTTGTTTTTCATCAAATCTTACATGGTATCAGAGCTGGATGTGTTGTAGCTTGTTCATGTTTGAAGAAAAAAGGGAGCAAGGGTTTGCCAAAAGAAATTTGGGATTCTTTGGCTAATTTGAGAGGTTCTAGGTGTAGTTTTTTACAAGCGCATGCATCAGATCTGGTATTTTTTTGGGTGTCCTTCTCTGTGCTGTTCATAGTGGTGTCCTTCCTGGTATCATTTACTAGTCTTGCACTTTATTTCTCTGAACGTCGTGCATGAGCTGATGTCTGCGTTGGCAGATCTAAAAAGGCAGAACTTCAAACCCCCGCAGGCGCCATACTTTGACTTGAAAGTTTTTTTACCGACGATTGCTATCTAGATCTACAGTCTATTTCATCAGTAAATTCTTCAGGTACATAGAGATTTGTCTCAACCAATTACTACTTTTTGGCTTTCAGTTTGTACTGGGGATTGGATTTTTGCATTGTGGGGGGGTGTTTTCTCTTGCTTTCTGTCATTTCCATCAGAAAACTAGAATCTGCAAACACCAAAACAAAACAAACAAACCCCTTCTGCATCTTCTGTCTAGTTCTGAAAGACCACTAAATAATAATTAAAAAAATTCAGAGCAGTTGAGGCATAGTTCACAGGATGGCCGACAGATCTATTGAACCTCTCACACCACATAATTATCACACTTGGAAGGGTCGCATGATGACTCTTCTCTAGTCTCGAGGGTTATGGTCCTGTTTGGATGAGGTTTAGCCTCAGTTGACTCGCCCCTTTGAGGTTATGCAGTATAGGAACAATATGGATTAGGCTATGGGATTGATGGCTTTACACATTTCTAATAGTCTCCTGTTTCATCTTGATGGTTATCTCACTCCTCGAGCCATTTGGACCAAGTTTGATGGACTTTTTGGTACTATCAATCAGTTCAAAGCTTTGTAGCTTGAGGCTGAGTTAACTTCTTTGGTACCTTATTTGTTTCCCTCCATTGAGGACTTTCTGATGAAGTTCAAACAACAAAGATCTATCTTGCAAGGTTGTGGAAAAATTCAGACTCATACAAAGTGCATCTTCCTAATTCTCTCCAAGCTTCGGGGTCCATTTCAGATCTTCTCTTCGACCTTCTATTCCACCATGGATGCCTTGGGTGCTCGACATGTCATGCCTTCTTTTGAGGTCTTTTGTGATCGTCTGTCTCGTGAGCAAGCCAAGCTCAAGCAATTGGATTCACTTTCAGGTTCACAAAACCAAGCATTGGTAGCCCAGTCCTCCAAAGGAAAACAGAAGCAGAAACCGAAGCCTAAGAAAGATTCAGGGGCTAGTGAGAATCCCTCCAAGCCACCACCTAAGTCTGATTCAAAACCACAGTTGAATTCTACACGGGAAAATCTTCGAAGTCTGGTGAGTCTTCCTCCAAGACTAAGAAGAAATCCGGAGAACCTTGCAGTTTGTGTGGTAAGGAAGGACATCCAGTTTCCAGGTGTTGGAAACGTTTAGAGGCTTTGGAGGAAGCCATGCAACAGCATAATATCAGTGCACCTCAGCCTCCTTCACATCCCACAGGGAAAGGTCATGCTCTTTCTGCATGAGCATTGTCCTCAGAATCCACTTGGATTCTAGATTCTGGTGCCTCTCACCATATGACACACACAAAGGATTTGGTCACCACTCTTGCCCCTACAGGCACTAAACATATTGTAGTTGGTGACTCAACACAACTTTCAGTTCAGAGTTCAGGTACTATTTCATTGGATGGTGGTTGTCTACAGGATGTGCTTTTGGTTCCTGACATTTTGACAAACCTTCTATCTGTTTATCAGATTTTCCACTCTGGCTCTGGTAAGACAGTTGAGTTCTCACCACATGATGTGGTTATTCAAGACCTTCATGATCCTGACTTGGTTGTGGCTACTAGGAGTGTGGATTCTGCATCACGTTTATACAAATTTGATGGCTTTGAGAGTTCAGAAACTGTTGGTTTCTCTCTTATAACACATGCAGATCCAGTGAGCAGGCTTTGGCATGAGCGTTTTGGCCATGTCAATTACAGATATCTACAACAGATGAGTACTCAGGCACTTGTGATTGGGCTCCCACATATTTCTTGTAATGATGGTGTATGTCGAGGTTGTGTTCTTGGCAAACATCATTGAGATCCTTTTCCTAAGGGTCAAGCCACTCGTGCTAGGGCACCCCTAGAGTTGGTACACGGTGATCTTATGTCCTTTCCGACTCCTTCCTTTTCAGGGGCCCACTATGTGCTCACTTTTATTGATGACTTCTCCAGACATACATGGGTCTACTTTCTTAAGTACAAGTCTGATTTCTTTGACTCATTTAGGATTTTTAAGACATTTGTGGAGAAGCAATCTAGACTTTCTATCAGGAGGATACACACAGATAATGGGGGGAATATGTTAATCAATTTTTTACAAATTTTTGCACTGAGCATGGTTTACAGCATCAGTTTACAGTCCCTTACACCCCTAGCAGAATGGTGTCGTTGAGAGAAAGAACAGAACCTTACGGGAGATGGAAAATTGTATGATACAGTCTCGAGCTATGGGTTCTTCATTCTGGGCTAAGGTAGTCAATTGTGCCAATTATATTCAGAATCAGATGCCTCATAAGGCATTGTGACATATGACTCCTGAGGAGGCTTGGACCCATGTCAAGCCTGATGTTTCTACATTCCAAGTTTTTGGTAGTGAGGCTTGGGCATTTATTCCTGATGCTCAGTGGAAATCCATGGAGAGGAAGAGCTGACCACTCATATTTGTTGGCTACTGTGAGGATGTTAAGGCATACAGGTTGTTTGATCCTGATTCTAGAGAGGTCTTGTTTCGGCGAGATGTCCAGTTTGATGAGCGCTATCCTCAGATGGATTCTCCATCACCAGCTTCTCCCTCATTGCCTACTCCTCCCTCTTCATCTCTTGAGGATGATGTAGATGATGATCCACCATCTCCACCACCACCAGTTGCTCCTCTTTGCCTAGGTGGGCCCGTGTCACTATTGATGCAGCTGGTTCTTTGGCAGGTGATCCTTCAGATACTCGTCATACTTGTGCTCAGACATTTGGTTCTAGTCTTTTGAGTCATGCCATTTCGGATGATCCTCAAAAGTTTTCAGAGGTGACAGGTCACCTTGAGTGGGATAGGGCCATGGATGAGGAGTATTCTTCTTTGATGAAGAATCATACTTGGGATCTTTGTCCTCTTCCTAAGGGAAGAAAGTTGGTTCGGTGCAAGTGGGTGTACCATACCAAGTATGTTGTAGATGGTTCTATTGATAAGTATAAGGCACGTCTTGTTGCGAAGGGGTTTTCTCAGGTAGAGGGTATTGACTACTCCGAGACCTTTGCTCCTGTCACCAAGATGAATTCTATATGCCTGGTACTTTCACTTGCAGGTTCACAAGGATGGACAGTATTTCAGATGGATGTGAAGAGTGCCTTCTTGCATGGAGACCTACATGAGGAGATCTATATGGAGCAGCCTCGGGATTTGTGCAGGACACTTCTTTGGTTTGCAGACTTCGGCATTCATTGTATGGTCTCAAACAAGCCCCTCGGGCTTGGTATGAGAACATGGACTCTTTCTTGCTTTCCTCTCACTTCACACGCTATCATTCCAATCACACAGTGTATATTCAGCATCAGGAGGGTGATCTTTTGATTCTTGTGCTATATGTAGATGATCTCATCATTATAGGTAGCTCATCCTCCATGATTCAGAGTGTTCAGAGAGCTTTGATGGAGCAGTTTGAGATGACAGATCTTGGTCTCTGCACTTCTTTCTGGGTCTTTAGGTTATTCAGTCTTCGGATGGGATTTCCATATTTCAGGAGAAGTATGCTCTTGATATGCTTCAACGATTTGGCATGCTTGATTGCAAGTCTACCCCCACTCCATTTCAGTCAGGTGTTGTTTTTCCTTCCACTTGCTCTACTCCTTCAGTAGACCCCACTTTATATAGGCAGTTGGTTGGCAGTTTGTTGTACTTGACACATTCTCGTCTTGATCTTTCCTTTGCGGTTGGCCTTGTCTCTCAGTTCTCCCATGATCCTCATGAGAGCCATTGGCAAGCAGCCAAATGTATTTTGAGGTACATTCAGAGCACCACTCATTATGGCATTCACTACACTTCAGGATCCCCTCACATCATTGGCTTCACTGACTCCGATTGGGTTGGTGATGTCAACGACCGGAAGTCTACTTTTGGCTTTGTTTTTTGCCTTGGTTTTGGTCCTATCACATGGTCTTGCAAGAAGCAGTCTACTATTGCATTATCATCTACAAAGGCTGAGTACCGTGCAGCAGTGTTAGCCAGTCAGAAGGTTTTATGGCTTCGGCAGTTGATGACAGAGTTTGGGTTTCCTCCAAATAGTCCCACTATTCTTTGGTGTGACAATCAGAGTGTCATTCACATTTCACGCAACCCAGTGGAGCATCGGCAGACAAAGCACATTGAAATCCACATGCACTTCATCAGGCAGTTGATTCAGGATGGTTCTCTCATCTTGGAGTACATTCCTACAGAGGAGCAGGTTGTAGACATCTTCACTAAACCTTTGGCATCTCCGCGCTATCTTCAGTTGCTCTCCATGCTTGGGGTGAAGGAAGTTGTCCTTGGGGGGTCTCAGTGAGGCCTTCATTCATGTTTTTTTTTAGCATGTTTCTTTATCTCTTTTTGGAGAGGAGTTTTTTCCCACTGGGTTTTCTCCTTTACTCCGCTTTATAGAGATTTTGTTGTATTCGGGTACCTAATCAGGCCATGTTGTCGGGACCCTCTGTTGCATTGTAGTTCCTTTGCTTTCTTTTGCATTTTTTGTAGCTGCATTGTCGCTCATCTTAAGGGGGGGTGTTAGAGTAAAGTAATTAATTAACTTTACTCTCCTCTTAAGACTTCACTTTATGCACATATATTAGTCATTTAATAATTAATATTAATTATTAAATGCACTCACCTTAGGGTTAGGTTTTCCTTTCCGTTTTGATCTCCTTTTATAAGGATTGATCTCTTGTATTGTATTCACTTCTTGATGTTATTTTTTTAGTCTGATAATACATTCTTGCATATTGTCAGAGCAAAACCCTTCTTTTGTTTCCTACAAATTTCTTCCTTGTGACAGGTTTTTGCATGCAGGTCTCTTGGGCTTAATAGATTTGTTTTTCATCAAATCTTATAGGAGCAAAAACAAGAAAATACATCATAAATATGTAGCATTTGCGGCCAATAAGCTAGAGAAATGCTTTCAAAATGGAGGTTATGGATTGAATTCATAACAAGGAAAACTTACCATATAGCTTCCTTCAAGAAATCTCTATGAAAGTCTCTCAAAAGCAGCGAAACATGAGGAGATTTGAAGCTCAAATCCTTAGGTTCGATGGCGACCAGCAAATGTTTGTCTCCAAAAATGCAAAGTGGAATTGAGAAATGATTAGGGCTAGACTTCTTTTTGCTTTAGGGTTTTTCCATTACCCTAGGCCGAATGGGTGATTTTATCACATTGTATTAAAGAAAATAGGTGCCTTTTAATAATACTTCATGACATTATCATTTTTGCACATATTTTCAAATGTCCTTGAAGCTGCCATCATGGCTTACTCATGTATTTTTATGATTTTTATTAGAAAAATCAAATGTAATCATGCCTTGTTTTATGATTTTGAAATAAATAATTTAGCACTTGGTCTTATTTATATGATTTTTTATAAGAAAAATCAAATACCCATGCGTTGTATTTGGGAAAAAACTCAAGTCAAAATGCATGCATAAATGGACAAGTGAAGTTTATTCAAAGAATAAAGATAACTGGAGTGAAACTGATGACACGTGCAAATCATGACTTTGGAGTTCAGTACAACTATTAATCATCCAAGTGCAATTTAGTCGACTTTTGGTCAACTTAGGAGCCATTTAGAGATACACTTCAATTATATACAGTATGAGATAGAGTTTTGAATTGTTTAGTTTAGTTTACAGCATTGGTGGGCCCCATTTTTAGCCAATTTTAATTTTGCTCATGGATAACTTTGAAGTTCACATATTTTTGACTTTAGTTAGCTTTACATCTATCTTCAGTCTCATTCTCTTCTATTCTATTATATAAAGAGGATTGAAACTTGAGTCTTTTTTCAGTTAACTAGTCATGCAAAATGGAGCAATTGGTGGAGTTTTCGTGACATAACCTCAGTTCCACATCAGTTTTGGAGTTGTTTTGATCATGCACAACATGAGGAGGAGTTTACAACGTACGGAGTTCAATTTACTTTAGTTGTGGGCCCTTTTTTCAGGGATTTTCTTCTTTTCTCGTGAGGCTATTTTCGAGAGTTTTTTTCACTTTCAGTTGATTGTTTCTTCCACCTCTTAACACATTGGAGTTGCCATCTTTTGTATATATGGAAAAAGACTTAGTGTTTTCTCCCCAGTTCTTGTTTTTTGCCTTTGCATTCTGCAAAGAGAATATTTTGTAACTCAACTTTTATTTGATTAATATACATCAGTACCTTATTTACAACATATTGTTCAAGTTTTTCACAGAATTTTCCTTCAAAATATTCAAAAGAAATTAGTTTACCTTCGATGCTTCTGGTGTTTTGTATATTTTAAGTGATTTGATGCAAGTTTATTGTGTTTCAAACCAGAAACCTTTAAATTCCTGTCTCGTTTATTGATGCATATACACAATTACAGTTTATCACAGGTCACTAATTATGCTTTTAAAGTTTATATTTTCTCTTAATTTGTGAAAACCTAGTTTTCCTTAGTGAGGTAAAATTAAGTAGAGCCTTTTAGTGAAACATTTGTGTGATTAAGGTGCTCGAGTTGAGTTGTGTTAATAGTTTTCTAAGAGTATTAGTTGTGAATCAGTTTGCATTTAGTTTTCTTTGGTGCATCACCTCCTAGAAGTAGTTTATCATTAGAGTTTCATTATGTAATCTTTATCCCTTTTCCCACACAAATCGTTAGATTCTAGGAGATCAAAAGGGGAACCAACCCATAATCTGGAGGTATGTCCTTGTTATAGGGTACCCACAACCTGAAGATATTCCAATGTTACACGGGATTGCTAAGCTTTTCAGTTTTGTGTTCGGGTGCAATCCCTCGTGATAACAATTCCTACTCTAAAAGGAGATTCCTTTTTTAAAATTTAAACATTTATTTCACTAAAACACATTTTTAAGAGCTATACTTATTTATTTTTTGTGAATTTTATTTTGTGAGATTTTATTTTTTTCTCTAGTTATTTTGAAACAAACATGCCTATGTCATAAAGCTTTCATTTTTATCACTTATTGGGTATTTATGATTTAAATTTTTAATCTATCCTTTGCTCAAGTATGTTTTATAAGACCCCAATTTATCCATTTTGCATGAAATTATATGGTTTGACTCTAATCTATATTGACAAATCCTTTTTCAAAAATCCACTGACACTTATTTCTCAATCATTATTCCACCCCATATTTATTCTTTTTATGATATTTTTCACACATCTTTGTCTTCCCTTAAAGAACATAAAACATTCACCTTGAGATATTAATTTCAATAGTGACACCTATTGTTTATACACCAAAAGTGATCAAGAATTTATCTAATCTATGTTGGTGTAGGTTTTTATTTTCCTAGTGGGTTAATCTATTTTCCCTTAGTCCTATGTTTTTCCTACACTTTATTAAGCTTACTTACGATAATAAAGTGAGTTTATTACTAGGAGATAAGTGTGTGGTGTCCCCTTCCTTAAAGGGTGGAACCACTTTTGACTTTTGGTGGCATCCTCCACTTTTGGTGTTCCATCTCCACTTTTTGTGGTTGATTCTTATTGGTTGGATGTGCCACCTACTTCCTCTCCTAATTTCTATATAAACTCACTACCTAGCTTGTATTTGCATACTTTTGCATTCATTCATGCATCTTTGCATTGCATCAAACAATCTTGGAAGCTCTTAATGCATTCTGTCATATTGACATTGCATAATCTCTTAGATTTCTAGTGTGTATTCTTTATGATTTTCCAGTTTATGTAGCTTTAATTTTCTCCTAAAAAGTTCCTTGGGTTATTCAATCTATTTCATATTTCTAACATGGTATCAGAGCTTTTGTTTTGAGAAATCTAAGTTCATAGATTACTGATTGAGAGATTGAGTTTCTTGTAAAAATATTGTAATTTCCTGTATGCTCTTCTCTTGCATTCTTGAATGATCTAGAGAATCACAAAGAGTTTGCAAAGATTTAATAACCTCTTTATTTTGCATATGTGTTTTGTGAGATTCGAGTGATTGCAACATTTCTGGTAATACTTGCAGTATTTTTTGCTGTTTCAAAGCATTCAAAAGGCTCAAGAAAGTCATATTTGGCTTTTGTTTCATCTAAATTGGAAATCATTTGACATAGTTGCAAGCAAAGGTTTGAAGAAAATCATTTTTCATTAGAGTTGTTTTCTTTTTTGCCTTAGAATTCCAGCTTCCACTCATTTTTGAGAAAAATGATTTATGGGTTTTGTAGCTAGGGTTGAGATATCATTTGAGTATCTTTTAGATTTTGCATATCTTGAGTGGATATAAAGGAAATTGTTGTCCAAAAAGCATCGTGCATCATTTTTATACAAGTTGAAGGTCAAAAGAAATTCATTTTCTCATCTTCTGCTTGCTAGATTAAAAAACTATTTTTGGGTTTTTTTTTCGCATAAAAATATTTATGGGTTTTTGTTATTGGCTACTCATTGTGAATAGATTTTTTAGAAATCAAATAAGAAGTAAACTTTTTTTGCTAGAAAACTCGTTTCCTGTAGACTAAATTTAGCCATTTTTTCAAAATTTCATAACTTTTGCTTTAGGTGTTGGATTTTAGCAAATACGATATCATTGGAAAGCTGGAGATGAGCACTTTCCATCTACAAAGGTATTGAGAAGGTTTTTCTCCCTTTTGTACCAGATATTTTAGGTTGAAGTTGTCTTGTGCTAATTTCTTCAACATGCCATAGCTTTTGCCTTGGTGCTCTGCTTTTTGGAAACAAATAGGCGTTGGAAAAGTCTTGAAGATGCTACACAACCATATGGCTAACTTTTCCAGATTTTGTCTTATGTTCATTTTGTATCAGAATTTGTAATTTTGGTTATTTTGAGCTAATTGAGCATTATATCTTGGAAAAGGCTTTGTAAATGCACTAAATTATAAAGTGCCAACCTTATAATATTTGGGGGGGTGATCTTTGATACTATTGAAAATGGTGGGAGTGTATTGATGTTCTTTTTTTCTTGGTGTTCTTTTGTAACCATTTTGAGGATTGTATCATGGGTTTTTCTACTCATCCTTTTGTGATAGTTTTGGATAAGGCTAATTATGAGTCTTGGAAAAAAGGCATTTTAACCCATCTCATATGGCTAAATTTTTTGCCTTACCTTTACAAACTCATGCCTAAACTAGACACACCCGATAAGAAGAATGTTTGGGGTAATAGAATCGATCATGTAATAAGAATAATTTGTTGTCATGTTGATCATGACACTCTGTTGGCTATAGTGGACATTGAATGTCCTCGCATAGTTTGGGCCAAGATTTGGGAGATGTTTGGAGACCCTCATGTTTCTCCATTCCCAAATGATCCTATTGTAGATTACCTCATTCCACTTGATGGTGTAGATAATATACCCTATGATGATGATACTTTAGAGGAGCTGAAGTATTATGCATGTCTTGAACATTCATATGACATAGAGACTTATCCTCTTGCTTCTCATCCTCAAGTTGAGAATACATTGACATCACCTGTTGTAGATTCAAATTCTAGAGATGCTTCTTTGAAAGCCTCCAATGATTGATTACAACATGATCATTTATGTCTTTTGGATTCAATTCATTGGGACCAATTTCGACCAGAAATATCTTGTTTGTTTGTAGAGTCCCTCATTTTGGATCTAGATGAAACTACTAAGGACATATGACTTCTCTTTGAGGACCACTCTTTTGTCCTTGCATCCACTATTGTTACTTCAAAGTTTAGAGTTGCTTCTTCGAAAGCTTCAAATGAATTCTTGCAACATGATATCTATAGTCTTCTTGATTCAGCTCGGGATGATCTCTTGATAGGTATTTCAAACTTGTTTATGGAGACACATATTGCAAATTTGGGAGATACTATTGAGTGTATTCATATTCTCTTTCATGAAGGTGATTCTTCTTCAGTTGTTATGAGGGGACACTTTGACCCTCTCATTCATGGTCATTCATTTCAGTTTGGCATGAGTGTGGATACTTTGGATCATCATTTGGAGGAGACTTCTTTAGAGGAGATATTTGAGTCTTTAGCTTATGCTCTACATTAGTCTCTAGGAGATTCTGATTTGTCACGTCTTCAGCAATGTGGCCTAGAATGTCTAATTTGATTGTGGTAGCTTTTAGCATCGACATGGGGATAATTGAGTTGACTTCAGATACTTCATACATCCTGCACTTTCTTCCTACATATTCTTTTCAGGACTTGGGAGATAGTGTGCATACACCTTTGGTTGTGTTTCTTCCTAAGGAGGGAACGTTGTTTGACGATCATGGACCATATTCTCCATACAATTTCGAGCATCTACCATTGGAAATCTTCAGGGGGGATACTTAGTCCTTTTCTTCTCTCTATTTTGGGGGGGGTGTTCTCTCTCTATTTTGTGGGGGTGGGGGTTTATTCTTCTTTGTGGGGCATTTGATATGTACAAGGGTACCTAACATGGCCTCATTTTTGAGGACCCATCATCTTTTACATCCTCCTAAACTGTGCTTAAGGGGGGGTGTTGGTGTAGGTTTTTATTTTCCTAGTGGGTTAATTTATTTTCCCTTAGTCCTAGGTTTTTCCTACACTTTATTAAACTTGCTTAAGATACTATAAAGTGAGTTTATTACTAGGAGATAAGTGTGGTGTCCCCTTCATTAAAGGGTGGAACCACTTTCCACTTTTGGTGGTCGATCTCCACTTTTTGTGGTTGATTCCTATTGGTTGGATTTTCCACCTACCTCCTCTCCTAAGTTCTATATAAACTCACTACCTAGCTTGTATTTTCATACTTTTGCATCCATTCATGCATCTTTGCATTGCATCAAACAATCTTGGAAGCTCTTAATACATTTTGTCATATTGACATTGCATGATCTCTTGGAGTTCTATTGTGCATTCTTTATGCTTTTCCAATTTATGTAACTTTGATTTTATCTTAAAAAGTTCCTTGGGTTATTCAATCTATTTCAGATTTCTAAAAATCTACTCTTCAACACATACTCACTTTGTCCCACATTTTACACATACCATCCACCATCCATGCCACAACACATACATATTTGAGTATACTTTTCCACATCACACATTAGAACACCATGATAGATTTTCCTACCATAGTCATATGAACTTTTGACACTTGATCCATTTGCATAATCACAATAAATATCCCACTTACTCTTTTCCTTCTCTCATATACTAGGAATAATGCACACAATCAAGTCCACAAGTGTTATTTACCCTCTATTTTTTCTCTACTATCTAAAATTAAATAGTGGCTCTTAGAACCTTATAAGTGGATAACCCTTCCCTCTTCCTTCCTTGTATAGAAATTGATCATAAGCATGCCAACATTCAAAAATCAAAAGAGATGTAAAATCATCTTATGTTATATTTTGTGACGAGCCCTTGCATCTTACTATTTTCATGGATTAGATTATGGGGGTGGCATTAAGAAATCCAGAAAAAATAAAATTAGAAAAGAAAAGAGAAAAAATAAAAATAAAAATCATGCAAGCATAAGAGATGTACTTAAATGGGTTGGAGGGCCTAGCTTGATTGGCTAAAGCATCATGTTGCAAGAAAGAGGTCACGAGGTCTAGTCTCCCCCCTGTCCCCATAGTACCGAAGGGCGTATCATGCTAGCATCACCGGTCACATGAAAAAATGTTTACTAGGCACGCTGTAGTTTATAGGGGGCTACCTGATTCCTGCATTATAAAAAAAAAGAGATGTACTTAAATGTTATATCAAAACAAATTGAAGGCCTTATAAAATAAAATAAAAAATAACTCTACCAAGCTTGAGGTCTCCCACTTATCCCCTTATCAACCCATTTCCTATTCCCATTTGTTGGTCCACTATGATTCATTATACAATTAGATCTTGAGATAGGATGCATTCTTTACCTTTTCTCTTGGTGCCCATGACTTGAAAGTGCATGCATACTTAAGTGTATCCCCTCCACACTTTTCTCTCCTAAACCTCACACAAGTAACTATTCCTCTGCTTCGTCAAAGTCTACAACTCTTAATGACTAAAAATTGAACTAATTCATGGTAAACCACCACTACAATTCATTAACTTTCCTTCTATTTCAAAGAGTGAGTACACAATGAATGTGGACCAAACAAAGTTCATGCTTAACTTGTATAAAATTAGGAAGTCACTTTCAAATTCATTGATTCACATATTTAAAGTTGAATGTGATAAAGGGTTTCTTTTTTAATTTGTCAACTTTGTCATTATGATTTTCCTATCATTTTTCTATCTCATGTTGTTGCCTTGTTTTGTTTTCCTTTTTTGCATGTTTGAATCTAGTCCTACTACCGTTATTTGGAGTGATAATCCACACTTAGTCATTATTACTTATTACTATCAAGATTGACTCCAATCAAATAGCAAGACAAAGTTGCATCTATATACTTTTTTATCATTTGACTACATGATTTCCTAGCTTGTGTTTCCTAAATGATACAATTGTAAGCTTATGCATATTTCAATTTTATTTTACAAAAAAATATTGGTATCTCATAGAATCTATTTTGGTTCCTTTACTACCTATCGTTTGACTTTATATGCTTTGATGTTGGTCTAATTTTTACTTCTCATCTCATATTAGTACTACTTATTACTTATGTTGGAGCTTGAATCTATTGACCATCCTTGGGGGAATGAACCTTGTGTCCCCTTATTGGTACAATCATTGATTTATCAATTGATATCATGGTGGTCTCTCAGTTTGAGTATCTTTGGGGGCATGAAATTGATGTCCTTTCCACACATCATTATTGTTGACTATTTTAATATTTTATTAGTATCTTAATGCTTCATCACTTGGACCACCCTTAAGGAATCACATTAGACTCCCTTTTTTATACATCATCATTAATTAGTCTCTTGATACATTAGCATGTTGACACCCTTAGGGGCATGACATTTTTGTTCCCCCTTTTGAGCCTCATCATTGCCATATCATTTTGATCTTTTATTAATTTTTATAGTGGCATGCCAATTTTTTATCATTCAACCACTCTTGGAGGCATAACCATGACTTTCCCCTTACCTATTGTGACGTCACCCCATCATTTTGGGGCATGCAACATTTTCTTCCCTTGTGAACCTCTTGATGGCACGACCTTGGCCCTTATTATCATAATCATCCTATCCCATCATCATCTTATCCTATGCAACTTTATCCCTAATTTCTTTCCTTATATTGACTAGCTCTATTCATTCTATTCTTTCACCAATAAACTTAAGGGGAATGCATTCTACATCAATCATATTCACTCATTTGTATAGTTGAGCATTAATCTTTGACTCAACAATGACCAAATATTCTATCACATACAACTTATCCAAGCCTATTTATCCAATTAGGTGGTCATCTCATAACCATCAATGAAATCACCAATTTATATGGTTTGACTGCCATATTTAGCTATAAGGTGGCTCCTACCAAATAATCAAATAATTAAATCAACTACCATCCCAAGATTGGCTCTAGATCACCAAATCATATAAATTATATTGGGTTGGCCATAATATTTAGCCATGAGGTGGCTCCCACCAAATTGCTAAATTATCTAATTTTCATTAGGTAGGATACCATATTTAGACATGGGGTGACTACTACTAAATCACCAAATCATCCAATTTAATTTGGATTGGTTACCATCTTTAGCCATGGATGGCTCCTACCAATTGCTAAATTTCTAGTTTTTAGTTGTCATCATTAGTACTTTATTGTTGTCTTGCCCTAGCATCTTCCATAGGTGGCTCCTTGACAACACTCATCACTATTTCCATAATCCCAACCATCAAATTTATATTTTTCTAATACCAAGGTGTCCATTCCATTATTTTTCATAGGTCATTATCGTGCTTCCTTCCTATATTTTCTTAGCAAGTGGATCTTCATGTATTTATCCTACCAAAAATATATGGTTAAGAGTTTTCTTGCTTCCACATGTAGTTAAATTTCTAATTTATGCTTAGAGATCATGCATTTTTATTGTATAAACATGTTGGATCCTAGTGATGATTTCATTCCTTTTTTTATGTGTTTTCTTAATTTGATTTATTAATGTAAAAAGATTACTTTCCTTGGCTTCTTTGTAGGAAAAAATACAACAAGAATGAAGAACAAAGACCAAGTCAATGACTGTTATGTCTCCTTTTTAGTATAAAGTATCCTTTATATTTCATGATTTATGTAGATGTTACTATACTCCTCCTTTAGTTGACCTTCTCCCATAGCCTATTGCAAATCAATTGAAGTGGGGGAAAAGTATAATAATGAAAATTGCATAGCCTAAAAATTTATCATTATTTGTTATGCCCATTTTATCTCAAGCCCATTTGTGTGAATTTTTGGGTTGTTTCAAGATTCATTAACCATGGCTTAATCCATCCTTAGTCATCTGTGTAACCTTTCCCTTGTTGCTCTCATGAATTTTCTCAATGTTCCCATGTTTTAATTTCATTTATTTCTTATCCCCTTTCCATGTCCTTATCCCCTCTTTAATTTTTCTTTACTTTATTCCCCCTTTCCCCTTTGTTGAACCATTAAATTTTGAGCCTAGCCATCCCATGCCAAAATCACTTATTTATTCTTCCCCAAATTTTCTTTTTTTGAGCTTATATTCAATGTGACCATGGCCTCATTTAAGCTTAATGTTTCCTAAAACTTGAGCCTATTTATCATTTGAGGTCAATCCCATAATTGGACGCCCACTAGGTTGTCCTTGCATTTTTATCCTCCTACCACCAAATTAAAATGAAAACTCATTAATTGTACCTGGTCTTCCTACTACTATAATTTTATCCTCTAATTCTCTTAAAAAAATTGTTAAATTAAACAACTTGGAGATGTAGAAATGCAAAATAAATAGATAGATAAAATGAATGAAATATAAAAATTACCTCGCCTTTTACCTTCTCATCTCATGGATTGAGTTGAAGTAGAGGCTCCCTTATCCACTTGATGTGCTCCTTTGGATGAATGCTATGTGGTGGAATGTGGTTGATTAGATCCACAATATGATGTTGATTAGGATTGATAGATGAAAATGGAAAAATAAGGATAATGGAAGATGCAAAAATAAGAAAAAAGTCCTTTATTTATAGATTCTTGATGGTAAAAATGAAGGGTCAAGATGCCATGTCTAATGGATGGATATGATTGACTAAGATTGAGGGCATGTATTGATGACTTAGCCTTGTGATAAGTGTCACAAGAGGAATGGGGGTGTAAGAACTAGGTGTGCCCACACATGTGTGAGCACACATAGGAAAGCTCATGAAAGGGACAAGTGAGGGAAGTATGGTGGCTAATTTATGACACGTGTAAGAGGTAGGGTGGCTTCACATGTGTGAGATATGTGATCACTCATGTGTAAGAAATGGGTAAGGTAGGTAGGTTAGGACACTTGTCACATGATGACAAGTTTAGATCTTGATCCATGTAGATGGATTCAATAGTTAGGGTTGAATGGACAAGGATTGACTTGTGAGATGAAATTAAATATTAGGGAAAATGGTGATGAAGGTCAATTAGCCTAAATCAATTATTTAAGTAGGTATTAATTATCTGATTTAGTTAGAGGATTTGGGGATAAGGATAAATTTAATCAAATAAATGTTAATTTATTTAATTAAAGGTGAGGGATAATGAATAATTAATTAAATAAATAGTTATATTATTTATTTAATTAATGGATAAAATGGGATAAAGTCAAGTGTGTTTGGGTATGGACAAGTTTAAGTGTCTACACAAGCTTTGCCTCATTTATTTTATCTTTGCTCATAGAAAACACCTCTACAAATTTTGTTTTTTTTAGGAATGAGCTATCTTCATACCCAACCTTTGGGATTGTCAACAACTAAAATTGTCCATATCTTAAACACACTTTATTCATTCAATTATATATGCTTCCAACATTAATTAAATAAAATCAATTATTTAATTAAGTAGCCCAATCAACATCCTAGCACTAATTAAGTAAATTTTATTCATTTATTTAATTAATTAATCCTTTCCCCCCTTTTCCTCTATAGTCCAACCTTAAATAAATTCAACATTTATTTAATTAAGTTCACCCTTCATATTCCAATCTTCCAAAAATTAAATAAATACAAACTATTTATTTAATTCTCAAAATTCTCCCTTAAACCATTAGTTGGCTAAAATTAATTAGTTAACAAATAAATTCATTTGCACATTCCTAAACATGCTTAAGCCATGGTAAAAATGCACATGTCTTGCATGTACATTACCCACAATTCCCACTTCTCCATAAAGTCCTCTCATGCAATATCATTCATCCATTTAATCAAGAGGATATTAGTCATTCACATAAATTTAAAAAATCACTTTTTGATCTTCCAAAAAGGCCCAATTTTATTATCACCATCTATCTTCTCCCAAGATGATGCTCACCATTCAATTCCCTTGAATCATGGGGAAAATTTTGTGCACCAATTGCAAGGTACCACTTGGAGGTCTCTCATGGCTCTGAAACTCTCAACCAATTCCATCCATTTATCTTCAAAATCATTCCTAGCCCTTAATCTATCATGCCTAAACTCTATAAATAACACATCATATGAGCTATTTTGATATACTCCTTCAATGTAAGGTTATTTTTCTAGTGTGAGAATCAAAATCCCATCACTCTCTCTCCAAAATATTGAGCACATCCACACTCTTAGTGTGGAACAAGAGGCCTTTGAGAGACTTGTTTTGAGTCTTTTATTTTGGGTGTACTTGCCTCTTAGGTTCAATCAAAGGTGACAATTGAGCATGAAATGTAGGTTTAAATTTATTTTATGTTTTTTTATTCTGTTTCATTTTTCTTGATCACACAAATAACTTTTATTAGGTTCTCAAACAATGTTGTGATGAAATCTTCATCACTAGGTGACTGATTTCTAAGGTTTGTCATGGGTGAGCAATTTCTATTTATGATTTTTGTTTGAAATTCATGTAATTCTCTGATATTTTTGTAGGCTTCAATTATTGCC
The DNA here is from genome assembly GCA_007258455.2 of Sequoia sempervirens. Classification (NCBI taxonomy): domain Eukaryota; kingdom Viridiplantae; phylum Streptophyta; class Pinopsida; order Cupressales; family Cupressaceae; genus Sequoia; species Sequoia sempervirens. The sequence continues at coordinate 49,893,649 of VDFB02373365.1, read as the reverse complement.
TCTTTCCTTGATCCATTCAATCCATCCTAATCCATTTTCCTTTCCATTTGAGTCCATTTTTCTATCCCCTACCCTCTCCCTTTCTATTGACAAGCCATAGTTTGAGTACCCCTTCCCTTTGCTTTGAATCCTTCATAAATACACTTCCATTTTATAATTTGTATACCTCACCTCATACCTCTCCATTTCTACTAAGTCACAACCTTGTCAATTTCCTTTGTGTTGTATTTTTCATCACATTTTCTCTTACCTTTGTACCCTTGAGTGTTATTTTCCATTCTCCTATCAAAACCTTGTCATTGTGCTTCAAAATTATGTTTTATTATTCTAATTTTAGTCCCCTTTGAATCCACATAAACAATTGTATTTGTTCTTTCACCTTGCTTTCCAAAACCTTGCTCCCACCCCACTTGGTTTACATTATTTCCATTACCCATTGTCATCATTACTAAGGTTTTGCTTGTTTAGGTTTTGCATATGAATGATTTAATTACATAGATTAGTTTATTTTCCTATTTACTATCAACACATTGATGTGTATTAAGCTTGGAATTTGACAAGAGGACTTATTGAAGCATACTCCCCTTTAATCATTTGTTTGTAAAGTTTCTACTCACATTACCAACTTGTAGGTCATTTATAGAATTCTAAACACTTTTAGAACAAGTTTCTAAAGGAAAGTACAATTAAAATTTGATGAATGAGCTTCTCTAAAAGTTTCATGTGATTGATGGACAAGGTTAAGGCCACTGTAGGAAGTCAAGGCCACCTTGTTGGCTACTAGATAGGGTCCAAGCCACCTAGTAAGCCACCACTTCTTGTTTTGAGGTCCCAAACATATGTTTTTGAGGTCTAATTATTTTCATAGATCAATATCAATATTTGGAATACACATATGATTATAAATCAAACATTTATAAAGTGAAAGTGGTCCATTTAGTGTATTTTATCTATCTTTTTCCATCATGCAATAATAGGAGTTTTATTGATTATTTTGGGGCTTCCCTTGCAATTCAAGATAAAAACTATTATGTGACACTTATATATGTTGTTACTAACATTCCCTATTAGTTTTAGGACCATATATTTCAATTTACCAAGTGAAATCATGCCATCATCTCAAGTCACATCACTTGTTTCATTCATGCATATCAAGACCTTGTAAGTTTGTATCAAATTACATGTGTTTCTCTATTATCTAATATGTGTATATCTTTGAGAAGCTCAAAATCTCTATCAAGAAACTTCCTAACAAGTTTCAAGGTCCCACTATTTTCTTGGTCAAGGTCACCCCCTCTAGTCAATGTTGTCAAGTTGGTTGTCAGGTCTTGGACAACCTTGACTCCTTTGATCTCGAGGTTCCCAAAATTTACAGGTGGAATCTAGACATAATTTTGAGTATATTCCTATTATGCAATTCCATTCCACAGGTGTATACATACCCTCTTTTTAACTAATATTTAATTTCTATATTTAGCCATGTTATCTTTATTTGATAGTTGTGCATCATGATTATTTAATTTGAGCATAGTTTACTTTAGTTTCCTACTGAAATTACTAGCCCCATATCTCTTGGTATTTGATTAGTATTATGCTAATTGGAGAATAAATTAATAAAACACTAATTGAACATAACCAAAATAAAAGATAATTAGAATGTCTCACAATAAAAGAAAAATGAAATGATCTATTTTTAGTTATTTCAATGGGGAATAGGGGAGAGGGCCCAATAAGGGTGCACCCTAACTTTATGGGTCGACATAGCAATGAACATGCAACATTGACATTAAAAAATTATATCCTCAAGTGGTCAGGGATGTGGAAAATTCAAATATTTCGTTTCACCCATATAGATTGAGAAAAAATGTGTCATCAACATGCTTTTTGTTGAGGGGTCATAATAGACCTGCAAAAAAGGTTAGACCAATAGTGGTGGATTAAGTCATGTTTTTTAGTGTGTCAATGTGGCATCATATGATTTGTTGCTTTTTGAATGTAATGAGCATATTTTGTTCAACTATTGGGTCCTCTCTTACAATTACAAGTTCCATAATTTTAAATATTGGGCGTTGAATGTACATGTACTATGACAACTATTGGTACCTGCACCACTATTGGGCCCTCTCCCCTACCCAAGTCTCATGTTGAGTGTAAAGATAATATGATTTATATTAAATGAAGAAAACACTACAAGTGGTTTATAATTTATTGTTTTATTAGATGAAGCAAACACTAAAAGTTAGGTACAGTTCTTTAATGAAATTGTATTTATCTTGACCAAAGTTGCTTGAATCTATGGGATAATATGAGCAATCACTTCACTTATTTCAACAAGCCCTTAAAATGAAAATAGACTTCAAGTCCATACTTGATAGCTTCATGAAAACTTAAAGGAACGTTCATATCAAGTTCATACTTGATAGCTTCATGCCTATAAGCATCATAGAGGTTTTGTTGCACATCATGGAATCTATACAAAGAACTAAATGGACATTCCCTTAACCCTATTTCTTGCAATACATTTTACACATTTCTACTTCTATTATCTCTCTTGATTTGTACTTGTGATCTTGAATGGCATTATCTTTGCCCTCTAAAATGAACCTTGATTTCTCATATTTCTATGCACTGTATTATGCAAGCTCAAGATTGATTTATTTGGATCCAATAGTAGTAACCACAAGATTGGAATTTGATGTCACAATAACACACATCTATATTTTTTCCATGATCATGTAGACCTTAATGATTTCATTTGTAAGAAGGAATGCAAATATAATAGCCTTTGTATAGGGAATTTTCTTAGACACAAGTTTGTACTTAAAAGATCCCTTTTGGCCCTCCAAAACCTAGATTTATTTGACAATATCTATAAATATTTTATATTTTCCTAACATCTCATATCTGGGTATGTGCAAGATCATGATGGGCCAAAAAGTGGCAATATGATGGGTATGTGGCTAATGACTATTTTTTTACCCAAAATTGATGAAACGAAAAAGGGTTTTTAAAGGAGATTCTCATATTTCCACCAATATAAATTATGCTTTACTTTGAATTTAAAAGTAATTATTATTCATTTTCTACTCAAATTATGACTAAAGTCCTGATTGATAGGCCGATTGAAAAAGATCTCTAGCTTTCAAACCGTATCACATTTTTTGAATCCAAAACATGTGTCACATTCTATGTTTCACATACTATAGGATTAAAAAAAGAAAAATTGAGTTTCATGAAGTTTTTACTAAGTTAAGGTGGTTAGACATACGAGTTTTTATATTTTTAAAAAGTTGTAATAAGAAATTCATAATTAATTATTTACTTGGAAAAAATTACAAAAAAATATGCATCACATTGGGGCATGAGTCCTCTACTTATATCTAAAATCTTATAAAAAAAATATTATCATTTTATTGTGGTTAGGGTGGTCAGACAGACACCTACTTCTTCTTTTTTTCCTGAAATTTAAGTACCACTGCATTGAAATTTCAAATTTTCACCAAATAGATTTTTGTTTTTTTTAAACAAACCTAGTAGTTTAGAAACTACATTCAATTTTCTATATATTCCATTCTTATATATTTTTGAAATAATATAGATAACTTATTCAAATTTTTACATCAAGTTGCCTAACTTTGATTTTTCTGAATTTTTTGCCAATTAAGGGCCTATTTTTTCCATGATGATCCTGCACATACCCATCTATGTGTGTAGACATGCTTATTCCAACACACATGCTATACTTTTGTATTCACATCATAGAAATGGTCTTAACTCCATATGTCTTGTTGCAACCAATTTTTACACATTCTCTTTGGTCTAATATCTTTTATGGAAATGATGCATTTGATTGATGGACTCAATTTGCATGACATATGGATTATTACAAGTCAAAATAGAATATTTTGTGTTGCACATGTGTTGAAGAGAATTACACTCATGTTGGCTAGGTTTCCTATGCCATAGATAACATATCTCATTATAATTTGAAGACATATCAAATAAGTAATATACGTTACTACATGTGTGATTTTTCTTTTTGCAATCACGAGAGCTTTCATGCCTTGGCAAATCCATGCATATGCTTAAGATGTCTCCTTCTCAAGCACAATAATTCATAGATTTACACAATAATGGCTCCTTGTGAAAGAATGGTTATCATCATGTCCTTTCTCCACCATATACTTACAAAAATAAACAAAACATTTGCATCCACAAACAAATAGATCTTAATTTACTTTCCCAAGAGGTATATTAACTAGACAGTGGAAAATTTTGTACCTGATCAATATCACAAAAAATGTGGTTTTTGAATTTATCCATTGTTAAAATTTTCCATGCCTTTTGTTTTCCAATGCCTCAAGGAATTTTTTAAAAGATGTGCCACTTCTCACGATTACTGCTATTATTGGGTAAAAATAGCTCCAATTGTGACTCAATTTGAGATAAAACATCTCTTATAGTAACATGAGAGATGACTTTGTCTACTATGAAAGATATAATCCAAAATCTCCAATGTTTCTTGAAAAATTCTTGTACAACATCACAAAAGTCTAAAACTTATTATGTGTCAAAATCATCATTCTTATATACATTGGAGTGTGTGGTTGAAAAATGGAGTAGCCATGATAATGAGATTTAGGGCTAGGTTTAACTAGTTTTTGGATCACCAATTTTTAAATCTACATATAATGTGAGATTTGAGCCTGCAACAAGTCTCACGCCTGCAAACCATTGTTGAGTCATCAAAAAACAAGTTTTAGCTACTATTAAATGGTAAACCAACTATCATTTAATGGTTAAAGCCTCCAAAATATCACGTGAAAGCCTTCAAAATCTCACTTATCACGTAAAAGCCATACAAATATTGACTTTCCAACTGGATGGAACATTCTATTTTTATTGCAACATGTTTTGTCAATTTGATGACTTCTTTTTATTTGCATCGCTTTATATTTTAAATTTGTATACAAATATTTTAAAATTAGATAATACTTAATTTCTTTAAGAAAAAAACTAAATTTTTCTAAGTTTATTTCATTTCATTATTTAGCATTTCTTATTAATTATTTAATCCAGCCACATACAACTAGAATTTGCAGCACATGGCATCCACACGCACCCACAAACACGTACTCTCTAACACATTAACATACATATAGCTTTCTATCGACGTAATCCTTAAATCTCTTTTAGGTGCAAGTGCTACTAAATAAGAATAAAATGTTGTTCTAATAAAAAATGGTAATTTTTTTTTTTTTTCCATTCAACTATTAGGGATTCCATGATAAAATTTTGTTGGATATTGAGAGACAAGCCACACCTCCAAACTTTAGTTGTAGATAGATAAGATTCCATGTCAAATTTCATAAAAAGATGAAGTTCTTATGTAATTTCATGTAAACATCACATAGTCACAAAGTTAACCCGCCGAACTACTTTATGCTTACTCCTACTAATTATTTGAATGCAATTTAAGCCATAAGATTTTTTTAATGCACATCTAAAAAATAAATAAATAAGACTTTTATTAGTTTTTAAGAACTTAAAAAATAATAATACATTATTCAAAAAAGAAAAACGGTCGATATTAAAAATACAAATCCTCATAGTCTACACGAGACCAACTCCAAAATTTAATAAACATAAACGCTGTTAAACGACAAAAACAACAATGACATTTGATTTATCAACATTAACAAGGATCCCAACCAACGAGAGCACTCTCCTCCTTTTGATCTTCATCTGCAAATTATTGAGCACAAACTAAAGAAATAACCAACGAGAAGTAGATACCCATAAAAAGAGGTGGAAGGGAAATCATCTCCACATTTTTTCTCAAAAAAAACACATAAACCGAGACATTTGACATATGATATGATAAATAATAAAAATAATGACATAAAAGTTGGAGGCGAAATACGTTTGTTAAAGATCACCTAAAGCTGCTGCCAAGCGGTTCGATTTTTCGTTTTAACACTGCCAGTTTAGTCCCACATGCAACGTAAACAAACATACCCAGGCAAGAAAATCTATATAAAGCATTAATGCAAACGTTTAATTCATCTTTGCGCTTGGGGCAATGACGCAGCTAGTGAGGTTATAACCGAGGCGCGTCAATTGCTGGTTGAAAACTATTTCCAAACCCCCTCTTTGGCCTTCCTCCACGGGAGGCCATCGAGAATTTTTGGAGGGACGGCTAACTGCTTAGGCCCACACAAAACAAAAAAAAATCAAATTGAATAAGACAGAATTGGATGATATATGTTTATTACACAAAATTAGGTTGGTTGCTTATGAAACAGGCCTACGTAAAAAGAAAGGAAAATGTTAATGCAGTTACATGGGAGTAGATCAACTAACTTGTACTGTATGGGATCCAGGCCAACTCAGCTTGCGTAGGGGACAGAAGTCTTTTGTCTAAAGGGTAAAATGAAAACAAGTGCTATATGGACAAACTTCAGTACATCATAAAAAGGGTATTTGGGTTTTGAAATAAGTGTCAATTGTTTGCATATGGACAAATTTTAGCACATCATACAAAATGAATCAATTTGGGTTTCAAGATTACTTTTCAAATAGTACATTAAACATCATACAAATAGTACATTGAACATCATACAAAGTAAACATTATACAAAGTGAATCAATTTGGGTTTCAAGGCAATTTTCAAATAGTATAACATACAAAGTGATTCAATTTGGGTTTCAGGGTCATTTTTCAAATAGTTTGAAACCACAGATGGAATTTGGAGAATTTAGAGATTCTATCTCGTGTTCAACTTTTCCCTGCTTCTGGTTCAAGTGTTCAGCTGCAAAAGGTTCAATGCTATAGGCATATTTTCTTCCCAAACCAAGTTAGGTTTGATACCTTCAGTTGAAAATGGATTGATCATGAGATTTTTTTTCACTTTATAGATGTTCCCTTTGTATTTCAAGCTTTTCTTTCTACTCTTTTGGTAGGCTATTATTGTCATGATTGAGAAAAAAAGTTTTACTATTGGATAACCAAGCCTCTTTTATTGGCTTGTAAGTTCCAATTTTGCTTCAAAATATTGGCTACCACGCATGTTTATTATTCCTCCTACTAGGTACCTTCAAAGGCTTCTTATTTAAGTACTGAAAAGATGCTCCATGATTTTATCTACGCTTCCAATGATGGCAACCATGGTTTTCACTAGGTTGCTTGTAAATATTGTTCCTCACTCAAGATTTTGGAAGGTTAGGCCTTTTTCCAATTTGGAGGCAAGGAATTGCCTTGTGTGTCAAATGCATTATAAGAGCAATAGAAGGAAAAGAAGCTTGGAAGATTCTCATCAAGCATTGAATTAGTTTTGGTGTGCTTTTTGGTAGACCGTCTTAGAAAGGGTTTGATTTGGGCACTCTCCTCACCATGCAAGAGTTTGTCCAAATTTAAGGCACTTTCTTCCTCAAAAAGTATATTGAAAGCCTAGGAGGTGGTTAAACCTTGTCTTTTATGGGCAAGAAATTACATTCATATTGGTCTCTATTATACAACATTATATTTGGTCGTCTGTAGTTCCCTCTTATAAAGATCACCCTTTGGCTTAAGTGCCATGGGTTTATGCCTTGATGTTTTTAAAAAGAGGTATTAGGGTGTTACCAAACTTTATTCATTATGCCATTAAAGAAATTATCTCTTGGCCAAAGTTCAAAATGAAATACAAGCTTATCAATCAAGATTAGGATACTTTCTAGGTTGTTATTAATGACATCCCTCCATAGATGATTCATAAAATTGGGGTATCTTTTAAGACATGGCAGAAGTATTGGAAATGCTATCCAATCCTTTCACAATTATAAGTCTTATAAAGGCTATATGTGGCTTTTGCCTCTTCTTCCTATGGTTAATTAGCTAAACCATCCTTGGTAGCTTCAATCTTCTATTGGTTCATGTTAGTTCTATTCCTAGTGTGTTTGGCTGACTATTCTTGAACCTAAATTGACTCATTTTGCCTAGTGTATTCTCTATCAAAGTCTCCCTATTGGTGCTCATTTGGCCCTATTTGGGGTTCTCAATCCTTGTTGTCCATTTTGTGGGCACAAGCAACTTTTCTAGTTTTGTTCTAGAGCTCAAGAATCTTGACATTGGAGACATAATATTTTTAGGCCTTTTTGCCTTGCCCTATTTCTTAGCATATGGGTTTATTAGGAGATTGGACTTGTCTCCCATTCAAGTATATGTAGATTTGGCATGCTTTCAAGGTTAAAGCTCTCTTCAATATTTGGAAAGATAAAAATGTAACTATGTTTACAAGGAGTTCTTCAGACTAGCATTTTTCTAAGTACACTAAGGCTATTGTTTGTTCTAATATTCTTATGTAGATTCAACTACAAGCTCATAAAGTTGCACTTAAAGCTGTCCATTTTCAAGAGTTGGATCATTGGGGGAATGGTCCCTGTATTGTTGCTAGAGCTCTCCCAACCCGTCTCCTCCTTAAGGGTGTAGGTGTGGTCGTAGTCAGTGTTCTGGACGTTACAAAAGATTCCACTCCCATAGCTCTTAGCTTCTAGGTTCTAGAGATAGTGCGACCTCTATTAGATGGTCCTAGTCTTCTTGGTAACCCTTTGCCTCCTCTCATAGGTGGTATACTAGTCAGCCTAGCTCTAACAAGGTTCTTTGCTTGGCTTTGGCCATCTCCCTAGTTCATGCTTAACTAGAATATAATCTTGAAAATTGGTTGGAAGCCTATTGACAATGTTATCCTTATAATTGTTTGGGAAAATCTTGATGATTAGGATCCCCTTTCCCTGACATTGCTTTAGCTGCTTAGTGTTCTATGAGCTTCACCCTTGTATTTATGTTTATTGTCTTTATTGCAACTTTGTCGCATTTAGACTTTAAAGATGTGCCTTCTACCACCCATCCTTCTTTCTTTTTTGTGATTATGTATTTTTTTTTTTACTAATAAAAAATTAAAATAAGATGATTCATGAAAAAAATTTATACTAAATTAATTTTAAAATTTAAAATAAAATAATAAATTTGGAAACTGTCCACATACCATCAAATACTAGGCCTGATTACAGGATTCACTTCCACAATCGATGAGAAACACAGATTCTCTTCCCCGGCGAAGAGTGATTCTAAACGAATTAGAACGATGTCGCCATCGTTAAACAGAAAAATTATTTAAAATATTTACCTCGGCCACTACTGTTAAATTTACCAAAATCGATTGATCTTAGGCCATCTATTTTAACTGAGAAAAATTATTAGCAGTGAAGTCTTTCAAATTTAGAGGTACCCTTCAAGATGAACCAGTCGGAAATCTACCCTTGTATTATAGTTGTTCTGCTTCTGTACATAACGGCAATTGCAGCAACAGGTTCTGATGAAAGAACCATAGCAGGAAGTATTGCATTTTCTACAGTTGGGCGTGCACAATATGCCTTTGACATCTATGCCCTTAACATTACTTCTTCAAATCCCAAAGAGGATATTCTTACAGATGGGATTTCAGTGAATTATAATGGTAATTTCCTTGGGCCCTCTGCAATGCAGGCACTGATGAACAAAGTGGGTATGCCAGAAAATCAAGCTGACCAAGTTCTGGCCTTTATTACTGAAAGGTATGGACTAGCCCAAATCTTTTTCAATTTCTACTCTAAAAATATGTCCTTATATTCTTCCAAATCAATGGAGTCTATTTTTGGGTTTACTAATGTTAACAGAAGAGAGGCATTAGATGAAACGATATCGCAGAAATGGTCGTCACTGAATTTTGCTAAGGATGGTGTCAATTTGGATTTGGATGATAGTGTATCTATGAAAGATAGACCTATCATGGTGGATACTAGAATTATCTATGTTTCCACACACCAGCCCTCTAGAGTGCCAAGGCAGAGTTGGGCTGCAGTTTATTCAACTGACCTCAATACAGGGGAAACCATAAGGCTGACTCCTGATGGGTTAGTTGACTTGAGCCCCAGTCTGTCTCCTTCAGGAGAATGGATAATGGTAGCTTCATTTGGGCATATTGGGTGGCATGGTCAAACTGAGGATCTGCAAACAGACCTCTATCTTTTCAACGTTACTGATGGCTCAAATCGCCAATTGGCAATAACGAATGGTGGGTGGCCTTCTTGGGCTGATGACCATACTGTTTTTTTCCACAGAAAATCTGATGATGGTTGGTGGAGCATTTATAGGGCCTCTTTTTCTGCTCCCCTGAATAAGTTGTCTCAAGGTCATGTAACTGTAGACAGAATAACACCAGCCGGTCTTCATGCCTTTACACCTGCTAGTTCCCTTTCTGAGGAATGGGTTGCAGTAGCCACACGCAGGCCGGGAACCAAGTACAGGCATATTGAAATCTACAACCTGACCTCCAATTCATTTGTTGAAATTACATGTGGTATTTCACCACAATCCCATCATTTTAATCCATTTGTTTCTTACGATTCTCATAGGATTGGATATCATAAATGTAGAGGGAGTGCTTCAGAGTCTAGTGAAGATGTGGATTCTTTGAGAGTTCCTGTGATTGAGCATGTAAAGTCTCCTTTGCTCGAGATTTCCCTCTTTAGAATAGATGGGGAGTTTCCATCGTTTTCCCCAGATGGATCAATGATTGCCTATATATCCATGGAGGGTGATGCTATCTATGTGACAAGGCTAGATGGATCTAAGAAGCACAAGGTGTTCTCGGGTTTGGTATTTGGATTGGCATGGGATTGGAAGAAAAATGGTATCATCTACACAAGCCATGGTCCTGATTTTGCCTCTTTAAGCACCAAAGTTGATATCATTGCCCTCAATGCAAGTTATATCATTTCTAGAGGAGAAACTGATCCTAACCCTTCATACAGGAAACTGACAAGTCAAGGAAATAATGCTTTCCCCTCTCCTTCCCCAGATGGAATTTTTTTGGTTTTTAGGTCAGGTCGCTCTGGATACAAGAACCTTTACATCATGGATCAGGAGCGAGGTGAAGAAGGAGGCTTTTGGAGGTTAACGGATGGGCCCTGGACTGACACCATGTGTACCTGGTCTCCTGATGGAAATTGGATTGCTTTCTCTTCTGATAGAGATAAGCCTGGAAGTGGTAGCTTTGCTCTTTACTTAATTCATCCAAATGGGACTGGTCTGCAGAAAGTCCTTAACAGTAGTACATTAGGAAGAGTAAACCACCCCTGGTTCAGTCCGGATTCAAAGAGCTTAATTTTTACCTCAGATTATGCAGGGGTTTCGGCAGAGCCCATTTCAGTGCCTCATCAATTTGGACCATATGGGGAAATATTCATGTCCAAGATTGATGGCTCTGACGTTCAGAGACTTACCCATAATGCTTATGAAGATGGAACTCCATCCTGGGGGAAAATGTCCGTCTCTCCCTCAGATTTGACTGGGAAAGATGAGAAACTGAGATGTGATTTTGAGGATGATAGATGGCTTAATGGCAATGTAGGACATTTCAGTGAATCTGGATGCCAAGCAGTGCAAAGTTTAGATCAGATGTAGGATGAGTGAGAATCTTGAAGTTTCACAAATTAGCCTTGAGACAGTGATAAACATATGTGGATATGAAGAATTGAAACATGTGATAGTACTAAATTACTTGCCATGACCCTTGTGCATTCTGGTTATAAACTTATACATGTTGATGACATGGAAGGCCCTTAATTTGTCATCCGCTCATACAGTTTTACCATCTTTTAAAATACCACATGCAGATGCAGATATCTGTGTATTCCTCTAGCTAGATGTCTTAGTTTATTGAGTATAAGAAGGTTATTATGCTTTGGCCGTTGTGAACAAAGGATGCTCATTGTTGTCTCATGCCACTATGACTGTCTGATCCGTATTGTAAATGCATGACATAATACTTATTTGTAGCTTATTTTCTTTATTTTCATTATTTTGAAGGTCAATGAGATGGTGTCTCCAACATTAGCATAGTTTAATTTATGAACTACAATTAGTCAAATGTACAATGTTAATTTCTAACTGCTTCCAATTAGGAGGAAATCGATTGGATTAAAAGTCAAGTCATACCATAACACATCTCTTATTTTCCTCTCAGGATACTTTTCATTGTAATTTCATTCTGTTTCCATGCAAGTTTCCACTGGAAGCATATACACTAGTGACTGTAGAAGTTATTTCTTCCGTTCTGAGTTTGTTTGTAAATTTAGGATTGCTATTTAGCTGTAATATCCCTTATTTGACTTTGCTTCACCTGTGTATTACTCTCTCTCTCTCTCTCTCTCTTTTTATAACTAATTATGCCTGTATTGTTAGGGTTTCACTGAAATATAGAGGAACATCACATGCTGCTATGTACACTCATCAGCTGCAAACTTTCACTTATTAATTCACTGCTGTCAACAGATGCTTATCTCATACAGAAAATGAACCTTCATAATTACAGTATTGTCATTTTTTTTCATATCAGATCTGACAAAGAAAGGGCAAATGTAATTGTCTCAGATTTGACTTCCAATTCACATGAAGATACCATGAAGATACCTGGTACAGAAGACGTTTGACAGTCACAATAACCTTTAAGACCCACCGTTAGGACCACGTCTGGGTGTGATTATCTGTGGATAGTGAGATTGTTGTCTGCTACGTAAGACCTACAACCCTGCTGAAAATGACTGTCATTCACAACAGCTTAGATTTGGGCATGAATCGATGTTGTAGGGTGTGGACAAGTGACTACAGCAGAGAAATCTTCACTGCCGATCTTGAATGTGATGGAAAATCCTCTCTGATGCCCTAGCTTTAATGGCAACGATCACTGCTGCAGTTGTTTTAGCTCCTTTCTGCCCTATTCGCTCCTTCCAAAGCTGGTTGCAGATCAGATTAGGTGTTGTGCAGACCTAGTTCCCTCTCTTGTTCCACTCAGATCAGTTTCAGCTTCAAACCCACCGCTAATGGTACACAGGAGGCAGTTGCTGATGTCAACAGGGTGCTGCACCAAGTCTTTTTGCCCAGTTCACCTCAAATTGCCTTGGAATTGCTACCAAACTCAGGAAATGGATTGTGCCCCTGCTAAGTTTGTTTGGAATCTGCCCTGCTGGACATGTAGAGATGACAACCTTCCCAAATTTAGTCCTATGCAAACCTGGTCTGAAACTACCAAAGCAAGAGGAAGGGTTTTCATCCTAATCTCTCTGTGCCTTCAAGGGTTTTCGTCCTTGCTGGCATAACATTTGAAATTTGGAAAAAGATCACACAAATGTCTAATGAGCACCCAAAAGAAATCTCAATTTGTTTTATACCTTCCTTGTCATAGGGCACATGGGCCCAAAAACTTGGCGCCAAAGTTAATTTTATGTTTTATTTATTTATTATAATTATTATATATATTTATAAATATATATATATATATATTTATATATTATTTAGTATTTATAAACACTTTGATAATTCAAAATTAGAAGTGTCAAGGTCAGCCAAGGAGAGGGGACATGACAGTCCTCCCTTCCTCAAATCACCTGTCCTCTAGCAATTTTAGATTTGGATGGTAAAAAATCTCTACTCATTCCCATGTAGTATCCTCAAGCGGTAGATTCTTCCATTTCACCGAGTTCTCTTGAATGGCTTTATTTCTTAGCTTCTTCTCTCTCAGGTCAATGATAGCTTCTGTCTCCAACATATCTTTCATCATCAAGTGGTGGCAGCTCTAAGGATGGTGTGACTTGCTATTCTGGAGCCAACACATGGAAAACATTGTGAATCTTGCTGTTTTCTAAAGATTCTAGCTCATATGCAGTCTCGCCTACCCTCCTAATGATCTTGTAAGGTCCATAAAATCATGGCTTAGGCTTTTTTGCACCACTCCTCTCGAGATAAGATTGCCTATAAGGATGTAACCTCAAAAAGAACATGTCTCGTACCTCAAAAGTTCTCTCTAATTGGTGATGATAAACATACATCTTTTGCTGATTTTGGGCCTACTATAGGTTCTCCTTGAGTGCATTCAAAATATCTGAACTTTGTTGTACCAAATCCCTAGTTTTAGAGACTACTATTTGAAAGAATCAAATCGGTGGATGAAAATGCACCGTAACCATAGAGTGCCTTAAAGGGAGTCATACCAATAGATATATGATGAGTGTTGTAGCAATATTCCCCAAGTTGGAGCCATTTAATTTACGCTATTTGCCGCCTTGTAATATAATTCTTCAAATACCCTTCTACCCATTTGTTCACAATCTTTGTTTGCCCATTTGTTTGAGGGTGAGAACTAGTGTTTGGAGTCAATTCTATATTTGTCAACTAAAAGAATTCTTGCCAAAACAAATTTCCTTGTCACTCACAATATTCCTTGGTAGCCCATGAAGTCTAAATACCTCTCTAAAAACAAGTTTGCCACCTATAGAGCCTTCTAATATGAAGATATAGCTATAAAAATGAGAATACTTGGTGAGTCTATCCACTACCACAAAGATGCAATCCTTACCTTGTACTTTTGGGAGGCCCGTGATAAAATCCATGGAAATGCTTTCCTATTTCTGATTTGGAATGGACAAGGGCTGCAACAAACCAGCTGGAAATATATGCTCTACTTTGTTTTGTTGACAAGCCAAACACTCCCAAACATGCCCCACAAGATCACCCTTGAGTCCCTTCCACGAAAAACACTCTCCTACTTGCTTGTACGTTTTGTAGTACCTCAGATGACCAGCTAGTGGTGTGTTAGGACATGCCCTCAAAATTTTCTCCTTCATCTTCAATTTTAGGACAAGATACATCTAGTCCTTATAGAAGATGAGCTCATCAACCACCTTGTACCTGTCATCTTGTAGCTTGCCATCCAAAATATCAATAGCAAATGTTTTCTTGGCATATTCAATTATTATAAAAACCTTCGAATCAGCAGATATATCAATCATGGAACCAAATAAGGCTTCCTAGATAACACATCATCCACAACATTATTCTTTCCTTTAACATACTCAATATCAAAATCATAGGCCTGTAGCTTGCTTACCCACTTTTGTTGTCTGCCATTCAAATCCTTCTGATTGAGGAAGAACTTCAAACTATTATGATTAGTTTTCACCACAAATTTCCTACAACTTGAGTATTTTCTGAACTTGGTTAGTGCATGCATGAGGGCTAGCATTTCCTTGTCATAGAGAGGAAAATTATTTTTTTACTCGAACTTTCTACTCTCAAATGTTATGGGGTATTTGTTTTGTATTAAAACTGCTCCAATTCCCTCTCTTGAAACATCACCTTCTAAAACAAAAGGAAATGAAAAATTTGGAGTAGCCAAAATAAGACATGAACTCATTATCTCTTTGAGCTTATCAAAAAGTGTCTATGTTAAATCACTCCAAGAGAAGGCTTCCTTCTTCGTCAAATTTGTCAATGGGAAAAAATGAATACTATTATGGGCTTCCTTCTTCTCATCATCTATGCTAACTCCTTGGGCACTAATCTTATGCCCAATATATACTATATCAATCAAACCAAACTCACATTTTGATGCCTTGACAAAGAATGATTGCTGCTCTAGAATACCAAGCACCTCATCTATGTGCCTTAAATGATCCTCATACGTTTTGCTATAAATCAAGATGTTATCTATCATGACCCCACCAAATTAGGTCAGCTACAACCAACGTAACCATGGTGTTTCTAAACACCACCTTTTTTAATTTTATTTGAATAATGTATATATTTATAAATAAATAAATAAATGTTAGAATATATATATATATATGTAAATTAATATTTGAATATCAAATATTGGCACCAATTTTGGGGTCACACACCTCATGTGGAGGCCTATAAATACTACAATGTTGGGCGCTGGAGGACAGATTGGATTTTGGTAATGATTTGGATTGATTTCCAAGTTTGTTGTTGGGATGCCCATTGTAGCAAACAAATCAAGGTGTGGACGGAAACTCTGACCTTATCTTATCAAATTCCATTCAATTTGCATTCATTCTGCCCTTGAGGTTCCATAGTAATCCAGTGTTGAATTGTGACCAGGAGTTGCGCCATCTTGTGGAGGTGTTTGGATAGGTGATCTTCAGGAGCTGCTGGTAGCAGGCCAACCCTACCACCCAGTTGGTTGTATTCGAAGGTCTAAAGCAGAAATGGAGTGCAATTAGAGGTACTCAGTGGCCTAGGGCACTTCAGCACAGCAAGTATCAGACTTGCTTGCACATCGCCAACCTGGGAACACATAAACATTGTTTTTCTTGCAGACATAAAGGCTGCAGATCTGAGATTCGAATGTGAGTACAAAGGGTGGTTTCAAACCCTAGGCAATCTTTGCAGTTTGGGTAGCGATCTGAGCAGTGATAGTTGAGGGTTTCATGCCTCTATTGTCCAGTTAGAGTCTTTGGGAAGGAAGATCCATTGTATTTAGGCTGTGTTACCGGATTCGTACCCACAGGCCTCGAACCCGGTTCGGGTACGCACCGGGTTAAAAAAAGCCGCCCAAAATTGATTAAAAAACCCAAAGACGAACCCAGCGAACCCATGGGCCAGGTTAAAAAAAAGGGCCCAAAATTGATTAAAAAACTCTTTTTTTTAATTTTTTTTTTCCTCCTAACCCTAAAACAGCATTGATCATTTCATAGTTTACTAAGCATATTCAGACTTATTGCAAGAACTTCCTGTGTTCTATTTAGAACTGATGTATGAAGTTAATCCTCAGAAAATTAACAGCAGATAGAAGAAAGTCTGTACTCAATCTGAGACAAGGTTATAATCTTTTACAACTTCTCACAGTCTATTTGTAGCAGCAAATACATTGATTTATAACACCAGATAATAGAATGAACAGCAGTTACAAGTAATACAATGAGTTTATAAATATCTCAGACCTGGGAATGTGTTTGCCAGGGTAAATGTATGATGAATCTTGCTCGATCAATGATCAATGATCGTGAATATTTATCTTTGGCATTTGGCATTGATCAATGATCAAGTATCATACTATGAAATGATTTAGTTACCAATTATCTATACTCTTATTTTTTTTATATATAATATATATATATATAGATTATATATAAATTATATATATATATATATATACACACACGTACCCATACGTACCCAAACCCCTAAAAAAATTTTGCCCGTACCCACGTACCGGGTTCTCGTACCCGAACCCGTCCCCGAACCCGAACCGGTAACTTAGTATTTAGGGGATAGCACCTTGTGTATCCAGTCCTTTTTCCTTTCAGGCGAATATAGAGCAGGATCTAAGGGGGGTATTCTTCAGATCAGGTCATTGTAATTCCCCAATAATTTTGCTTGCATCGTCAACAATAATTGTATGTGTCCTTTACTGTTGAAAAGTCAGATTTTAATCTATTATCTGTGTTTTGGCACTACTTTGTGTGTATCTCTGATTTGTATCTTCCAAAATTCTATAAGTGGGTAATTGTAGCAAACAAGAGATTACCATTATAATTCTGTGATTCGTATTTCTGGCAAACCCTAGAACATTATATTATCAAAGAAAACTAGTACAATTTTCCTCAACTGTAAAATAAATACATGGTTCATGCATGATTGAAATGTGGCAAGTGCATTAGTCAACTCAAATGGTGTGACCAAAAACTCATAATGCTCATAATGACACCTGAAAGTTGTTTTATGCACATCCTCTCCTTTGAACCTTATTTAATGATACCTTGACCGTAGATCAATCTTGGAGAAGTACACCACATTGTGAAACTCATCTATCAACTCATTGATCTTGGGAACGGGGTAGCAGTTTTTGATTATCTTAATGTTGAGGGCTCTATAATTGATACACATACTCAAAGTACCATCTTTTTTCTTGACCAACACCATGGAAGAAGCAAATGGGCTAGAGCTAGGTCATATGTGTCCCATATCCAACATCTCCTTAATTGCCTTCCCAATCTCCTTGTGCCTCCTAGGGAGATGATAAGGTTTAGTGATGATCGGTTCTACTACTTCCTCCAACTCAATTACATGCTGAAAGCCTTTATTCAGTGGCTTTCTTGAGGGAATATTGATGAACACCTTGCTATGCTTATCCAAGATGGATTAGGTGTCAACATGGTAAGGTCTCTCATCCTTGGATGAATCCGTTTCAATAATCAAACATTGCTGCACAAGCCATTTGATCTCTATGAAAAACCCTCTCCATCCATTTTTACAAAACAATCTTAGGAGCCCCATTGGATAGGCCACAAAGAACCACCTCCTTTCCTTCAGATCTGAATCTCAACTCCATAGTTTGATAGTTTTGTGTAAAATTGCCAAGTGAATGCAACCATTGCACACCCAAAACCAAACTTGTTTCACCAATGCCAATCACATAAAAATCATCTCGCACTTTATGCCTCTATAGGGTTATCTCAAGATGTTGGATCCTTTTGTTGCACATTATTGTAAACCCATTGGCCACTGTAACATGGAATCCCTCAAAATCATCTATCCTCAATTTCATCCTAGTCACCAAACCCTGATCAATGAAGATGTGGGTAGCTCCACTATCAATCAAGACTGTCACTCTATGCCCTTGTAAGACTCCTCTAACTTGAAATGGATGATACCTAGGTGCTCTTGAAAGAGTGGCAACTGTGCCTCTTGATGAATCTTCTCCTTTGCTCTCATGTACCACCTCATCGGCTACATCCTCAAGCTCAGGTTCTCCTACCTCAAATCCTCATCAGACATCACCTCTATGTATTATACCTGTCTTTTTCCCAAGCATCTATGACTTGGCTCCCATGGCTCTCTAGAAATAAAGCACAATTTTTTCCCTTTAAGTCTCATTTTTAGACTCTTCCATCCTAATTGGCTTAGGAGGTAGTATCTTAGGTTGAGGGAAAACCTTATGAAAGGGTTTCTTATGCTGTCTGAATGGTGCACCTTCATATAGGATTTTTTCTTAATCATTGAATCCTCCAAATTTAGTGCTCTCTTGACGGCATCTTGTAGGGATACAAGGTCAAAGGCCTTGACGGAACCCCTAAGTGGTTTGGCTAGTCCTTCTATAAATAAGACAATGAGTCTCCTCTATATCACATCTAGAACCATAACTGACATATGTTGGAATTTTATTACATACTCATCCATTGTCCCATGCTATCTCAACTGTGCCAACTCCTTGAAATGTATCTCGGGGTCCTTCCTGTCAAATCTATCTGAGTTTCTGTGTAAAATCAGCATAGGTGACAATGTGACTATGCCTTGGGTGATCAAAAGGGGAAAGTGTCAATTTGCTCAATTTCTGCTGCAAATTCTATAGGGTGTTGTGTATGTCTTCTATACACTCTTGGTCCACACTTAGATCTAAATTTGCATGTAATTTGATTTATGATGTCTGGATCAAGGCCCATGTACTCATCCATGCAAGCATTGGTGTAATATGTTGTTGGATTATGTTCTTCTACTTCAGGTGGAGCCTCTTCTTTGGGTAAAAAGGTGGGTTGGAAAGGTCTAATTGCTGATCTAGCTGAAACCCTGTTATGATTGTTTCACTTTTGCCCATCTGAGTTACTCCCTTCATTAGTGAGATTTGGTGTGGGTTTGGTTGTGTTTAGAGCGACATTCATTTGTTGTATCATTTGGATGAGTAGCTAGTTCGTCTACTCCTGTTTCTGGATGAAGGCATCCAGCTTGTCTCCTTGATCTGCTATCTTTTTTTAACCTCTGCCCCCATTCCAACACTGATCTCTATTTGAGTAGCCTCGTATCTCTTTTTCTCCCTTTCTAGAGCTCTCAAATATTTTTGGTTCAACAGCATACAATCAGAAAATTTATCCACAGGCTGGCAGGCCAATGGCTCTAATACCACTGTAATATCCCTAATCTGACTTTCTTTCACCTGTGTATTACATTCCCTTTTTTTTTCACTAATTATCCCTGTAGACTGTTAGGGTTTCACTGGAATATAGAGGAACATCACACGCTGCTACTTATACTCATCACCTGGAAACTAACACTTATTTATTCACTGCTGTCAACAGATCCTTATCTCATACAGAAAACAAACCTTCATAATTACATTATTGTCATTTTATTTCATATCAGATGTGACAAAGGAAAGGCAAATATAATTGTCTCAGATTTGACTTACAATTCACATGAAGATAACTGGTACAGAAGATGTTTGACAGTCACAGTAACCTTTAAGACCCCCGCTTAGGATTAGATCTGGTTGTGATTATCTGTTGATAGTGAGATAGGTGTTTGGTACATAAGATCTACAACCCTGTTGAAAATGATTGTCATTCACAATAGCTTAGAGTTGGGTGTGAATTGATGTTGTAGGGTGTGGACAAGTGACTAGAAGAGGAATCTTCACTCCTGAACTTGAATGTGATGGAAAATTCTCTCTGATGCCCTAACTTTGATGGCAGCGACCATTGCTGCAGTTGTTTTAGCTCCTCTATGCCCTATGAACGCCTTCCAAATAGACTGCAGCTGGTTGCAGATCAAACTAGGTGCTGTGCAGCCCTAGTTCGCTCTCTTATTCTACTCAGATCAATCTCAAACCCACCGCTAATGGTACACAAGAGGCAGTTGCTGATGTCAACAGGGTGCTGCATCAAGTCTTTTTTCCCAGTTTGCCTCAAATTGCCTTGGAATCGCCATTAAACTCAGGAAATGGACTGCGCCCTGCTAAGTTTGCTTGGAATCTGCCCTGCTTGACCTGTAGTGATGACAACCTTTCCAAATTTAGTCCTATGCAAACCTGATCTGAAACTACCAAAGCAAGAGGATGGGTTTTCATCCTAACCTCTCAGTCACCCTCAAGGGTTTTTGTCCTTGCTGGCATAAAATTTGAAATTTGGAAAAAGATCACACAAATGTCTAATGAGCACCCAAAATAAATCTCAATTTGTTTATACCTTCCTTATCATAGGGCGCATGGGCCCAAAAACCTGGCGCCAAAGTTAATTTTGGTAATTTGTTTATACCTTATTATATATTGTGTTTATAAACACTTTCGGTAATTCAAAATTAGAAGAGTCAAGGTCATCCGAGGAGAGGGGACATGACATTAGCATTGTATCTGACAGAGATTCCAGATTTCTTAGGCATTTTTAGGAAGTTTTGTTGAAATTTTTTGGTTGTCAATTAAAATTTTTCATAATCTTTTCATGCTTATTTTGATGGAAAAATAAAAATTCTCCTTGACCGGACATTGTGTCATCCATTGTGAAACCATTAACAGCCTAAACAAAAATGGGACAAGTGCATGCATATGTCCAGTTTAATCCAATTATGCAACATAAATCCACCTGTCTCTCTCCATTTAAGTTATGTGAAGGGTTCCCATAAATTCCTTACGGGTTTCCACTTGTACTTTTTTCCTATCACAGGCAGAAAAATGAATGGAACACAGTAGCAGCCTTATTGACAAGTTGCATGAAATTCATTGCAAAATCGGGCAAGTTTTCCCTACTACTCAACAAAAATATAAGCAGGTGCATAATAAGCATCTTACTCTTTATAAGGATTGGTTGTTCCAAGTGAGAAACACTTAATAATCTGAAGCCCATTCTCTATGGCTCCTGTCTCCTCACACACACTGTTGGGTCCGAGTGCATTTTGGTTCGATTTGCCAACCCGTTTTGGCATTCTTGATGTGGTGAATGCCAGCAACCATATTAAGAACAACCACACTTGGACGTAGACAATTCTACTTATATGTTTAGCAGCCACTTTTCTAGATTGTAAACCTTCATTTGCTCATGATGAGTTGTTGGACTCAAGAACTCAAGTTACAAAACAGCAGAAAACAATTGCATGTCTTAACGAGCTGGAAGGGCAAGTTACTTTTCCAAGCAAAGCGGTCTCTTCCTTCACATTTGAGTGGTAATTGTCCCATCTCTACCATAAACTGAGGATACTTACATTCAAGTAGAGAGTGAATGATAAAACAGTTGAGTGTTTCTTTTACCCTAGAAGTCAATAAGACATTCTCATATGCTTAACATTCTAATAACGATGGATGAATTTCAGCTTATGAAGGGTTTGCTGTTTATCAATAAGTAAGACAATAGTGTAAATGCAGTTATACTTATTGGCAACCCACTTGAGCATTCATGATGATGAATGTAGACAATTTTATCTATTATGAACCATCATAATGCTATTTCTAGTTATAAATTAAGCTCTCACTTTTTTCAACTATCAATTTCACTTGTTAAAGGTGAGCTGGCAGAGAAAAGAATTCAAGCCATAAGACTAGAGAAAATTACTACTTATCGTCGCTAGCAAAGTGTTCTTTGCCTCCCAAATTTCACTAGCAGTTTTACCGTTCCCAATACAAATTGGGGACATTTTTGTCCCAGGTGGGATGATGATACGATACCATAAGTTTATTTTATTTGGAATGTCAGTAAATATTCATGTATTTAGCAAGTTAGGATTAATATTTGTAAGTTATTGTGATTAGTCAAAAGTCATAATGTCAAATGTTATAAAGTAGAAATGCGTTAACTACTTCCAGTTTTGCTCAAGCCTACAACATACATAAATGAAGTCATTAACGCGAACTTTAGTTTTTATCCCTCGAGACTTTTCACAAGGCAGTGTAGTGTTTCTTTTCATTATCATAAAAACATGTTTCTTGTTACCTTGCATCTGACATACTCGTCAGTCCATACAATTATACTGCGAAGTCCACAGTGTTGAAACTTGGTGAGCAGTACTGGACCTGGTCCAAGTCAGTTTCCATGAGTCTGCATCCTCAACTCAGATGTGACCAAGACTACCAAAAAAAACCAAGAAAATATTCAAGATTTATAAAAAGAACATTAAAAATAATTTTATGTTATATTTTCAAAAAGATTGTCAAGCTTTTGGCTTAGTTTTTTCACCTAGTCCAAGTTCCAATCAATAAACAGCTTGCCAAGTTATCTCCAAGTCCGAATCTCAACAAGCTATGCTGCAAACTCATGACATGAGTCTGTAAAACTATTGACTATATTGCCAGACATGACTTGTACTATACAGGGAAAATATGCAGCAAATCGAACAGTGCAGAGCCATGCCATGATCCTTGAAGTAGTCTGAAGTTTGAACTGTTCCATACAATGTTTCTTTACACCTACATAGTCCTAGGCTCCAGCCTACCAGCCAAAATGCTCATTTCAGTTTTTATTCTGAGCCTTTATTTCTATGAGAGAAAACAAATAGATGTTTTGCTTTCGGGGAGCTGATTCCTAATGCTTGAAGTTGGCATTGTAAGCATCTTGTTCCAACTTCCAACCTTGCACGAGATAGTGATTAAGTGAAACTGTAAGATGCATGAAATCCTGGAGGCTATTCCAACTCAGTCCTCATGCACAAGGATGCGAAGTACAAGCTCTGTGTACAAAGTGGGTACAAGTACAAATGAACATGGACAGACTATAGACGAGTCAATTTACATTCTCTTCTGGTAACTATTTCCTTACAAGAAATAGTACTGTCACAAAGAATTCAAAGTTTGAAAGCCTCAAAGAAAGAACTCTACTCATAGACTGGAAAGTCCTAGTGGCTTCTTTGTTGAACCTCTATTGGTAATCTTATCAAAAGAGGTTCAGTAATGAAATTATATCTCGTTTCTTGCCTAAGAATGTTGTACTATGTTTTCAAGAACTTGCCACAGTGAAGATTGGAACTCACCCCTCTTTGCCTAAGATCCCTGCAAAGTCATTGCAAAAGAGTAGTGGTCTAAGCTTGAAACTCTGACTTAGTACCTCATCTGTTTGGAGCAGGCTCTGCCTCTGCTTCTAGTAATTCTTCCGAAAATTATTTGCCTCTGAAGTGGGTTATCTATTCACAGTAGTGGAATCTTAGTCTGAGATCCCTGGTAGGATAGTGTATGTGGATAAGGCTGAAAAGACACCTGTTGTTCCACAGGACTTAAATAAGCTATTTTTAATCTTGAGTTTTGACAGAACATATCATTATTTGTAAATCACATATTTTGAAAAAATCCTTCCCTCATAAATTAAGGTTGATTCTCTACTATTTCTCAATCACATGCTTGATATTTTTTTTAGTGATGATGGATCCAATAACGAGACCAAAAATGTAAGTTTGATGTAGCTATATTAAAAATCTTGTACAGTCTCGACTCTCACACTCTAAACAAATACTCAAATACAAAATTTCAAACCTGGCCGAGAGTGTTGAGGATTAAGCATTTCTTAAAAGATGTTGCAACAACGATCTTCCCTCTAATTGTGCTCTAATTACACATCACCTTAAATATTTTAGGAACGAACATGTGTTCTCTAGGAGAACTCATAACCGTAGCCTTTCTAAAGATTTATACAAACTACTTTTGGAGTTGGCAAATACCTTACACTCAGATGGCTGCGTGTACAAAGACTATCCAGTTCAACAGTCAAAGGAAAATTTTGGGCAGTAAGAATAGGACAACTATTTACCACTTTTTGGTGTGAGTAAGGTGTAAATTTACTAGTGTCTGCCTGACCATTGAATTAGGTGATGTTTAAGTAAAGCTCACTCAAATAACCTCACATAAATAGCAAGCACATTAACATGCTAAGTTTTTAAAAGATTTGACCTGAATCTTCCATTTTAAAGTTGAAAGCCTTACATTATTAGGCTAGGATGGAAAAAATATAAAATGTAGTGCCCAAATTTTTCTAAGGACAAAATGTGCAAAATAAGGCCAACATTTTTTTTTGCATTAAAGAATGCAACATATAAGGTGAAACAGTGTATGCTAACATAGTAGTGATGTCGTTACACATGATAACACTATGCGCAAATATCTTACATGTGTAGAGAGACGTGTAGATGACTCATTAGTAGAGAGATGCCATCATTACAATCTACTAATTGATGATGCATGATGTAGGAGCATCAGGTGTTGATAAATAATTAGCATCAACCAAAAGTAAACTTTTGCATTTTTTTTGTCTGTTTTCTTGTGTTCCTTTCAAGTGTTTGGAGACTCATTAAAATTATATCTCAAGGATATTTAAATTTAAATATCTTTTCCTCCAAGTTTGGGCATCCTGCACATGTGGAAGATGGCTTTAGCTTCGAAAGTCAAGGGTGAGTAATTATGTCACCATAATTGAGTGAGTTATGGAATTGGTAGAGTTTATCTTTATCGAACTCATCATTTGCATGATTCTCATCATCATTCACACTTAGTTCCTTAGGCTTTCCATTCATTTCAGTTAATTCCAAATCTATTTCCTCAATCCATGCAAGTAGTTAAGTCTAGTTCAATTCTACATGTCTAGTTAACTCATTCTTTGGGGAAATTGACTCTCGAACATGGATAATTATTTATTGCATGCATTTTGGTGAAACAAACCTTGAGTTTAAACTTTGCAACCTTGAGTGAAAGTCTTGATTAGCAGTTGTAACTAGAGTTCACCTCCTAGCTTTTCTCCTTTTTTTTCTCTCATGCTACCATATATTGGTGTATTTTTCAAAAGGGAAGAGAGTGAAATGAAAAGGGTTATCTCTTCCATGATTACTTGTAGGTTGAAGGTTGTATAGAAGAATTATGCAAGTTCTAAGACTCAAGATGATGAAATTTGTTAGCTTCAACGTCAAGGCTCTAACACATAGTGTGCTATTTTTTTGTAATGTAATAAGTTTCTATTTTAGTTTTTTAGTATTGTAAGCTGGAGGTCCGTTGTGAAGTCTCACTTAAACTATTTACCATGTGGTCATTCTATTGAAAAATGTTAAAGGCATCCATGTAATTCTTTCAATTGAAAATTCAATGAAGTTGTCAATTTTCTTAATCTTGTGAGTCCTAAAATTGGAAAAACAAGAAGTGATGGTGTAATTCATTAATATTTTGTTAGAAACTAGAGAGGATAGGTATATTGGATGTGGGATAATTCTATAATAGGATATCAAGTTGTGTCATCAAGCATAGTGAACATAATTGTGGAATCTCACATTGAATAGGGTCACCTAAAAAGACTAGTTTTTGGAAGTTTTGGTTTTAGGGTTTCAATCAAGTATGGGAGGTACTAAAATTGATTAAATATCATTTTAGGAGTGTTGTGAATTATGTAAATTAGAGGTGTGAAGTCTTGTTGCAATGGGAAGGCCACCATTTAGTTGGTTCCCTATCCTTCTCTACATTAACACACATCTCAATGCAAATCAATCACACAAGCAAGCTAGCAATGAGTCAACACAATTAAACCCATTTATTTCTCTTAAACATTAATTAGGCCAACTAGATTCACTAGGATATTCATTTCTTTTTCTGAAAATGAACTAATCAACTAGTGATTTAAAGCATTAAATGTCCTTTCCTCATTAATTAAATGCATTAATGATATTAGAGAAGGTTAGAGAATATTCACTACATTCCTAGTACTATAAAAGAATGTATCCAAAATAAATGATTTTTAATATGCATTGTACAAGCTATAATGTAAGAATGTATAGTTTACTCAAATTGTTCCAAAATAAAAAAAATAGAACTTCTAAACTATATATGACTAAAAATAGTATCAAATATTATTGAACCATGTGAATAATAAAGTTTCAACACACATAACGAAGCAAGAATTGCATCACAAAGTTATAGAAACAATAGCTCATAATCACAACAAAGAACTATATAGAACTAAAGACAAGGTACAAAAGGTAAAAACTCCATTTATTAACCCCTTAAAATTTCACGAGAAAATCCTAATAGCCAAATGTAACTACAAAACCCTAGACACAATCACAAAACCTCAATATCTAGCAAAATATAAAAAATGGAAGTGAAATTTACAAATAGATTTTGGGATCTCTTTTAGCTTGTCATGTTGAAATATTGACATTAAGAGTTCATTATAGTACTAAAACAAGTCTTTAAGTGCTAAAGGACATACAAATGCATACCTATTAACCATGGATGTAAAACATAAAATGAAACTATCAAAACCTATTATAGAGGATAAAAAGTCGTTTCAAGTTTGCTTAGGTGTCTTGAGGTTTACAACTAGTCCAACCTTACACTATCTAGACAAGATTGAAATAAATGAAGCATTTTTGTGTTTTTAGTTTTAGAAATTTGATCTACTACTATTCTAATGGAAAATTAAATTTTAATTTCTTGTCTAAAATAAATTCTCTTTCATACGTAAACTATGTGAGAGGAAAGAGAAAAGGAGTTGGGCTTATGAAAAATACTTCATTATAGAAAATTGAAACACATAATTGAAAAATTGAATTCAAAATTGGGAATGACATAAAGAAAGGAACTTGAACCAAAGTATAAAGCTCACTATCTAGGACATGGCCCTATGATGTGTAGACATCCATGCAATGCATTATTATCCAACCTATGTGATGTAGATCAAGTTACATGTTATAATCGCAAAAAGCTACAAAACTCAACTATGTAGTCATATTTTAAACTCTTTTGCACAACAAGGAACAAGAACAACACAAAATAACAAACCAAAGAATAATAGATGATATAGAAATGATAAGAACAAAACTAAGCTTACAAGAACAAATGAAATAACAAAATGATGAAGATAATGAAAGAGTATGATCAAAACTTTGTGCATTTGAATGCCTCAAGAACCTATAGCTTGAACATAAAGAAGGTTTGGACTAGTAGGGAGATTGCCATGAATGACAAGCTCCTATTTACCTTGTGGTTTCTGTTGATGTTTATTGGACAACATCGGTCGCATCTTCCAGTTCAGATCAAATCAATTAAATTATAGCCTATCGGCTATTTAATTGGTGAAAACGATTTCATGATTGGGCCACGTCACTTGCTAAATATAAATTAATATTTGTTTATTGAGATAAGGCACATTTATTCTTGGAGGCGCGATTCTCTATGAAGGCCGACTTATTGTTTGTAAAGACATGCCTCTTGCTTGAGGCCGACATGATGATATTGAAAGGTTGCGTCTCCCTCCATCCATTGTGTATATATTACCTTTCATTGCTCTCATTTGATTATTCACTTATTCACATTCATCTCATTGATAACTAGTGCGAAGTTATTCTAAGTGCGAATTGTTCATATCGACATTTGTAGAGAAGTGTGAATCATCTAAGAGGCAGCGATTTTTGAAGAAGTGTGTCTTGTTATCATTTAGTGAATTACTTCATTCTATTGCTATGTTTGCATCAGTTTGTGGTACCTCTTATTGGCCTTCATATCGGCCTTTGTAAAGAAGACATTTGTGTTTACATTTCAATATATAAGTGATATATTGTTGCTGGGTTTTTTCTCCCTCAAGAGGAGGGTTTTCCTAGGGTATCTGCTGTGTTCTTATTGTCTAATTTTTGAATTAAATTCTGTGCATTAAATCTAATCATAAAAATAACAGTTTCCATGTGCAATTGATGATGTAGATAAAGTAGATGTGTGTACTCATTAACCTAATGTGTCTAAAGTAAGAGAAATAAATTGAAATATTATGAAAATTACCCCTAGGTCTACAAGGATCAATATATTAGTGTGTATGAATTCCAAAAAGGAAATGAGGAACCCAAAAAGTGCTAGCAACATCAAAGAGTTCACAAAATGCTATTAGACAATGTAAATAAAGTGCAAGGCTTGAACACAATCATCTCATGTCATACGAGAGATGGAAAATTTGTAAAAACCACAAGCAAGGTCTCCTCAAGGATGCAAGAATTCTAAGGAAATCCACATTGGATTGTAGGGATCTCAAAGAATCCTTCAAAGTGTTGGTAAGATTGGTTCTAATAAATCACATGAAAGTTGGAAATAAGAGAATGCTTGCAAGGAATGTAATGAGCTTGAATGCTTGAAAAATTGAGTTGTTTTCAAAATGGGAGCCAAAATGGAAAATGAAGAGGCATGCAGCTCAAACTATCTATTAGGATTCATTCCAAATTAGTTACAAAGCTTGATCATTGAAAGAAATGTGGCAAGGTTCAAGAGAAATGACCATTGTTTTAGTCTTTTTGGTTTCTTGAGGGCTTTCTTTTATATTTTAATGACTAAAATCCTATTCCTTTTGTGCTTTGGCCCTTTGCATATGCCATTGCTATATTCTTCTATTTTAACATTGACATGTTTTTTCAATTTATTCACTTAAAGTTAATAGCTTGATCCCCTTTAATGTCATAGTCTTTGCTTACTAGTGTTTTCCTATGCATGTATTATTTTTTGTATTTTTCCAATTGTGGCTATGTTGCAACTTTATGTCTCCACTAGCATTTCATGTGTCAATTTTCTATTGCATCATGAGGGTTTTCACATCGTGGCAATCTACCAATATCATGCCATGTGTCCTTGAGTGTGGAGTGATACCTACTAGTTCATGCAATGCTGTGCTTTCCTTGCATTGAGTTGATAGCTTGTGATCGGTCCATTAATGCTTATTTGTATACTTCATAAAGTAATTATAGAAAACTAGTTAGTTTGTGGCTGGGGGAAACATCTTATTGCATCGTGCAACTCCACATCCTACTTTTGAATGTGGACCCCCCTTTCATTATCATAATGCAAAATGGATTTATATATTTCTTATAGGTATTTTGATTTGGGTTCTAGCTCAACAATATTTTGTGGTGGCGAATAAATGGAAAGTTGTCATTACATTGCACAAATCCTTCACATCATTGCTTTTATTTTAAGGGTTTTGTTAAAATGACAAGCTAGCAATTTCATGCCATGTGTTCTTAAGTTAGGTGTTGTACCTTCCAATTTTTGTAGTGTTGTGTTGTCCCCATGTCGAGTTGACAATTTATGATTGTTTTGTTAATTTTTATTTATGCATCTCACAAAGTCAAAACTCCTATCAATATGGGACAATTGATGACATTCTATTGCATCGTGCAACTTCTTCACATTATAGTTTTGAATGTGGACCCCACTTTTATTTCTATGATGTGTGATGAATTTGTTTATTCTAGAAGGAAATGTTGACGTGGTTTCCAATTTGGAAGTGTAGACACTCAAATAGTCCAATCACCCGATTCTAATTAATTAACATCACTTCCTCCTAAATCACCTCTAAACTAACCATTTAATTAAATAAATCATATTATTTAATTAAATTCATCAATTTCTACTATTAGATTAATTCATTAATGTTCATCTAATTTAATTAAATAAATCAAATTATTTAATTAAATCCCCTATGTCTTCTCATTTGTTTAAATATATCTAGTTATTTAACAAATGTCATAAAAACCCCTAATCCCACTTAGATTAATTAATTCTAAATTAATTAACCTAATTACCCCCTAATCTCCATTACCCATTTCCCTAGCCTTTAACCCCACCCTTGGTTAAGTCAACCTTTGGTCAACTAACCAAGTTGCACAATAAAATCAATTCTTTTAAATAAATAATTACCTTATTTATCCCCATAAAGGCATATTCTAGGGAATATTCCTTTAAAGCCCCTTTTGTTGACTTTCCCTCCCAAAGGCATTTAAACTTCTTACAAGGTTTTCAATGCTTCTTCCAAAGGCATTTAAACCTCTTACAAAACCCCTTTTGTTGATTTTCCTTCCCAAAGGCATTAACTTCTCTTACATCCTCATTAACATGACTTCAATTCTCTTACATCCCCCTCACCCTTTCACCTACAAGTCAACTACTCAAGTTGCACAAGAAAATCAATTCTTTTAAATAACTATTTACCTTATTTATCCTCACAAAGACATTCTAAATAATATTCCCTTAAAACCCCTTTTGTTGACTTTCTCTCCCAAAGGCATTTAAACTTCTTACAAAGTTTTCAATGCTTCTTCCAAAGCCCTTAATGCCCCTTACAAAGACATTAAATTCTCTTACATCCTCATTAACATGCCACCTTGTCCTCAACAACATTCTCTTACATTTCAACTATATTCATTTAATTCTCTTACATCCTCTTACACATCCACCTACATGCCTTAACTCTACACATTCTCCAAAATGTGCTCCACCTCCATCCATTAGCCTTGTGACAAGTGTCACAATTATATTGGTCTTATGTTTAGTCCCACATTCACCAAATTCACTCATTCTTCCACCCTTGAATCCTATAAGTAGAGGCTTTCTCTACACAATATGGATCCATCATCTCATGCAAAGTTATTATGCTCATTTCATCCACCAATCATCCAATTGCTATCACTATCTTTGAGGGAAATTGACATTTATCAAATCCATCTTCATACTTTTCATATCATGTTAGCTTGAATCTACTATCATTTTGCATCAAAATCACCATTGTTCATCAGGATTTTGGAGCTTATCAATTTGGGATTGGGAAAGGGCCATTTTCCACATCAAAGTGACACCAATCCCCCTATGGGATGGGGTTTGAGTAGCTTAGATTAGGATTTCATGTTCATTTACTTTTTATTTCATGTTATTTGGATCATGTTTTCATCTTCTTAGCATGCTTAAGAATCTCATAGGGAATGCTTCTTTTTCTTGTTTAAATGACTAATACTCTTGGGTTTGTCCATGTTTGAGCAGGTATAGGTTGGCATTCACATTTTGGCGCTAGAAGGAGGGCAATTCTCTCGTGCTTGTTGTGCTTGGGTTTGATAACATGCCACATTTGATAACACGTCTAGTGTGATATTATTCGTATATTGAAGAGAAACATCAACTTGAAAAACTAAAAGCATTTTTTAATGCTCATTGTAATAACTTAGGTTTCATATTTCTGTCTTTCATTTATGTTTTAGGACCAACTAGAGTGATTTTGGGCCTAAAATTTACAAACAACTCAAGCTTTGTCAAAGTTGGTTAAAATTAAACATTAGGAATTTACTAGACTTTGAATTTTGGTTAAAATTGAACAAAACAAACTCATATTCAAGCTTGGTGCTCTAAAAGGAATTCATCTTTATTTTGGCTTAAAATGAACAAGTGCTTGAATTGTGTGATCTTGTTTATGTGCACTTATAGTACGTATCCAATCCCCTTGAGCTTTGTGCGATCTTAAGAGAGGAATTACTATGAGACACACCATGCAACGGGAAACTCATAGGCAAGTTCTTACAAGCACATTTACCGGTGGGCTATATTAAAGGTTGGGAAATCATGAGAAAGTACCTTCTATCTTGGACCGTATACCATACTGCACGTAGTACCATGCCTTAAGTGGAATGGGAAAAGTAGTAAGAGCCTTAAGTGGCAAAGCGGGTGCATATACAGTTGGGTGTTCTTGGTTTTTTGTCATTAAGAACCTTGTTGTTAGTAACCAACCAATCCGTCCAATGAGTTTATCAAAGTGGTGCATTGGAACTTAGATTCCAAGAAGTTACTTTCCATGTCCGATCTTGGTTAAAATATAGAGGTTAAGACTTCATTCTTAACATACCTTTATATTTTTCCTTGGTTGCATGTAAAGTCATCTCTTCTACTACGAAGAGCATGAGGCAAGCCTACCGAGAAAAATACCAATTGAGCTAGGATGTTACATTGCTTGTGAGTCAGTTTTAAAACACATTGCTTGGATCTCAAACATTGAAAAACAATCATTCAACAATTTATCAAAATTTCAAACCCTTTGGAAAGAACAAATATCCTTGAAGAGTCCACACATTACTGCTTGTCCCTAGGGATTTTATCCTTAGAAGGCTTCTAAATATTTGGGCTCATATCTAAATTTGTTCTCTCTAAAGTCAACCTAGGAAACTATTGCCTTGATTCTTTTGATTTTCACATAATGGACTTTGTGAGATGAAAATAAATTGAGACATAGACATTCATTTTGAAAGATAAACAAGAAGTGTTGATGTGGTAAAAAAAGAACTCATTAATCAAGATAAAAGACAATTGGACCACACATATGTGTTTGTTCAAATGATTTCCTGCAAGATCAAAATCCCAAAACCAAAGTCTATCAATTGTCAAAAGCGTCTCAAGAAATGTCTTTCAACACTTTACAAAGTCAGAGATAGATTGGTCTACAACTTTTACAAATGTGCTTCAAGAAATAATCCAAATTTGTACTCTTTCTATTATTGTCAAAATTCGGGTTTGTTCCAACGTTTTGAGTTTCTCACATAGGGTTGAAAAGGTTTTAGAAGTATAGCATGTTCTTCAATACCTTGATCTTGTAAACAAAGTCTCTCTAGGTTCACTTAGGATCAAATCAACATCTTCGTCCATCCCAAACATCAATCAAATCCCATTTCACAAACAACTTTTGAGCCTTGGAAAAATCATTCATACTAGACTTTTGGTAAAATCCTTCAAATCAAAATCAAAATCACCTTGTTTGACTAAGTGTGTGTGGATGAATCCTTTCTCATATATTTAGTGAAATTATCATCCTTGTGGACAAGTACATCCCAAGATAACATCTAACATCTTGGGTTTTATAAGTTCATTATCCAAAATCAAATCAAACCAAATCCAAACCAAATCCAAAAATTCTGAAGTCTAGTATTCCTCCAAGGGTCCAAAAAAGTTTAAACATCCATATCCTTCATCCTTCATCTATCACAAACACCATCATTTGATCCTTAAACATCCTAGTTTTTCTTTTTTGTACCTAAATTTTAGACCAACCCAAGGAGTTAGAGGTTTACCTCCTATATTCCCAAAAGTTGATCCTTATCTTATGGTCCAAACAAGGTCACAACACAAGAAGACCATGGAGCAAAACAAAGAAAATTCAACCTCAAGTGATTTAAGCCAAACTGCATCAGAATTCAACCCAAGAGTATCTATCAATCCTCCACTTAAACCCCCTCAACTACCACAAGATCTTCAAGAGGGAGGGGGCCAAGTGGAAGACGCCACCAATAATTTCCAAGGAATGACCCAAGATGAAATCATGGAGCTAGTCCAAAATCCTAAAAACCACAAGATTGTCAACACAATGATGAGACTCAATCCTTCACAATACATGTTAGCATTAGCAAAGGGGCTAAACTCCCTTATGATTATGATGTGAGAACTATTGTGGAACAACCTCTTGAGAATATGCCACCAGTATCATTCATACCTTCCTTCCAAAACATCATCCAACCCATCCCACAATCAACATTATCTCATTCTCCAAGTCAACCCATGATTACCAAGGGGAGTTCATTGCTCCACGCTCTTCAAACACATCCCCTTGTAAATAACCAAAACTTGGATGCAAACACCATCTTGGGTCTACTAGATACCATCCCTCAAGATCCAAAGCATCTATATGTCCCACTCATTTTCCATGACACCAACAATTCATCCACCTTTGCCGCATCACTAACTTATTCCCTTGATACAAAAGTCTCTCTCCCCATGATATCACAAGGACCAATGGGTCTATTAGGACAAGGGGGAACTTTTGATGCATCATCATCACTTGTGCAAGGAAACACATCACCAATATTTCCACCATTTCCTCCTCTAACATCAACAATCCAAGGTTTAGGGAAACCCCCTTTACCTAACCTATCAATCCAAAATCAATCAAGTCAAAACAATCCTCCAATCATGAATCAAGTCAATATACCAAATCCTTTGAGCATGCCACCGATATCGCAACACCACGTGACATTTATCCAAGCAACCCAATCAATCACTACACCATCCATAACACCCCAAAATGCAGTCTCCCAAGGACCTAGCATATCAACCGCACCATCTACCACACAACCCCTTATCATCACTCACCAAACACCTCAACAACCACCTCAACAAATCTCATCACACCATCCCACACCATTATGAATCCTCCACCTCTACCACCGAACTCAAACATGGAAAATCAATACAACATTACACTGCAAGCAGCTCAACAAGCGTATCAAAAGGCTCTTCAACAATTCCAAGCTCAACAAACTGCACAAGCTACACAACAAGCCAAACAACAAGTGTAGGCATAGCAAGCCACACAATAAGCACAACAGGCTGTCCAAGCACAAGCCCAATCTTTATTGCAACAACAAAAAACTGCACAAGCTACCCAAGCTGCACAAGTTGCTCAACAAGCTCAAATTCAAGCACAAGCTCAATATCAAGCACAACGAACTCAAAGAAAAGCATTGTTACAACAATAGGATTATCAACAAGCTTTGCAACAATACCAAGCACAACAACAAGCAACTCAACTACAAGCCCAACAACAAGCATTGTTGGTGCAACATTAGCAAGACCAACAACAAGCGTTGTTGGCACAACAATTACAAGCATACCAGCAAGTGTTGCTGGCACAACGCAACTTACACCAACCTCCCATGAACACACAAACCACTCTCGCTCGTCACCCAAGCAACAAAACTACCCCAAAACACATTCATCCCACCACCCGCTCCACAAAATGATGTGTCTGCACAAATAAAATTACTCTCACAACAAGTGCTAGACCTACAATCAGGAAAGACAACAAAATCACAAGGGAATTTGTGTCCCTATCCATTCAACTGAACCATTGCAATGGTTCCATTCCCACAAGGATTTGAGATACCAAAATTTGACAAATATCGTGGGATAGGCAATCTTGAAGATCACATCAGGGAATTCCATGTACATTGTATGAAAGTTGCATATGGCGATTCTTATTTAATGCGACTCTTCCCTTGAAGTTTGGCTGGGCTAGCAATGGAATGGTTCTCTTGCCTTCCTCTCGGAATCAAAAAGTTTCAAGAAAATGTGGACTTATTCATACAAAATTACTCATTTAACATAGGGATAGATGTGAGTTTGGAAGAATTATCCACCTTAAAACAGGCCAAGGGGGAAACATTCACATCCTTCTTACAACGATGGCGATCCAAGGCCAACAAGAGCAAATGGGCTATGCCAGAAGAACAACAAATCAAGACTATCATCGCCAACCTTGAAGGAACCTTGTCTTTTCATTTGAAAATGCAATGCATAACAACCTATGACCAATTGATTCCCAATGCGCTCAACATTGAAAGAGCCCTTATAGCACAAGGGGGCACACCAACGTACCAAGAAAATCGACCGTCAAAAAGTTACA
Organism: Sequoia sempervirens; assembly: GCA_007258455.2. Taxonomy (NCBI): domain Eukaryota; kingdom Viridiplantae; phylum Streptophyta; class Pinopsida; order Cupressales; family Cupressaceae; genus Sequoia; species Sequoia sempervirens. Next base: position 49,857,796 of record VDFB02373365.1, on the reverse strand, counting down.
ATGACAAACATCGTACGTGTGAAAAGAACAAAAATGTCACCAATGATGGTGTCGTTGACGCAAAATTTGTTATCAATGCTCCAAGACCAAATGTGCAACATCAAACATACCAAAAACCGTAAACCAACACCCAAAACACCCTGCAACCCAACACATCACAACAACATCCCAACCATCAAACAATCAACAACATGAATGATCAAGGTGGACCATCCACAAGAAACAAATATCCCTCGAAACACAAGTATACACCTCTTGGGGAACCAATCGGATTTTTCATACAACAATTGGTACAAGCAAATCTCATCAAACTCCTTGTTTACGAAAAATTATTAGGAACCTCAAGTTAAACCACCATGGTATAACGAGAAGTACCTTTGTGATTTTCACAAAATAAAGGGACACACTACAACTGGTTATATGAGACTTAAAAATATGATCCAAGATCTTATTGATGACAAAACTATCACCATTGAACAACCAACTGGGAATCAAGACCTCAAAATATAGATGAATCTTATGCCCGATCACAATAAGGGAAACAACAACAATGACAAAGGAAAGTATAACAATGTGAACCATATCTACGACCATGTTGTCACATCTTTGGATGAATGGGTCATAGTTGTGAATATCAAAGGATCTAGGGCTGAGTGTGGAGTCACCACACGTGGTGACAAAATTACCATCCCAAAACCATCTCCACAATATAAAGCACCCACTGCAAATCCGAAATCAAACCCTAGTGGTTATAATGTCTTAGACCAACTGAAAAAGACCCCCGCCTAGATCTCCATCACGGAGTTGCTAAAAATCTCGCCCGCACATAGGGAAATCCTAGAAAAAGCATTGGCCACATCCTCCGTTCCCATAGACCTTGATGTAGATCAATTTCAAGCTATGATTGGACATATCACCACACCATATCTCCTCACATTTTCTGAGCATGATCTCTCCACCCAACCGTCTCATAACTGTGCACTCCATCTTGAATTCCTAATTCACAAGAACAAAGTAAAATGAGTCTTGGTGGATGGACATGCAGGTTTGAATATCTATACTCTATAGCTAATAAAGAATCTGGGATTCTTAGAAGATGTTATCAAAAAAGGAAAAGGTATCACTATCTGAGCTTATGATGATCAAGAAAGGGTGTCTCAAGGCACCATTCAACTCCCTATCCAAGTAGGGCCAACAATCATGGAAACCACTTGCCAAGTCCTTGACCTTGAACTCCCCTATAATATTCTTCTGGGGCGCCCATGGATTCATGGGATGCAAGCTGTTGCCTCCACTTTCCATCAATGTGTCAAATTCCCATACCAAAATCAAGAAGTCACAATCCATGGTGATCCCGAGCCTTTTTACTATTGCAAAAATATGGAGGCCAACTATTATAAGATCCCACAAGTCCCAAAAAATGATGAAGGACCCACATCCCCATATATAGACCCATCCACCTTAGCCTCCACTTCTAAGACAAAGAAACCCCCCATTCAGGACCTTCCAAATATTAAAGTTATAATCCAAGATAATAGGTGTGGAGATTATAAGATGAAAAAGAGTGCCTTTGTAATAGGAGAGTTACCACAATCTCCTAGATTTCATGGGAAGCCACAACCCATCGACACAACATCTCAAACCTTCAAAGCAAAACCCTCCACATTTAAAAATTGGGGAGACCTAAGCTAGGAAGTGGTAGACGAAAAAGATATATCAAGTCTGCTATACTAAGATGAAAGACCCGTGCCTGCTCTTCCAATGGATAATGACAACAAAGGACTATAGTTAATGCTTGGCATGGGTTACAACAAGAACAAAAAACTCAGGCAAAATGACAATGACTTGTTAGAACCTATCACTACTGAGAAGCACCTTAAGAATCTTGGCCTTGGGTGTACCCCTCCAAAGTTAACCATACTTGGCAAAGGTGCTAAGGTTAAAATAGTCAAAGCTCCCCCGTCGGTACCCGTATCGATTAGTTATCCTTTCGAGGACCCCCTCTCTGACCTACCCATGCTATTTGAGGACTCCTCCCTATTTATGATTTACCTGTGTCTTTTGAGTCGAACAACCAAACCACTGAACTAAGGATTGTTTACCCCCAACTAATAGACTGTGACTAACGAGGACCACCGATCTTAGACACATTAAAAAACAATGAGGCTCTCTCAGAATTCATGGGACTAAGGGATACTCTATCGTATGGATACCACAAAGCAGGGTTTGATATTGAGTTGGATACACATCATACTATGGGGAAACGATTGAATCTCTTAGTCGTAAAATTGAAAATCTAAGAGTAATGTCTAGGTCTTTAAGTGAAAACCACATTGTAGCACTTTCTGACCTGAAAAATAGTAAAAGGAAAGGATGTATTCGAGGGTGAAAACCTCTCCGAGGTGCCCAAGGATGAGGGATTCAATATTCCCCTTAGTGCAATCCATCAAGAAAAGCCAGCAGTACTGGTAGAAAAATGCATCCCAGTCAATCTAGGAACTGAGGAGAAACCACAGATCACTTTCTATGCAGAGTCACTTTTGACTGAGGAACAAGAAATTCTAGTTGCATTTTTGAAACAAAGGAAAGTGAATTTTTCATGGACCTACACTGACATTCCGGGCCTTGAACCGGAGGTAGTAGTTCACCATCTAGCAGTCTATCTAGAGGCAAAGCTAGTGAAACAAAAATTAAGAAAGATGCATCCATATATTGCATTGTTGGTCAAACTTGAGTTGTAGAAACTTCTTGACGCTGGCTTCATACGACCTATTGATTATCCTGAATGGGTTTCCAACCTTGTACCTATTTCTAAGCCCACTGGGGGCATTCGAATCTATACTAACTTCAGGGACATGAACAAAGCATGCCCTAAGAATGATTTTCCCCTTCCTAACATTGACATGATTGTAGATCTAACAACAAGGCATGAAGTACTATCATTAATGGATGGGTTTTCATGATACAATCAGATTATGATAGCAAAGGATGATCAACATAAGCCATCCTTCACTTGTCCATGGGGTACCTATTGTTGGAACATGATGCCATTCAGGTTAAAGAATCCCAGAGCTACATACCAAATGGCTATAACTTTGATTCTTCATTACATGATCCACAAATCTGTAGAGGACTATGTGGATGACATACTAGCCAAATCAGGAAAGTGTCAAGACCACATAGCAACACTAAGCTCTATCTTCGATAGACTAGAAGAATACAATGTATGACTCAATCCTAAGAAATGTGTCTTTAGTGTACAATTAGGAAAACTTCTAGGGTATATTGTATCAATGAGGGGAATCGAGATAGACCTTGAAAAAGTCAAAGAAATCCTTGAAATGGAAGCACCACAAACATTGAAGCAATTAAGGGGTTTGCAGGGAAGGCTCCAATCCATTCACAGATTCATAGCACAGTTAGCAGATAAAACTATCCCATATTATCATCTACTCCACAAGGGGGTAGCATACAAGTGGGATGAGAAATGTCATCAAGAATTCAATAAAATCAAAGAATATTTTCTAACACCACCAGTCCTCATGCCACCGATCCAAAAAAAACCATTGATCCTATACATATCAACAACAAAAGCAACACTTGGGGCTCTATTAGCACAAAACGATGAAACAGGGAAAGAAAGAGCCATTTACTATATCAGTAGAACCTTTTTAGGACATGAGCTAAACTATACATTCATTGAGAAGGCTTGCCTAGCAGTAGTGTTTGCCTCACAAAAATTCAAGCACTACATGCTGGCTCATCAAATAAAACTCATCGCCAAGATAGACCTCCTCAAATATCTACTTTCTAAAGCAACACTCACAGGGAAAATAGCTAAATGGGTCATGATCCTAGAAAAATATGACATTGAATATGTGGAACGAAAAGCTATCAAGGGATAGGTAATTGCAGATCAATTAGTAGAAGCACCCATATATTCAGAGAACCCACTTGTATTAGAATTTTCAGACGAGTCCATTTTCAACCTTAATGCAACAAATCATTGGAAGGTATATTTTGATGGGTTATATACACAACATGGGTCAGGAGCAGAAGTATTCTTCATCACACCACAAGGGGACTATATTCCCAAATCATACAGGTTATCTTTCCCTTGCATCAACAATATTGCCAAATACGAAGCTCTTGTAATTGGACTCTGAATTGCAGTGCAGTGGAAAATCATGGCACTTAAGGTCTATGGAGACTCACAACTGATTATCAACCAGGCCAATGATGAATACCAAACAAAGGATGACAAAATTACCTATACAAGAAAATAGTGGAGGATCTCAAAGAATTCTTCATCGACATCACATTTGAGAAAATATCGAGGGTAAATAATAGAGCAGCTGATGCTATGGCAACAAACGGATCATTGTTAGATATCCCATGCAATGTCCATAAACATGAATTCCTTGTAGAGTAGCTTCTCATACCAGATTTTGAGGTACCAAAGTCTAAGTTTGTGTGTGAAATTGTTGGTCCCAGTGATCCTTGGTACCATGACATATACACCTACCTAAAAATAGGAGTCCTCACTTATATCACCCTAAACCTCAAAAGAACCTTTATTAAGAAGTCATCCCTTTTTTTTTTTATCTTAGGTGACACCCTTTACCATAGGAGTATTGGAGGAACCCTATTGCGATGCCTTAACCCAGAGGAAGCTTTAACTACTTTAACTGAAGTACACGACAACATTTTTTGTTCGCATTCTAGTGGTATGACCTTGGCTAAGAAAAAGCTGAGGACGGGGTACTACTGGCCTACAATGGAGAAGAAAGCTCTTGACTATGTCCAAAAATGTTTGCAATGCCAACAACATGGATGCCTCATCCATGCACCCACTCAAGATCTCCAGCCAATTATAACACCTTGGCCCTTTTCACAATGGGGGCTCGATCTCATTGGAAAAATCATGCCCACCTCATCTAATGGACACAAGTTCATTATCACTGCCACATAATACTTCACAAAGTGGATAGAAGCCATCACCATGACCTATATCATAGGGAAGTAGATCTCAAAATTCATCCTAAACTACCTCATTTTTCGATACAGTGTCCCACAAGCCCTTATCTCAGATAATGGGACACCTTTCAAAAACCAAGATGTTCAAGAGCTATGCCAAAAATTCAATATCCAACATCGCATCTCCACCCCATACTACCCCCAAGGTAACGACCAAATTGAGGCTATGAATAAAATCATCTTGAAAATCCTAAAGAAAACAATCAATGAAGCTGGTCGTGACTGACACCTATAGCTAAATCTTGCCTTATGGACCTATCGAATGAGTATCAACACACCAACAGGTGCAACCCCATTCTCCCTAGTCTATAGATCTGAAGCCATCCTTCCCATTGAGATCAAGCTCCTATCCTTAAGAATATCATTGCAGAATCTCATTACAGATGAAGAATATCGGGTGTCATGGTTGAATGAGCTAGAACTACTAGATGAGTAGTGCATGGATTCTTTGAACCACTTGCAGGTCTATCAAAGTCATCTAAAGAGAAGCTACAACAAGAAGATCAAGATTCGGTCATTTCAAGTCAGAGAGATTGTGTTAAAAGAAAATCAGAAGAACATACCAAATCCAGAGAGCAAGGGAAAATTTGAACCCAACTGGTTGGGACCCTTTGTTGTCACTGCAAGTTACAAATCAGGAGAATATCAGTTGTCAACAAATGAAGGTGAGCCTTTACAGGAGCCTATCAATAGCTCCCACCTAAAATTTTTTATGCCTAAGCTTGTGAGGTACAAATCAAAAAATACAAAAAAATCAAAAAATATAAAAATCCAAAAAAAAATCAGAAAAAGGATTGAAAACAGTAAAGAAAAAAAATCATCCTCTAGTGAAAATGACTTCGGTGGTGCTTTGGGCAAGTACCTTGGTGAAAACTTGGAAAATAGGTGCCTTGTGTAAATAAGCACTTTCCATCCACCATGGATTCTTCGACTTGTTCTGTATCACCTACCATCACTTTCCATTGCATTCACCCATCACATTCCATTGATTCTTGCATCACCCATTCGCGTCTCCATCATTGATCCTATGTTGGTATCATGTTCCATCCTAGAACTACTTGGCATATTCCTAAGGTCAGTCTGTCTTGCCTATATTAGAGTAGTCTATCGCATCACACTGGGGGCATGTTCTTACACCTGCATGGGATCAGATTCGTGTATATTCTTGAAATATTTCTTAAAACATCAAAAAATCCAAAAACATTCATAAAATCCAAAAAAACCCAAAAAACATCCAAAACATGTCAAAAATCCAAAAATAGGTCAAAAACCAAATAATAATAATAGTAAAAAAAATAGAGTCGTCATGTCGAACTATGTCGTCTCTGAGCTTGAACGTAGGCAAGGCTAATCTTTGATCAGCCCCCGAGACATTAGGTCAATCCTTTAGGAGTCTGTCATATTAAACTGGCAATCCATACATGTTCATATCTCATCAATAAACGGGTCTATATTAGTCGAACTACATGGTCTTTGTGTGTATAATGTAGGCAAGACTAATATTTGATCAGCCCTTGAGGCCCCTAGGATAGGTCCTTAGGGTAGGTTCTTGGTCAAAATCTGGGAAAACACAAAAAACATTAGAAAATTTGAAAATCAAAATATTTGTATAACATCTCAAAAAACCCAAAATAGCTTCAAAACATTTCAAAAACACTGAAAACATCCAAATATTTGAAAAAAATCCATTCGTCTCACTTTGCTTTCACTCACAATAAACATCCACTCACAATAAATCAATTGTCATCTTCAACCTTTGATAAAACGATTAGAAACAAGTATAACAAATTGAAAGTGAACTCAAACGCCAGGGTCTTAAGTCTAGGTTAATAGGTAAACAAGTTGGTCAACTCTTGGTATCACTAGCCCATCATCCCGTTAGTCTCACAATCATCTAACATCAAGTCCTAGGATGCATCCTTCCTACAATGGAAATCAACATTAGACACGACTGCAGTTTAGTCTTGGCTAGAGGTATGAAGAACATTGACTTGTTTGTGTTCGTGATCTTTTCCTGTGATTTATTTTATTGCACTCATTCCAATGACCTCTCGATGATGTCTGATCTAAAAAGATTTAGAGAGAAAGGAATGGGGCATTGATCATTATCTTTTTTCTATTATGCTTGTTGTGTGTCCTTGTAATATAACTTGGAAAATACTTGCTTTGGTAGGTGTGTATGGAAGGGGTTTTGAACAACTTGTTGACTATTACATTGTTAGGTTATGCCTTTCCGTGTTTTGGTCTGAGATGTTTGAAACTTATGAAGTGCATCCTAGCAAGGTTTCCGTATGTCAGGTGTGAACAAGAATACTCCTATTTGTTTGCTGAGTCAAAGTCCATCTCACTAGATTACCACTCCATCTTGGTTATCCATACCTTGATGCATCATGTCTATGTGTGTTATCAAACATAAGGAAAGTTGTTTTGTTTATATCCCCAATCCTTAGATAAGCAATATATCATCATCATATCTAATAAAGTCTCGATGACTCATAGACTTGTTGGACTTCTGCATCGTCTTGGACTCAAGGGTTGATCCCTCTTATTCTTCTTATTCTTCTATCTTTACTAACATTTCTATCAAAGTATCAAAAATGTGTGATATATCAAAATATACATGAGGCTACCCATGGTCGATGACTGTCTATACATCATCAAATTTATCTACATCAAACACTTGAGCTTTCTAGTCCTCTCTGAGTTGAATTAATCCTGAATCTTTATCATGAGCTTGACCTAAAATCAAAATTTTTGCTCGATCTCTCGAGGGGGAAGTGTACCAACGTACTTCTTTCTGTTGGGGAAATAGTGGGGCATCCGAAACAATCAATTTTTTTTTGAACTTTGATCTCGATAGTGTTATTCTTTGAATCAACGTAGCATGTACGTTGCTTCAAAGAGGGGCAAAATGTAGACACTCAAATAGCCCAATCACCTGATTCTAATTAATTAACATCACTTCCTCCTAAATCACCTCCACACTAACCATTTAATTAAATAAATCTTATTATTTAGTTAAATTCATCAATTTCTACTATTAATCAAATAAAGTAATTTATTAGATTAATTCACTAATGTTCATCTAATTTAATTAAATAAACCAAATTATTTAATTAAATCCCCTATGTCCTCTCATTTGTTTAAATATATCTAGTTATTTAACAAATGTAATAAAAACCCCTAATCCCACTTAGATTAATTAATTCTAAATTAATTAACCTAATTACCCTAATCCCACTTATATTAATTAATTCTAAATTAATTAACCTAATTACCACTTATCCCACTTAGATTAATTAATTCTAAATTAATTAACCTAATTACCCCCTAATCTCCATTACCCATTTCCCTAGCCTTTAACCCCACCCTTGGTTAAGTCAACCCTTGGTCAACTAACCAAGTTGCACAAGAAAATCAATTCTTTTAAATAAATAATTACCTTATTTATCCCCACAAAAGAATATTCTGGGGAATATTCCCTTAAAGCCCCTTTTGTTGACTTTCCCTCCCAAAGGCATTTAAACTTCTTACAAGGTTTTCAATACTTCTTCCAAAGGCATTTAAACCTCTTACAAAACCCCTTTTGTTGATTTTCCTTCCCAAAGACATTAACTTCTCTTACATCCTCATTAACATGACTTCAATTCTTTTACATCCCCCTCACCCCTTCACCTACAAGTCAACTAACCAAGTTGCACAAGAAAATCAATTCTTTTAAATAAGTAATTACCTTATTTATCTTCACAAAGACATATTCTAAGGAATATTCCCTTAAAGCCCCTTTTGTTGACTTTCTCTCCCAAAGACATTTAAACTTCTTACAAGGTTTTCAATGCTTCTTCCAAAGCCCTTAATGCCCCTTACAAAGATATTAACTTCTCTTACATCCTCATTAACATGCCATCTTGTCCTCAACAACATTCTCTTACATTTCAACTATATTCATTTAATTCTCTTACATCGTCTTACACATCCACCTACATGCCTTAACTCTACACATTCTCCAAAATGTGCTCCACCTCCACCCATTAGCCTTGTGACAAGTGTCACAATTATATTGGTCTTATTTTTAGTTCCATATTCACCAAATTCACTCATTCTTCCACCCTTGAATCCTATAATTAGAAGCTTTCTCTACACAATATGGATCCATCATCTCATGCAAAGTCATTATGCTCATTTCATCCATCAATCATCCAATTGCTATCACTATCTTTGAGGGAAATTGGAATTTAACAAATCCATCTTCATGCTTTTCATATCATGTTAGCTTGAATCTACTATCATTTTGCATCAAAATCACCATTGTTCATCAAGATCTTGGAGCTTATCAAATTGGGATTGGGAAAGGGCCATTTTCCACATCAAAGTGACACCAATCCCCCTATGGGATGGGGTTTGAGTAGCTTAGATTAGGATTTCATGTTTATTTACTTGTTATTTCATGTTATTTGGATAATTTTTTCATCTTCTTAGCATGATTAAGAATCTCATAGGGAATGCTTCTTTTTCTTGTTTAAATGATTAATACTCTTGGGTTTGTCCATGTTTGAGTAGGTATAGGTTGGTATTCACAGGAAGTATTATATGTAGTGGAAAGAAATGGTATATTATTATTACATCATGGATGCTCTTTGCATTATGATTTTGTAAGTGGGTCCCACTTCCATATGCATCATGATGCATGATGGGTCATAAAAGGTGAAATAGAACGTCATATAGTGGCTTAGTTTTCAATATGCATATTGAGATGTTGTGATACTATTGGGCCACATGTTGATCACCTCAAAAAATACAATGTTCCTATTGGTTGACATATACATGTCTCTCTAGTGGCACTAGGTGTAAGGATAGGAACATAAGTTTGATGCTTAGCAAGTCTTTTCCATTGCCAAGGTTCTTTTCAAAAAATCATAATTTACGATAGCCATTGATCTTCACTTAAATACATCAATAATCAACATTTGTGAAAAGTTTGAAGGAGTTAATGGTCATGCCGTTAATTTTTTAAAAATAGGTGTAGAATAGGGTTTTTAAGGAACATTTAACGTGTTTGAACCACTCCTACAAAACCAGAGCACCATTAGTGATCCTTTGAGGCCCTAAAACTACCTGATCAAATTTTATTTGCCTAAAAGCAATAGTTCATCATAAAGGAAAAAAATCACATGTAGTGATGGAAGAGGGAAAAGACCCATGTAACCATTTAAGTAGCATGGTCTTCACGACCTCCATTTCAAAAAATCTCATGTGATTTCCTTTGGAAATTGGCATAGGAGGTTGGTTGTTTTCTAGTGTTTCATCTTGTGACAAATTTTGTTGGAAATATTGTTGTCATTGATGTCAAAAGAGAGAAGACAAAAAACATTGCCATCATATTGCTTTTGTCAAAGGAGGATCAATATAGAAGATAAAGGAGAATTTAAAAAAAAAGAAAATATTTTTTGTATTTTAAAGTTAAAATAGGCCGACCCAAATTGCCTTATATTGGTGCCCAAATTATGACAACCATATTGGATGAAATCACCCCTCTTTGATATGGGTTGACCATACATGGTGTGTTGCCCCCTTTGGGGGAATTAAAACTATTAATATTTTAAAAATATTTTGGGGTGATTCCTCTTTGAAGGATTGTCCCTCTTGGAGGAGTCACTCCTCTTGGGTGAAGAGGCATAAGGGGGATCCACATAGAAGATGTGATGTGAAAAGATAAGAAAACACTTAATGTAATATCTTTCTAATTCAAGCAGATTTTTGAAGGAGAAAAAAATATGTGAAGAAGTTGCAAGCATATTTTATGAAGGAGATTCAAATGATCATCATCCATTGAAGAAGCAATATTCAAGAAGGAGAAAATTTTGTTCATTTGGAGATTGTTGCCTCTCAATATAAGGGATTGGTGTCTCTTTCTAAGTTTGTGCTTAGTAGTGGGGATTGGTATATCCAGTGGTTGGTGCCTAAAAAGATTTGTAAGAAATTTTTTATTTTTGTGGCTGGATTTGGACAATAGATCCAAGCAATATTTCTTTGTGGTTTTCTCCTGAAAGGGTTTCCACATAAGTTTTGTGTTTCCTAGTTGATAGATCTTATGTGATTGATTTATTATGGTTGTTGAATTTTAGCAAGTAAAAGATTGTATTATACTAATTCACCCCCCCTCTCTTAGTATAAGTGTGTGTTCATCAAATGCCACCCATATGTGGGGGATATCTTTGCAATATTTTCTATATAAGGGATAAAATTTTTCATTTGATGAGGATGGAAGATGGAGATAAAAAAATAGAGAAAGAGAAAAAGGGAAAAAAATTGTGACAATAAACCTGGGGGTCGTTATCTCTAGCAAGGGGAAAGGTATTTTTTATTTTGATGATTTGGGCTCACCCAAAATGTGTAATGAACATTTATAACCTTCAAAGAAAAAGTGTAGCTAGCAGAACCAACATTGTTTGAGTGTCTCTAGGAGTATTTTGTGGATTTTTTAGATATGTTCTTAACTACTTAGTTAACTACAAGAGTGTAAAATTATTTGAAATTTTTTGTAATGTATCTTCTCAAGAAAAATAAAGAAATTTCTAAGATTGTGTTTGGATTACTAAGTATACTCTTATAAAGTTCTACAACTTATGTAAATGCTCATTTGTATGAATAAAACCTAGTTAATATATGCATTTGGATAATTTTGGTCTTCAGGTATATCTTCATTAAGGCGTCCCATTTGGTTCCATTCATTACATGTTTTGCAAGAATCCTAGACTTTGTTGCCTAGCTTTGATAGGCACCCATCTACATGAACTAAATTTTCTCCATCATGCCAATACACCCCTGAACAATCAAAATAAAACATTACTTAATATTGTGTTGAAATTAATTTTGTTCATTGCCATCGTTAAATGAAAGAAAACAACATTAGGGACTATATTTTATTGCATTTTAAATAGTTAGTGTGATAGTCCATCTAATTAATCAAGTGATAAACCTTGAGTTTGTTAAACTAGCTTATAGGCACAAAGTGACAATTGATATAGGGATGTGTAATGAAGGGAATTTGAATTTGAAAAAAGAAAAGCTAGGTTCCTTTGAGAGTAAATTTCACTTATTACATTCAAATAGAATTAGCTAGCTAAAATGCTTAAAGGAAAATAAACTAATGAAAATATTTGAAAACAATTTTTTTAATAACTACAAAAATGGAAATTACATACAATAAAGAACCTATGATTTAAATATGGAGGTCTCTACCTTGAACACCAATGCATCATGCTCACATTGTCATCCTATGCCAATTACCCTGGAAAATTCCACCGCCCTAAAAATTCCTAGAACGCATGAATCAAGTTTTGGAATCCACCTAATATGCAAATGCACCATGATGAGAAAAATGTTTGGGGCTATTTGGGGATTTTCCTTAGTCAAATCCCTACTTTAGTGTTCCCACCTCCACTATCCAAGATACATAGATAGATAAAAATGAAATGATATGTAAGTGCTCCTATCCCAAGTGTGTTTGGGAATGGTCAAAGCTATAAATATGCAAGATTGAAATTAAAATGAAATAAAAAAGGGATGTGATAATTTCAAGGTTCTTGAGAGCATAATATAATACAAACAATATTACCTACAAGGTTCAAGGAAGCTAAAGAGAACAAGAGACCTATGAGAGTGTTGTAGCAGGTTGTAACAAGTTGTAGATAGTTGTGTGTGAGCTTGAGAGTACAAGAGAGCAGAGAGAGAGAGAGAGAGAGAGAGAGAGAGCGCTAATAAAATGAATGAGTAGTTTGAAAAATGAGAAGAGGAGGGAAGGGGAAGAGGTTGACAAGCCATTTGGAAGAATCTCAAGCCATTTCCATTGACTTCTAGAAAGGTAACAAGTGGAAAAACACTCAAAAATGTCTTTTGAATGACAAATTGTTGTGGGATGCTAGCACTATGCACAAATGTATGTGCTAAGTGCTAATGTCTAGAAAATTCATGCTAAAAATGGTAGGGGACATGGGACAAGAAAAACATTAGGTAAACATAAAAGACATGAAAAATTGACCCTAAAAAATAGGTCTAAGAACCTCAAGAAAGAAATTTTTTGATGCAAGGGCTTAAATGAGCCTACAAAAACACTAAGAGAATGTACACCAAAGTAGACACAAAGCATAGGTGAAATTGCAAGGGTATGAAATTTACAACACTATAGGGTACACTATGCAATGAGTATGGTTTGTGTCATGGTAAGTGTTTAGTTTTTGTGGTAATATCTTTTGTATCACTTTAGGGAAGCCCCCTTGGTTTATCAAAGCCAAAATTAAGAAGGATCAACTCACTTCAATAATTGGCCCTTAGTTGTCCAAGCCTAATCATATGTGTGGTCTTTTCTCCAAATTTGACACCCCTAGTGTTTGGGAGGATATTAATCTTCAGGGATTTGGGGTATACAACTTAGTTAACCAACACATTATGCTATTTAATTTAATCATATACATGCATGAATCCTAGACACAACAATAAATGCATATTTATTTTAAAAAAAATACTACTAATTATGGTTCTAATATAGGATGTTATTGTTGGAAAATGGTCAGCACTCCCCTTGGGATTCATGACATGGACTAACTACCTCCCATGGATCTGTTAACTCTGGCAGTTGTATCAGGTATTAATAGATCAACCTTTTGGTACAATGACAACTGTAGGGCCAACAATTGGTATCAAAGCCAAAGATTCCAGGTTCAAATCCCCTCGGTTGGGCTGAGGGGGAGATTGTTAGAAAATGGTTAGTGCTCCCCTTGGGATTCGTGACATGGACTAACCGCCTCCCATGTATCCATTAACTCTGGTGGTTGTATCGGGCATTAACAGGCCGAACTTTTGGTGCAACGACAATCGTAGGGCCAACGGTTATGCCCTTAACCCATTGATTGTATTAAGGTATGTGTAGTTGACTTGTGTCTTGCATAACTCTTAATTAATTTATAAAATCATTTATAGAATCTCATATAGGCAGTTAGGATGGAGTTAGTGATATCCAAGGCATAATTATGGTATATATAAATCTAGTGGTTGGTTTATCATCATCATATTATGAATTGTGTTCTTATTGGATACCTTTTGATGTTTTCCCCCTCAAAGTGGATTATTATTCTCAAGTATTATCAATTATTTGCAACACATTTCTTGCTATATTCTTCTCTTGTCCAATTTATTTGATTACATAGGAGAAACAAAGAGAGGCAGTATTACAAGAGTGTTGAGGCCAAGACCACCAGCTCACAAACTAAAGCAAAGTAAGCCTGATTTGTCCAAGATTGAATTTGAGCCTGTCAAGGGTTTGATATATTTAGAAAGAGAGTATCCAAATGCATATTAACTTGAGTTTGATAGGTTGAATTCTCTAATATGCACTTCCCTATTCATAGAAGACAACCTTAGTGTAGTTAAGCCATCACTTAATCCACTATAAAAGTCACTAAGTCTTTTAGCATCCAATTTTAAACTAGTTTTCAGGAATCTTGTGTAACATGTACAAAAAGTGTTCAAAAGTTTCCAACAAGGCAATATAGAATTTAACCTTATTCATTCAATATTCATTGTGTCTCATGGGTAGAATCAACAGTAGTAGAAGAAAATCTAGGAGAAAACAAAGGATTTGGGTGTGATTTTGAAAGAGCCTTGACAAACAATGATCCCATTACTTTTCCTAAGGATGAAGCTCCATGAAGAATGTTCCACATTTTTCTTTACCTATTTTTTGTGGTTTGATTATTGAGGATCCTACCATGTTTGTCTTTAATTTTGAATTACTTGATCATAACTATGATTTTCATTCTAACACACAAAGGTTGAAATTATTTCCAACTACATTGAAGGACTTTTCTCTATGATAGCTCATAGGATTATGATAAAATACAATTGACACATAGTAGGATATGCACTCTAAGTTTCTTTGTAAGTATCATGATTAATATAATTAATATGTATTTGTGATGAGATCTTCTATATGATCTAAGAGAAGATGAGACATTTGAAGACTATCTAGAATAGTTTTTGTGGTCATCAACAATCTCGACAACATGGGCTAGAGTTTGACTCACTTGAACTCATCTTCTTGCATACAATTAAAGATGAATACATGAATTTTCATCTTATTGGGAAGGTGATGTATCAAAATTAAGATTTAATCAGATTTGTCAAATTTATAGAAATAATTCTTGTTCCCTCCCATTGATGTAGATGAAGACCAAGACCCCGAATCAAAGTGTCGATCTTCAGAACCACCACTCAAATCCTTAATCTATTCAATTGAAAAATCATACTCAGAAAAATATATGAACTCAAAAAGTGGTGAAATTCAGTTTACTCAAACTTATGCAAATATGCACAAAAATATCTAGACAAACCACATTTCGGAAATTATTTTGAACCTTCTAATGAATAAATTTTATACTAAAAACTTGGATAATGGAAACCCCCACATTAATCTACATGAATGTGAGTAGATAATCACCTTTCTCCCAACAATACCCCTCATATTTCATGGCTGAAAACTAAAAAACTCATAAATTTCCACATTCAACAACTAGCTACAAACAACATTAAGACGGTTGCAACCATGCCCAAAACACTTAATCAAGGAAGTTTTTTTTAAACTATGAATCGCGACTATGAAGAGCACAATTCCAAGGATTAACCATCACATGATATTACAATAATTCAAAGACAAATATGATTTCATTATCAAAACTAGTCTGCAATCAACAAGTTACAAAGAGCAAACTAGTCACAAACAAAAGTCTACTACAGGCATGGTTGACCACACAACCACTTCAAATCAGCTCCAAAAACTCCATAATCAGCTATAGGAAGCAACAAATGCATCTCCCAATATTTGATACTTCATTCTTGGATGCCAAGGCATGGTTTCTCTAATTTTTCACCTCATTTATCTGTCATTTTCTTCATTATTCCTTCATTTTTTCTTCCCAAGCATGGGTGTGACCAATATCTTCCAAAACCTCTCACCTTCATTCATGTTCTCTAATTTTTGGGAATTTTATTCTCCCATTTACTCCCCTCTTGCATTTTCCTGCAAGAATATCAAAATATTTGCTAAAATTGCCATTCACTATCTCTCTCCACTACTTCCACTTCTAGATGTATAGATTGTTTTCCCTCCTTAATTGCTACAAATTTTAAATTCCAAGAGGAGTTACCAAATTCCAAAAATGACCTCCTCCAACGTGGGCATGGGATTTTGTGCCATAATTAAAATTTGAAAATAAACACCAATGTCTTGTACCATTAATATGAAATTCAACTTAATTAATCAACATTACAAATAATTTGATGTTGAAGGAGAAAGAGGAGAAAATGATTAAAAAATAAATCATGCTTGCAAGACATCACAACAAAAAATGAGAAATTAAAACCAACACAAAATTATGGTGTGTAGGATTTCCTATGCACCTGGATGCTCCTGTATCAAACAACCCGGGTAAGAAGAAATGCTTTATGAGGTGGGATCATAAACATTTGTAGATCCTATGATTATTCTTCATCCATAATTCTTCCTTATCCTCTTGCTATTTCTTCCTCTTCAGCCTACTCTATACCTTTCTATCTCTCCCTTCATTTTCCCTCTCTTTCTCCCTCTCATGAAATATGCTTGACTATACCATAACTCATCTTCCCACTCTATCTTATCATCTTCATCACCTGCATGTGAATTGGCTCTAACAAATTCATGGAAATCAATGAATTGAGTTTGTACATCATTCTCACCTATTACTCCTTCCTCTTCTTCTTGTAGGCCAACATAATGAATAAGAGCTCGTTTGAACTTAGCTTGTAACTTTTTTTTGCTGCACCTAACCACTCCTCCATATTCTTTTCTAATTTCATTTAAATAAGAATTGGATTCAATATCATCGTTAATAGATTTGGAAAAAATGTCAATTACCTCACTAATCTCCTTTTTATTTACTGCTATAACATCATTTTAAAGATTCTCATATCTTTCCACTTTAACTAGGTCATTTGTATGCAAATCAACATCAATAAAGAATTCACAAAATCCAATTTTTACTTCATTTTCTGTTGTAGTTTTCGCTCCACTTTTTGTCAATGCTAACCATCCCTTTTCAACTGATGTAACTTGCATTAGTATGTCATCTTCTTCATTATTCTATGCTTCCCCTTCACCCCTTTCACTTGAGACATTATCCATGCATTCTTCTTCACATTGCTGTCCCAAATTTTGAATTGTTTCCATATCCTCATTAAGACCAAAATTTGTTGCAGCTTGACTATTCTCTATCTTTGCAACTTCTCCCTCTTCCTTTACAAAAATACTATCCTTTACACTCATTCCCACATCCATAAATTCACCAAATTATTTTGCAAGTAATGTGACATCAAAATCATTTTCCAAATATCACAAAAGTGACCTTTTACTTGAATGTTTTCTTGCTTCCCTACTGTTGCCTTGAATTTTCCTTCACAAATTATTGCTTCCACATCCTTCATGCATTCATCTTCCACCTTTTCTTTGTCCTCTCTAGTTCTTTCAATCAAGAAACAATTTGATAAAACCAAGTTTTCAAAATTACCACAACCCACTGTGATTGTTTTCTTCTCTTTCTTTCTCCATCTTTTCTCTCCGCTTCTCTTGTTTTCTTGCTTTTTTTTTTTCCCACAATTGTGTGGGCTGCTTCCACATGTTCTTTCCATAACCTTCCCATCATAGAATTATAGCAATTCTTATTTTTATCTTTCTTCTTGCTACCCTCTTTACCCATTCTCTCTATTTCATAAGATATTTCTAGATCTTCTCCTTCTTCTAGATAGTATTTCACCTACTCTTCAAGTTTTTCAACTTTACACCTTTCATTAGCCATCATACCCTTTTCACGTAATTTTTGTTGACACTTTCTTTTAGCATCTTCAATTTCTCTTCTTTGCTCCATCTCCATCATTTCCAATCTAGCCTAATCTTCTTTAATTCTCCAATAAGCAATTTTGTAAACCTCTTTTCTTTCCACTTTTCCATAGGTAAAATCCTCACAAGCCTTCTCATGATCCATCTTGTCCTCTTCTTCAAAAACATCTTCAAAGAATCGCAAGCCCCTCTGTAGTTACAAGTAATCCTTGCAAAAAACTCACAACTTCATTCAAAGCTTCAGTGCCTCCTTCTCTACCCTCTATAGTCAGTAGAAGGCTCAACTCCTACAATAAATCTCTAGGAATCAAGCCCTTTGTAGTTACAGGTCTTCTCTCACCTACAACAAAATTTTCTAGAACTTAATTCCTCTGCGGTTACAAAATCCTCTTTTACAAGAAACTCTCTCTAGGGTTTTCTTGAGACACCTTCAAGCTTCCTCTCATTAACCTCTTTCAAAACCTCATCTCTAATCTCTCACAACAAGATTTCCTCTTCACAATTCTTTGCACCTTTCCACCTCCTTAATCCAACAATCATCCTACTCTAATACTATTTGATGCTGATGAAGATGAAGACCCCAAGTTGAAGTGTTGATCTTCACAACCACCACTCAAATCCTTAATCTATTCAATTGAAAAAACAAACCCAGGAAAATATATGAACTCAAAAAGTGGTGAAATTTACTTCAATTTACTTAAATTTATGTAGATGTGTAGAAAAATCTCTTGACCACATTTCGGAAATTATTTTGAACCATCTAATGAATTCCTTTTATACTTAAAACTTGGATAATGGAAACCCCCACATTCATCTACATGAATGTAAGTAGATCATCACTTTTCTCCTAGAAATACCCCTCATATTTCGTGGCTGAAAACTGAAATAACTCATAAATTTCCACATTCAACAACTAGCTACAGGAAACATTAAGATAGTCACAACCATGCCCAAAACACTTAATCAAGGAATTTTGTTTTAAACTATGAATTGAAACTATAGAGAGCACAATTCCAAGGATTAACCATCACATGGAATTACAATAATTCAAAGAAAAATATGATTTCATTATCAAAACTTGCATATTTTGCAATCAACAGGTTACAGAGAGCAAACTAGTCATAAACAAAAGTTTGCTACAGGAATGGATGACCACACAACCACTTCAAATCAGCTCCAAAAACTTTGTAATCAGCTATAGGAAGCAACAAATGCATCTCCCAATCTCCGATACTTCATTCCTAGATGCCAAGGTATGGTTTCTATGATTTTTCACCTCATTTATCTGTCATTTTCTTCATTATACCTTCCTTTTTTCATTCCCAAGCATGGGAATCTCCAATCTCTTCTAAAAACTGTCACCTTCAATCATGTTCTCTTCTTTTCTAGGCATTGGATTCTCCCATTTAATCCTCTCTTGCATTTTCCTACAAGAATTTCAAAATATTTGCGAAAATCACCATTCACTATCTCTCTCCACTATTTCCACTTCCAGGTGTCCAAATTATTTTCCTTCCTTAATTGTTGCAAATTTTAAATTCCAAGAGTTACCAAATTCCAAAAATGGCCTCCTCCAACCTGGGTGTGGGATTTTGTGCCATAATGAAAATTTGAAAATAAACACCAATGTCTAGCACCATTAATCCCAAATTCAACTTAATTTGTCAACCTTACAAAATAATTTGATGTTGAAGGATAAAGAGGTGAAAATAATTTAAAAATAAATCATTCTTGCAAGACATCACAACCAAAAAATGAGAAATTAAAACCAACACAAAATTATGGTGTGCAGGATTGCCTGTGCACCCAGATGCTCCTGCATCACCTATGAACCACCAAAGCCTATCTTGGACTAGGTTTACAAGATTCTTGTGTTGCTATAGGGGTTACTAAGTTGGAGATAGATAATATCTCAGAGGATATCAAAGTGGACATAGTGATCCATATGAAAAACAAATGATAAAAGGTATGCCAAGAAGAGACAAGGAGGTGAAGATAAGGCATTGGTAGTGTTGTTATAGATGTATGTACTCTTGTTGAGCTGATAAAATCACTCATCCAATTCATGAAACATGGGATGATCTCCCTGAATGCAAGATTAGATAATGGAGATCAATCTCTAGAGAGGGTTGGTTCCCTTGATACTTCACTTGATTTTGAGACTCACCTAATCTAATGTAACTAATTATGTCGAGAAAAAGGGATAGGGACTACAAATTTGAACCTAAAACTATGGATAGTGATGCACCAAATTATTGAAGACTAAATTTTTACTCTTTTTCATACAATACTCAATGAAAGATGTTTTTTGTGTCACACAACCCTATTTTTTTGATTTATAGGGAAAAATAGGTTTTGAAGGGACCCAAAACCCTTTACATCGAATCACAACAAACAACTGCTAATATGAAACATGAAACAATTACATTAGTAGCCAACCAATAGCCAAAAAACAACCAAAACACAACAACCCAACAAACTAAAACCAGATAAGACACATAGGAACTATTTCATATTTTTCAAGTTGTTTGCCATCTCGAGCTCTTGGTTATAGTGCATATTAACCATAGACAATAATTCCTTTTTCTCTTCCTCAATTTTTTTCCTCAAACTACCCCTAGTCCTTGTACTTAGGCCCTTAGCCTCATCCTTGGCAATCTTTTTTCCCTTTTCCTTGGTAGACAAGTCCTCACACAATTCAACAAAGTAAATTTGATTCTCCCTAAGTTGACTGATTTTATCCATTAACACTTTGAGGGAGTCCATGCTATTTTTGATAGACATATGACTAATCTGCATAAGCTTCTAGATGTCTGCATGAATTTCCTTGATTTTACCTTCCATATCTTGAATGCGGCTTTGACATTCTGATTTAAAATCCAAAAATGAGCTTTCCAGATCAACCAGTCCCTCAATGAGCAAGTCTGAGGCTGCACCTTTGCCCTGATTAGCAAATTTCTCCTTTAGACCCCTAATCTTTATGCTCACCTTATTGAATTCTTTCATCACCCACTTAGCTAGTTTGAAATTGTAGGTGGACATATTTCTGGCCATATCTAGAAGCTCCAACATCAAGGTATTATACTCATCTAGGTAGAAAAAATCATTTGAGAGGGGATGGCCATTGGCTGTACATTTAGAATTTTTAGGGTCTGGTTCCTTAACCACTGTGCCCACAACTTTGTCACTGCCTTTACCAGCCAGAACATCCTAATGAGAGAGCTGGTGGGTAGGGGAGTCTATGTCAGCTTGGTCCTTCACCTATTGTGAATGGGTACCCTCCTCCCCTCCCTTCTTAGAACCATCAAATTCTGACCTATGTACCTTAGATTTCCTACTGCTCACTTGCTTTCGTTGCCCGATTTTCAGTTGCACATCGACTTCCTCACCAGACTCGGACCCACTAGAATCTAGCCCTTGAATTTTTAGCTTTTGGGTGGGACCCTTCTTTTTCTGATCCCCCCCTCTTCTGCTTCTTACTAGGAGATTTGGAAGGAGAGGAAAAAACCTCAACAACATCCCAATTATCATCTTCCACTTTCCAATCCTCATCCCCAACACCCTTAGTGTCTAACCTAGAAGATAGAGAATCAGATGAAATTTCCTTATCTTTACCCGTGATAGCCTTGGCTAGGGTGTTAGCCCTAACATGCTCCATGATGAGAATGATGAGTCCTTTGTGAAGAACTGGGGTTCGTGATTTTTGAGGGCATAAACTAAAACCTCCAAGGAAGTAAGGAGGAAGAACATGAAGGAACCATGCAGGTTATGCCTAAAATGATTAAGAAGGGTGAAGTGATACCCTAAAATTGTAGAGAAGTGGTTGTCAAGGGTGACATACCTCACCAAAACTTCAGCCACATCTGCCCAAATACGCTTAAGGGAGAGTCTATCGTATCCCCAAGATGAAAGTTTAACTAGGTCATCCTTCTCATTTTCCTTGAAAAATTGGTCCATTGCATCCTCATTGCTTTTCCTTGTGAAACTTGCACCCCTAAGTTGGAAAACCTGTTATAAAAGCTATGAAGTCTTCATTGATATGGAATTCAACTCCATTCACATTCAAACAACTATTGTGCCAACTTCAAACAAACTAATGAAAGGCTTTATGGTCAAAAAAATGAAGCCTTCGCATATACGATGCGAAATTCCTGTTCTCTAGAATTCTCCAAAAAATTGGCTTATTCTTCCATTTATCACAGGAAATGGGCTCAAGCCTTCTCCTATCCTCACCCATATCCATGCTACCAAGAACAATCACCAGAAGCTAGATTTTACATAAGTTTCTGGATATAGAGAAGGCCTCGATAATGGGAAAAAAACCATAAAATGTGTAACAAGGAGGGACATAGTTAACATCTGATCACCCCCTACAAAAAAATCATGGCTAGTTGTCATTTCATAATAATAACTTAGCCCTCTTGATAAGAGAGGAGTACTCTTCCCATGTCTTGAAATTCATTAGGTTAACAATTTCTGTTGTGCAGTTTTCACACACACGCCCCGCTAAAGGCAGGGACCCTCTTTCGCTTTGGTTTTGGTGTCTTGGAACTTTCATTTTGAGATTTTATCTTACTTTGGCATGTGCTTAAATGTTTATTTTGATGGCCTAAGTGGTTCTCCTAAGTTATTCATTGAAGATATTTAATTTTGAGCTAAGTTCAGGTTTTCACTAAAGTTCGGGACTTTCCACCCCGACCGGATTTTCCCAGATCCTGCTCAGACTCTGGCTGAACACTATCATTCAAAGATTTTCAGTTTTCGTGGAATTCTGCGTGGTCCGGATTTTTCCAGATTCTGTCCTGTCATCAGGTTCTCAGATTTTCTTGGCTGTCTTTTCGGCAACATTAATGTTTTCGTATGAGCTTTAAACCATGCATTTAACTGATTTTTGAGGTCTTTTGTGCCATTATGCTTATTG
>VDFB02373365.1:49751254-49834813 GCA_007258455.2 Sequoia sempervirens | reverse complement strand
TGCATAAAACAACTTTCAGGTGTCATTATGAGCATTATGAGTTTTTGGTCACACCATTTGAGTTGACTAATGCACTTGCCACATTTCAATCATGCATGAACCATGTATTTATTTTACAGTTGAGGAAAATTGTACTAGTTTTCTTTGATAATATAATGTTCTAGGGTTTGCCAGAAATACGAATCACAGAATTATAATGGTAATCTCTTGTTTGCTACAATTACCCACTTATAGAATTTTGGAAGATACAAATCAGAGATACACACAAAGTAGTGCCAAAACACAGATAATAGATTAAAATCTGACTTTTCAACAGTAAAGGACACATACAATTATTGTTGACGATGCAAGCAAAATTATTGGGGAATTACAATGACCTCATCTGAAGAATACCCCCCTTAGATCCTGCTCTATATTCGCCTGAAAGGAAAAAGGACTGGATACACAAGGTGCTATCCCCTAAATACAATGGATCTTCCTTCCCAAAGACTCTAACTGGACAATAGAGGCATGAAACCCTCAACTATCACTGCTCAGATCGCTACCCAAACTGCAAAGATTGCCTAGGGTTTGAAACCACCCTTTGTACTCACATTCGAATCTCAGATCTGCAGCCTTTATGTCTGCAAGAAAAACAATGTTTATGTGTTCCCAGGTTGGCGATGTGCAAGCAAGTCTGATACTTGCTGTGCTGAAGTGCCCTAGGCCACTGAGTACCTCTAATTGCACTCCATTTCTGCTTTAGACCTTCGAATACAACCAACTGGGTGGTAGGGTTGGCCTGCTACCAGCAGCTCCTGAAGATCACCTATCCAAACACCTCCACAAGATGGCGCAACTCCTGGTCACAATTCAACACTGGATTACTATGGAACCTCAAGGGCAGAATGAATGCAAATTGAATGGAATTTGATAAGATAAGGTCAGAGTTTCCGTCCACACCTTGATTTGTTTGCTACAATGGGCATCCCAACAACAAACTTGGAAATCAATCCAAATCATTACCAAAATCCAATCTGTCCTCCAGCGCCCAACATTGTAGTATTTATAGGCCTCCACATGAGGTGTGTGACCCCAAAATTGGTGCCAATATTTGATATTCAAATATTAATTTACATATATATATATATATTCTAACATTTATTTATTTATTTATAAATATATACATTATTCAAATAAAATTAAAAAAGGTGGTGTTTAGAAACACCATGGTTACGTTGGTTGTAGCTGACCTAATTTGGTGGGGTCATGATAGATAACATCTTGATTTATAGCAAAACGTATGAGGATCATTTAAGGCACATAGATGAGGTGCTTGGTATTCTAGAGCAGCAATCATTCTTTGTCAAGGCATCAAAATGTGAGTTTGGTTTGATTGATATAGTATATATTGGGCATAAGATTAGTGCCCAAGGAGTTAGCATAGATGATGAGAAGAAGGAAGCCCATAATAGTATTCATTTTTTCCCATTGACAAATTTGACGAAGAAGGAAGCCTTCTCTTGGAGTGATTTAACATAGACACTTTTTGATAAGCTCAAAGAGATAATGAGTTCATGTCTTATTTTGGCTACTCCAAATTTTTCATTTCCTTTTGTTTTAGAAGGTGATGTTTCAAGAGAGGGAATTGGAGCAGTTTTAATACAAAACAAATACCCCATAACATTTGAGAGTAGAAAGTTCGAGTAAAAAAATCATTTTCCTCTCTATGACAAGGAAATGCTAGCCCTCATGCATGCACTAACCAAGTTCAGAAAATACTCAAGTTGTAGGAAATTTGTGGTGAAAACTAATCATAATAGTTTGAAGTTCTTCCTCAATCAGAAGGATTTGAATGGCAGACAACAAAAGTGGGTAAGCAAGCTACAGGCCTATGATTTTGATATTGAGTATGTTAAAGGAAAGAATAATGTTGTGGATGATGTGTTATCTAGGAAGCCTTATTTGGTTCCATGATTGATATATCTGCTGATTCGAAGGTTTTTATAATAATTGAATATGCCAAGAAAACATTTGCTATTGATATTTTGGATGGCAAGCTACAAGATGACAGGTACAAGGTGGTTGATGAGCTCATCTTCTATAAGGACTAGATGTATCTTGTCCTAAAATTGAAGATGAAGGAGAAAATTTTGAGGGCATGTCCTAACACACCACTAGCTGGTCATCTGAGGTACTACAAAACATACAAGCAAGTAGGAGAGTGTTTTTCGTGGAAGGGACTCAAGGGTGATCTTGTGGGGCATGTTTGGGAGTGTTTGGCTTGTCAACAAAACAAAGTAGAGCATGTATTTCCAGCTGGTTTGTTGCAGCCCTTGTCCATTCCAAATCAGAAATAGGAAAGCATTTCCATGGATTTTATCACGGGCCTCCCAAAAGTACAAGGTAAGGATTGCATCTTTATGGTAGTGGATAGACTCACCAAGTATTCTCATTTTTATAGCTATATCTTCATATTAGAAGGCTCTATAGGTGGCAAACTTGTTTTTAGAGAGATATTTAGACTTCATGGGCTACCAAGGAATATTGTGAGTGACAAGGAAATTTGTTTTGGCAAGAATTCTTTTAGTTGACAAATATAGAATTGACTCCAAACACTAGTTCTCACCCTCAAACAAATGGGCAAACAAAGATTGTGAACAAATGGGTAGAAGGGTATTTGAAGAATTATATTACAAGGCGGCAAATAGCGTAAATTAAATGGCTCCACCTTGGGGAATATTGCTACAACACTCATCATATATCTATTGGTATGACTCCCTTTAAGGCACTCTATGGTTACGGTGCATTTTCATCCACCGATTTGATTCTTTCAAATAGTAGTCTCTAAAACTAGGGATTTGGTACAACAAAGTTCAGATATTTTGAATGCACTCAAGGAGAACCTATAGTAGGCCCAAAATCAGCAAAAGATGTATGTTTATCATCACCAATTAGAGAGAACTTTTGAGGTACGAGACATGTTCTTTTTGAGGTTACATCCTTATAGGCAATCTTATCTCGAGAGGAGTGGTGCAAAAAAGCCTAAGCCATGATTTTATGGACCTTACAAGATCATTAGGAGGGTAGGCGAGACTGCATATGAGCTAGAATCTTTAGAAAACAGCAAGATTCACAATGTTTTCCATGTGTTGGCTCCAGAATAGCAAGTCACACCATCCTTAGAGCTGCCACCACTTGATGATGAAAGATATGTTGGAGACAGAAGCTATCATTGACCTGAGAGAGAAGAAGCTAAGAAATAAAGCCATTCAAGAGAACTCGGTGAAATGGAAGAATCTACCGCTTGAGGATACTACATGGGAATGAGTGGAGATTTTTTACCATCCAAATTTAAAATTGCTAGAGGACAGGTGATTTGAGGAAGGGAGGACTGTCATGTCCCCTCTCCTTGGCTGACCTTGACACTTCTAATTTTGAATTATCAAAGTGTTTATAAATACTAAATAAAATATATATATATATATATATATATATTTATAAATATATATAATAATTATAATAAATAAATAAAACATAAAATTAACTTTGGCGCCAAGTTTTTGGGCCCATGCGCCCTATGACAAGGAAGGTATAAAACAAATTGAGATTTCTTTTGGGTGCTCATTAGACATTTGTGTGATCTTTTTCCAAATTTCAAATTTTATGCCAGCAAGGACGAAAACCCTTGAAGGCACAGAGAGATTAGGATGAAAACCCTTCCTCTTGCTTTGGTAGTTTCAGACCAGGTTTGCATAGGACTAAATTTGGGAAGGTTGTCATCTCTACATGTCCAGCAGGGCAGATTCCAAACAAACTTAGCAGGGGCACAATCCATTTCCTGAGTTTGGTAGTAATTCCAAGGCAATTTGAGGTGAACTGGGCAAAAAGACTTGGTGCAGCACCCTGTTGACATCAGCAACTGCCTCCTGTGTACCATTAGCGATGGGTTTGAAGCTGAAACTGATCTGAGTGGAACAAGAGAGGGAACTAGGTCTGCACAACACCTAATCTGATCTGCAACCAGCTTTGGAAGGAGCGAATAGGGCAGAAAGGAGCTAAAACAACTGCAGCAGTGATCATTGCCATTAAAGCTAGGGCATCAGAGAGGATTTTCCATCACATTCAAGATCGGCAGTCAAGATTTCTCTGCTGTAGTCACTTGTCCACACCCTACAACATCGATTCATGCCCAAATCTAAGCTGTTGTGAATGACAGTCATTTTCAGCAGGGTTGTAGGTCTTACGTAGCAGACAACAATCTCACTATCCACAGATAATCACACCCAGACGTGGTCCTAACGGTGGGTCTTAAAGGTTATTGTGACTGTCAAACGTCTTCTGTACCAGGTATCTTCATGGTATCTTCATGTGAATTGGAAGTCAAATCTGAGACAATTACATTTGCCCTTTCTTTGTCAGATCTGATATGATAAAAAATGACAATACTGTAATTATGAAGGTTCATTTTCTGTATGAGATAAGCATCTGTTGACAGCAGTGAATTAATAAGTGAAAGTTTGCAGCTGATGAGTGTACATAGCAGCATGTGATGTTCCTCTATATTTCAGTGAAACCCTAACAATACAGGCATAATTAGTTATAAAAAGAGAGAGAGAGAGAGAGAGTAATACACAGGTGAAGCAAAGTCAAATAAGGGATATTACAGCTAAATAGCAATCCTAAATTTACAAACAAACTCAGAACGGAAGAAATAACTTCTACAGTCACTAGTGTATATGCTTCCAGTGGAAACTTGCATGGAAACAGAATGAAATTACAATGAAAAGTATCCTGAGAGGAAAATAAGAGATGTGTTATGGTATGACTTGACTTTTAATCCAATCGATTTCCTCCTAATTGGAAGCAGTTAGAAATTAACATTGTACATTTGACTAATTGTAGTTCATAAATTAAACTATGCTAATGTTGGAGAGACCATCTCATTGACCTTCAAAATAATGAAAATAAAGAAAATAAGCTACAAATAAGTATTATGTCATGCATTTACAATACGGATCAGACAGTCATAGTGGCATGAGACAACAATGAGCATCCTTTGTTCACAACGGCCAAAGCATAATAACCTTCTTATACTCAATAAACTAAGACATCTAGCTAGAGGAATACACAGATATCTGCATCTGCATGTGGTATTTTAAAAGATGGTAAAACTGTATGAGCGGATGACAAATTAAGGGCCTTCCATGTCATCAACATGTATAAGTTTATAACCAGAATGCACAAGGGTCATGGCAAGTAATTTAGTACTATCACATGTTTCAATTCTTCATATCCACATATGTTTATCACTGTCTCAAGGCTAATTTGTGAAACTTCAAGATTCTCACTCATCCTACATCTGATCTAAACTTTGCACTGCTTGGCATCCAGATTCACTGAAATGTCCTACATTGCCATTAAGCCATCTATCATCCTCAAAATCACATCTCAGTTTCTCATCTTTCCCAGTCAAATCTGAGGGAGAGACGGACATTTTCCCCCAGGATGGAGTTCCATCTTCATAAGCATTATGGGTAAGTCTCTGAACGTCAGAGCCATCAATCTTGGACATGAATATTTCCCCATATGGTCCAAATTGATGAGGCACTGAAATGGGCTCTGCCGAAACCCCTGCATAATCTGAGGTAAAAATTAAGCTCTTTGAATCCGGACTGAACCAGGGGTGGTTTACTCTTCCTAATGTACTACTGTTAAGGACTTTCTGCAGACCAGTCCCATTTGGATGAATTAAGTAAAGAGCAAAGCTACCACTTCCAGGCTTATCTCTATCAGAAGAGAAAGCAATCCAATTTCCATCAGGAGACCAGGTACACATGGTGTCAGTCCAGGGCCCATCCGTTAACCTCCAAAAGCCTCCTTCTTCACCTCGCTCCTGATCCATGATGTAAAGGTTCTTGTATCCAGAGCGACCTGACCTAAAAACCAAAAAAATTCCATCTGGGGAAGGAGAGGGGAAAGCATTATTTCCTTGACTTGTCAGTTTCCTGTATGAAGGATTAGGATCAGTTTCTCCTCTAGAAATGATATAACTTGCATTGAGGGCAATGATATCAACTTTGGTGCTTAAAGAGGCAAAATCAGGACCATGGCTTGTGTAGATGATACCATTTTTCTTCCAATCCCATGCCAATCCAAATACCAAACCCGAGAACACCTTGTGCTTCTTAGATCCATCTAGCCTTGTCACATAGATAGCATCACCCTCCATGGATATATAGGCAATCATTGATCCATCTGGGGAAAACGATGGAAACTCCCCATCTATTCTAAAGAGGGAAATCTCGAGCAAAGGAGACTTTACATGCTCAATCACAGGAACTCTCAAAGAATCCACATCTTCACTAGACTCTGAAGCACTCCCTCTACATTTATGATATCCAATCCTATGAGAATCGTAAGAAACAAATGGATTAAAATGATGGGATTGTGGTGAAATACCACATGTAATTTCAACAAATGAATTGGAGGTCAGGTTGTAGATTTCAATATGCCTGTACTTGGTTCCCGGCCTGCGTGTGGCTACTGCAACCCATCCCTCAGAAAGGGAACTAGCAGGTGTGAAGGCATGAAGACCGGCTGGTGTTATTCTGTCTACAGTTACATGACCTTGAGACAACTTATTCAGGGGAGCAGAAAAAGAGGCCCTATAAATGCTCCACCAACCATCATCAGATTTTCTGTGGAAAAAAACAGTATGGTCATCAGCCCAAGAAGGCCACCCACCATTCGTTATTGCCAATTGGCGATTTGAGCCATCAGTAACGTTGAAAAGATAGAGGTCTGTTTGCAGATCCTCAGTTTGACCATGCCACCCAATATGCCCAAATGAAGCTACCATTATCCATTCTCCTGAAGGAGACAGACTGGGGCTCAAGTCAACTAACCCATCAGGAGTCAGCCTTATGGTTTCCCCTGTATTGAGGTCAGTTGAATAAACTGCAGCCCAACTCTGCCTTGGCACTCTAGAGGGCTGGTGTGTGGAAACATAGATAATTCTAGTATCCACCATGATAGGTCTATCTTTCATAGATACACTATCATCCAAATCCAAATTGACACCATCCTTAGCAAAATTCAGTGACGACCATTTCTGCGATATCGTTTCATCTAATGCCTCTCTTCTGTTAACATTAGTAAACCCAAAAATAGACTCCATTGATTTGGAAGAATATAAGGACATATTTTTAGAGTAGAAATTGAAAAAGATTTGGGCTAGTCCATACCTTTCAGTAATAAAGGCCAGAACTTGGTCAGCTTGATTTTCTGGCATACCCACTTTGTTCATCAGTGCCTGCATTGCAGAGGGCCCAAGGAAATTACCATTATAATTCACTGAAATCCCATCTGTAAGAATATCCTCTTTGGGATTTGAAGAAGTAATGTTAAGGGCATAGATGTCAAAGGCATATTGTGCACGCCCAACTGTAGAAAATGCAATACTTCCTGCTATGGTTCTTTCATCAGAACCTGTTGCTGCAATTGCCGTTATGTACAGAAGCAGAACAACTATAATACAAGGGTAGATTTCCGACTGGTTCATCTTGAAGGGTACCTCTAAATTTGAAAGACTTCACTGCTAATAATTTTTCTCAGTTAAAATAGATGGCCTAAGATCAATCGATTTTGGTAAATTTAACAGTAGTGGCCGAGGTAAATATTTTAAATAATTTTTCTGTTTAACGATGGCGACATCGTTCTAATTCGTTTAGAATCACTCTTCGCCGGGGAAGAGAATCTGTGTTTCTCATCGATTGTGGAAGTGAATCCTGTAATCAGGCCTAGTATTTGATGGTATGTGGACAGTTTCCAAATTTATTATTTTATTTTAAATTTTAAAATTAATTTAGTATAAATTTTTTTCATGAATCATCTTATTTTAATTTTTTATTAGTAAAAAAAAAAATACATAATCACAAAAAAGAAAGAAGGATGGGTGGTAGAAGGCACATCTTTAAAGTCTAAATGCGACAAAGTTGCAATAAAGACAATAAACATAAATACAAGGGTGAAGCTCATAGAACACTAAGCAGCTAAAGCAATGTCAGGGAAAGGGGATCCTAATCATCAAGATTTTCCCAAACAATTATAAGGATAACATTGTCAATAGGCTCCCAACCAATTTTCAAGATTATATTCTAGTTAAGCATGAACTAGGGAGATGGCCAAAGCCAAGCAAAGAACCTTGTTAGAGCTAGGCTGACTAGTATACCACCTATGAGAGGAGGCAAAGGGTTACCAAGAAGACTAGGACCATCTAATAGAGGTCGCACTATCTCTAGAACCTAGAAGCTAAGAGCTATGGGAGTGGAATCTTTTGTAACGTCCAGAACACTGACTACGACCACACCTACACCCTTAAGGAGGAGACGGGTTGGGAGAGCTCTAGCAACAATACAGGGACCATTCCCCCAATGATCCAACTCTTGAAAATGGACAGCTTTAAGTGCAACTTTATGAGCTTGTAGTTGAATCTACATAAGAATATTAGAACAAACAATAGCCTTAGTGTACTTAGAAAAATGCTAGTCTGAAGAACTCCTTGTAAACATAGTTACATTTTTATCTTTCCAAATATTGAAGAGAGCTTTAACCTTGAAAGCATGCCAAATCTACGTATACTTGAATGGGAGACAAGTCCAATCTCCTAATAAACCCATATGCTAAGAAATAGGGCAAGGCAAAAAGGCCTAAAAATATTATGTCTCCAATGTCAAGATTCTTGAGCTCTAGAACAAAACTAGAAAAGTTGCTTGTGCCCACAAAATGGACAACAAGGATTGAGAACCCCAAATAGGGCCAAATGAGCACCAATAGGGAGACTTTGATAGAGAATACACTAGGCAAAATGAGTCAATTTAGGTTCAAGAATAGTCAGCCAAACACACTAGGAATAGAACTAACATGAACCAATAGAAGATTGAAGCTACCAAGGATGGTTTAGCTAATTAACCATAGGAAGAAGAGGCAAAAGCCACATATAGCCTTTATAAGACTTATAATTGTGAAAGGATTGGATAGCATTTCCAATACTTCTGCCATGTCTTAAAAGATACCCCAATTTTATGAATCATCTATGGAGGGATGGCATTAATAACAACCTAGAAAGTATCCTAATCTTGATTGATAAGCTTGTATTTCATTTTGAACTTTGGCCAAGAGATAATTTCTTTAATGGCATAATGA
This sequence comes from Sequoia sempervirens, assembly GCA_007258455.2. Classification (NCBI taxonomy): domain Eukaryota; kingdom Viridiplantae; phylum Streptophyta; class Pinopsida; order Cupressales; family Cupressaceae; genus Sequoia; species Sequoia sempervirens. The sequence goes on along the minus strand of VDFB02373365.1, from coordinate 49,825,627 downwards.
ATAAAGTTTGGTAACACCCTAATACCTCTTTTTAAAAACATCAAGGCATAAACCCATGGCACTTAAGCCAAAGGGTGATCTTTATAAGAGGGAACTACAGACGACCAAATATAATGTTGTATAATAGAGACCAATATGAATGTAATTTCTTGCCCATAAAAGACAAGGTTTAACCACCTCCTAGGCTTTCAATATACTTTTTGAGGAAGAAAGTGCCTTAAATTTGGACAAACTCTTGCATGGTGAGGAGAGTGCCCAAATCAAACCCTTTCTAAGACGGTCTACCAAAAAGCACACCAAAACTAATTCAATGCTTGATGAGAATCTTCCAAGCTTCTTTTCCTTCTATTGCTCTTATAATGCATTTGACACACAAGGCAATTCCTTGCCTCCAAATTGGAAAAAGGCCTAACCTTCCAAAATCTTGAGTGAGGAACAATATTTACAAGCAACCTAGTGAAAACCATGGTTGCCATCATTGGAAGCGTAGATAAAATCATGGAGCATCTTTTCAGTACTTAAATAAGAAGCCTTTGAAGGTACCTAGTAGGAGGAATAATAAACATGCGTGGTAGCCAATATTTTGAAGCAAAATTGGAACTTACAAGCCAATAAAAGAGGCTTGGTTATCCAATAGTAAAACTTTTTTTCTCAATCATGACAATAATAGCCTACCAAAGAGTAGAAAGAAAAGCTTGAAATACAAAGGGAACACCTATAAAGTGAAAAAAAATCTCATGATCAATCCATTTTCAACTTAAGGTATCAAACCTAACTTGGTTTGGGAAGAAAATATACCTATAGCATTGAACCTTTTACAGCTGAACACTTGAACGAGAAGCAAGGAAAAGATGAACACGAGATAGAATCTCTAAATTCTCCAAATTCCATCTTACATTTGAAACAAGTGGTTTCAAACTATTTGAAAAATGACCTTGAAACCCAAATTGAATCACTTTGTATGTTGTACTATTTGAAAATTGCCTTGCAACCCAAATTGATTCACTTTGTATATTGTACTATTTGAAATTGCCTTGAAACCCAAATTGATTCACTTTGTATGATGTTTTGTATGATATTTAATGTACTATTTGAAAAGTAATCTTGAAACCCAAATTGGTTCATTTTGTATGATGTGCTAAAATTTGTCCATATGCAAACAATTGATACACTTATTTCAAAACCCAAATACCCTTTTTATGACGTACTGAAGTTTGTCCATATAGCACTTGTTTTCATCTTACAAGTTACATTTGTTTCATCTTACCCTTTAGACCAAAGACGTCTGTCCCCTGCGCAAGCTGAGTTGGCCTGGATCCCGTACAGTACAAGTTAGTTGATCTACTCCCATGTAACTGCATTAACATTTTCCTTTCTTTTTACGTAGGCAGTTTCATAAGCAGCCAACCTAATTTTGTGTACTAAACATGTGCTATCCAATTTCAGTCTATTCAATTTGATTTTTTGATTTGTGTGGGCCTAAGCAGTTAGCCGGCCCTCCAAAAATTCTCGATGGCCTCCCGTGGAGGAAGGCCAAAGAGGGGGTTTGGAAATAGTTTTCAACCAGCAATTGACGCGCCTCGGTTATAACCTCACTAGCTGCGTCATTGCCCCAAGCGCAAAGATGAATTATACGTTTGCATTAATGCTTTATATAGATTTTCTTGCCTGGGTATATTTGTTTATGTTGCATGTGGGACTAAACTGGCAGTGTTAAAACGAAAAATCGAACCGCTTGGCAGCAGCTTTAGGTGATCTTTAACAAACGTATTTCGCCTCCAACTTTTATGTCATTATTTTTATTATTTATCATATCATATGTCAAATGTCTCGGTTTATGTGTTTTTTTTGAGAAAAAATGTGGAGATGATTTCCCTTCCACCTCTTTTTATGGGTATCTACTTCTCGTTGGTTATTTCTTTAGTTTGTGCTCAATAATTTGCAGATGAAGATCAAAAGGAGGAGAGTGCTCTCGTTGGTTGGGATCCTTGTTAATGTTGATAAATCAAATGTCATTGTTGTTTTTGTCGTTTAACAGCGTTTATGTTTATTAAATTTTGGAGTTGGTCTCGTGTAGACTATGAGGATTTGTATTTTTAATATCGACCGTTTTTCTTTTTTGAATAATGTATTATTATTTTTTAAGTTCTTAAAAACTAATAAAAGTCTTATTTATTTATTTTTTAGATGTGCATTAAAAAAATCTTATGGCTTAAATTGCATTCAAATAATTAGTAGGAGTAAGCATAAAGTAGTTCGGCGGGTTAACTTTGTGACTATGTGATGTTTACATGAAATTACATAAGAACTTCATCTTTTTATGAAATTTGACATGGAATCTTATCTATCTACAACTAAAGTTTGGAGGTGTGGCTTGTCTCTCAAACTACCACATCAACATGCTTAGTGAGAGGTGTCCTTAAAATGAACTTTTAAATATCCAACAAAATTTTATCATGGAATCCCTAATAGTTGAATGGAAAAAGAAAAAAAAAATTACTATTTTTTTATTAGAACAACATTTTATTCTTATTTAGTAGCACTTGCACCTAAAAGAGATTTAAGGATTACGTCGATAGAAAGCTATATGTATGTTAATATGTTAGAGAGTACGTGCTTGTGGGTGTGTGTGGATGCCATGTGCTGCAAATTCTAGTTGTATGTGGTTGGATTAAATAATTAATAATAAATGCCAAATAATGAAATGAAATAAACTTAGAAAAATTTAGATTTTTTCTTAAAGAAATTAAGTATTATCTAATTTTAAAATATTTGTATACAAATTTAAAATATAAAGTGATGCAAATAAAAAGAAGTCATCAAATTGACAAAAAATGTTGCAATAAAAATATAATGTTCCATCCAGTTGGAAAATCAATATTTATATGGCTTTTACGTGATAAGTGAGATTTTGAAGGCTTTCACATGATATTTTGGAGGCTTTAACCATTAAATGATAGTTGGTTTACCATTTAATAGTAGCTAAAACTTGTTTTTTGATGACTCGACAATGGTTTGTAGGCTCACATCTCACATTATATGTAGCTTTAAAAATTGGTGACCCAAAAACTAGTTAAACCTAGCCCTAAATCTCATTATCATGGCTACTCCATTTTTCAACCACACACTCCAATGTATATAAGAATGATGATTTTGACACACAATAAGTTTTAGACTTTTGTGTTGTCGTACAAGAATTTTTCAAGAAACATTGGAGATTTTGGATTATATCTTTCATAGTAGAAAAAGTCATCTCTCATGTTACTATAAGAGATGTTTTATCTCAAATTGAGTCACAATTGAAGCTTTTTTTTACCCAATAATAGCAGTAATCATGAGAAGTGGCATTTTAAAAAAAAAAATCCGTTAGGCATTGGAAAACAAAAGGCATGGAAAAGTTTAACAATGGATAAATTCAAAAACCACATTTTTTGTGATATTGATTAGGTACAAAATTTTCCACTATCTAGTTAATATACCTCTTGGGAAAGTAAATTAAGATCTATTTGTTTGTGGATGCAAATGTTTTGTTTATTTTTGTAAGTATATGGTGGAGAAAGGACATGATGATAACCATTCTTTCACGAGGAGCCATTATTGTGTAAAGCTATGAATTATTGTGCTTGAGAAGGAGACATCTTAAGCATATGTGTGGATTTGGCAAAGCATGAAAGCTCTCATGATTGCAAAAAGAAAAATCACACATGTAGTTAACATCTATTACTTATTTGATATGCCTTCAAATTATAATGAGATATGTTATCTATGGCATAGGAAACCTAGCCAACATGAGTGTAATTCTCTTCAACACATGTGCAACACAAAATATTATATTTTGACTTGTAATAATCCATATGTCATGCAAATTGAGTCCATCAATCAAATGCATCATTACCATAAAAGTTATTGGACCAAAGAGAATGTGTAAAAATTGGTTGCAACAAGACATATGGAGTTAAGACCATTTCTATGATGTGAATACAAAAATATAGCATGTGTGTTGGAATAAGCATGTCTACAAACATAGATATGATATGTTAGGAAAATCTAAAATATTTATAGATATTGTCAAATAAATCTAGGTTTTGGAGGGCCAAAAGGGATCTTTTAAGTACAAACTTGTGTCTAAGAAAATTCCCTATACAAAGGCTATTATATTTACATTCCTTCTTACAAATGAAATCATTAAGGTCTACATGATCATGGAAAAAATATAGATGAGTGTTATTGTGACATCAAATTCCAATCTTGTGGTTACTACTGTTGGATCCAAATAAATCAATCTTGAGCTTGCATGATACAGTGCATAGAAATATGAGAAATCAAGGCTCATTTTAGAGGGCAAAGATAATGCCATTCAAGATCACAAGTACAAATAAAGAGAGATAAGGGAAGTAGAAATGTGTAAAATGTATTGCAAGAAATAGGGTTAAGGGAATATCCATTTAGTTCTTTGTATAGATTCCATGATGTGCAACAAAACCTCTATGATGCTTATAGGCATGAAGTTGTCAAGTATGATCTTGATATGAACGTTCCTTTAAGTTTTCATGAAGCTATCAAGTATGGACTTGAAGTCTATGTTGATTTTAAGGGCTTGTTGAAATAAGTGAAGTGATTGCTCATATTATCCCATAGATTCAAGCAACTTTGGTCAAGATAAATAGAATTTCATTAAAGAATTGTACCTAACTTTTAGTGTTTGCTTCATCTAATAAAATAATAAATTATAAACCACTTGTAGTGTTTTCTTCATTTAATATAAATCATATTATCTTTACACTCAGCATGAGACTTGGGTAGGGGAGAGGGTCCAATAGTGGTGCAGGTACCAATAGTTGTCATAGTACATGTACATTCAAAGCCCAATATTTTAAAAGTATGGAACTAGTAATTGTAAGAGAAGACCCAATAGTTGAACAAAATATGCTCATTACATTCAAAAAGAAACAAATCATATGACGCCACATTGACACACTAAAAAAATGACTTAATTCACCACTATTGGTCTAACCTTTTTTGTGGGTCTATTATGACCCCTCAACAAAAAGCATGTTGATGACATTTTTTTTCTCGGTCTATACAGGTGAAACAAAATATTTGAATTGTCCACGTCCCTGACCACTTGAGGATATATTTTTTTAATGTCAATGTTGCATGTTCATTGCTATGTCGACCCATAAACTTAGGGTGCACCACTATTGGGCCCTCTCCCCTATTCCCCATTGAAATAACTAAAAATAGATCATTTCATTTTTCTTTTATTGTGAGACATTCTAATCTTTTATTTTGGTTATGTTTAATTAGTGCTTTATTAATTTATTCTCCAATTAGCATAATACTAATCAAATACCAAGAGATATGGAGCTAGTAATCAATAGGAAACTAGAGTAAACTATGCTCAAATTAAATAATCATGATGCACAATTAGCAAATAAAGATAGCATGGCTAAATATAGAAATTAAATATTAGTTAAAAAGAGGGTATGTATACACCTATGGAATGGAGTTGCATAATAGGAATATACTCAAAATTATGTCTAGATGCCACCTGTAAAGTTTGGGAACCTCGAGATCAAAGGAGTCAAGGTTGTCCAAGACCTAACAACCAACTTGACAACATTGACTAGAGGGGGTGACCTTGACCAACAAAAATAGTGGGATCTTGAAACTTGTTAGGAAGTTTCTTGATAGATATTTTGAGCTTCTCAAAGATGTACACCTATTAGATAATAGAAAAACACATGTAATTTGATACAAACTTACAAGGTCTTGATATGCATGAATGAAACAAGTGATGTGACTTGAGATGATGGCATGATTTCACTTGGTAAATTGAAATATATGGTCCTAAAACTAATAGTGAATGTTAGTAACAACATATATAAGTGTCACATAATAGTTTTTATATTGAATTACAAGGGAAGCTCCAAAATAATCAATAAAACTCCTATTATTGCATGATGGAAAAAGATAGATAAAATACACTAAATGGACCACTTTCACTTTATAAATGTTTGATTTATAATCATATGTGTATTCCAAATATTGATATTGATCTATGAAAATAATTAGACCTCAAAAACATATGTTTGGGGCCTCAAAACAAGAAGTGGTGGCTTGGACCCTATCTAGTAGCCAACAAGGTGGCCTTGACTTGCTACGGTGGCCTTAACCTTGTCCATCAATCACATGAAACTTTTAGAGAAGCTCATTCATCAAATTTTAATTGTACTTTCCTTTAGAAACTTGTTCTAAAAGTGTTTAGAATTCTATAAATGACCTACATGTTGGTAATGTGAGTAGAAACTATACAAACAAATGATTAAAGGGGAGTATGCTTCAATAAGTCCTCTTGTCAAATTCCAAGCTTAATCCACATCAATGTGTTGATAGTAAATAGGAAAATAAACTAATCTATGTAATTAAATCATTCGTATGCAAAACATAAGCAAGCAAAACCTTAGTAATGATGACAATGGGTAATGGAAATAATGTAAACCAATGGGGTGGGAGCAAGGTTTTGGAAAGCAAGGTGAAAGAAAAAATAAATTTGTTTATGTGGATTCAAAGGGGACTAAAATTGGAATAATAAAACATAATTTTGAAGCACAATGACAAGGGTTTGATAGGAGAATGGAAAATAACACTCAAAGGTATAAAGGTAAGAGAAAATGTGATGAAAAATACAACACAAAGGAAAATGACAAGGTTGCGACTTAGTAGAAATGGAGAGGTATGAGGTGAGGTATACAAATTATAAAATGGAAGTGTATTTATGGAGGATTCAAAGCAAAGGGAAGGGGTACTCAAACTATGGCTTTTCAATAGAGAGGGAGAGGGTAGGGGATAGAAAAATGGACTCAAATGGAAAGGAAAATGGATTAGGATGGATTGAATGGATTGAGGAAAGAGGCAATAATTGGAGCCTACAAAAATATCAGAGAATTACATGAATTTCAAACAAAAATCATAAATAGAAATTTCTCACCCATGACAAACCTTAGAAATCAGTCACCTAGTGATGAAGATTTCATCACAACATTGTTTAAGAACCTAATAAAAGTTATTTGTGTGATCAAGAAAAATGAAACAAAATAAAAAACATAAAATAAATTTAAACCTACATTTCATGCTCAATTGTCACCTTTGATTGAGCCTAAGAGGCAAGTACACCCAAAATAAAAGACTCAAAACAAGTCTCTCAAAGGCCTCTTGTTCCACAATAAGAGTGTGGATGTGCTCAATATTTTGGAGAGAGAGTGATGGGATTTTGATTCTCACACTAGAAAAACAACCTTACATTGAAGGAGTATATCAAAATAGCTCATATGATGTGTTATTTATAGAGTTTAGGCATGATAGATTAAGGGCTAGGAATGATTTTGAAGATAAATGGATGGAATTGGTTGAGAGTTTCAGAGCCATGAGAGACCTCCAAGTGGTACCTTGCAATTGGTGCACAAAATTTTCCCTATGATTCAAGGGAATTGAATGGTGAGCATCATCTTGGGAGAAGATAGATTGTGATAATAAAAATGGGCCTTTTTGGAAGATCAAAAAGTGATTTTTTAGATTTATGTGAATGGCTAATATCCTCTTGATTAAATGGATGAATGATATTGCATGAGAGGACTTTATGGAGAAGTGGGAATCATGGGTAATGTACATGCAAGACATGCATTTTGACCATGGCTTAAGCATGTTTAGGGATGTGCAAATGAATTTATTTGTTAACTAATTAATTTTATCCAACTAATGGTTTAAGGGAGAATTTTGAGAATTAACTAAATATTTTGTATTTATTTAATTTTTGGAAGATTGGAATATGAAGGGTGAACTTAATTAAATAAATGTTGAATTTATTTAAGGTTGGACTATAGAGGAAAAGGGGGGAAAGGATTAATTAATTAAATAAATGAATAAAATTTACTTAATTAGTGCTAGGATGATGATTGGGCTACTTAATTAAATAATTGATTTTATTTAATTAACGTTGGAAGTAGATATAATTGAATGAATAAAGTGTGTTCAAGATATGGACAATTTTAGTTGTTGACAATCCCAAAGGTTGGGTATGAAGATAGCTCATTCCTAAAAAAAATAAAATTTGTAGAGGTGTTTTCTATGAGCAAAGATAAACTAAATGAGGAAAAGCTTGTGTAGACACTTAAACTTGTCCATACCCAAACACACTTGACTTTATCCCATTTTATCCATTAATTAAATAAATAATATAACTATTTATTTAATTAATTATTCATTATCCCTCACCTTTAATTAAATAAATTAACATTTATTTAATTAAATTTATCCTTATCCCCAAATCCTCTAACTAAATCAGATAATTAATACCTACTTAAATAATTGATTTAGGCTAATTAACCTTCATCACCATTTTCCCTAATATTTAATTTCATCTCATAGGTCAATCCTTGTCCATTCAATCCTAACGATTGAACCCATCTACATGGATCAAGATCTAAACTTGTCATCATGTGACAAGTGTCCTAACCTACCTACCTTACCCATTTCTTACACATGAGTGAGCATGTATCTCACACATGTGAAGCCACCCTACCTCTTACACGTGTCATAAATTAGCCACCATACTTCCCTCACTTGTCCCTTTCACGAGCTTTCCTATGTGTGCTCACACATGTGCGGGCACACCTCGATCTTACACCTCCATTCCTCTTGTGACACTTATCACAAGGCTAAGTCATCAATACATGCCCTCAATCTTATTCAATCATATCCATCCATTAGGCATGGCATCTTGACCCTCCATTTTTACCATCAAGAATCTATAAATAAAGGACTTTGTTCTTATTTTTACATCTTCCATTATCCTTATTTTTCCATTTTCATCTATCAATCCTAATCAACATCATATTGTGGATCTAAGCAACCACATTCCACCACATAGCATTCATCCAAAGGAGCACATCAAGTGGATAAGGAAGCCTCTACTTCAACTCAATCCATGAGATGAGAAGGTAAAAGGTGAGGTAATTTTTGTATTTCATTCATTTTATCTATCTATTTATTTTGCATTTCTACATCTCCAAGTTGTTTAATTTAACAGTTTTGTTAAAATAATTAGAGGATAAAATTATAGTAGGAAGACCAGGTACAATTAATGAGTTTTCATTTTAATTTGGTGGTAGGAGGATAAAAATTCAAGGACAACCTAGTGGGTGTCCAATTATGGGAATGACCTCAAATGATAAATAGGCTCAAGTTTTAGGAAACATTAAGCTTAAATGAGGCCATGGTCACATTGAATATAAGATCAAAAAAAGAAAATTTGGGGAAGAATAAATAAGTGATTTTGGCATGGGATGGCTAGGCTCAAAATTTAATGGTTCAACAAAGGGGAAAGGGGGAATAAAGTAAAGGAAAATTAAAGAGGGGATAAGGACATGGAAATGGGATAAAAAATAAATGAAATTAAAACATGGGAACATTGAGAAAATTCATGAGAGCAACAAGGGAAAGGTTACAAAGATGACTAAGGATGGATTAAGCCATGGTTAATGAATCTTGAAACAACCCAAAAATTCACACAAATGGGCTTGAGATAAAATGGGCATAACAAATAATGATAAAGTTTTAGGCTATGCAATTTTCATTATTATACTTTTCCCCCACTTCAATTGATTTACAATAGGCTATGGGAGAAGGTCAACTAAAGGAAGAGTATAGTAACATCTACATAAATCATGAAATATAAAGGATACTTTATACTAAAAAGGAGACATAACAGTCATTGACTTGGTCTTTGTTCTTCATTCTTGTTGTATTTTTTTCCTACAAAGAACCCAAGGAAAGTAATCTTTGTACATTAATAAATCAAATTAAGAAAACACATAAAAAAAAGGAATGAAATCATCACTAGGATCCAACATGTTTATACAATAAAAATGCATGATCTCTAAGCATAAATTAGAAATTTAACTGCATGTGGAAGCAAGAAAACTCTTAACCATATATTTTTGGTAGGATAAATAAATGAAGATCCACTCCCTAAGCAAATATAGGAAGGAAGCACGATAATGACCTATGAAAAATAATGGAATGGATACCTTGGTATTAGAAAAATAGAAATTTGATGGTTGGGATTATGGAAATAGTGATGAGTGTTGTCAAGGAGCCACCTATGGAAGATGCTAGGGCAAGACAACAATAAAGTACTAATGATGACAACTAAAAACTAGAAATTTGCCAATTTGGTTGGAGCCATCCATGGCTAAAGATGGTAACCAACCCAAATTAAATTGGATGATTTGGTGATTTAGTAGTAGTCACCCCATGTCTAAATATGGTATCCTACCTAATGAAAATTAGATAATTTAGCGATTTGGTGGGAGCCACCCCATGGCTAAATATTGTGGCCAACCCAATATAATTTAGATGATTTGGTGATCTAGAGCCAATCTTGGGATGGTAGTTGATCCAATGGAAATTAATGATTTGATTATTTGGTAGGAGCCACCTTATAGCTAAATATGGCAGTCAAACCATATAAATTGGTGATTTCATTGATGGTTATGAGATGACCACCTAATTGGATAAATAGGCTCGGATAAGTTGTATGTGATAGAATATTTGGTCATTGTTAAGTCAAATAGTAATGCTAAACTATACAAATGAGTGAATGTGATTGATGTAGAATACATTCCCCTTAAGTTTATTGGTGAAAGAATAGAATGAATAGAGCTAGTCAATATAAGGAAAGAAATTAGGGATAAAGTTGCATAGGATAAGATGACGATGGGATAAGATGATTATGATAATAAGGGCCAAGGTCATGCCACCAAGAGGTTCACAAGGGAAGAAAATGTTGCATGCCCCAAAATGATGGGGTGACATCACAATAGGTAAGGGGAAAATCATGGTTATTCCTCCAAGAGTGGTTGAATGATGAAAAATTGGCATGCCACTATAAAAATTAATAAAAGATCAAAATGATATGGCAATGATGAGGCTCAAAAGGGGGAACAAAAATGTCATTCCCCTAAGGGTGTCAACATGCTAATGTATCAAGAGACTAATTAATGATGATGTATAAAAAAGGGAGTCTAATGTGATTCCTTAAGGGTGGTCCAAGTGATGAAGCATTAAGATACTAATAAAATATTAAAATAGTCAACAATAATGATGTGTGGAAAGGACATCAATTTCATGCCCCCAAAGATACTCAAACTGAGAGACCACCATGAGATCAATTGATAAATCAATGATTGTACCAATAAGGGGACACAAGGTTCATTCCCCCAAGGATGGTCAATAGATTCAAGCTCCAACATAAGTAATAAGTAGTACTAATATGAGATGAGAAGTAAAAATTAGACTAACATCAAAGCATATAAAGTCAAATGATAGGTAGTAAAGGAACCAAAATAGATTCTATGAGATACTAATATTTTTTTGTAAAATAAAATTGAAATATGCACAAGCTTACAACTGTATCATTTAGGAAACACAAGCTAGGAAATCATGTAGTCAAATGATAAAAAAGTATATAGATGCAACTTCGTCTTGCTACTCGATTGGAGTCAATCTTGATAGTAATAAGTAATAATGACTAAGTGTGGATTATCACTCCAAATAATGGTAGTGGGACTAGATTCAAACATGCAAAAAAGGAAAACAAAACAAGGCAACAACACAAGATAGAAAAATGATAGGAAAATCATAATGACAAAGTTGACAAATTAAAAAAGAAACCCTTTATCACATCCAACTTTAAAGATGTGAATCAATGAATTTGAAAGTGACTTCCTAATTTTATACAAGTTAAGCATGAACTTTGTTTGGTCCATATTCATTGCGTACTTGAACTCTTTGAAATAGAAGGAAAGTTAATGAATTGTAGTGGTGGTTTACCATGAATTAGTTCAATTTTTAGTCATTAAGAGTTGTAGACTTTGAGGGAATAGAGGAATAGTTACTTGTGTGAGGTTTAGGAGATAAAAGTGTGGAGGGGATACACTTAGGTATGTATGCACTTTCGAGTCATGGGCACTAAGAGAAAAGGTAAAGAATGCATCCTATCTCAAGATCTAATTGTATAATAAATCATAGTGGACCAACAAATGGGAATAGGAAATGGGTTGATAAGGGGATAAGTGGGAGACCTCAAGCTTGGTAGAGTTATTTTTTATTTTATTTTATAAGGCCTTCAATTTGTTTTGATATAACATTTAAGTACATCTCTTTTTTTTTAGAATGCAGGAATCAGGTAGCCCCCTATAAACTACAATGTGCCTAGTAAAAAAAAATTCATGTGACCGGCGACGTTGATGTGATACGCCCTTCGGTACCACGGGGACAGGGGGGAGACTAGACCTCATGACCTCTTTCTTGCAACATGATGCTTTAGCCAATCAAGCTAGGCCCTCCAACCCATTTAAGTACATCTCTTATGCTTGCATGATTTTTATTTTTATTTTTCTCTTTTCTTTTCTAATTTTGTTTTTTTTGGATTTCTTAATGCCACCCCCATAATCTAATCCATGAAACTAGTAAGATGCAAGGGCTCATCACCAAATATAACATAAGATGATTTTACATCTCTTTTGAATTTTGAATGTTGGCATGCTTATGATCAATTTCTATATAAGGAAGGAAGAGGGAAGGGTTATCCACTTATGAGGTTCTAAGAGCCACTATTTAATTTTAGATAGTAGAGAAAAAATAGAGGGTAAATAACACTCGTGGACTTGATTGTGTGAATTATTCCTAGTATATGAGAGAAGGACAAGAGTAAGTGGGATATTTATTATGATTATGCAAATGGATCAAGTGTCAAAAGTTCATATGACTATGGTAGGAAAATCTATCATGGTGTTCTAATGTGTGATGTAGAAAAGTAGACTCAAATATGTATGTGTTGTGGCATGGATGGTGGATGGTATGTGTAAAATGTGGGACAAAGTGAGTATGTGTTGAAGAGTAGATTGAATAACCCAAGGAACTTTTTAAGATAAAATCAAAGTTACATAAATTGGAAAAGCATAAAGAATGCACAATAGAACTCCAAGAGATTATGCAATATCAATATGACAGAATGTATTAAGAGCTTCCAAGATTTTTTGATGCAATGAAAAGATACATGAAAGGATGCAAAAGTATGCAAATACAAGCTAGGTAGTGAGTTTATATAGAACTTAGGAGAGGAGGTAGGAGGAAAATCCAACCAATAGGAATCAACCACAAAAAGTGGAGATCGACCACCAAAAGTGGAGGATGCCACCAAAAGTGGAAAGTGGTTCCACCCTTTAAGGAAGGGGACACCACACACTTATCTCTTAGTAATAAACTCACTTTATATTATCTTAAGCAAGTTTAATAAAGTGTAGGAAAAACCTAGGACTAAGGGAAAATAAAAACCTACACCAACACCCCCCCTTAAGCATAGTTTAGGAGGATGTAAAAGATGATGGGTCCTCAAAAATGAGGCCATGTTAGGTACCCTTGTACATATCAAATGCCCCCCAAAGAAGAAGAATCCCCCACCCCCACAAAATAGAGAGAGAAGAAAAGGACTAAGTAGCCCCCCTGAAGATATCCAATGGTAGATGCTCGAAATTGTATGGAGAAGATGGTCCATGATTATCGAACAACGTTCCCCCCTTAGGAAGAAACACAACCAAAGGTGTATGCACACTATCTCCCAAGCCATGAAAAGAATATGTAGGAAGAAAGTGCAGGATGTATGAAGTCTCTAAAGTCAACTCAAGTATCCCCATGTCGATGCTAAAAGCTACCAAAATCAAATCAGACATTCTAGGCCACATTGTTGAAGATGTGACAAATCAGAATCTCCTAGAGACTAATGTAGAGCATAAGCTAAAGACTCAAATATCTCCTCTGAAGAAGTCTCCTCCAAATGATGATCCAAAGTATCCACACTCATGCCAAACTGAAATGAATGACCATGAATGAGAGGGTCAAAGTATCCCCTCACAACAATTGAAGAAGAATCACCTTCATCAAAGAGAAGATGAATACACTCAATAGTATCTCCAAATCTGCAATATGTGTCTCCATAAACAAGTCTAAATACCTATCAAGGGATCATCCCAAGCTGAATCAAGAAGACTATAGATATCATGTTGCAAGAATTCATTTGAAGCTTTTGAAGAAGCAACTCTAAACTCTGAAGTAACAATAGTGGATGCAAGGACAAAAGAGTGGTCCTCAAAGAGAAGTCGTATGTCCTTAGTAGTTTCATCTAGATCCAAAATGAGGGACTCTACAAACAAACAAGAGATGTCTAGTAGAAATTGGTCCCAATGAACTGAATCCAAAAGACATAAATGATCATGTTGCAATGAATCACTGGAGGCTTTCAAAGAAGCGTCTTTGGAATTTGAATCTACAACAGGTGATGTTGATGTATTCTCAACTTGAGGATGAGAAGCAAGAGGATAAGTCTCTATGTCATATGAACGTTCAAGACATGCATAATACTTTAGCTCCTCTAAAGTATCATCATCATAGGGTATATTATCTACATCATCAAGTGGAATGAGGTAATCTGCAATAGGATCATTTGGGAATGGAGAAACATGAGGGTCTCCAAACATCTCCCAAATATTGGTCCAAACTATGCGAGGACATTCAATGCCCACTATAGCCAACAAAGTGTCATGATCAACATGACAACCAATTATTCTTATTATATGATCAATTCTATTACCCCAAACATTCTTCTTATTAGGTGTGTCTGGTTTAGGCATGATTTTGTAAAGGTAAGGCAAAAAATTTAGCCATCTGAGATGGGTTAAAATGCCTTTTTTCCAAGACTCATAATTAGCCTTATCCAAAACTATCACAAAAGGATGAGTAGAAAAACCCATGATACAATCCTCAAACAGTTACAAAAGAACACCAAGAAAAAAAGAACATCAATACACTCCCACCATTTTCAATAGTATCAAAGATCACCCCCCCAAATATTATAAGGTTGGCACTTTATAATTTAGTTCATTTACAAAGCCTTTTCCAAGATATAATGCTCAATTGGCTCAAAATAACCAAAATTACAAATTCTGATACAAAATGAACCTAATACAAAATCTGGAAAAGTTAGCCTTATGGTTGTGTAGCGTCTTCAAGACCTTTCCAATGCCTATTTGTTTTTGAAAAGCGGAGCACCAAGGTGAAAGTTATGGCATGTTGAAGAAACTAGCACAAGACAACTTCAACCTAAAATATTTGGTACAAAAGGGAAAAAAAATATTCTCAATACCTCTGTAGATGGAAAGTCCTCATCTCTAGCTTTCCAATGATATCTTATTTGTTGAAATCCAATGCCTAAAGCAAAAGTTATGAATTTTTGAAAAATTGGCTAAATTTAGTCTGCAGGAAACGAGTTTTCTAGCAAAAAAAGTTTACTTCTGATTTGATTTCTAAAAATCTATTCACAATGAGTAGCCAATAACAGAAACCCAAAAATATTTTTATGCGAAAAACAAAACCCAAATTTTCTTTTTGGATCTAGTAAGCAAAAGATGAGAAAATGAATTTCTTTTGACCTTCCACTTGTAGAAAAATGACACACGATGCTTTTTGGACAACAATTTCCTTAAGATCCACTCAAGATATGCAAAATCTAAAAGATACTCAAATGATATCTCAACCCTGGCTACAAAACCCAAAAATCGTTTTTCTCACAAATGAGTAGAAGCTGGAATTCTGAGGCAAAAAAGAAAACAACTCTAATGAAAAATGATTTTCCTCAAACCTTTGCTTGCAACTATGTCAAATGATTTCTAATTTGGATGAAACAAAATCCAAATATGACTTTCTTGAGCCTTTTGAATGCTTTGAAACAATAAAAAATACTGCAAGTATTACTAGAAATGTTGCAATCACCTGAATCTCACAAAACACATATGCAAAATAAAGAGGTTATTAAATCTTTGCAAACCCTTTGTGATTCTCTAGATCATTCAAGAATTCAAGAGAAGAGCATACAGGAAATTGCAAGATTTTTACAAGAAACTCAATCTCTCAATCAATAATCTATGAACTTAGATTTCTCAAAACAAAAGCTTTGATACCATGTTAGAAATCTGAAATAGATTGAATAACCCAAGGAACTTTTTAGGAGAAAATTAAAGCTACATAAACTGGAAAATAATAAAGAATACACACTAGAAATCTAAGAGATTATGCAATGTCAATATGACATAATGCATTAAGAGCTTCCAAGATTGTTTGATGCAATGCAAAGATGCATGAATGAATGCAAAAGTATGCAAATACAAGCTAGGTAGTGAGTTTATATAGAAATTAGGAGAGGAAGTAGGTGGCACATCCAACCAATAAGAATCAACCACAAAAAGTGGAGATGGACCACCAAAAGTGGAGGATGCCACCAAAAGTGGAAAGTGGTTCCACCCTTTAAGGAAGGGCACACCACACACTTATCTCCTAGTAATAAACTCACTTTATTATCGTAAGCAAGCTTAATAAAGTGTAGGAAAAACATAGGACTAAGGGAAAATAGATTAACCCACTAGGAAAATAAAAACCTACACCAACATAGATTAGATAAATTCTTGATCACTTTTGGTGTATAAACAATAGGTGTCACTATTGAAATTAATATCTCAAGGTGAATGTTTTATGTTCTTTAAGGGAAGACACAAATGTGTGAAAAATATCATAAAAAGAATAAATATGGGGTGGAATAATGATTGAGAAATAAGTGTTAGTGGATTTTTGAAAAAAGATTTGTCAATATAGATTAGAGTCAAACCATATAATTTCATGCAAAATGGATAAACTGGGGTCTTATAAAACATACTTGAGCAAAGGATAGATTAAAAATTTAAACCATAAATACCCAATAAGTGATAAAAACGAAAGCTTTATGACATGGGCATGTTTGTTTCAAAATAACTAGAGAAAAAAAAAATCTCACAAATAAAATTCACCAAAAATAAATAAGTATAGCTCTTAAAAATGTGTTTTAGTGAAATAAATGTTTAAATTTTTAAAAAGGAATCTCCTTTTAGAGTAGGAATTGTTATCACGAGGGATTGCACCCGAATGCAAAACTGAAAAGCTCAGTAATCCCGTGTAACATTGGAATATCCTCAGGTTGTGGGTACCCTATAACGAGGACATACCTCCAGATTCTGGGTTGGTTCCCCTTTTGATCTCCTAGAATCTAACAATTTGTGTGGGAAAAGGGATAAAGATTACATAATGAAACTCTAATGATAAACTACTTCTAGGAGGTGATGCACCAAAGAAAACTAAATGTAGATTGATTCACAACTAATACTCTTAGAAAATTGTTAACACAACTCAACTCGAGCACCTTAATCACATAAATGTTTCAGTAAAAGGCTCTACTTAATTTTACCTCACTAACGAAAACTAGGTTTTCACAAAAGTAAGAGAAAATATAAACTTTAAAAGCACAATTAGTGACTTGTGATAAATTGCAATTGTGTATATGCATCAATAAACGAGACAAAAATTTAAAGGTTTCTGGTTTGAAACACAATAAACTTGCATCAAATCACTTAAAATATACAAAACACCAGAAGCGTCAAAGGTAAACTAATTTCTTTTGAATATTTTGAAGGAAAATTCTATGAAAAACTCAAACAATATGTTGTAAATAAGGTACTGATGTATATTAATCAAATAAAAGCTGAGTTACAAGATATTCTCTTTGCAGAATGCAAAGGAATAAAACAAGAACTGAGGAGAAAAGACTAATTCTTTTTCCATATATACAAAAGATGGCAACTCCAATGCACCAAGAGGTGGAAGAAACAGTCAACTAAAAGTGAAAAAACTCTCGAAAATAGCCTCTCATGAGAAAAGAAGAAAATCCTTGAAAAAAAGGGCCCACAACTAAAGTAAACTGAACTCCAAATGTTGTAAACTCCTCCTCATGTTTTGCATGATCAAAACAACTCCAAAAATGATGTGGAACTGAGGTTATGTCACAAAAACTCCACCAATTGCTTCATTTTGCATGACTAGTTAACTAAAAAAAGACTCAAGTTTCAATCCTCTTTATATAATAGAATAGAAGAGAATGAGACTGACGATAGATGTAAAGCTAACTAAAGTCAAAAATATGTGAACTTCAAAGTTATCCACGAACAAAATCAAAATTGCCTGAAAATGGGGCCCACCGATGCTGTAAACTGAACTAAACAATTCAAAACTCTATCTCATATTGTATGTAACTGAAGTGTATCTTGAAATGGCTCCTGAGTTGACCAAAATTCAACTAAATTGCACCTGGATGATTAATAGTTGTACTGAACTCCAAAGTCATGATTTGCATGTGTCATCAGTTTCACTCCAGTTATCTTTATTCTTTGAATAAACTTCACCTGTCCATTTATGCATGCGTTTTGACTTGAGTTTTTGCCCAAATAAAATGCATGGGTATTTGATTTTTCTTATAAAAAATCATAAAAATAAGACCAAGTGCTAAATGATTTATTTCAAAATCATAAAACAAGGCATGATTACATTTGATTTTTCTAATAAAAATCATAAAAATACATGAGTAAGCCACGATGGCAACTCCAAGGACATTTGAAAATATGTGCAAAAATGATAATGTCATGAAGTATTATTAAAAGGCGCCTATTATCTTTAATACAATGTGATAAAATCACCCATTCGGCCTAGGGTAATGGAAAAACCCTAAAGCAAAAAGAAGTCTAGCCCTAATCATTTCTCAATTCCACTTTGCATTTTTGGAGACAAACATTTGTTGGTCACCATCGAACCTAAGGGCTTTGAATCTCCTCATGTTTCGCTGCTTCTAAGAGACTTTCAGAGAGATTTCTTGAAGGAAGTTATATGGTAAGTTTTCCTTGTTATGAATTTGAGCCATAACCTCCATTTCGAAAGCATTTCTCTAGTTTATTGGCCGTGGATACTACATATTTCTGATGTATTTTCTTGTTTTTTCTCCTCTGTTAGCATCTTATTTCTTTCTCAAGCCACCATGCTTTTATTGGTTCGAGCCTTGAGGATTTTCTGTGGAAAGAATCTGAGGACTTGGGCATTCTCTTATTACAAATTTTAGTAAGTTTTGAATTTGACATTTTTCTCCTATTTTTTGTTGATTGAAGCTCAAATCGAGCTTGGTTAAGGCAAGATAATGGTTGTATTTTCTTTATTTTTTGCATTCTATGAAAGAAGTATAGAAGCTTTTGTATTTTTCCTTCATGATGAGTCGTGGTTGAACACTGCAATACATACATTATACTTTGTAGAATGGAAAACTCACTCCATTTTCTGAAAACCATACAAAAAGAATTACATTCGAAATGAAATCATTTTGTTCATAGCTCACATATTTGAGGGTTCATTATAAAACCCTAGGCTCCATCATGGGAATTATGAGTTTATTTGACTACTTTTCAATGCTTGGCTTCCATTTATGGTGTATTTGTGCATCTTTCTTCATTTGTGGATTTTGAAATAAATAAAGAGGAAAACCCTCTCAATATTTTGTTAGAAAACAAAACCTTAATGCAAGTCATGGCTAGAAACTGAGCATTTTCTCTGTATATTCTATCATACTATCACTTCCCTTCTACTGCCTTTATACATGAACAACAATGATATTGGGACTTTGCATTCAACAATGTTGCATTTTAAAAAAGAGAACATACCCTTGCATTATGAGACTGCCCCAACGGTTCCACATGGTATGCCACTGTACATTATGGGTATTTGCTTTTTGTTAGCTTGAGGGTTTGATTAAAGCTATCTCAATTGACTATACTAACTCGTGAAGAAAATTTTGCAAAATGATTCAATACCATTGCACAGTATGGGTAATATTCAAAACCTTATACATCTTTTCCATAATTTCATGAACACCGCCTTTTCTACTACCTTGAACTGCACAGGTTGTGGCATCATTTCCTTTCTTCTAGGTTGTGGATGAGATTATTGTTTGTTTGTTGTGCAAGTCTTTGCAACTTCTTCATTTTTTTAATGTCGTGGGCTAAGATCCATTGTGTGCAAGCCCGACTATCCTTGTTCAATGATTCAAATAGTGATGACTGTATCTTGAGATCCTTGCACCTTGAAGAGTTATGGCATGTCCATTATGAAATGACTCCATTTTGTCTTGTTGTTTCATAAAGGCTTCTCCAATCAATATTAATGACTGCAACTTTTATTGTAACAGTAGCTCCATTTTAATTCTTCATTTTGTTTTATTGTAAAAATAGCAAGCTGAATGTCTCATTGTGTTAGTATGTATTGTATACATAGCAAGTTGAACTATTATTGTTTCATGATATAATAGTCCCACTATTGGACCTTGTTGCTTTATATGTAATTACTACTTGTAAGATATCATGTATATAAACAACACTTACTTTGTTGCATTATCAATGTGAACAACATAAATATGAAACATGGCAGCAATATGTATTCAAACTTGGTAATAATAAAAGTTCTCCAAAGTGAAAATGATGCATTTATCCTTTTCTGTACTCAGACAAATTGTTATTCTTTTAATCTATGATGGCTATCATACTGTTGTATTGATGTTTCTCAAGTGTTTAATTACTGCTCCATTATTGTGAGCTTTTATGTATGCATGTTCACTATTAGATTCATAACAATGTACTTTGTAGTATGTTGGGATTGACCCTTGTGGGAGCCCATTTTCCTCCACATACTAAAATTTTGAATATGACGAATCAGTAATGAAATCTGTACCTGTACCTGCATAGTGAACAAACAAGTTAGATAAAAACAGTGAAATTAAACGTTCCTTCTGATGTTTTCCTTTGGATATATTGGATTTAGCTATTCATTTTTCCTTTTCTGATCAGTTATAAAGTAGCAAGTATTTTCTTGATTAGAAATGCATGAGATTTGTATGGAACCCCGAGCTCTAACATCTCTTATTCTTGCAGATTTCCTTCTTGGAGCATCAACTGGACAACTTCAATGATGTTGGCACAACCTCCAACAATGGGATTCGTCATTAACTAGACAATGACGGGTCCCATATATGATTTTATGCTTCTTCTTTTCCTTGTAATTGCTTGCTATTTTATATTTGATAGAACAGTTACTCCCACGACTTGTGTGGGATTACAGAAACATTGTTTTTAATAAATAATATATTTCATATCATGTAATGACTTGTGTATCTTCATTTGGAATTTCTTTTAGTTACATAATATGAAATAACTAAATGAAACTATTTGAAGCATATGTCTTGTAATCATGATGAAATGACAGTTTTACATACCTCGTTTCAGAATTGCCTTCCTTTTTCTGATAAACACCAATAACATATTCGAAACATAAACTGCAAAAAATAGTTTAGCTTCACAAAAACCTCCTTTGAATGTCTGCTTTCTTAATGAAGTCTGTTTTGTTGATTTTTCCAGATTGTTCAACAGTTTTATTCAAATTGTTGCATAATTCTAACAAATCAATTCTTTAAAAAAAGAACCTTCATTCAGAAAGTCGATGTTGATTAGATTGTTTATACATCAAAATTTTCTTACCCCATCAAACAATTGCTTAATAAAACTTTACTAATTTGAGTTGGAAGCTAAAAATTAGTAACATGAATATTCCACTTTGAAGTAGTATTAAAGGAAAATCATGTAGGGAAAACATTCATTTTGATATCTTGCAATTGTGGAGTGTTGAGAAGAGGGTCTTGAGAAGACATTGAAGCACCATGGTTACCAACCCCATCACTTGGACTAAGTTCAAGACAACCTATTTCCTACCCATTCAGTTATCAAGGCATGTGCATAATTTACAAAATTTTCTATTATCTCCTTATTTTTTTTAAGTGATTAAGAATTAGGTAGGGGTTAAAAAAAAAAAATTTAGGGGTGGGGGTGCTCAAACCACTTGGGCTAGGTCATCCTAGACAATATGGATCACAAATGAGGTTATCCTAGGGATTGTCAACTAGTGATGTTTAGGATCTGGGCCACTCCAATCATTTTAATCACATGTTGACACTAACCTAGCAATTTTCTCATAAGGGGTGGTCAACCCATCAACATCGTCCCAAGCCAATGGATGGACGAGTGATGAATTGGGGAAACTAGTCAAATAGCTTAGTCTAGGCTGAGTGTTCAAGTTGGGGCAAAGGGTCTAGGTAAGACCAAGTTTGATCCAAGGATCTAGAATTTTTAAGGTTGGTTTCATCAAGGATTTTTCTAGGAACATAGGTGTTTATGGTCAAAATGGATGTTGTTTTTCTTATATTTTAAATTTTGTGTTTTGATAGTAAATAGACTAATAAATTGATCTATGCAATGAAATAATCCATAATCAAAGCATAAACAAGCAAAACCTTAGTAATGATACAAATCAGTAATGGAAATGATGCAATCCAAGTAGGGTGGGATAAATGTTTTAGAAACAAGGTGATAACACAAACAAAATTACTTAAGTTGCTTCAAAGTGGATTAAAATGGGAAGAATGTAACACAATTTTGAGCATAAAAATACGGGTTTAATGGGAGAAAAGAAAAAAACACTCAAGGGTGGTAAACAAGGTAGTGCTTACACAAAGGCAAGATAAAAGGCGATAGAAAATTAAACACGCAAATGTAAATGATAAGGTGAAGACTTAATGAAAATGGAGAGGGATGAAGTGAGATCTAAAAATAGAAAAGAAGTCAGTCTATGGAGGATTTGAAAGAAATGGAAGGGGTATTCAAACTATGACTTGTTAATGGAGAGGGAGAGGGTAGGAGATGAAAAATGGACTAAAATGGATGAGAATGGATTGAATGTATGAAGGAAATAGTTAAAAAGGAAAATCTACAAAATATTAGATAATTACATGAATTTCAAATAAAAACATTAATTGAAAATTGCTCTCCTATAATAAAACCTCGACCACCTAGTGATGAAGATTTTATTGTAGTATTGATCAAGGCTTGATAAAAATTAATGACAAAGGTTGGGCATGAAGCTAACTCTATGTGATTTATGATCATGTGTGGATTCCAAAATTTGAATTGGCCTACAATTAAAAAAATTAGACCTTAAAAACACCTATTATGGGCCTCAAATCAAGAAGTGGTGGCCTATTGAGATGCCTAGACCTTGTTTGACAACCAACAAGGTAGTGTTGATTTTATCTAATAGTCAATTGCAACTTTCAAGGAAGATTATGCATTATATTTAAAAAGGTACTTTCCTTCTACAACTTATTTTTAAAGCATTCATTTTTTTTAAATGACCCACAAATTGATAATGTGGGTGGAAACCCTAGGACAAAAATAAATGGTTAAAGGAGAATTTTCCTTATTTAGTTCCCTTTGTGGGATTTCAATTTTAATCCACATCAATATTTTGATAGTAAATAGACTAATAAATTCATCCATGCAATGAAATCATTCATAATCAAAGCATAAACTAGAAAAGTATTAGTAATTATATCAATGGGTAAAGGAAACAATGTAAACCAAGTGTGGTGGGAGAAAGGTTTTGGAAACAAGGTGATAACACAATAAAAAAGGATTATGTTGATTCAAAGTGGAATGAAATGGGAAGAAGGAAACATAAGCCTAAAGCACAATACAAGGGTTTGATGAGAGAATGGAAAAAACCACTCAAGGGTGGTAAACAAGGAGTTGCTAACACAAAGACAAGACAAAGATGATGGAAAGTGCAATAGAAAGGAAAATGAAAAGATGGAGACTTAATGACAATGGAAAGCCCGGGTGAGGTAATGTCTAAAAATTAGAAAATGGAAGTGGGCTAATGGAAGCTTTGAAGGAATGGAAAGGGTACCCAAACTACCGCTTGTTAATGGAGAGAGAGAGGGTAAGAGATGAAAAAACAAATTCAATTGGAAAAGGAAGTGGATGAGGATGGATTTAATGGATGAAGAAAAGATGTAAGAACGAGAAATTGTAAAAACATTAGATAATTACATGAATTTCAAACAAAAACTATAAATGCAAATTGTTTGCCCATAAGAACCCTAGAAATAAGGCACTTAGTGATAAATATTTTGTTTTAGCATTGTTTGGGGGTCTAATAAAAATTATCCCAAAGGTCTAACTCATTCCTACAATTTTTGTAACTTTGTAGAGGTTTCATCTATGAACAAAGATAGTCTAAACATTATGAACAAATAAAATTACTTTTCCTATGTAAAAATGAGGGAAAGGTTGCTTCATTTATACATCTTGTTAAGGGAATTGAGAAGAAAAATGTAGTAGGTGAAAACCCCTAGCAACTAATGAATTTGCATTTTAATTTTATGGAAAGAGGATAAAAATCAAGGCCAACCTAGTAGGTACCCAACTTGGGTAATGAGCTCAAATGATAAACAAACTCAAATTTCTAGAAAACATTAAGCTCGAAGGGGGCCATCTTATGGTGGGTGGTCATTAAATATAAGCTTAAAAATTGTGTTTTGGTTGGGACAAGATGGGGATTTTGACATGGGATTGGGCTACTCAACATTTAATGGTTTAATTAAGGGGAAATGAGAGATAAATCAAAATAAAATTAAAGAGAGGGGAAAGACATGGAAAGAGGATAAAATTAAATGAAATGAATATATGAGAACATTAAACAAATTCATGGGATAAACAAATCACAAATACATACAAATAGGCTCCAACTAAAATAGATAGACGTGAGGAATAGATAGATGTGAGGGATTTTTAAGAGACTAACCTTCTTAAAATCTCCAAAAAAAAAAAAAAAAAAGTAAATAGATAAAAAATTTCAACGACAAGATGCTTTTTACCAATTTGTCAAGCTTCAAAATCTTCCAAGAAAGTAAATAGATCATGTTAATAATTTTTTCAATTTTTTCCAAAATTTTCTGAATGGCAAGATGCTTAAAAATTTTCTGAATGGCAAGATGCTTAAAAATTTTCTGAATGGCAAGATGCTTTTGGACAATTTCTCAAATTGAAGGAATTACTATAATTTCTAAATATGTAAAAACTATATTTTGGACCTACTCAACTATAATTTTGACCTATTTTCTTATTAATTCAATTTGATTTTTTTTGTTTTGTGTGGGCCTAAGCAGTTAGCCGGCCCTTCAAAAATTCTCGATGGCCTCCCGTGGAGGAAGGCCAAAGAGGGGGTTTGGAAATAGTTTTCAACCAGCAATTGACGCGCCTCGGTTATAACCTCACTAGCTGCGTCATTGCCCCAAGCGCAAAGATACTTCTACCAGTAACTATAATTGTATTATATAGCACTTTTTTCTATCAGTATAATTTTGCACACTACATGTGGGATTAAATGTGGTCGTGTCGAATGAAAACCAAACGGCTTTTGCGGCATATTTAGATTATTTTTTATTTTTAACAAAACGCATTTCTCTCCTATTTCTATGTCATTATTTATCGTGTCATACCGTCGAATATCTCTGTTTTCTTTTTCTAATGAACGAAAATACGTGGAGATTAAATAAATACGAACCCAGTTTAAATGCAAAAGGAGTTGTTGAAGTGCTACTAACATTAAATATAGCTGAATATCCCCCACCCCCCATAAAAAATAATGTGTTTTGGAATTGTTGTAGGAAATATTTAGGGAAATTAATCAGCTATTTTTGAAAAAGAGTTGAGATTTTTAATGTTTCTTATTGGGTTGGTTTTGGATTCGATTGTGTGAAATATTTTTGTATCAACGTTTCAGATCACACTTCGTGATCCAACATCAGGATGAAAGCAGATGATTTTTTTTTTTCCTTATGCTCTCTGCTTTCAACTTGATGTTGGATCACGAAGTGTGATCTGAAACATTGATGCACAAATATTTCACACAATAGAATCCAGAAACTTACTCAGTAATAATCAATATGGATTGTGGAAACTTGATATGTTTGATCGATAATGTTATTGAAATATGACTATAAATAAGTATGAAAATTAATAAAATAAAAGAAAGGTATTTAATTTTGAATTTGATGTTGATTTGATTAGGATAGATGTCATTAATTGATTTAAGTATATAAGTCTTAGATTCTATGAAATAATCAATAGCAAACTATTAAATTTAATGGGTTTTGTTTGGGTCATTTTTATGTTCGTAAATTTGAAATTGGATTACAAATTCAATTCTAATGCATGGAAATGATATGTGCATTTTTTGGTATTTGTTTTTTGTTTGTCTCATTGTTTGGAGTTTGTATATAAAAATAGGTGGTGTTGACACACCTTTGGGAGTTTGCTAGGCAAAGATCTTCTTTGGTCAAACACATGTTTATGATTTAATGGTTTTGAAATAATGATTGAAGATATAATACAATCATACAATATGTCCAGTGGATGAAGATGTTGATATTATGTCAATGTTATGCTCTCATCAACATTATCATAAAAACATTTAAGTCATCTCATGAATGCAAATTAGAAAGGGATCGATTTGGACCCATCTTAAAATTGAAATTTAATTTTTGGGGGTTTAATTTTCATTGTGGATCAACCTAATGTAATGAACATATGAAAATAAAAATTGAGTCTAGACCCTTGGGATGTGCAAAGGAGGGTTCATGTTATTTAAATTTTGTCAACTGTAATGTAGAACTATATCATTTTATACACTAGTTGATGTATTAGGGACAACCTAATCAAAGTAACTCTAATACAAAAGGGGGAAAGAGTGGGGCATGTATTCTTCATCATTATATTTTGTCCCCAATTTAAATTGCATGTAAATTAGTACATGAAGATGCATGTCAAAAGCAAACAAGTGGTCAACATAAAAGTAAACGTTTAGACATTTATATAAAGGATATTAATAAGGATGATGATTCTGCACATTCTCCTTGTAATGAGTGCTCCATCTCAAAATCTAGAAGTACAAAAAGTTTCAATGAGTAGCATCAAACAAGCATTTGAAATGGGCATAATCAATAATTGCTCAAAAATGTATATAATAAAAAATTAAAAGTAATGTGACATTTGTCAGGGACAATAGGAAGCCATGCAAACATTTGTTAGGGATGGTAGGAAGCCATGTAAAGATTCCTTTGACATGGTAGGAATCCATGTGAAGATCCATTAGGCACACAAGGAAGCTATGTAAAAATGCATAGGGAATGGTAGGAAACAATATCAATAACTATTAAGTATGGTATGAAACCATCATAACCATGAGTCAACTATCATGATCATTAAAAAATGTGAATGATATTATATACCCCTTTTGAATTGGTTACATACAAGGGATGCAAGGAATTAAAGGAGAGAAGAAAAGGGCATGTAAAAAGAATAAGATCATGTTAACCCCAATAATCATGTCATAAGTGCCAAATCTATCCCATTGTGTGATAACCAATAAATAGTGTACTATAGAATAAACATGTAAGCACATGTAACCAAGGGCAATAGGATACTCCCAATGTTTCCACCAATGGTAAGGACAAATAAGCAATAGTCAATTACTAGAAAATGTAAGCACCAATGTAACCATGGAAGCATAACCATAAAATCATGATGTAAACACAAAATATATGAAGTATAAGATCGCCCTTATTTAAGGAAATAATAATTAAGTCACATTGGTGAAAGAGCATAAGATAAAGGAAATGGTTTGGAGAATCTATAAACCATCTAAATATATCCCCTATAAAACACTATAATCCTACTAAAATTGTAAACCATATGAATCTACCTCCAATAAAATATTGTAATCCTTTGAAATTGAAACCTATGAGTTTGTACAATGTAATAATCTCAAAACCTGTCATATGGAACTACATAGGCATGAAATTAAAATCTTGAAAATTTATTCACCACATTGAAATGTATTCAAAATTTTGATCATTGCACCCATTTTAATTGGCATGAGAGATATGTGATGTGATTTTACCTATAATTTCTTGTCGCATATATGTTGTATGATTTTTATTTTTTCTATTCTCAATATACTTATATGCTTTCATATTTTTTGCAATGGCATATGATATATCCAATACCATTTTGGCCTTTTTATTTCTTGTGTTTCAATTGGCTCAAGAATATCATTTTTATTTGGTCAAATTTATTAATTGTGTAGCAAAATTTTAAAACTATTTTATATCTATGACCATATAATTCTTTTTGGAAGGATCAAAGGAAAAACTTGTAGATAAATCTGGTCACCTATATAATTATACAATATGTGTAAGAGAATATGAATGTATATGCACACATTCAATAAGAGTGGAGGAATATAAAATGCATTTGTATTAATCAACAACCTAATACAATATTATGTACATAATGTCTTTCTAGTATTAACCTATATCCTATAACTTTTACAAGATAAATATTTATAGAAAAGAGGACCATCAATTAAATCGCAAACAATATGCTAAAATATGTCAAAAAATTATTGAACACTCTTTATGTGGATAGGGGTGTGACACAAATCGTATTTATATGGAACCAAGTGTTATACTCATATGGTAGGAGAATGCATGGCCCCATATGCAAGATTGAGAAATATAGGTGAGTAATGATGTGTGAAGATGCACAAATAATATGTGCAAAGTTATTTGTAGAATTGTTTTGCGTATAAATATGTAGAATGCTTGATGCATCACATAGAGTGTAAGCTAACACATAAATTGAGTGCATAGGTTCAATTATTTAGCTATATGCATAATTATGCTTTGATTATTTCCCCCTTCTTGAGAAGTAATTAATGGTCTCTAATACCTCGTAATGGTCTCTAATACCTCTACATGAAGTGGAGGAAATTATGTACACAGTCATTCCAAGTTGTAATATTTGACTTGTTCTACATACTACTTGTGTGCAATGTTTTTACCCCATCTAGAATGCAAGAAATAAACTCAAGCAAGAAGATAAAAACAAAACAAAACACTCAAGATTGGGCTTAAGATGAAACTCAAACTTAAAAAATGACAATAAAACCAATTTTTACCTTGTTTGAGCTTGATGAAGTTGTTTACCCTCGTTGATGGCTTGACATGTGTGCTCCTAGAATGATTTCGACAACATAATGACTTGATTTTGCTTGATTTGGATGTAAGTGTAGTGGATTTGGCTATGGAGGCTAGATGTATGCTTGAGAGATTGAGATGATGAATGTTTGAGATTATGGTTAGGGTTTTTCAAAAATGGCTAAGTGTTAGCCATTTAGCCAAGGAAGATGGAATGGACGGTGGAGATTGAAAGGGGGAGGAAGATCAAGGGTTGAGATCAAGAGTTGACTAAAGGAATTGAAAATTCCTTTTTTAAATGTGCATGGAAAGGATAAAATGAATTTAATATTCCTTGGGAAAGAGAAAAGGAATTTAATATTCCTTGGGAGATGGGAGAGGAATTAAAAATTCCTCAAAAAGACCTTGGGAAGACAAAAAGGAATTAAAAATTCCTTGGAAAATGGGGAGAGTTGACTAGGGGGTAGGTTAGGATAGCTAATCAATGATTAGAGGAAAGTTAGGTGGCTAATGAGGATTAAAATCCAACTTGCAAAAGTTGGAGGATGTGACACATCCTAATCATGGATTAGGAGGTGGATTAGGATTAGGTGTAGATTATGAGGGATGGGAGATAAAAGGAATTAAATAAATGGATTATTTATTTAATTCCTTGGAGGAAAGGAATAAAGGGCAAAGTATTTAATTATTTAACTAAATACCTTATGGATTTAGAGGGTTTTAGGGTATTAATCAAATAATAGTAATATTACTTAATTAATGCAAATAAGAGGATATTTAGATTAAAAAGATGAATTTGACCAAATGTAAGTGGTCAAATTTAGGTGTCTGCATTTTTCCCCTCTTTGAGATGGTGTTACGAAGTAGCATCATTTCAAAGAAGATTAAAAGATAGCACTGGGAAGAAGATGGTTAGATTGGGAAAGATGCCCCAGTCATCAAAGGAGTGACTAGGAAGAAGGATGATAGGAGTGAAGATGAAGATTAAGGATTGAGGATGCCCCCTCAAGAGGACATGCGGGTTCAAGAGAACATGGGTGTTCTCTCAAAATGGGTGAGATGATGAAAGGGTAGACGGGGAAGATGATGCAAAATGATGGATAAGAGAGGATGATAAGCGATAGAAGATTGGGAAGAGAAGATGAGAAGAAAGGAAGCTCAAATGGATTTAAGGACAAAAGTGATGTTGCCCTAATCAAGCTACAAGACAAAATGGGTTGATGATGGATGGAGTGTTGTCGATGAGGGAATGATATATCCCAAAACAACACAAGGATAGGGAATGATACATCCCGATGATGATGATGAGAGTGTTATTGATGAGGGAATGATACATCCCAAACAACACAAAAGGATAGGGAAGGAGACATCCTGATGAGGATGATGATTATGATGATTGGATCAAGGGATGTAGCAAGGCTAGGAACAAGACCAAGGATGTGATTAGATGACTTGCACTAGATGGAATGGATTAGGATTGGATGGAGATGTGAGATGGTTGAAGTAAATGAAAATGATGAAGGAAAAGATGCTTAGAATAACCAATCTATATTATCCTATAAAAAGATTGAATAGATGATGCTATGTTGAGGATGAAGAAAGTGGAGGGATGAAAATGGATAGGATAGCATGATGAGGAGAGTGATGAAGGATGAATGGATAGTAACCAAATCAAGTAGGTTAATTGTTATGCATCATGCTACCATGTAATGAGCACTTAATTTGATATAGCATGAGATACTATGCACTAGGGTATGGGGAACCAAGGTGACTTTGTATCCCATGCATGCGACTGACACAACAAACAAAAGGTTAGTCCAACATCCCAAAGTCACAAGGGATTTGGTAGGGCCAATGTTGGAAAACCACAAACACAAAGGATGTCCTGATATAACACAAGATCACAGGGATATTGGTGGGTACTACATGGGACAACCAAGAAGATAAAAACAAACAAAAGATCAAGATATGTCCCTATGTTTACCACTCAAAGCACACCATAATATGATGGATCATGGCGACCTTGACAAGAAATTATAGGAAGCTCAAATGATAAACAAAATGCCAAGAGTATCAAAAGATCACAATCAATTTTAAATGTCCTTTGCCACAGGATCAAAAGATGGATGGGATTGATGTGGTATGATGTAGGAAGGATGCATCATGTTAAGACCAAAGATGGAGACTTAACTAAGTGATCGACATGACTTAGGATATTCAAAACGGATTGAACTTCATGATACTAGTGGATCTCATTTGTTAAGAACCAGCTAGGTAAGGACATACTCAACGACATGACACAAGACACAAGACTGACACACCTTAAAGACCTAGGGGCTCGGGGGTTGATCCAACATTAGCCTTGCCTATGTGAAAGCACAAAGCCCTTGTAGTTCGATAAAAGACCATGGATAAAAGTGGAAAGAGGACGATGGAGACCACGATGGAGGGAAAAAACTAGATGGAAAAAAGTCCTGGGGGCAGATCAAATGATTGACATTTCCTATGTGAAAGCACAGGGGCAACGTAGTTCAACAAAAGGTAGATGACCGAAAATGGGTAAGGGATGATGAGATGACCATGATAAGTGGATAAAATGATGGAACCGATACGGTAACACAAGATTGAATTTGTGGATAGGATGATGGTGATATGAAGAAGATGTGTATGTGTAAGATAAGGGATGGGATAGTTATCCAAATCATCAAAAGATGAATTGGGAGGATGGCATGATGGAGAGATGAGTGATGCGAAGTGATAGGAGATTGGAAAGATGTGTGAAAGAGGTGGGAGTGATGATGATGAGATAGATGGCATTGGGTTGTATGGGGGAAGCCTATAGATAGATACGAATGACAAGGGATTAGGAGATGGGATTAGGATAGAGATGAATGGATAGGGAGATAAGGATGGGGGATGGAAAGGGGTGCTATGATGGATAGATATGAAGATAAGGATGGGGAGATGAAAATCATTTTTGGATGGGTAAGGAGATAAGGATGGGGAGATGGAAGGGATCATTTGGATGGATGGATGGGTAAGGAGATAAGGATGGGGAGATGAAAAACATTTTTGATGGATAGGAAGGTAAGGATTGGGAGATGGAAGGGATTGTTTGGATGGATTGATGGGGAGATGGAAGGGATTGTTTGGATGAGTAAGGAGATAAGGATGGGGAGATGGATGGATAGGAAGATAAGGATGGGGAGATGAAAATAATGTTTGGATGGGTAAGAAGATAAGGATGGGGAGATGGAAGGGATTGTTTGGATGGATGGATGGGGAGATAGTAATAGTGGTATGGAAGGGATGATAGGATCGATGAATGATGTCTCCAAGGACTATGGTACAAGGTAAAAATATTCCACACTCTAGATATAGCATGTATGATGAGGCAGGAGGGATGGAATATAGAAGGATGGGAAAATAAGGGAGTGATATGGATATGGATAGGATGCATGGATAAGGAAGGGAGATTGATGGTAGCATGATAGGTGGGTAGGGAAGGTAGATGGATGTGGATAAGGATTAGGATAGTGTATAGGTGAGGGGAATGTAAGCAAAGAGGTGTCTAAAACATGTATAAATTTTTTCCCCTATGTCTATCAAGATCACAAGGAGGATGGAGGAATGGGATAAATGGGATATGACAGGCAGGATGTGTAAGATAGGTGGGATGGAGGAGATGGGTGAAGGGGATGTAGTTTCCCCCAAGTGTGGAAGTAAACTGGATGAGGTATTTAAACATGATGCCTATTTGCTAGTTTTTCATCATGGTACTTATCCAAGGCGCTTGTTTTCCAAGTTTTCACCATTGGACGAATTATTTCTCTTTACATTTTTTTTTTACTTTTTTGACTTTTTGGATTTTTTGGATTTTTGGATAGTATGCAGATGGAGATGGATAAGGATAGGGATGTAGATAAATGGATAAGGATAGGGATGTGGATAAGGAGATGGATGAAGGACTCAAGCATCAAGTTCCATATGAGGTATTAAGAACCCATGTGTGAAGTGACTATTGGATGTTGGTACAACCTTATTGGGATGGATGGATTATGCAAGGGAATGGATTAGAGGGATTTGATGTGGGAGATATATGGGATAATGGATGGGATATTGGAAAGTGTGTGGGTGGAATGATGGGGTGGATGTGTGATGGGGAAATATTTTCAGGACCAACATTGGCACATATGATGGTGGCTGTGAAAGGATAGGACGATTAATGGATGAAGAATGTGGGGATAATGGAGGAGATGGGATAGTGAATTTTGGGACATAAGGACCCAAAATAGATTTAGGAGATGGAGGGTGTGTATGATTAGCTTTTGGATTAGAAACTTTGGATTTTGTTAGATATTTTTCATTTGAAGGCATTGCATCTTTTTTCTTTGGGATCCACATGGTTTTGATTTTTGCTTTGGTGGGCCTTTGTGGCCTGTGGGTTTGATTTGGATTTTATATTTGATTTTTCTTTTTGTCAACATGTATTTTTAAGGAGACATGAGGGGCTTTAGATTCATGTAGATTTTTAGATTTATGCATGTTTACTTTAGCATCTAAAGTTCTTTTAATAGCAATGGGATGGGTGTGAGGAGATGGATGATGTGGAGGAAATATGAATGGAGTGATGAAGGTTGGATTTTGGGGATGGTATGTGGATAGAGAATGTGTAGGTACATGCATTTGTTGATCCTAATTGGGGAACACGAGAGTGGGATGTTTATGTTGGGTGATATGGATAGGTGGTGGATGGATAAAATGAGGACTAAGATGAGATAAAGGAGGTGATTTTGGGATATAAAGTCCTAAAATGGACTTAGTATGTGGGGGATGTGTGACGGTGGATGGAGGGACATAAGGAACCAAAATGAACTTGGTAGATGGAGTAATATGGATGGTTGTTTTGAGATGGTATTGTGAACATGCAAAAATACGTGTTAGAAAATGAGCAACAAACAAAAGAGTGCAAACAACCAATACAAACACCCTACACCTCAAGATTGGGCAAGTGATTAACTTAACAAAACAAAATGGAACATTTTACCTTATTGAGTTGTCCTTTGATCTTTGATGTAGTGTATGCTCCTTGGATGGTGGATAATGAGGATGCAAGATGGTTGAAGTTGGATAACAATGGATGGAAAATGGGTGAAAGTGGATGAAAAATGTAAGTATTTTGGCTAAGTATGACTCAAATGAAAAATTTGCAAGAGTTTGGCCAGCACAATGATCTCCTCCCAAAATGAGAAAAAAGAGGGGGTATTTATAGAGAATTTTGAATTCTCTAGAGAAATGGATGGTTGAAATTAAACCAACATGGCCAAGATGTAGGGCTATGGTGAGTTGAGAACTCACAAGCCCTCACATCTTGACATGTGGCATGTGAAGTGGCTTGAGAAAGATTATGTGTAAATGAGTTGGAAGGAGAGTACATGACATGGAGGTACTACATATTACCTTGGGATTTGGACAAGATCTCCTCATAAAGGAGGTCCTTTATGTGGGTGAGAGGACATGTGAGGAATTAAAAATTCCTCAAATATACACATGGGAATGAGAGAGAATTTAAAATTCTTTGAAATTCATTTGGGGATTAAATGTGAATTAAAAATTCACATGGGGAAAGGGGTGCCTTCTTCAAAAGGAG
Organism: Sequoia sempervirens; assembly: GCA_007258455.2. Lineage (NCBI taxonomy): Eukaryota > Viridiplantae > Streptophyta > Pinopsida > Cupressales > Cupressaceae > Sequoia > Sequoia sempervirens. Next base: position 49,791,038 of record VDFB02373365.1, on the reverse strand, counting down.
AAAAAAATTAATAGGGTTGACTTAGGACAAATGACATGGAGATTAGGTTGACCTAATTAAGTGATTAAGGTTGTGCAAGTACCTGATTAGACAAATTAATGACATATTAGAGGCAAGTGGGAGAAGGGGAAGAGCTCACATGTGACTTGATGTGACAAGTCAAAGATCACATGGGGAAGAGAAAAATGAATTTAATATTCTTTGGAAGGATAAAAGGAATTAAAAATTCTTTGAGAGGTTGATTAGGCTAGTTAATGAAGGATTAGAGGAGGGTTGGTTGGCTAAGAGAGATTAGAGGCCAACTTGCAAAAGTTGGAGGATGTGACACATCCTAATTAAGGATTAGGCATGTGCACATCCCTAATCACGAGATTAGAAGATGGATTAGGATTAGATAAAAATGATGGAGGATGTGACATATGAGGAATTACATAAATGACATATTTATTTAATTCATTTGATGAAAGGGGGGAGGTATTTAATTATTTAACTAGATACCTTAGGGATTAGAAGAACTTTAGAGGTGTTAATTAAATAATAGTGATATTACTTAATTAATGCAGATAAGGGGATGTTTAGATGAAAAGGAATAAATTTGGATAAATTAAGTGTCAAAATTTAGGTGTCTACAGATATGGAGGGGGATGGCAACAAATGGTATAGTGGAGTGATGGGAATAGCCTCTTATTCTTTTAGAAGAGGATCGTTTAGGATGTATGGAGGTTGTACCAACATTTTTGGATTGCGAGTCTTGAGAGGTATATCTAAGACCTTGTGTATGCAAATTTTCTTTGACATGGATGGGCTCTAAAATACCTTTCTCATGAAGGCCTAAACCTTTTCCTTGATAGTTCATGCTCTTGAGAATTCGCTCTATGGTAGGATGCTTGTTATTTTGGAAGAATGACGTGAGTCCATTATTGGGTGGAGGAGGATGGGTAGCGTATATGCTCAATTCCTCTTCTGCAAGGAAACCACCATGGATGAATGTGAGAGTACCGAGGGAATATAAAAGTGGTGTGGAGGTTGGAGGGTTAGGCGACGATGGAGGATCATGAGATGGGGATGACGGGGTAATGAAATCTTGATCGTGAGGAGTGAGTGGTAAGGGATCAAGAGAGGGATTAGGTGATATGATAGGATCTAGATTTGTGGAAGTGGGTAATAAGGGATCATGAGAAGGAGTGATTGGATCTTGAGTGACAAGGGGATCATAGGATGAAATGGATGGGGAACTATGATCTTGAAGTGGACTAGATGGGGTGGTAGAGTCATGATCGGGAGGAGTGAGTGCTAAGGGATCAGGAGAGGGATTAGGTGATATTATAGGATCTAGATTTGTGGTTGCAAGTGATAAGGGCTCATGCGTTGGAGTGGTTGGATCTTGAGTGTCAAGGGGATCATGGGATGGAATGGATGGGGGAATGTGATCTTGAGGTGGACTATATGGGATGGTAATATCTTCATTTGAATAAGGGGATATGTTGGTATGCTTTGGATCAAGCTCTTGGCATGACTCAACGTGTATGGGAGGCATGATAATGGAGTGTTGGAGGGACTCCTCAAGTGGGGGAGATGGAAGGATGGGGGATTCATGAAGTTCATTGGAATGGATTTTGGTGATACTAGGAGTGGGAGGAATAGATTAGATTTGGGTTTATTTTATGGATTGGTTGGATATAGGAGTAGAGGATGGGGATTAAATGGATTTGGTAGGTTTGATGATTTCAACGGTTTGGGTGGTGCTAGGGGTGGTAATAGTAATGATAGGTGTGGGATGGAGAAGGGTGTCATCACTAGTGATCGTACATGGGGGAGTGGGGCAACATGGTTCCACAACTTCAAGATGTGGATTTGGGGATGTATTCTTTGTCATGAGTCCTTGGAGGACTTTTGGAGTGAGAAACTTGCATATTCTAGGCTTAGCTAGGGTGATGGGAATAGACAAAGGATTATGGATTGGTGGAGGATTAGGATTAGATGGATGAATGAGATTGGATGGAGGACTAAGAGTAGGTGGAGGATTAGGAAATGATGGACTGGAAGATGGAGTAACATAGGAGGACACAGATGATGTATTAGGAGAAGAGGACATGGATGGTGGATTAGGACAAGAGGATGTGGGTGATGGATTGTAGTAAGAGTATTGGGAAAGTAGATTAGGATGGGAAGATTGGGATGGTGGATTGAGATAGGAGTATTGGGATGGTGAATTAGGATGGGAAGGTTGGGATGGTCTATTGTAGTAAGAGTATTGGGATAGTAGATTAGGATGGGAAGATTGGGATGGTGGATTAATATAGGAGGTCATGGATGTTAGATTATTATGGGAAGATTAGGATGATGGATTAGGATAGGAGGACATGGATGTTGGATAAGAGAAAGATGTAGATGAAGGATATGATGAATATGCGGAGGGGGAAGATACTAGATATTCCTTGTCAAAGGTAGCATAAGAATTGTTATTAGGTGTGGATGAAGGCATGGTGGGATAGCTTGGATGAATGATTGGATTTGGATGATGCTTGGGGAAAGCTTGCTTGTAATAATAGCATCAATGGGGTCTATATCATACTCATCTTGATCAACAAGACTTTCATTATCATCGTTAATGTAATTGGGATTCCCCTTGACTACTATTTTTGGTTGCATTGATGGAGGATAAGGATTCATGATGTTGGATTAGATGGATACAAATTAAAAATATGGGAATAGACGATTAGAAGAAAAGAAGAGATGATGAAAAGATAAATAGGATGGATTAGAAGAAGATGGAAGAAGGGATCTTAAGATTTGTTTCTATATCAGAAGATCTTGGATGTAGATGGACTAAAGCTCAAATTGGGATTTAGGTTAGATCAAATTGGGATTAGATTAAAGCTTAGATTTAGATTGGATTAAATCTCAAATTAGGATTGGATTGCAGGATGTGATGGGATTGATTCTAAACCAAGTTTAGGAGTTTAACTAGACGACGTGAGGTGCTAACGATCATATTGGATTACAAAAGGATGATTATGACACTAAATCTACCTCAAGGTGGAAGTAAATTGGTTGGGCCAAGGATGATTACTGACTCAGAACATATGACAATCCTAAGTGTGAAGGATGATGGTTAGGATCAGACACCTAATCAAACTTGGATAAAAACCCCTAAAATGAAGTCTAGGTGATTTGGATTGATGAACCAATGAGATATATGCACTCTAGGGGTGTCCTAAGATGCACCTATGTGATTTGATCGATGGAAAAATGACTTTTGGAGAACGCAGATAGACTAAAGTGACGATTACATGAAGATAGATGATGGATTATTTTGAGAAAACTCACCTATCCTGGGAAGCAAATTCGCCTGTTCTGGGGAGGATAATTTGCCTAAATCTAGGCTGGAACAAAAAACAAGCAAATTTGATGAGAAAATTCACATATTTGGGGAGGAAAATTTTCCTATATCTGAGGACAGACAAGAAACAGGCGAATTCATGATGTAAATTTGCCTATTCTAGGGAAATAGGCTAAGTCACCAGGGAAACATGCTAAGTCACCAGGGAAATAGGCTAAGTCACTAAGATAGGCTAAGTCACCTAGGGAAATAGGCTAAGTCGCCAAGGGAAATAGGCTAAGTCACCAGGGAAATAGGCTAAGTCGCTAAGACAGGCTAAGTTGCTTAGGGAAATAGGCTAAGTCACTATGAAAATTTTCCTATTCTAGGGAAATGGCTGAATTTGATGAATGATGTAATGGATGGGAGACTCAGAATAAAAATGGGGTCGCCCTTGTGGGGAACAAATTCACCCAAGGGGATGGAAAATTTGCCTATTCTTGGGGAATAGGTGAATTCAACGGATGAGGATTGACAGACTCACCTAAGGGATGGAAAAAATTTCCTATTCGAGGGAATGGGTGGACACGGGGTCACCTAAGACAATGATCCATAGGAAAATTCACCTCTGACAAAGACAAATTCACCTAAATGGATGATCTAGATTGGACTGAGATGCAAAATCACCATTTTGCAGGGTAAAATCGCTTGTCTATAGTGCAAATTCACCTTTATAAGGGGAAAATTTTCCTCTGAAGGTAGGGGCTGACTGTGGCAAAGGAAAATAGGCACAACAAATAATATATAGGAGGCTGGATTGACTCAACTAAAAATGAAAAACATTGGTATCGCACAAAGAAGGCACATTAGGTAGCATGATCCTAGAATTAGTTATAAAGGTTTACAAACTTGATGTAGGCCCACCACCTTGAGTAGACAACCCAAGGTTAATACTCTGTGATACCAGGGTGGTTCTCTGGATCACCCTTTCTTGCAAAGTTAGATAGCTAGCATTCCAATGGCACACGGTCATCAACAGATGCCACAAGCTCACCTTCACACTCTTTCTTGAGGACTATCATAGTCCACCATGAGGATTTCTATTTCAACCCAAAGGAGTATGTGGTGAGTAACTTTGGGGTATAGTGTGCATCCCCTATAGTACACCAAGCTGTGGCTAAAACATGGGTCTCTATCTAGGCTAGACAAGGCTATCTCATGAGTCCTCGATATATGCACAATACATGGGGCACAACCGTGAACACCAACCCATCACAAGCATGAGTCAGGAGCCACAACAAGGTACTGGAAACTCAGACCAATTCTACACGTCTTATCTAGGTATCACCCTAGCTTCGACACTTCAGTAAACATGACGTGACTAGATTGAGGTACAACTTTTGTTCTCCCCCCTTTATATACCCCGCCAATAACACATGGTTGGGATTGTCCCCCAGGTGATGAAATCTTAGACAGGTCCTGCTAAGGGAAGAAGATACTAGAAATTTTTGGTCGATCCACAAGCTTGCACGTAGCACAAGGGGAGAGCTTAGACGCATTGGCACCTCCTAGGTGGACTGAACTGGACTAGAGGAAACTATGGATATCCAAATGGTGCAAGGGGATTGGATACGTCAATAGCTCACTCCCAAACATAGCAAACAAAGTAAATTGAAACTTTAATTAATCTATGTGTGCATAAATTAGTGCGAAAAAGACACAGATAAAACTAAACTAAGGGTCTTCAACCGATCGTCCTGCAAAAGATAAATTAGTAGTTTTAATACTTTGGTCTTGGACAAGCGTGGGGGACAAGCTATGAAAATTGTTAGAAATATTCCACAATCATAGACAAACAAGTTAGTTGATTAGTACCCAAAATTGAAATCAAATTGGAGCTCAAATCAAAATATTAAAGGTTCTGGAATACCTCAGATTCACCCTTGTGGAGGGCGGATTCGCCTCTATAATGGTTGCAGGATTTCCTCTGTAAGGCACAAGTTCACCCATCCATAGATTTGATTATTTGCAAATTCGCTCATTCACAAATTTGGCTATCTAGGTGGTGGGTTTGGCTATCACCAGGTCACACATTTGGCTATCCATAGGTCATGCGTTTGGCTATCCACAAGATTGGCTATTCAAGTCGCGAGTTTGGCTATCCACAGGTTGTGTGTTTGGCTATTTACAGGGCACACGTTTGGCTATCCAAAAATTTTCCTATCTGGGTCACAAGTTTGGTTATCCGCAGGTTCTGCGTTTGGCTATCCACAAATTCACCTCTAAAAGAAAATTCGCCTATTCTTGCTAAGAAAATTTGCCACTGAAAGCAAATTCACCTCTTCTTGCTAAGCACATTCACCCCTAAAAGAAAATTCACTTGTTCTTGCTAAGAAAATTCACCCCTATAGGAAAATTTGCTTGTTCTTGCTAAGAAAATTCATCCATGTAGGAAAATTCACCTATTCTTGCTATCAGATTCACCCCTTCTCATGAAAAGGATGAATTTGCTTGTCTTGGCTGAATGCAAATTCGCCCCTAATATCAAATTCTCCCTTTTGAACAAAAAGGTTGAATTTGTTTCACCTTTGCTAAACGTGAACTCACCTCTGTAACTGACAAATTCTCCCTTCCTATAAGATTCACCTTTTCCTGGAAGCAGATTCGCCTTTGTAAGGTGCAAATTCACCCGTCAGGGCGGCTTCGCCCTTGTGTGTGAAACTTGAACCTGCAAAACTTAAACAACAACAAACATAAAATACAGACTCGTGACATGGGCCCCACCGGGCATGCCAGAAATGTGTGCATTATTTTTACCCTATCTAGAATGCAAGAAATAAACTCAAGCAAGAAGATAAAAAAAAAAACAAAACACTCAAGATTGGGCTCAAGATGAAACTCAACCTTAAAAAATGACAATAAAACCAATTTTTACCTTGTTTGAGCTTGATAAAATTGTTTACCCTTGTTGATGGCTTGATATGTGTGCTCCTAGAATGATTTCAACAACATAATGACTTGATTTTGCTTGATTTGGATGTAAGTGTAGTGGATTTGGCTATGGAGGCTAGATGTATGCTTGAGAGATTGAGATGATGAATGTTTGAGAGTATGGTTAGGGTGTTTCAAAAATGGCTAAGTGTTAGTCATTTAGCCAAGGAAGATGGAATGGACGGTGGAGATTGAAAGGGGGAGGAAGATCAAGGGTTGAGATCAAGAGTTGACTAAAGGAATTGAAAATTCCTTTTTTTGAATGTGCATGGAAGGATAAAAGGAATTTAATATTCCTTGGGAAAGAGAAAAGGAATTTAATATTCCTTGGGAGATGGGAGAGAAATTAAAAATTCCTCAAAAATACCTTGGGAAGACAAAAAGGAATTAAAAATTCCTTGGGAAATAGGGAGAGTTGACTAAGGGGTAGGTTAGGATAGCTAATCAATGATTAGAGGAAAGTTAGGTGGCTAATGAGGATTAAAAGCCAACTTGCAAAAGTTGGAGGATGTAACACATCCTAATCATGGATTAGGAGGTGGATTAGGATTAGGTGTAGATTATGGGGGATGGGAGGTAAAGGGAATTAAATAAATGGATTATTTATTTAATTCCTTGGAGGAAAGGAATAAAACGTAAAGTATTTAATTATTTAACTAAATACCTTAGGGATTTAGAGGGCTTTAGGGGTATTAATCAAATAATAGTAATATTACTTAATTAATGCAAATAAGAGGATATTTAGATGAAAAAAGATAAATTTGACCAAACATAAGTGGCCAAATTAGGTGTCTACACTACCAATTTTTAACTACACAAAATCGTCAATGATTTCTTTAAAAAGTATTGGTTGTAGTTGTGTAGATGATAACATCCATTATGGATGGATTGACATGAGCAGGAATCATATTTTTTAGATTTTGATATTGTGTTAGCTCCAAAAGTGGAGGGAAATATGGTTTGAGTAGTTTTGTGTTAAAAATAGGGTGTAGATTGTAGTACTATGGTATATCAAGAATGAAGGCATTCTTACTAGCTACACATAGTATAGTCTAAGGAGCATTGTGTCGAGTTTTTTATCTTGTAGTTTGGAATGTTGAAATTTTCCTTCAAAATATAAATCCATACCTTGTTATCAACTTGATAATTATGTGGTGTGCAATGAGTGTCATGGAAATATTTATATTTTTTTATTTGGTATTGAAGAATTTTTGTTGAACCAATTGATGGAGGTCTTGGATTTGTTATATGAATAATTTTGATTAGTCCACTTCTTATTCATGTGTAAACATTTCATGTCACCAATGTATGGTAGGAAATCTCAAGGAGTATTGTTGGTTTAAACCAAAAAAAATATTTTTAAAGGACTGGGCCCATAGAGTTGTGTACTACTCTATTATAAGCATGTTGGATGAAAGGTAGACTATCAACCCATGTGTGTGGATGTGTGTTTTTCTATTCATAAAATATGAAGTAATGTGTGATTGACCACATTATTTTTCCATCAATTTGAGGATGAAAAGTTGCATATCAATCTAGTTGGGTGTCAAACTAGTCCAAAGATTTTGTCAAAAGGTGTTGAAAAATTGTGGATCATAGTAAAAGACAATAAATATTGAAAATCTAAAATGAATCCAAACATGGTGGAAGGAGATGCACATATTTTTTTATGTTGTGATGTTCTTCTTGGAAGCAAACATGATTTCTATTTTATAAAATTTATCAACCAGCATAAATACAAAATTATCATGTCATTTCGTAGTTAATAGTCCACCAAGAAAAAAAAAATGTTGATAAAATCCTAAGGGCATTGTAGTACTAAGTAGAGGAGTGTAAAGCCCCAAGGTTATATTGGTAGGCATTGTGATACAACAAGGTATATAATATTTGATGTGGCATTCAATGTTAGTGTTAAGTGAGGCTAATAAAAATATTGTTGAAGTGTAAAAGGCGATTTGATGGCCTACCAAAATAACCTATGATTTTAGAATAGTGTTCTTCCAAAATTGAACATTATCAAGGTGCACCTTTAGGAACATAAAGGTATCCTAAGTTGTAGAGAATCCCATTGAATATTTTAAAATATTTAATGGATGTACCCTATGTAAGTGTGTTGAATTACTAGACAAAATCCTAATTTGTTGAGTAAAATAATCCCCAATCAAAAGTAATGACCACATAGCTCCAATATGGTGGTAAGTTCATAAATTGGTGGCCAACAAAGGAAATATGTAAGTTTATTGTTGTGCCCCTTCTTTTTATAGATATGTCATCCATTCCATATACCATGCATTTTATAATTCATTTCATGTGTAGGAATTGGAGGGGTGAATGGTTAGAATTAATAATAATATATTTGCTAAGAGTGTAGTGACACCATTAATTAACAACGTGTACTATGACACAACACTCCTTTTCTTAAAGTAAAAAATTCATTTAATATTGCTAGATGTATTAAAAGGATAAGTCACAAAGTGGCTATGCTAAAGTATCAAAACATAAAGAGCATATTTATATGCAAATAGTTTGTATCTCAAATGAATACATGATGTTTGTACAAGTGATAACACAGGCACAATAAATAAATATTTTTTGACTAAATAAATGCCTAGTTTTGTGTATGAATCTATTAGAATGCTTCCTTGACACATGCAACTTTATTTAGTGTACAAGTAACATGTGAAAATCCAAAGATAAGTATTTGAGATAAATTGATGAGTCTAAGAAAGCTATGCAAATTTATGAGATTACATGGGGTAGGACAATATCGAAGCACCTTTATTTTCTCTAGATAGACATGAATGACAAATTGGTTGATCATGTAATGAAGATACTAAATATGTGTGGTGCTAAAATTGTGTTTATTAAGATTAATTTGTATCTTATTTTGGCATAGTGTAACTAATTCTTGTTTACATGCAATATATGTCCATCCCAAAGATTACTAAATATGAGGACATTGTCTAAGTAGGAAATGATAAAAGAAGTGATAAATACATAGATAATATCATTCATTAGATGCATGAACATTGTGGGGGTGTTATTTAGATGATATTATATGAATATTAAGCCATTTCATTATTGAATTGAGCAATGTGTAGGTAGGTTTGCATAGTTGACAAAGACATCATTATATTAAAGTGATTTTTTATTTTTATTTGAGGTTGTTATCATGTGATTTTAGATTTTGTGATATGAGTGTTTTGTGCCTATGCAAATTAATCTACATGAATAATTAAGAGTATAAACTTCTTTGTGTGCATAAGTATCTTGTTATATTATTTATTTGATATACTAAGGCCACTCTAGATTGTGGTGACATTTAATGTAGTTAAAAATAATGTTGGTCAACATGACGTCTCCAACATAATGTTTTGACACTATAATTCCCTTTAAGATCATCTATAAAAGGTCTAGAGGTGTATATCACAAGTGACTTATGTCCATAGCTTTAACAACATAATGGTACATTTGTGACTTGTATTTCCTTGTTATGTTGCACCCATCCCAAAGAGTAGGAAGTAGGATGGACATTCACGTGGGGTATTAAGAATTGAATTTCACTTGGTGTGATGATGTTATTTTGGATACTACTATCAATAATGTCATGTGTTAGGTTGGGCATTTGCCTAGAGTGTCATGTGAAAATGTCATTGAGTCTCTAAAATTGTTAGCCTAGGGTTACTTATGTTGAGGCACTAATCTTGTTGGTTAGTTTCCCCATCATCAATATTATCATGTTGTACTTGTAAGTAAGGCTTGTTTTTTATAAGGAAAATCAAGTTTTGAAGGGGCCCCAAAACCCTTTACAAGGACAAAAATTTGCCAAAAAGACTAAGCAATTAAAACCAGCAGCCCAAAAAAATAAAAAATTGACAAAAGATAAAGCATCAAGAGCCTGTCAGCAAAACAAGAGAAAAAACATCAGCAACCCAGTTGATCCAACAAAAAGGAACGTGTTAGCTATATCATATTATCCAAGACATTCACCAAGGCCATATTCTCCTTGACGCCCTCCTCCTACATATCCACAACCTCTTTGATTTCATCCACAGAGACAACCACTCTCTTTTTAGTTTTGCTCCTAGTCCTAAGGCACGACCCAACATTCACATCTTTCTCCAACATTGGAGCAGACACCTCAACTTTATCCCCCTGGTTTAGGAAATTGATTTCCTCAATCACTTTCTCTAACTCACCCAAGTCTAGAGGTTTACCTATCCAATTAAGAGCTTTTTCATTTAAAACAGAGAGACCCCTAGTTGTGGTCTTAAGAGAAATATTGCTGACATTAACCAATGTTCTTAAGTCCTCCATCACCTTATCAGATCTCTCCTCAAGATTAGCAACATGGTCCTCTAAACTCTTATTGAACTGCATTTCTAGAGAGGAAATCCTCTCCTCATGAGAAGCCCCCATATGATCAACATCATTAATCAACTTGTCCAACATTACATTCATGATTTTAACTTTTCCTTTAATGACCCACTCCTTCTAATTACCACAGATCATAGCAACAAAAATATCCTGCCAATTTTTAACCTGAATATTTAGCTCCTTAACCTCAGAAAATAACCACCTAACCAAAGATAGCAAATTCCTCGTCCCATCCTCAGCCATTTTGTAGAGCATGTTCATATTTACATCATCCTATTTAATAGGAGGCTGGTCATTCAGCTCATAGATACTAGTAGCTTCATTCCTATCCAAATTCTGCTCCTCATCCTCCTCAACAGTGGAGTCCTCAACCTCCACCACATCCACCTTAATACTCTCCTTATTAGGAAAGTTAGCTAAATCAGCTAACACTTCCAGCTGCTCCAATTTAACCACCCCATCAACTGAAGAAAATCCCTAAGACTGCATTACCGCCTCCATCCCCTACATCTCCATAGGCCCTGACCCTTTCTGCCACTCAATAGAGCAAGCATTAGCAGCACCACCAGGAACCTTCGAGCACAAACCCACATCCACAGAATCCTTTAACATAGTTGCAGAGAAAATTTCCACCTTCCCAGACAAAGGGTCCCCAACAAAGGTAGTCTCAACATCAACAATCTTTACACCACCTTCTCTGGGACACAACTTATCACTAGAACTAGGTGCCACCTCCATTTTCTTTTTAACTTAAAGCTTTTATTTCTTGGCACCTTTAGATTTACCTTTCAAAATCTTTCTCACAAACTTCACCATGGAGTCCCACAACTCCACATCAGTTTCATAGCCCTTTCTCCATTCTTCTGAGACATCAATCCCTTCCTCAGAGCCACCTTCATCCACAAACATTTCCTCAAATTCCGACTCTTCTTCCTCAGAACTCCCAACCCATTCAACGGTAGAAGCACCCGTATCATACCCAAAATTTTTAACTGCCTTCTTACCAGGGTTTTTGGAGAAACCATAATTAACTTAAGGTTAATGTGAGAAAATAGGAGATTCATAAGACCCTCATGTAAAAACACCTTCCTAGGGTTTTTTTTGTGATCTTCAATACTCTTTTCCATGGAAATTAACAAATAGAAGGGAAAAGAGACCAACACCTTGTGCCTAAAATGATTCAGAAGCATGAAATGGTAGTTGTAAATAACAAAGAATCTACCTTCAAGTGTAAAATAGTGCATTATGGCCAACATGAGGTCCCTCCATAATGACTTCAAAGACTTGCGAGCATAACCATCACTCCCAATTTCTTGAAGCATCTTCTTCTCATCATACTTGAAGAAATTCACAAAAGCCTTTTTAGCTACTCCTCTATCTCTAAAAAATTTCCTCCTAAAGACCACTAGACTAGTAGCCTCCACAATGAACTCCTCATCAATTTTAAACTCAACACCCTTATAACGCAATGACCTCCCATTCCACCCTTTCACAAAAAAATCTGTAGCATCAGGGTCTAGACCTTGAATTCTCTGCATAAACTATTTAACCCTACCCAGCTCCAAATGCTCCCAAACAACATGATTCTTTTGAAATTCCTCACAAGAACTTGGCTCAAGTATACAACAGTCTCCACCCATGGCGGCAAGAAAAGATGCAAACCCCAACAACACCAGAGAGTTAAGAAAATGCAAATGAAACCAAACTATCCATAGAGTAACACAAATAACACCCACAATACGTGTGGGAAATTCTTTCAAGGTATTGCCTTGCTTACGCTACAAGTCCTCCATTTTATGGAAACCAAGGAAATAATAATTAAAAAAATAGGCCAAAGGTTCCTTGTACACAATCTGACTATGAAAAATAATGAGGAAACTTTCCCACAAAAACTCAATCTTAAAAACAAGACACTTGGTCATCATTAGATAAACATTTAAGATTAAGAGGAAGAGATTCAAACAAACCCCAATTAACTCTCTCCACCACCCCCACGTTGGCTAAACCATCAACCAACCTATTAGCTTCACAGAACACATGAGAGACTTTAAATTCCTCAAAAGAATTTAAGATAATTAAATAATCATTTATAAAATTAGCAATAGACCAAGATGCAGGGCATTTTTTCAAGAGGCAATTTATAACATCAAGAGAATCCTCCTTCAACCAAAGTTTAGAAACTCCCCGATTTTTAGCCAAAACAAGGCCATGTAGGCAATAGCAGCCTCTGCATAATGGTTTGTCTGGTTTCCCAAAATGTAAGTAAGGCTTGTTGTTCATGGTAGTTGAAGTCATTATGTGAGTGAGAATGATGATATTTCCACCATTGCAATCTTTGCAATCACTTCCATTTGTCCTTATTTGAAGTAAATGGTATGGAAGACTTGTCAAAAAGTCTATTGTATCATTTTTTAAGTCACATTTTGACATGGTCCATAAGATAAAAAAAATATTGTGTGGGTTTTCCTTTGCATGGAGATATATTTTGTTGCTTCATATTTTCCTTAGTTTCATTTTTGAATGCTTTACAAAAATATTGACCCAATGTATCTAATGTAAGGAAGTCCATTTAGCACAAATAAAATGTGAGAGTTAGCTAATATACTATCTAGAATGCTTTTTTTTTTTCTAGGATTTTATCAAATAAAAATGTAAAATAATTGTGTGAACCATTGGTATAAGAATTCATGGTCTAATCTTTATGCTAGTACAATTGTTGAATCTTTATGTATTCATCCTCATAATTTCAAAGAGGATATGGGAGAATAATATTTATCTACAAAGTATTGAAAAATTTATTCTAAGTTTTAATAGGATCTTGTTATCTATCTTTTTGTGCATAAATTACTTGTCACTAGTGATGTAATATGAATATCATTTTCAACATTGTGAATGGTATATTCTCAATGTCACTAAATTTATTAATATAGAAGTATGACTCAAGCTCATGAATATAATTATCTAGTTTTATGCTATCTATTTTACCCTAAAATATTGGAATGTTAAGATTGATTTGCACTATAAAATGATTTTGATGATACAATGTAGTAATTTATTCATAATATATTAGCACTAGTTCAAGTTGAGTTATGAAATCACAAAATTGTTCGAATATCTCATTGTGTTATATTTATGGGTTGCATTGAGAAATCACTACACTTATTTAATAGTTATATAGGTATACATTCATTAGCCATCATTATTTATTATTGGTGTTCATGAAGTTTCGTAGATGTTGAACTAGGAATACAATCATTCTTTTGTTGTGAGCATGATAAAAAATATTGAAACATTTTTTAAAGCCCTAATACTAATGATATGAACCCTAGGAGGATTAGAAGAAAAAATCTAAAGGTAAATGTGGTCATATACTGTAGACACTTAAAAATTGTCTTGATCAATATCACACATCTAATTCGATTTACTAACACCATTTTCATCCCGATTTGACCATTTTCATCTATTTAATTAAATAATCCTAATTGTTTAATTAAATTCATCATTTTCTTCTATTAATCGGGTAATCAACATTATTGGATTAATTCACCTCTTTCATGCTAATTTTCATCCTATTTGATTGAATAATGTGAATTATTTAATTAAATCCTTTAATTCTTCTCATTTGATTAAATAATCTTAATTGTTTAATTAAATGTCATTAATTCCCTTTTTTGATTAAATGGTCTAATAGTTTAATTAAAATATTAAATTCCCCCACCTTGCACAATTAAATAATATTTTAATTATTTAATTGACTAATTTCTTACTTATCAAAGGAATATTCCCATAAAATATTCTTCTAATTCAAATTCAAACATCCCCCCCCCATGAAAATATATTGCATATGCTCCTAATTTTAAGGATTTATGTTTATTGAAATCAATTGGAGCCCTTGATTAAATTTATCAATCCATGTTAGTCCTCAATCTCATCCATGAATTTGATCTTCAATCCATGCTATCCTCTCACATTCATTTCTATCCATTGATTAATTAGTTCAATCTTGGCCATTAATTCATCCAATTTTCTTATAAACACTCCTCATTTCCATGAATAAATCACCCGCAAAGCATTTGAGCTCATCATATTAATCTTCATCAATTGAGAGCAATTTTGTGGTTCAACCTCCATTATCACTCAACTTGAAGCTTTGCATCAATGGGGTTAAGAAAGAGTTGATCTTTCCACATCAAATTAGAACTAATCCCCCAATGGGATGAAGTTTGCTAGAGTTTAATTAGGTTTCTTTCATCAATTTTATTTTATTTCATGTTTAATGGATTATTAGTTAGCTTTCCAAGAATTTCATTGGGAACTTGAGTTAATTAGGCTAAATGATTGATTTACTTGTTTAATTCAATTGTGTTTAACCTAGTTTTTATTCATGTTCATATATATAAAATTTGTTGAACATGCATAAGAGTATACATTTATATGCACATTCAATGTGTGGAATATGATGTAATGCAATTGAATTAAATAGTGAGATCATAGAGCATTATGTATATGAATTTTTGGTATTAACCTATATCCTATAACTTGTACAAGACAACTACTAATATAAAAGGTCATTAGATATGTCTCTAACAATGTACTAAAAAATTTAAAAAAATATATGGAACATTCTTCATGTAGAAAATATTGTGATGGGTGTTGTATATTATGGAACTAAGTGTCAAGCTCATGCAATTGAAAAATACATGTTACCATGTGTAAGAATAAGAAATGTGAGTGAGAAAAAATGCACAAAGGTGTACAAGGACTATTTGTAAATCTGTGTGTGAGAACATTTTGTGCAAAAAGGTATAGAATACTTGATATGCCATGTGATGCATAGACTAACATATAAACTAAGTGCAAGAATGTGACAATAGTTATAAGCATGAATGTGCTTGGATTACTTTTTCTAGTTCTATAGACAAAGTAGATGAATTAGCAATAGAAGAATCACTATCTAAATCACTATCACACAAAGAAGGTGATTTTACATTCTTATTTTGCTTCTTAGGTAGCATATGGCTATACATTCCAAGATCCATATAAAGTGTGGCAACATTAAAATATATAAAATTAATTTTATATCATGAAATCTAATGTATCCTAATTATTACCAAATATAATAGTATGCAAGACTGTGTTCTTTAGGTTCCTCATTTTAGTTTCCCTTATTTTGTTGGTTTGTATGTGTAGACATCAAAAACTTGTCCTCTTACAATACCTTGTCACAACATTGCATCATTTAGACACCTTGTATCATGTTTTGCCCTAGGTACCCATGTCATCATCTAATTAGTTAAATAAATCTTATTTGTTTGACTAATTTCATTTATTCCCTTCCTATACATAATCCATCCATTCCTTTAATGTTAATTAAATAATTTATATTATTTAATTAATTAAATCATTTTCATCCATTCCTCTAATGTTAATTAAATAATTTATATTATTTAATTAATTAAATCATTTCCATCCATTCCTCTAATGTTAATTAAATAATTTATATTATTTAATTAATTAAATCATTTCTATTAATTCTTCTAATGTTAATTAAATAATTTATATTATTTAATTAATGAAATCATAAATCCAACATTAATTAAATAAATCAAATATTTATTTAATTAATAAAATCTTAAAAGGATCCTCTTGCTTTCTTTCCAAAATTTGAACTCATGTGTATCTAATTAATTAATTTAATTAGATAATTCATCAATTATCCTTCTCATATTTTTCAAGATTTATTTCCTTTAAAAGAGAATCAAAATCTTTCTATCTTTTCACATATTATCTTATCTTGTTTTAATTCCTTTGAAACAATAAATCAAAATCTTTCTATCTTTTCACATCTTATCTTATCTTGTTTTAATTCCTTTAAAACAATAAATCAAAATATTTCTATCTTTTTAAAATCTTATCTCATCTCATTGTATTTCCTATTTGGTAAAAAATCAAATCCTTATCAATCTTATCAAATCTTATCTCTGTCCATATTGAAAATCTATAAATCTAACCTTTCACAGGTCATTTTGGAGGGAATCTTCAGACATCCTTATGTTGTCAAAATCATTCTTCTATCTTTCATCCATCTCCAATCTATCATCTTCATCAGGTCGTTATGCTGCAGAATCGAGCAACCAACATTCCTTCATCAATGAACCTTCAAAATCTTGCATCCTTGTGCAGGTGGAGAAGAGCCATGGAGATCAATCAAGTCTAGTTTGAAAATCAGTTTGCATGTTCTTTATGTATTTTTATTTTCATTCTAGTTTGTGCTTCATGGTGCTTGATAGGATTTAATTAGTTTATTGTTTTAAACACATTATAAACCTTTTGATTTTTCCCTATCTACAGTATGTATAGGGTTTTTGTAGGTTAATTATGTTGGTGTAAATAGGTGTTTTACCTGTCTAGTTCCTATTTACATGTTAAGTCCACTTAGGTCCTAGGAGGTAATATTTCTAGTTAGTATTAGTTGCCACTAGATCTTATCTTATCTTTTGGAATTTAATTCTTGTGTCCTAATTCATTTAATATTTGTTGGGGTAGTTATCTCATTGTACAGGATTAAGACATATGTCAAGATCTTGTCTAATACTATACCACATTTTTCCTTTATAAACAAGGCATCATTTGTACATCCAAAATAATTTAGTTCATTATAAGTCTAATATATCACTATAATCTTGAGTATTACATAGTAGCCATATCTTGCATTTATTATTGCAAGTATGTGTTCTTGCTTTTCCCTCTTGTAGAAGGTTACTTTTGGTTTTTGCAAGTGATCTTGGAGGCTTGTGTTTTTGAGTGACACTAACTTGGTATTGAAATTCAAAATTACAAAACCTCTTCTTAGATCTAAGGGTGATTTTACCTTGAGATTTTACAGAGTGCACATTGGGGTGGAATGGACGTCACAATTGATTCCAAACAGCCCAAAAACCCTATTTTCATATAAAATATTTGGTATTTTGGAAAAAAAAATCAATCCATTTTTGGAGAATTTGGAAAAGTTGCAAAAAATTTCATCCACACAATTGTATGAATCTATGTAGTATGAAACCATATACGGTCATACTAGGAGCTGCCAATTTGTATTATTGTCAAGAGAATATTCTATGCATATTCCTCTCTATGTAGGTCATTGTAATCTCCTACATCAGCATATTTTTGTGGTACTTGGTGATACATCAATGGTGTCAAATCAAATCTTTCCCCTCAATACGAATTGTAAGTTTTAATATTTTATTAATTTCACAATTTTAATTTTTTTTAAGTCACTGATTATATTTTTCTCATGGGTTTTTGGTGCTTAAGCTCTTGGTTCCCCACGGGAACCTCTAGGGCTTGTAGCTGGCACGAGGGGTTGGGGTGTGTAGAGTCGCCACCCTCGCTTTTCTTGAGTGGAGGTGTTGTCAGACGGGCAACAATTTTTAAAAAAATATAAGTTGTTGGTTACATTAATGACTAGGAGCTAGCCCTTTACATGCTTGGTCCCTATTTTTGACCCCTAGAGGCCATAATAGGGAAATTTTTTCTACGAAGCATAACTTTCCACCCAAGTGTCAAAATTTTGCAAACAAAGATATCAATAGAAAGCTGGTTTCAAGCACTTCATGGTGGTGGTGGTGTAAGTCATTTTTTCAAAATTTTCCTTAGGTGAATTTTATTGCTAATCGAAGTCAAATTTTCTATTTTGGACCCCTGAGCTCATAAATTTTTGCCACTATCTCCAATTTTCATGATTCTTGTGGCATTGGAAAGGTATTGAGGAGCTCTAGATTTCTATTTATACAAATTTTCAGATTCAACCCCAAGTATCTTTTATTTAGATTTGTGTAGTTTTTCATTCTAGTTGATTACTTGGGCATATTGCAACTTGGAGAAATTTGGTCCACTTGGGAAGGCTTCATTTTCAGTGTAGATCATATTGGGAAAGGTTAATTTCAGTTTGAGGATCTCATTTTGAGATATTATTGTAATTTTTCCATCTTTTGATCCATCTTGGCATTGTAAATCTAGAACACTATTCTAAAATTGTAAACACACTACATATAAAGTGCCACACCACATTATTGGGGGGATTATTGATTGATTGATTTGAGGGGGGCTATGGGTGTCTCTTAGTGCATTGTTATGATCTATTTTCTTGTGTTATTCTTTTTCATGTATCATTCTAAGGTTCCTTTACTAGCACCATATAACTGTTCAACATGGAATCAACATGCATGGAGTATACTGATGAATGAAGGTCACTCTTTATATGTTGAAAATAAGGTACTTGAACCTACAGATGTAGATACAAATATAAAATGGATGATTGAATATACCAAAGCTCTTGGATGTCTTTATAAACTAGTTTCTTAAGACTTTTTGTTCCAATAAGGCGTGGGAAAAATTAAAAACATTATATGGTACTATAGATTAAGTAAGAGGATATCAAGTTGATAATGAATTAATGATCCTTGATCCTAAGAACTTTGACAACATCTAAGACTTCATTAATAAGTTTAATGATTGTAATGGCGTGAATTTGCACCCCTTGCAAATTCCACATTTACACACCTGCTACCTTAGAGAATTAAGTCTGATAATACAATTCCATGCTCTTCATCCATTTTCCATCCACTTAGTGATAGAATGTCGTGAGGTCCTATTGCTTTAGTTGAAAATGTATCAATTATATTGATCGGGTAGTGTTCGAAGGCTGTATGCAATATGGGACATCTTGGCTATCTCTCTTAGATTTTCTGAATTCTTGAAATGGTTGTAAACAAAAGTTATACTAGAAATCATTCAAATTAGAAAGTGTAAAGTTGTTTAAGCTAGAAAGCATG
Source organism: Sequoia sempervirens (assembly GCA_007258455.2). Taxonomy (NCBI): domain Eukaryota; kingdom Viridiplantae; phylum Streptophyta; class Pinopsida; order Cupressales; family Cupressaceae; genus Sequoia; species Sequoia sempervirens. The sequence goes on along the minus strand of VDFB02373365.1, from coordinate 49,771,514 downwards.
AGATTTTTAAACTAGAAATCATATGAATTACCTAAGAAGTAACACTTGCAATTAATTTTTGAAGTTTTAAATGAAAATAAATAATGGCCAACAACTTAACTTCTAACATAAAGTAATCTTGACAACTTGTAACTACTTAAATGCTAACATAAAGTAATCCTGACAACTTGTAACTAGCAACAAGAGTGGGTGCTCTGAAATTTCCAAATAAATAGAACTTTAAGATTGCAAATTTAAAACTATGACCTGCAGGAATAATTGATAGAGCTTGACACACACAAACAACATTCATCCAAATTTATCATGTACATAATAAAGGTAACAACATTGAAAAATACTTATCTATTCTACGAGATCCCTTGAGTGGCCAGCTCTCAAACATTTCTATGCTTAACTCAAATCACATGTACTTTTGCATCTTCAAAATGAATCCATCCATGATACTTTCATTAATCATAATGATTGACTCAAAATAGGATTGGAAATATTTATTTATTCATATCATAAAATTTTAGAAAAAAAGACATAGGTGAATAGTGTTCAAAGAATATCATAACATCACAGTAGTCTCACCATCTCATTGTTTTTGGCAGTAACATATATATACTAAACTGCTAAAAAAATCCTAAATTTTAGATGGTGAAAGATCACCATTGAAAAATTCTTTTAACAAAATTTCAACTAACCAACTAACTGAGGTCCATAACATAAAACATATTAAAGGCTCAGAGTGGAGCCATCAAATTTTTAAACAAAAATTTAATAGAAAGCATTAAAAGGACTTGTTCCACTATGCATGTCTGAATTTCTGGCGCTTAGACTCCCAACGCTCTATCTTCAACTGCTTGAGGTTTGCTTAAAGTCCACTTAGTCATGCATAATGTCCTATACAATGACTTAAAGCTATACCATTAAATCAACATTAGTCAGCTAATTTCAATTGATTTAGGAAATAAAGATTTATATACATCATTTTACAAAAAGTAAGCAATTATGAATCCTAAAAATAAACAATTGGCAGGGCTAAAGTGATTGGTAAGAAAAATGAAGATTTTTTAGCTTATTGTAATTATGAGGTTATTTATACCTCATCACTCTCCCCTTCCTAAGCCTAAGCAGGTCCTCTTTCTCTTTGTTGTGTCCTCTACCTTTCCACATCCTTGTTCCTATTTAGTTCTTCATATTTGGAATTGAGATCATATGGATCCTCTACTTCTCTACCCCATTCACTAGGAATTTTAAGAAAACCCTCATTATATGTAACATTTACTTGCCATGCATGTAAGTCCTTAGGATTTTTCTCTATAGTGACAAGTACTGCAAGGGGTGGTTGAACAAGCAATGGAGGTCTATACCTCATCCTTATCCATTTAGTTTTAAGCTACTGTAATATCCCTGCTAATACCTTAGCTCTTCTATAGGACCATTTTAGATTAGGGGGGTAAATTACCTCCCTCCTTTTGAGATACATTGATAGAGGAGTATATCATTCCTCACAGGCATTCCATGCCATCTCTATTATCTGTGGCCCCTGAACTGTAAAATTAGCAAAATACATCTGAACATTATCATTAGATTTTCTTCTCATAGCTTCATAGCTCTTAATGCCTTGAAATTGAGCTTTAAAAGCAAAGGTTTTTTTGTTGGGGCAGCTCATCTAAAGTCCCATAGTCCTTTTTGCCTACAAATACTCTTTGGTCCTTTCCTACCACTGAATTTGATTCTACATGGTAGATGTATGAATGCTTTGAGTTGTACTTCCCCAACAAAGAGGTTGACAAAGAAATCAATATGTCTTTCTAAAAATAGACTATGTACAAAAAATTCACAAAGAAAGTTTTGTTGAATAGGTGTTGCCTCTTTAAATGCTTTTAGAAATTTTCATCATCTAGATCACGAGGCTGATTTCAATAAATTCTCAATAGTTTCCATCTTAACAATTTCTCATTCAAAAACATAGAATGCAACTTGAATGGTCTCCTACAGGCTAATAACAACTCCCTAATTTGACATGCATCAGTTTTTGCCTGATAATGTCTATCATATGATTCTTTCAACAATACTATTTCTTTCTTAAGTCTAGTGTTCTCTATTCCTGCTTGTTTCAAGAAACAACATCTCTCCATCCATTTAGTCAACATTGGGGGAATATGGACTTGAAACCATTCCATTTTGGTTAGTTTAGTCTATACTTATTTTGATTCCACTATTGATTTAACATTGATTTCTTGCAAATCCTGTTCTAACTCAACAATTTTTCTCAAAGATCCATTGAGCTCAGATTTCTATTTTTCTTGTTTTTCTGCAAATGCTTAAAGAGATTGCACTAGGTTATCAATTAAACCTTTAATCTATTTGTATTTTTCAAACAAACTTTCCAAATACTATTTACCTTCCTAATTAATTTTTTTCACTTGTGTTATCTCTCAAAAAGGTAGGTTTAAACCACGAAAGGTTGCCAAGCTTTCACAACATTTTAGGGTAACATAACAAGGTTTGAAAGAATTAAACCTTCTACTCTCCAGGCATTGCTAGACCTAGGCGGGTGTACCTATAATAAATGAAGTAGACTTGACTATTGATCTTATCTTCATGCCATGATTTTTCCAAGATGGCAAATTGAAATGGACAAAATAAAACAAATTTGGTATATATTGTATACCAGCATTCAAAACTAAACCCTAAAATGCTCAGTTAATAGATGTAAAAAGTATGAATAAAACTAAATGATGAAGATGGTGAGACTAGTGCCTTATATAATATACAGAGTCAAATAAAATCATAGACAACTGACTTCTTTCTAGATTCATTCAAATTGTTTGGCATATTTATTTATAACTAGTATAAAAGTGCAAGGCTGTGATTATTGAGTTCTTCTTACTGATCTAAATGAAATTCCTTGATTACTGTGATTAATCAAAAGGATTTAATCCTTCCTTGAAAGAACCTATCAACCAATCACACAGATATGACAAATACGTAATGATAAACCAGACATAAACTTGTTATGTTGATCTAAATAACCAAAAAACATCAATTTTAGAGACAACTCAAATAATTCTTTCAATAGGAACAACACAACAATTGACACCAGAATTCGCCAGCAAATCAGATGATTTTCATTGATATTTCCATGGCTTCAAAACATATAGCATAGTCTCAACCCCGTGAAACATGGTGTTCCACCGTATTCTCTATTCTCTATCCTATTCTACCTATATTTTCATATTGTTTTCAAAATAGACATTTATACATTGAGAATATGAAAGGACGCATCCTTTCGGAAATAGAAAATACAAATTATAAAACATAAGACAGAGAATAATTAGGCTCTATTTAGCCACAAGTGAGTCTTGTTGAGGTGGTCCAAATAATCCTGGCGCTCATATGTGTCCGCATCTCCAATAGCATTCTGGACCGTAACTTCCATCTTGACCATTTCCTCACTTTGCTTACTCACTTCTTCCAATGTTGTATCATCTGTAGAAGCTACCTTCATGATTTCATTCAGCATTGAAAAATACATTAGGGCACACCAATTTCCCTATGAACTTGCATTTGTCATCCAACTTGTCTACTTCTACCCTAAGCTGTGCAGACCTTCTAGCTTTAGGCCCCGAACCAGGTAATTGATCAATAAGGTCTTGGTTTAGCTTCCTTTCAATGCCTTCATGCTCTGTATCAATCTTTTGTTTCTTTCCCTTCGACTTACTAATCTCACCAAGTTTTCTACCCTTACCCTTTCCAGAACCAGAAGACTCCATTTTTCAAGCTTACAGAATCAAAATATGAAAAATCGAAAAGCAATTACTTATAGTATTCTACTTGAGCTCTTCAAGCTGAAAAATTGTCTTGGTTCTCTTGTTCAGCTCGCTAATTCACCAGTAATCAATTCGTAAATGAGGAATTAATTAAAACACTACTGTCATTACTATTTTATCCCATCACACCATTAATGAAGCACAAATGATGCCTCCTTTGAAACTGGCATTGCCGCCTCAAATGTCCTTTCAATGAGAAAAATTCAAATCTGGGGCGAAATCCCTTTTCAACGTTTATTTCATCATTTGCCAAGACACTCTGTGGTCTTACCAACACATGGAACCAAATTGATGAAAAATGCTTCTACTTTTCATGTCGCTGTGACAATTCAAAATCAGGGAAATGTCTCATAGATATCATCTTGTTTCACTGAAAGTCTTTATCTACATTGGGTCACCAAGACAAATTTGTACCCTTGCCGATACAATCTTCGTTTCACCCGCTTTGCTGTGAATTTCAAAGTCAGGGAGATGTTATGCAGATATCTTTGCATCTTACCGATATGTACTTTTCAATGTATTTTCATTCACTAAAACAAAATCACCCTTTCACCAATGAATTCTCATTTGAACATGTCCACCAAGTTTTCTCACCGAAGAAATAAACCCAACCATTGAAACAATACTTTCGACAAAACAATGAACCTTCAGGAAAACTTACATTGACACCAAATGTCCTACTGAAATCACTCCTCCAGATTGCACCTATTCGGAAAAACTCACCCCGAACCATTTATCAGTATAATATGCATACTTCGGTGAAACTTATGCCAATAAGTTCTCCTCCCGACAATGCATATCTCCATCAGCATAAGATTTGAATTGGCAAGACTCCATAGCTTCTCACCGACAAATTTGAAATACCTTTGAACTTAGTTCGGCCAAACAATAGCCCCTTCGCCTAGACCTTTCCCGATGCACATAAGTCTTACTGAAACATCTGTTTGCAAGTCAATCAGTAAAACAAAATGATTTCATTATGAGTTCATACCAATACCAATTAGTCTGGCTGAAACAACCCCTTTATGCATTAGTCAGTATGACATGTTGTCTTCACCCTGACATTAGACCGATGCCCCAACATATGCCAATATACTTTTTTCAGGATGCTTGTTGGCAAGAAAAAATTAGTTGGCTGAAACATTTTTCCGAACACCTTTATCTTGAGTGATAAACTTCCACATGCACCGATCGGTGAAACACACTCTATTCACCATGACTTCACTCTGACAATGACTCCCCTTTGCCAAAATGATTCCTTTTGTCGCTGAAACAAGCAAATTGTCCCGTCGATAGTCTGCAACAAACATATATTAGTGAAAAATCAGGCCAGGGAGACTTTTACAATGTCTTGCCAATTCGGGTCTTTCAATGAAAAATGAAAGAATTGATGGATTCAATGGATTTTATGATAGAAAACAAGCAAGCCAATACAAAGGACTTTGATGCTTATAATGAGAACTCAATACTGGAACTTTTGGATGTAAAAGAATGTAAAAATTTCAAAATTTTACAGTTCTAACAGTGGCTCTGTCTGGGGATGAATGATAGTGAGATCATTGCAAGGATTCAGATTTCTGGGTGAGCAGACCAAACTCAAAGTGATGGAACATGTGAGCAGAGTGGAACAAATGGCAATGGCAATGAATGAGACCCTATACTACTGTACATGGAAAATTTTATTTAAAAAGAAGGAAAATCAGGATTGTCCATGTACTTGCAAATCCTGTTCCTTTCATTTCCTAAACTGCTGTGCATGGAATAGAATTTCAAAGAGGACCATCAAGAGTTGTCCATGCACTAGAAACCCTTAATCCTCTGCATTATTTCAAGAGAAAAAATGTTTCAGAAATTTCCCATGTACAGGCAATTCCTGATCTTCACCAACCATATTCTGCAAATAGTATGAGTCTTCACCTTTCTTTCCAACCACCACAAAAGGCCCTAGCCATAAGGCTTCAAACTTCCCATGTTTTCCCTTCTCCTGGCACCTTGCATTCCACATTAGTACTAGATCACCTTCTCCAAATTTCCTATCCTTTTCCTTTTTGTCAAATAAATATTTCATCTTCTTCTGCAACTTTATATTTTGATTTTGAGCCACTCTCCTCATTTCATCCAATTCAGCTAGCTGCTCCATTCTTTCCTCCATGGGTTCAGGAATATCTAAATCTTCTTGAAGAACAAACCTGTAAATTGGCAACAAGTTTTGCAAGGGCATCCTGGCCTGTGTTCCATACACTAATTCAAATGGGGACTTCCCAATTGCCTTCTTCACCGTAATTCTATCAGCCCATACAACCAATCTTAATTTCGAATCCCAAGCCTTCTTATTTTGACCTAACATCCTTCTTATAATCTTCAGAAGAATCTTATTACTAGATTCTACTTGTCCATTAGCCCGTGGATGATAAGGGGCTGCATAAGAAATGGCAATACCATATGTGCTACAAAAGCCTCTGAATTCATCTGATCTAAAACACATCCCATTATCAGTAATCAACCTCATTGGTGTACCAAATCTAGTAATAATATTATCCATTAGGAACTGTGTCACCACCTTACTTGTAGCTTGTTTAGTTGGGATGGCCTCTACCCACTTGGTGAAATAATTAGTGGCCACCAATATCCACCTATGTCCACCACTTGATTTTTCTTGTATTTCTCCTATGAAATCAATCCCCCATTGATGAAAAGGGGCATCAACCTGCAAAGGTCTTAATGGAAAAGCTCCCTGATATTTCAATTTCCCAGAGAACTTTTGGCAAGCTTCACATATTCTCACAAATGCAAAAGAGTCATTAAAAATTGTAGGCCAATAATAGCCTGCCCTGAGAATTTTATGAGCTATTGTCTTTGCTGAGTAATGTCCTCCACATACTCCCTCATGCATTTCACTCAAAACACGTTTAGCTTGAAACTCATCCAAACACAATAATAATACACCATCCCTATTTTTCAAAAATAAATCCCCATCCATAAAAACATATTTTGATGCCTGTAACTTCAACGTTCTTTTTTGGTTATCATTCAATCCTTCTAGACACTTCATATGTTTAAGATAATGCATGATATCTGCATACCATTGAGTATGCTCAATGCTCACAATTACATCTTCTCCATCTACATTACAAACCTGATTTGCTTCAAAATTTTCCTCTGCCACGAGTTTAGCCAAACCCTAACCTCTGACCAGTTTAGTAATTTGAACCTCCAAGTCAAATTCCTGGATTTTGTTGATCCATTTGCATCTTTTACCTGTTACTTCAGATTGTGTCAGAATATCTTTGACAACTGCATGAGGAACATAAGCAACTACCTTTGCTCCAACTAGGTATGGCCTAAAAGCTTTTACAACTTTCACCAACGCAAATGTTTGCTTCTCCATTATATCACACTTTAGTTCAGAACCTTGTAATGACTTGCTAAAAAAAGATATGGGCTGCTCATAGCCGTCTTCATTCTTCTATAGCATGACATCTGCAACAATATGCATTGAGGCAAATGAAAAAATATGGAAAGGTTTTGAAAAGTCATGTGACTTAAGAACAGGAGCCTCCTTGATAGCTCGTTTTATAGACACAAGCTTCCAAAGCTTCTGCAGTCCATTATATCTTTTGTCCTTTCTTTAACATTTTTGATATTGGTTTGACAATCTCAGCAAAGTTAGAAACAAACCTTCTAACAAAGTTAATCTGTCCAAAGAATGATTGTATCACCTTAACAGTTTTAGGGACATGGATCTTATCAATAGCTTCCACTCTTTCAGGGTCTATCCTAATCCCTTCCTTGAAAACAATATGCCCCAAAAGTTTACCCTCCGTGATAGAAAAATTACATTTCTTGGGGTTTAAGCTAATACCATATTCAAGGGCTCTTATAAATACATTTTCCAAATGATGAACATGATCCTCAACCTTCTTAGAGTAAGTAGTGAGATCATCCTGATACACCACCATGAGAACATTGATCAAATCAACAAAAGCCACATCCATGGCTCTTTGAAAAGTCACCCCTGCATTAGTGAGACCAAATGGAATCCTCAGATAAACATATGTTCCCCAAGGGGTTGTGAATGCTATTTTGTATTGCTCAGACTCTTTAACCTTGACCTGGTTATACCCTAAAAATCCATCCATCATGGACAACAATTCATAGCCTGTCACCTTATGCAATATGGCCTCCATATTAGGCAAAGGATAATTATCTTTAAGGGACGCTATGTTTAGATTTCTGAAATCTACACATAATCTGTTGTCTCCATTTTTCTTTCTGACAGGGACTAGATTTGACACCCAGGTTGAATGTCTGATTGGCTTAATGATTCCACCATCTCTTAGCTTCGCCAACTCCTCTTGCATTTTAGGTTCTAGAGTTGGATTTATCGGCCTTTGCTTTTGTCTGAATGGTTTAGCATCTGGCTTCAATGGTATTTCATGCTGAAACAAGTCTTCTCTATATGCTTTCAAATCTTCATAAGACCAAGCAAACACATGTTTATACTTTCTTAGCAATTCAATCAACATTTTTCTAATTGTAGAACTGATCTTTTTACCTATGTACACCTTTTTTGGTGCCATCTCAGTTCCCAAATTAATTTCTTCAATGTCATGCCTTCCAACTGGTGATTGCTTTATTAAAGACCGATCACTTCCATCATATACCCTCTCTAATGCCACCAAGCCTTTAGGAATCTTATTTGTTTTAAGCTGCAAGATCTCTTTTCCAAAGACTGTCTCTTTTCCATCAACTTCTTCAACAAAAGCATTGAAATCAATCTCTTGAGCTTCATACTGGTCTATACAGTGAAGGAATTTTAAAAGATCAGTGTCATCATTAAAAACTTGCCAGCTATATACATTATCAGGCACAACAGGCCTTGTTTTGAATTCAATTTGTGACACTCCTGCTAGCGTAATATCATCTCTTCAATGCTACATTAGCTAGAAAATTTGCCATTATATTCTTCGATCTATCCACCCACTCAATCGAGAAAGCATCAAGCAATTCTATTGTATCCCATACAACATTTTTGTATTGCTTTAATCTTTTATTTTTTGCTGTATACTTCACCTTAACTTGTGAGATAACTAACTCAAAATCTCCTAGAACAACCAACAACTTTATTTTATGCGTCACCGCTATATTCAATCTAGTTAACAGAGCTTCATACTCCACCACATTATTCATGCATTCAAAAGTTAACAAGAATGAATACTTAAATGTATTACCTTTAGGCAAAACAAATACTATCCCAGCTCCATTGCCTTCTTGGCTGCAGGCTCCATCGAAATACATCTTCCACACACCATTGCGGTTCCTTGCAGCATGCTTCTCAATAGGATCGCTATTAATCAAATTTGGCTGTGCTGGTTCTATTTTGAAAATCCCAAGATCAACATCACAAAAGCAATTGATTTGGTCTTGTGGCACAGAATCAATGAGCTAATTCATCCTCGGCTCCCTGTACAATTTCACTTCTTAGCCATTTACAGGAATGGTTGCATAAGATAGATCGAACTGGACATTTCCACCAATAGCCATCATCCATTGCCTTGATAAAAGCATACCGAATTGAGGAGGGGTGTCTATAGCTGTTATATCAATATTGTAAGCTACTTGAGGGTAGGCAGCTAACTTGACTTCTACATATTTCATTATACCAACCACAGGAACAGTTCGGTTATCCATTGCATAACACTTTCCTTCATGTGTATCCACCCACATGCCTAGTTGTTTCATCACTCCTACTGGCATAATATTCATGGTGGCACTAGAATCTATCATACAATTCCTCAATAATTTATTATTTATGAGTAATGTGATAAAGAAAGGATCAACCTGTGGTGGACTTGTCAATACATTACTCAAGCAGATTTTTGGGATGTTTACTTTATCTTGCTTATTTTTTGCAACCATTTTATTTTCAGTACTTACATGTTTTTCACTCTCATTTGTTATCAATTGCATTGCACTGTCCCTGTACTTCTTAATTTTCATCATTTCTAGAAGTGGAACATACATCTTTACATGAGACAAGGCTTGAGTAAAATCAAAAGAAGAACCTTCTGCCTTAACTACTTTCTTCTGTTCTAATGTTTCTCCTTTGTTTACTTCTTTTTCTCCTCTACCCGACTGATCATTTTTTTGAATTTCTTTATGTAGCTCTTTTACTGCATCCTTTTGGACGGGATTCTGTTTACTTTCTTCACATTGTTTGTTTTCATTTTCCTTTGAAACTCCTTGCACAACTTTCTGATCTTTCATAAAGATACCCCTAGGGACACCTTCCTTCTCATTTACTGTCTTGTTCCTCAACCAGTATTTATTCTTGGCTTCTTCTACTGCAGCAACAGTCAATTTTTCTATTTCTTCTTCAGTAAGTCTCCTCACATTATTGTGAGCAGGCACCTCAATAGATTGTGGTTCTACATAATCATCCTCGGAGTCAGAAAAAACATGCTGCTAAGCCATATGTACATTATACCTTCATTCTGCAACGTCATACTCATAACCTCCCTCCTCTGAAGATGAGTACCTCTCCTCAACATGATGAGAAGAATTTTAAGTCAAGTAGATCGTATGATCTTCCCCATCATCTCCAATTAGCAATCCTTCTTTTTGCATTCTCTGGGGTACAACACAATATTTAGGGGAATATGGCTTATCACAAGCCTCACAAAAATAATTGCTATTCACCACATATGTTCCCTTCTTCTTCAATGGATCAGGAGTTTCTTTGCTTCCAGGCCTATCTGTTATGGGTTTCCCATCCTTCCAATTTGTGTGATAGGGCATGTCATGTAACCTCGGCCTTGGTCTTTCATTTCTATATGTGTTCTCCTGCTTATATTGATAATTATTATTTTGTTGAGGAACTCAAGGGTTGTCTCTCTTATTTATTATCCCAGCGGCTTTTCTGTTATTCTCTATTATTAATGCTATCTTTTGTGCTTCAGTTAAGTCCCTTGGGAACCTGTTTCTCAGCTCATACCCTGTTTTAGGGTCAAATGCATTCAAGTAAACACTTAATGCTACAGAGTCAGGTAACTTTGATCCGGGAGGTATTCTATTATGCAATTTATTGAATCTTCTGTTAAAATCAAAGACTGAATCATTCTAACCTTTCTGAATTCGCATTAGTTCATGGAGAGCAGCGTTTGGTGCACTCAAATTCCCAAATTGTTCAAGGAATTGATCCTAAAATATTTGGAGAGAATAAATAGAAGCTGTTGCCAGGCTATTGAACTAGTCCCTAGCTTCTTCAATAAGAGACATCATGAATAATCTCATATGCAAATCTTCATAGGGTACATCCAAATCCTGAATGAAAGCATTGAAACTTCTTAAATGATCCTCAATAATGATTGCATTACTGCCTATAAACTTGGGTACTAAACCTCTCCAATTGTTGTCCATGGGATATGGGTATAATTGAAACCCTGCTAGATCAAATTTTCTGATCATGGTTGTATATTAATAAGTAGGAGGATTAGGTGGGTGCTGATATTGGTACATAGGATTATTGTACTGCATATTTTGCTGTGGCACATGACGCTGACCAGGAGGTGGATAATTATTTGGATGTTGTTTGGGAACAAAAGGTGGACGATTTGGCTGTCTATATTGATTCCCAATTTGATGGTGAGGAATCCTTGGTGGTTCAGAATACCCCACACCATGAATTCCCTATTTATGGGGTGGTACATATTTTGGAGGAAAAGTTGATGTGTGTGGAATGTTCTGAGCTTTCTACAGTTTGAATTCCCTCATTGCTTGAATCATTTGGGCCTTTTCTTACTCTTCTCTTTCTTTTCTCTGAGATTCATACCGTGTCCTAATTTCCTCATAACTTAAAGATTCATGATCTTCTTGTTGAATTTCTTGATTAGCAGGTTCACTTTGATTACCTTCCATTTTTTGGTCATATTCATATTGCACTCTGAGTCATTCAGCTTCAAATCCAGCTTCAAATTCTACCTATTTTCTAGCTTCAAATTCAACATTTTTCTAAGGATTGTAAAAAGGATTTCTTTGATCTTCCAGGGTACAGGGCTCTTCAGATGAATTATCTTTCCATGTGTCAAAGCAATTCTCACCAAAAGGTATTGATGATTTATCTTTGTTTGTTAAGCACATGTTCTCACTTTTCCCTTTACCCTTGTCAGCCTTATCACTTTTATGTGTCCACTTACTATTACCAGGAGAAGCTCCAGAATGACCTCCCCTAAATTGAGATCTTCTTCCATTCATATTGTAATGCTTAATTAGAGTCACCACTCACTTTCTTGAAAGTGAGAAAAAAGATTATTACTTGGTATTCCCAACGGAGTTTGTATATAGGAATTCTGACTCTATGATTAAGGTGTAGATTCTTTGTTATCCCCAGCAGAGTCACCAATTTTTTATCTCTCAAAAATGCAGGTTTAAACCACGAAAGGTTGCCAAGCTTTCACAACATTTTAGGGTAACAAAACAAGGTTTGAAAGAATTAAACCTTCTACTCTCCAGACACTGTTAGACCTAGGCGGGTGTACCTATAATAAATGAAGTAGACTTGACTATTGATCTTATCTTCATGCCATGATTTGTCCAAGATGGCAAATTGAAATGGACAAAATAAAACAAATTTGGTATATATTGTATACCAACATTCAAAACTAAACCATAAAATGCTCAGTTAATAGATGTAAAAAGTATGAATAAAACTAAATGATGAAAACGGTGAGACCAGTGCCTTATATAATATACGGAGTCAAATAAAATCATAGACAACTGACTTCTTTCTGGATTCATTCAAATTGTTTGGCATATTTATTTATAACTAGTATAAAAATGCAAGGCTGTGATTATTGAGTTCTTCTTACTGATCTAAATGAAATTCCCTGATTACTGTGATTAATCAAAAGGATTTAATCCTTCCTTGAAAGAACCTATCAACCAATCACACAGATACGGAAAATACGTACTAATAAACTAGACATAAACTTGTTATGTTGATCTAAATAACCAAGAAACATCAATTTTAGAGACAACTCAAATAATTCTTTCAATAGGCACAACACAACAATTGACACCAGAATTGCCAGCAAATCAGATGATTTTCATTGATATTTCCATGGCTTCAAAACATATAGCATAGTCTCAACCCTGTGAAACATGGTGTTCCACCGTATTCTCTATTCTCTATCCTATTCTACCTATATTTTCATATTGTTTTCAAAATAGACATTTATACATTGAGAATATGAAAGGATGCATCCTTTCGGAAATAGAAAATACAAATTATAAAACATAAGACAGAGAATAATTAGGCTCTATTTAGCCACAAGTGAGTCTTGTTGAGGTGGTCCAAATAATCCTGGTGCTCATATGTGTTCGCATCTCCAATAGCATTCTGGACTGTAACTTCCATCTTGACCATTTCCTCACTTTGCTTACTCACTTCTTCCAATGCTGTATCATCTACAGAAGCTACCTTCATGATTTCATTCAGCATTGACAAATACATTAGGGCACACCAATTTCCCTATGAACTTGCATTTTTCATCTAGCTTGTCTACTTCTTCCCTAAGCTGTGCAGACCTTCTAGCTTTAGGCCCCAAACCAGGTAATTGATCAATAAGGTCTTGGTTTAGCTTCCTTTCAGTGCCTTCATGCTCTGTATCAGTATTTTGTTTCTTTCCCTTCGACTGACTACTCTCACCAAGTTTTCTACCCTTACCCTTTCTAGAACCAGAAGACTCCATTTTTCAAGGTTACAGAATCAAAATATGAAAAACAGAAAAGCAATTACTTACAGTATTCTACTTGAGCTCCTCAGACTGAAAAATTGTCTTAGTTCTCTTGTTCAGCTCGCCAATTCACCAGTAATCAATTTGGAAATGAGGAATTGATTAAAACACTACTGTCATTACTGTTTTATCCCATTGCACCATTAATGAAGCATAAATGACGCCTCCTTTGAAACTGGCACTGTCGCATCAAATGTCCTTTCGATGAGAAAAATTCAAATCTTGGGAAAAATCCCTTTTCAACGTTTATTTCATCATTCGCCAAGACACTATGTGGTCTTACCGACACATGGAACCAACTTGATGACAAATGCTTCGGCTTTTCATGTTGCTGTGACAATTCAAAGTTGGGGAAATGTCTCATAGATATCATCCTGTTTCACTGAAAGTCTTTATCTACATTGGGTCGCCAAGAGAAATTTGTACCCTTGTCGATACAATCTTCATTTCACCCGCTTTGCTATGACTTTCAAAGTCGGGGAGATGTTATGCAGATATCTTTGCATCTTACTGATATGTACTTTTCAATGTATTTTCATTCGCTAAAACAAAATCACCCTTTCATCGATGAATTCTCATTTCGGCATGTCCACCAAGTTTTCTCACTGAAGAAATAAACCCAACCATTGAAACAATACTTTCAACAAAACAATGAACCTTCGGGAAAACTTACACTGACACTAAATGTCCTACCGAAATCACTCCTCCAGATTGCACCTATTTGGAAAAACTCACCCCGAACCATCTATCAGTATAATATTCATACTTTGGTGAAACTTGTGCCAATAAGTTCTCCTCCCGGTGATGCATATCTCCATCAGTATAAGATTTGAATTGGCAAGACTCCATAGCTTCTCACTGACAGATTTGAAATACCTTTGAACTTAGTTCGGCCAAACAATAGCCCCTTCGCCTAGACCTTTCCCGATGCACATAAGTCTTACCGAAACATCTGTTTGCAAGTCAATCGGTAAAACAAAATGATTTCGTTATGAGTTCATACCGATACCAATTAGTCTAGCCAAAACAACCCCTTTATGCATTAGTTGGTATGACATGTTGTCTTCGCCCTGACATTAGACCGATGCCCCAACATATGCTGATATACTTTTTTCAGGATGCCTGTTGGCAAGAAAAAATTAGTTCGCCGAAACATTTTCCCGAACACCTTTATCTTGAGTGATAAACTTCCACATGCACCGGTCGGAAAAACACATTGTATTCGCCATGACTTCACTCCGACAATGACTCCCCTTTGCCGAAATGATTCCTTTTGTCGCCAAAACAAGCAAATTGTCCTGTCGATAGTCTGCAACAAACATATATTAGTGAAAAATCAGGTTGGGGAGACTTTTACAATGTCTTGCCGATTCGGGTCTTTTAATGAAAAATGAAAGACTTGATGGATTCAATGGATTTTATGACAGAAAACAAGCAAGCCAATACAAAGAAGGACTTTGATGCTTATAATGAGAACTCAATACTGGAACTTTTGGATGCAATAGAATGGAAAAATTTCAAAATTTTACAGTTCTAACAACTTGAATCAACAACTCTCTAATAATTTTATTGTTTTGCTCCAATTGAGCCTTCAAAGCTATGATTTCTTGATCTCTTTTCTTCAAAACTATTGTTTGTACATATATTTCCTCCTATTACTGATTTACTTGTAATTCAATTTTTTGTAGGCTAAATCTCATTTGAACAATTTCTATTTTCAACTCATCTAATTCTATTTTTATGAACTATCAAAACTTTCAATTTGTACATTAGAGCGAAAAGGAGAAATAGAAACTTCTGCATTATCATCAATCACATTTTCTTTATCATGTACCTCTAGTGGGTCGAGTTGTGCATCACTGACAATTGGGGTAGACAATTTTTCACTGAGGTGAGTCATATAATCTTCCTTTCTTCTTCTCTTGTCTCAAGTGAGACATTTTCCTTTCTAGACTCACCTAGCTGGGCTGTTTCTACACATGGATGGGTCTCTTTTTCACATAATTGTGCTACAGTTTCTTAGGGTTTCCTATTCTTCTGTTTCTTTTTAGGGACATATGGTTGATTAGAAGCCATGACACAACTAATCTCAAAAGAAAATATCCTACTTCTTCTCAAAGGGGAAGGCCTGCGTACTATTTTAGGCCCCTTTCCCTTTTTATGGAGACAAGCATTCTCGTCTTCTGACTTTTCAAGGTCCATATCCTCTTGTTTTTTTAGAGCTCTTGATACATTTTGTGGACTTGGTCTTTCCTAAGGGTCTGAAGGGTTTATTGGATTTTTTGACACCTCATTGTTAGGATACCCTTCGACATTTTGAGGTTCAGAAGAAGGTTCTTCCAAATTTTGAGCCGCCAGACTGAATGACTTTCCTTCCTCTAAATGTCTTGTGGGCATAGGGTTCTCAAATTTCTAAAGATTTTTTTCCAATTTTGTTCCATTCTTCCTTTCTTCAAGAAATGATATTTACAAATTAAATGTATGAGGCTGTGATGAATTAATGGACCCGACCCAATTTTAAACTTTTCAATCATATTAACAAGAGAATCACTAAGAAAAGTGGGAAGATTGACTCTAAATTCAAGGTTTTCAGTGCCATGGCATAAATGAGTCAATAATCGAAAGGGGGGACCATCTATTATAGCACATTTCCCTTCACATGTGAAATATTTGATTATCCAAGCAACTGTTGCTCTCCATGGCTCTGGAATTGACATTCTTTGAAACACTTTGTTTTTCCCTTTGGTGTTTACAACTAATAAAGGCTGAGGTTCCCCTTCCCTACTGAAAAGCTCTACCATTTTTTGATAGGAAATATTTGTAGTTTATGATAAATTTACACCCTCATTTCTAATACTAGATAAATAGGAAATGACTCAAGGGCTTACCTTGAATTTCCTCCCATGAACTATTGACTGTCCATCTGAGAAATTCTCTACAAATTCTTTTACTAGCTGCTCATTATGCCCTTTAAACTTCATCATAAACTTGAACCACCCAACCCTCTAAAATAGTTTCAAAATTTTACTTAGTGCGAATAAATTGTCTGCGAAAGTTGGCTTTGATTTTTTCTTAGCTCCTCCCATGTTGTCCCTTTCTTGTGATTTTTCTCAGTTTCTGCTGAATGCTGCGACGTTGAAAAGGTGAAAAACTGTTTAAATGAAACTATAACGCAGATTAAAGAAAATGTAAAATTTTTAACCACTCATACTTTGATATGAATTAATTATAGCATTTGACTTCGTTGCACTGAAATCATTACTTTGCATGGAAAAGAGCACATGAATTGCCACATCTTAAGTGAGAGTACAATCCACACAATTTACTAAGTTTGGACAGGGTGGTGGTGGGTGCCAATTTATTTATTTTTATTCACAATAATTACCTACTTAAAGTAAAAGCTATACATACCTTACGTCCCATCATCGATTTGAAAATCACTTAACTTTATTGATGTAATAGTATAATCAGATGGGATGGCGAGGGTGGAAATGAATTTATTATGAATGAAGATGGGATGGTTAATTAATGTTGTAATTATTATGACATAAAGTATCCATAATAATTTTGATTTATTATGATAAAATATGGCAGTGGAGGGCATGGATTTTAAAGGTGATGGAAAAATTTAATGACAAGCATGTGTATGACATTGGAAATATTAGAGCATCTAAAGAGGAAGGGAATTTACAAAAGTCTGAAGCATCACTGAAAGATGCGTCCGAGATGAAGGACCAAAATTTTGGAGCATAGCTAGAAGATGCAATTAGGAAAAAAGAAGCAAAATTTTTGGAGCATCACTGGGAGATGTAGCCAGAGTGGAGAATAAAATTCTAGAGCATTGCTGAAAGATGTAGCCAGAATGTAGCAAAAAAGTTCTGGAGCATCATTGATAGATGCCACCAAAATGCAGGAACAAAAGTCTACAGCATTGTTGAAAGATGCCGCTAGATGGAAAAAGGAGCATTGTCGAAAGATGCAATTGGAATGCAACAAGAAAATTTTTGGAGCATCTCCGAAAGAAGGAAGTAAAATGAAGCACTTTGGACTTTAAGAATTTTTGGAGAATCATTTAAAGATGCACCAGACTACAAGAATAAAATAGGGAATGACACTAGTTAGGCGTGCAAGTTCTAGAGCACCGCAACAACTAAACCAATAAATTCTAGAGCATCGCAACAAGATGCATCATAATTTATATTTGATTAAACATGATGTCCTACAAGACAAAAATGAAATTTAGCCAAGTCTAAAAGATGAAAAATTGAAAAGAAATTCCCTGAAGTAATTACAAATACATACACATGCAAAGATTTTGATTTTGATTTTTAGACTTGGATAACTATTAATTTGAACATTCTATTGGATTTTTTGTACTAGATTCAATGCATTGTATTTCTCCCTGTATTTCTACCATCCTTGTAAATTCCTCCTTGTTAATTGGCTTATGGTAGATATGTAATGGATGTCCATTGACCAACAAAGTTTGAGTGTCACCATCAATGGATTTGAGTTGCACTGCTCTATTTGGAAATACTTCAAAAATTTCGTATGGACCCAGCCAATGAGTCCTTAGTTTCCCTTGTTGATGTTTATGTTGAGAATCAAATAACAATGCCCAATCCTGATTATGAAACTCTCTTTCTTTTATGTGTTTATCATGCCATGATTTTTTGTTGTTGTTGAACTAGCTCAGTTTGGTGGACAATATCTAAATGGAGTTCATCCAACTCACTAAGTTGTAGGAATCTTTCAACCTAGGCTTGTTTGAGATCTAAGCCTAACTCCATTGTTTTTCTCAGAGTTTGAAGTTCAAATTCAATGGGTAGAAGAGGTTTCTTCCCAAAAACTAACTATAATATGGACTAAAACTAGTGGTTGACTTCCAAGTTGTATTATAAGCCCAAACGGTTTTGGGTAATTTTCTGGCCTAGTCTTTTCTCCTTGATGAAACTATTTTTGTTAAAATGTTCTCTAACTCCTTTTTAGCGACTTGTACTTGACCATTTGCTTGGGGGTGATAGGGTGATGACTTTTTATGGCTTACCTAGAAATGATCACTAAAGGCTAACATAACTTTGGACATAAATTGGGGTCCTTGATCTATGACAATTGTTCTAGGGGCTCCAAATTTGAGAAGAATCTTGTTATATAGGAAGTCAACAACTTGTTCTTCCCTATAAACTCATAAAGCTTGAAATTCTTCCTATTTAGTTAGATAGTTAGTACATACCAAAATATACTCTTTCCATTGTGAAGGGGGGTCTATAGGACAAATAAAATCCAATCCCCACTTTTCAAATGCTTCAAGAACTACCTAGGGTTGTAGAGGCATTTCATTGGATACAGTGGGTATCCCTACTCTTTGGAATTCATCACAGTGACGGACATATTTTTTACATCTTTATGCATAGAGGGCTAGTAATATCCTGCACCCAAAATCTTATGGGATGTGCTCTTGGCAGAATAATGGCCGCTAGAGGGGTCACCATGGCAAGCTCTAAGGATGCTATATGTTTCATTTGCCCTAATGCAAAATCGTAAAACCATATTAGATAAAAATAATATTCTATTAATCCATTGGAACGAAGCGCTTTCTCGAATGAGGAATTTATTTTGTTTTGATGTAAAATCTAGTGGCAACTCTAAAGTGGCCAAGTAGTTGGCGATGTTAGCAAAACAAGGGGTTTTAATGGAGAGGGAAAAAAAAATTATCTGGAAATTCATCATGCACAAGAGCACAATCTCCATTGTCTTGTTTGATTTGGGATAGGAAATCTGCAACTACGTTGAACTTCCCAGGTTTGTTAACAATGGCCATGTTAAATTCTTGTAGAAGCAATAACCACCTGATTATCCTTCTGTTTACTACAGGTTTGTTCATTAGGTACTTAATGGTTGAATGGTCTATGAACACGGTCACTTTGCATCCTTTGATGTAATGTCAAAATTTCTTGATTGCATGTACTACAACTGAAAATTCTTTCTCCATGGTGGTATAATTCTGTTAAGTGGGAGTCAAATTCTTACTAATAAAATAGATAGCATATTTTCCCCCATTCTCATCTTCCTGACCTAAAATTGCTCTAATATCATCATCAGAGGCATCTGCATAAATATGGAATGGAAGGTTCCAATTAGGTCCACGTAGGACAAGAGCAGAGATGAGTTTCTCCTTAATGATCTCAAATGATGATTGACACTCTATTGTCCAGACAAAATCCACATTCTTTTAGAGGGAAAACATAGGGGTTGCAATCTTGCTAAAATTTTCTATAAATCTTTGGTAGTATCTAGCATGTCCTAAGTGTTAGGGTTAGAGATGGCAGATCTAACAATTAAATGCATATTTTATATAATAAACAGAGAAACTAAAACATTCACAGAATAAATCATAACACAAAATTTAACGTGGTTCACCCAATCTGGGCTACATCCACCAAACCACAGCCATCCAACACTTTTATTATCCAGTGAAAAACCCTATTACAATCTTGTGAATAATCACATTTTTTTCATCATACAGTAATACCCATCCGAACCCCTTTTTACCAAGCTTAGAAGCTTCCAGATTTTTGGGTTCTACAAAATTGGATTTTTCTTTTTTCATTGATTTTTCCCTTTTTCAGTGATCACGCGAAAAAG
>VDFB02373365.1:49592475-49747847 GCA_007258455.2 Sequoia sempervirens | reverse complement strand
GGCTATACAGTATAGCATGATCAGTCACCACATACCAACACTAAGAAACTTCTAATGTCAGTTTGGTTTTTTAGAGTCTCAAGTTGTATTACCTCAATTTTCTTAGGATCCACTTTTATCCCTTCAATTGAAATGTGGTGTCCCAACACTATCCCTTGTTCTACCATTATTAGGCATTTTTTTATGACTCAGGGATAACCAATGGTCCTCACATCACTTCAATACTTTGTCCAAACTTTGAAGGCCTTCATCAAAAGTTGACCCATACACAGTGAATTTGTCCATGTAGACTTCCACACAATCATTCACTAGCTCAACAAATATTGCCAGGATAGCTCTCTGAAATGTTATAGGAGCATTGCATAACCCAAAGGGAAGGACGCGATATGTGAATGTTCCCCAAGGGAAAGTAAAAGTTGTTTTTTCCCAGTCGTCCATAGCTACTTTTATTTGGTTATATCCACTGAATCCATCTAGGAATGATAAATACTTCCTTCTAGTCAAATTATACAAGACCTAGTCTACAAACGACAGACGGAAGTAATCTCTATGGCTAACTTTGTTTAGTTCCCTATAGTCAATGCACACTCTCCACTTCCCATTTTTATTTGGAACAACTACCAAAGGTGAAACCCATTTGCTGTCAGAAATGGGATAGATGAATCCTACTTGTAGGAATTTCTCAATTTTAGTTTTAAAAATGTCTTTTAAAGCAAGATTAAGTCTTCATTGTGGTTGATGAACATGTCTAACATTGTCAGTATAGATGTGATGGGTACAAAAACTTGGGTGTATTCCTCTCATGGACCTATATAATCCCAAACAAAAGCTTTAGATCTATTCACCAAAATATTAAACAATTTGTGCTCTTCTGACTTTGGTAATAACATGATGGCTTTGATCCCTAGATGGTTGGAGGTGATAGTATAAACTTCTCAAGTCAAAGTGTTGAGAGGACAACTATGTGGTATGGTTCCATGGAGTCCGGCAATATCTTCGAAGAAGTGATCCATTTTTGGAATGATATTAGCTAGGGGACAAGGTAATCCCATGAAGCTAGTGTAATCAAATTCAGTGTGATCAACATTGATTGGCTGCCCTAGAATCTCTTCTATGTCTATCATTTCTTCATCACTTGAGTCTACAATAAGATTTTCCATATTATTTTCTAGTTCATCTTCCAACTCTTCACCATGTTGTTTAATGAATACCATGGCAAGAGGCTAGATTCTCTTGTTCATTGGGAGAAACTGGTTCATCAACCCAAACTTTGTTATGTTCAAAAGGTTTAGCGAGGGGATATAATAATAAATTTTTTCTATTAGAACCATGTGAAATGGTCATTCCTCCTTCTCTGCAGTCAATCTTGGCTGCAACTGTAGCTAGCCATCGTCTTCCTAGGATTATCAGATAACTTTCCTTTGGTGTGAGGGACTGGATTATTTGAAAGCCTACTAGATATTCCCAACCATCCACCTTAACAAGAAAATTTTCTATGACACCTTTAGGAATAGCTATGGATTGATTTTCCATCTGCAACACTATAGTTGTGGGGTGTAAATCAGTGAGTCCCAAATTTTCCATAACATCAACTATCATTACATTAATGGCTACTCCTAGGTCCACAAGTGCGTTAGGTATTTCTACCTCATTGATTGTAATTGTTATAAGCGGACTGCTTCAGTCATCATATTTTGGAGCTATAGTTTTTCCAGTCAAAAAGTCAGCTAGATACCCGTTTATGTGAACAATATTAACCCATTTTGGTTTGCTTCCTGGTGTTTTGATGCACAACTATTTAATTAGTTGGTTTAGTTTAGGGATCTCTTTAATCACTTGTAACAAAGGAAACTCGATTTGAAGTTGCTTAGTTTCTTGTATTAGCATTGTTTCGGTGGATAAAGTCAATTTTAGAGAGTTATTCAAGGAGGTTGGTTTGAGACTCTCCATAAAAGGTGCTTGAGTTTTCTCTTTCAAGGCAGAGTCCTTTAAAAGATCAGTTGGATGCTAACCATCCTCTCTTTGAGGTAACTCAGGAGTTCCAGATGAGGATTGTGGAAGGGTCTTGCATTGATTACTCATTAGGTTTTTCTCTAAAGGTGTGGAAGATGTCTTAGTCATTTCAGTAGATTCTTTAATCGGCTCATCTAGGATGTCAACTATAGCAGGCTATTGAAGTGTTTTTCTTAACCTTAAATATAGGTTTCCACAATGGATGGCATTAAGTCCAGTCACATTTTCCTATTCCATACAATACATTGGGGTATTTTGATGATTATTCTTTGGATTAGAGACATGTTGTGTTGGGAGTTGTGTTTGGTTGACCTACTCATTTTGTTGAGGGTTCTGAGGGGTTGGTAAAAGGTTTTGCTACGGATTAGGCATCCTCCTAGGGCCAATGTAAAACTAATTTTGAGGTTGATTCCATTAAGGAGTAGGATTTTGAGGATATCATTGTTGTTGAGTCTGGTTTGGCTATTGGGGGTTTCCCTAGGACTGATTTTCCCATTTTGATGGTCCCCAAGGGTAAGCTCCCTAGTTAGGTGTTGCTTGAGGCCAAGGTGTTGCCCATTGATTATTATTCCAATTATTTGGGGGTTGCTAAGTGAGATTTGAATACTGACCATAAGAGAAATTCCCTCTAGGTATTTTATTCAAAAAATTGACCTCCTCCTCAACTTGAGATGTCCTTTTATTATAATTCTTGATTGCATTTAGGATCTCACATTGGTAGTGGCATGACTCTTCTCGCAAACTTGACAAACGTCAACTTTGTCCAAAGTGAATTCTCTTAATAGATGTTTGTTTTGACACCTAGGACAATAGATGGATAAGGTCTCCTAATTACGTGTTTTGGCATGTATTCAATCCAATGTGGTGTTTAATTAAATGAGAATGCCAGTTTTGATATTTGTTATCTCCTTACACAGTTTACCTATTTCATTGGAACCTCTGAAAATAGTAGATTTACAAATACCTCCTAGAGTACGAAATAAATTCTAGCATAACTCAGTGATATCATTAAGTCCAAGTTGGGACACATCTCCTTTTCCCATTAAATCTAGGCTACTCCTAGCATCTTCATCAAGTCCCTTGAGAAATATGGTTTTCAAAATTTTTAGACTTATGGCTTCTTCGCCACATCATTTAGATAAGAAGATGAACATATCCAGGTAATCTTCTAGGATTTCATCTTCATTTTTCCTTAGTTTGAACAACTCCTCTTTCCTATTGCTAACTCTATAGTAGCTCTGGTATTTTTCCAAAAAGGTGGACTCCATATCATCCCAAGAAGTTATTGACCCTGAAGCTAATTGCATGAACCAATGCATTGTAGTATCCTTCAGGGTGTAGGGAAAAAGTTTTAGTTTTTGGTTATCATTCTTGTAGTCATACGTTTGACAAAAAACTTTAAACTCAAATAGGAACTGGTCAGGGTCTTCAGAGGATAAACCTCTGAAAGTTGGTAAGAAGGCTAGTGAAATGCTTTTTCATAGGTGTATCGTCATCTTGATTGATAGTAATAGGATAAGAAAATTTCCACGCTCCCCCTACTAGGTTAGCGCCATTTATACGATCACCCATGATTTTGAAAGGAATGTGTTCCTCTTCAAATGTTTTCTCTAATGGATGAGGCTCTAGGTTGTGCAAAGGAATTCTTTCCTCTATAATAGTTTGCTCGAATGGCTGAAGTTCTAGGGTATACTGAGAGGTCTCAGGTTGATCCTGCTCAATCAATTCTTCATTAAGTTCTTCAACTCAGACTTCTACCTCCCTGCTTGTGGTTGGAACGTCTTTTGGGGGGGTTTTTGGTATGATTCTTCCACGTGGGCCTCGTTTCCTGACCATGTAGAAAAAGAAGCTTGGAAACTATTCTCTTTTTCTAAAATAGGTATTCAAGCAATCTCCTACTAACACTAGAAAAGGAAGGGTCCTCGACAATGATGCCAAAAAGTGATAGAATTTTTTGAGGTCCTATTGCTTTAGTTGAAAATGTATTAATTATATCGATCGAGTAGTGTTTGAAGGTTGTATGCAATAGGGGGAATCTTGGCTATCTCTCTTAGATTTTCTAAATTCTTGAAATGGTTGTAAACAAAAGTTATATTAGAAAGCGTAAAGTTGTTTAAGATATAAAGCATGATATTGTTAAAAATAGAAAGCATATGAATTACCTAAGAAGTAATACTTGTAACTAATTTGTGAAGTTTTAAATGAAAACAACTAATGGCTAAAAAATTAACCGCTGATAGAAAGTAAACTTGACAACTTGTAACTAACAATAAGAGTGGGTGCTCTAGAATTTCCAAATAAATAAAAATTTAATATTGTAAATTTAAAACTATGACTTGTAGGAATAATTGACAGAGCTCGACACACACAAACAACATTCATCTAAATTTATCATGTATAAAATAAAGGTAACAACATTGAAAATGAAAATACTTATCTATCCTACGAGATCCCTCAAGTGGCCAGCTCTTGGGTGTTTCTATGCTTAACTCAAATCACATGTACTTTCGCATCTTCAAAATGAATCCATCCATGATACTTCCATTACTCAGAATGATTGACTCAAAATAGGATTGGAAATATTTATTTATTCATATCATAAAATTTTAGAACATAAGACATAGTTGAACAATGTTCAAATCATATCATAACATCATAGTAGTATCACCATCTCATTGTTTTTGGTGGTAACATATATATACTAAATTGCTAACAAAATCCTAAATTTCAGATGGTGAAAGATCACCATTTAAAAATTATTTTAACAAAATTTCAACTAACCAATTGACTAAGGTCCATAACATAAAACATATTAAAGGCTCGGAGTGGAGCCATAATTTTTTTAAAGAAAAATTTAACATAAAGCATTAAAAGGACTTGTTCCACTATGCACAATTGAATTTCTGGTGCCTAGACTTCTGATACTCTATCTTCAAATGCTTGAAGTCTACTTAAAGTCCACTCGGTCATGCATACTGTCTTGTACATTGACTTAAAGCTATACCATTATATTGACATTAGTCATCTAATCTCAATTGATCTAGGAAATAAAGATTTATACATCAATTTACAAAAAGCAAGCAATTAGTAATCCTAAAAATAAACAATTGGTAGGGATAAAGTGATTGGTAAGAACAACAAAGGGTTTTTAACTTATTATAATTATGAAGTTATTTATACCTCATCACTTGGCAGCTTCTTTTCATGTTGGTGGGGGATATTCTGTTTGGGATGCTAGCACAACGTGCCTATGTCCTAACAAGATTCCCGCCTCTAGAATCTACAAAGGCATTACACTCCTCCATTGGACACGAAGTGTAAAGTATCTTTCCATTCAGATCAACTTTGCATGGCTCTTTTTCCTCCAATTTCACCTTCAAATGACTACCTCTTCAACTCACTCACTCTCTCTTGGTTCCACTTGATCATTCTCACTTCTACATACTCACTTTCAACATTCTCAAGCTCTACCACCTCCATTGAAGCTATAAGTTGGTATTTTGGTTGGCTCACTCTCTTCATTGTTGCAAAAATGTTGATATTTGATAGCTTTTGAGCTCGTTTCTTCTTCCATTTTCCTTGAGCGCATGTGGTGGAAGGTGATATCACTCCATTTTCCTTTTCTCTTGTATTATCATTACAATATCATAGCATATTGTTGTTCAACATATTGCTTGGTATTGTTATTTCAATATCTTTCTTTATCACATTTATCCAATCATTTCTATATTGGTTGTCCATGGGGGTGGAAACACCAAAGCGAGGGATTGATTGTGACAGTCCTCTAAACACAAACCCAACATTTTCTCTCTTTTGCGTGTGTAGGATGTTCGTCAAGTGAAGACCTTGAAGATATCAAATTGCGGGTAGGAAGGTGCACTTTCCTTACCCTTCTTTTTCATTTCATAGTTGGAATTAGTTAAAGTATTCTTCTTGTTCCACTATCATTCTATTCCTTTCTATTTTTGTTATTACATTAAACTATACCTGCTAGATTGTTAGTAAGTTTCCCTTGAATTTTGACTATACTTTATGCTTTTTGTCTATACGAATTCTAGTGCCCCCACTGAGACACCAACATGTCATGCTATTGTCCCTGTCTTATTCTGTAGTCCTTTGGTAGTGAGCTACCTAAGTTGTAGTCCATACTTTGGAAACTTGCTCATTTGAATTTTTGAAACTCTTGGGTTGGCAGAAGGAAAGAGGCAGATTAGTTTTCCTTCCTTTTCAACCCTTTAAATATTAAACCTATTGTAAACATTCATCTAGCTTGAGGTAGATTAGGGAGACCTATTGTTCTAGACCCTCTTGTGACCTGGGGGCCTGAGCAGTTGGTCCCCCTCTACATTTTGGTGAACTCGACGTGAACTATTTTGGTTCCTTTTTGTAGTGTTGAAGGAATCTTCTCTCATGTTCTAGGTGTGTTGTAGGTGTGTGCGTTGTAGGGTGCCTAGCCTTGCAACCCAACCTATGACCCCTAGAAGTGTAGTTAGAGCAACCCCTAAATGTTGTGAAACAAAATCTAGAACAGGTCACTATCTGATTGATTAGACCTTTGGGGTCTTTTGAGAAAGTCCTTTTTGGTGTAAGTAGAAGATGACTTCTTTCATGCATCTTCCCATCTTGTGTATGTAGCCTGTGAATGGGTCTCTTGCTATAACCTTTACATTATAGGACTTGCATATGAATGTTAATAGAGAGCCCTCTCCTCTATACATTCCCACTCGTATTAACAAGAATACAGTGATTGGCATTCTCGTTGATCCTACCTGTCAAGTTAATGTTATTACAGAGTTAATTATATTAATAAACTTCCTACACAAGGATGGGTATGATGAATCTAAGAGCACAATACGTATTCATGATGGGATTTCCATCCCTCCCATTATTTCCATCACCCTTTCAGTGCTGGTAGGTCCTAGGACTATGAATACCCTTTTTAGTATTATCTCAGATTTTGACTTGTTCAAAGTCAAGCTAGGCATTCCTTGGCTAGTTTCCATGAACGTAGTCCCTTCGGTGATCCATAAATGCTTGAAACTCTCATGAGGGATCTATGCATGAAACTAGGTACAAACCCCTGGTGTCGCATGGGGCCTATTCATTAGATCACTTTGGCCTTCCACTATTGGTTCAATCCTGTAAGGATGGACCTACTGTATCGTACTTAAGTAAAATACAAGAGTGGAGGCATAGCATCGAAAGTGACCTACCCCTTCCCCTTATGCTATTTCGGTTAAGGATTCTATGATAGCTCAATGGAAGGTTGCCTCTTCCTCTCAAAAGGGGAAGGGGAAGTCTGATCGTGCTCAAGAGCCATATTCTTCCTCTATAGTTCCACCTATTTCTGCCTCCCACCCTACTACAACACCTTCAGCTTCTGCCCCTTGCATCTCCTGGGGAGTTCGATGGTGCCCACTTGGTGGAAGGCCAAGCATCAGGTGTTTGACCTCCCCATTTTTCCCATGGTGCCTCGGCCCATTGTATATGGTAAGGGGAAGGGTCCCCATGGAGTCATCTCTACGTCTCGGCCTTTGCAGCCTCCTACTACTCCTACCCCTAAGGTGGTGAATGGGAAGATGCCTACCACCGAGGCACTTGAGTTTGCTTCTCTGCTGATTGTTGCCTCTGTTCTTGCATCTCTTCCTCATATTTCTATCTAGGAGTCACTCCCTCCACTAGCAATAGTTGTGATGGACACTCCCATGGAAAAACAAGAGCCTTTTGCTCCTCCTCAAGCTATAACTTCCAATTCTTAGAGCCGAAGAAACTTCCTTGCGTGTGAGCATAAGCATCAAAGGAAAGCTCTAGTTGTTGAGCACGTTGCTTTGTAGAGAGAGGGAGGGAGATAATGAGAAACAATCAAATAGTGTCATAACCCAATTTTATTGCATATTTATTATAATATGGTAAATTGAATTATTGAAGAAATTCAATAAATATTAAATGGGAATTTTGGATTTTTTGAAAAATAAAATGAATGAAAAAGGTTGAATGATGTTGAATTTGTGAACTTTTGGAAATTATTTTATATGTTATCAAGAATTGAACATTATTGATAAATTTACAAGTGCAAGTGTGTGCAGTTGCAGGGTGACAAAAAGAAGGATGAGAAAATGGTTGAAGTAGGAATGTTTAGCCGCATTGAATGGTAAGCCAGTTGGAATCTGGGTGGACACACCACAAATGGCATGATGACTTGATTTGAACTATTTTTGCATGTATATAAGAATGTAATTTCATGATTTGAAATGTTTCAATGATCGAAAATGAATGGCTTGTAGACTAAATTGTCTGCTCAAACTCCGTGTTTTGAAGAAAACAAATGAAAGTATTGAAAAGAATGAATAAAAAGGATAAAATATTTCATTATGTGAAAATTAAGTGAAAAGAAATTCTTTTAGTTTGTTTATAATGAAATTAAAGTTCCTTAATTTAAAAAAAAAATGACATATGGAACTTATAAATTCTTCCAAACAAACTATTTATACAAGAATGTATATGTATATGTAAAGAAATGTGAATACACACATGCACACACACACACATATATATATTTGAAATGAATAATGAACATATAAATACCTATAGATATATGTATATGTGAACATATATATACATATATATATATATATATATATATATATATATATGTATACATATACATATTCATATTCTCATCAAAATTTAAAACAATAACCGATAAGATTCTAATATTGGATTGTTGAAAATCAAGTAAGATTATGGAGGACGTGGTCTACCATGAAATTAATAGCAATATTCAAAAAAGTAGTGGCCGACAGCAAGGCAATAATGCCTCTGCCAGAGACATGCAAAAGAATATTTTGTTTCCATTTTGAATACATAGGCTGTGGGAAAAAAACACATCATAGAAGTTTATTTTTTTGAAAGAAAATGTAGAGAGAGAGCTCGTGGGTGAGGGAAAAATCAAAAGAAAAACTCACACAAAGCTCGATTTATGAGGTGATCCAATCACTTAAGAAATAAAACTCAATTTTCTTCTATCATTTTCCTCATTGTCGAATGGTATTCTTCCATTTTTATTTGTCGATTGCATCATTTAAACTATAAATGCATCCTTGATGAATAACCATGGCCTTGAGCCAAGTAGTGTGGCGTCAACCATTTTTGGATCACTTAGTTTGTGGTTGTATTGTATGAGCTTTATGTAGAAGCCTTGCGGCTAGCTCTCTGAGCTAAGTTTAGCCTTAGAGTTATAAAGTTATGACTGTGCTTTAAGGTCACACTCTCGTGTAAGACATTCAATGGCTAATCGAAATCTCTATTTCATTTCACTGTATTTTATGTTGAATAAACATTATTGTGGGTCGATCAATGATCCCCTGAAAAAGGATTTCAACCCTGTGTTTTGTTTTAAAATGTTTTGTATCCACCTTATTGATTGGGCTGATAAACAGTAGCTAAATCACAAGCTCGAATTGTAGTGTATGTTTTATAATGCTACCACATTCTAGTAGGAAAGGTGGTGAAATCCTTGTTTAAATCCAATAAACCCAACTAGGGTTTGATCTATAAGATCGAAGGGTCATTCCCTTGTAATGAGAAGTATGCATGTTGATTATGGAGTGAAATTAGCTTATCTTCAAGGTTGAATCTATGTATGTTATTTTGTTAAGAAGGAAATGCACTAGACCAATGTGAATGGTCGATTTAGAGTGACCTATGAATATATGTATAAACTCAAAAAGGAATGAGTTTTACTAGAACTCAAAACTTCCATGTATTTCTATTGACTAAGTACCTATTTAATGTTTTACCTCGACAAGCATGACCAACTTAGATTCTTTTTATTATTGAGTTGCACAATGAATTTAAGAGATGAAAGCTGTTCAAAATCTGATTAATAGTCATTCTATTTTTATGTACGAAATTGGACTATTAGATTGTAGAGAAGTCTCTTGGATTGCTTGAAAATTGACAAATGGGAAGCTGTAGATAATATTGTTATTGGTAAAACAACATTGTTTATTTTCAGTTCATTTTGGAAAAATCCGTTTTGTTTTAAAACAGTGAACAATAAAATGTAATGTTGCCATTTAGCTTCTAAACAACTTGAAACAGTAAAAAAGTATTTGCAAATAGCAAAAGTTCTGTTGGAAAAATGATATTTCAGTCATTAAATGTAACTGTTTAGTTTGAAACAGTATTGCAATGATGTGAACAATGAATAAACTTCTATAAATGACATTTTTTTGTTGTTAAAGTTATCTTTGTAGCTGGAAACAACCTTGTTCGTTAAACTGTTAGTTGGAATAGTTTTGAGAAGTTATAAACAATGAATGTTCATATGTGAAAAGTTTGTCCTAGAATTGTTTAATAGGAAACAATATTTGTTCTATTAAAAAAATGAATGTTCATATGTAAACAACTTATCTTATAACTGTTTAGTAGGAAGCAATAATTATTCTATTAAAACAATGAATGTTCATATGTAAACAACTTATCTTATAACTATTTAGTAGGAAACTATACTTGTTTTGTTTAAATGATGAATGTTCATCTGTGAAGAAAAATGTTAGATAACATAGTTGTGAGAATGTAATTACAGTATGTGTGAAACTGTTAACATAAAATTGTTTTGATTCTTTAGTTTGGAAAATAAATGCCAAATGGAATACTATTTTATGATTGCAATCTGATTTAATGTTTTATTTTAGAATGTATGCACACATCTAAAATTTAAGTAGGCACACATATGTGTATCCCTTCTTTTGTTCTTAGTTCATTTTCAAATGAAAAATGCTTATGATGAAATATTTAATAGTCATAAGAATGATATGACTGATTGTTGAATTACTTTGTGAATCATAAATCTGATTTATGTTAGAGAGTAAATTAGTAATATGATTCTTCTTTGAAGACATTTGTGAAAGAATATTTAATACTTGAACATAATATTGATACCTTAGTTGACTAGAGCACCTCAGGGTAGATGCTGCTAGAGGGTAGATAGCTATTATATGATGTATAGTAGAAAGTTACTTTCTGAGACGGGTGCTGAAATGGAGTTTAGAGAGTATAGGTTTGCTTTACCAAAACCTGTTGTATGTTGTTGCAACACATTTTTTATTCTTTGCCAAGCAATATAGTTAATTATGTATGTATGAACTTTGTGATTTCACTCTTTGCCATTCCTAGCATAGATCTTGCATTTTATTTTCTAAATTGTAGATAGAAAATTGCATGTTGATGTATGGGTACACACCAGATTCCACCTTGTAGATTATTCTCATTCTAAAATTTTTGTGCAGGGTCGGGAATTCTTCAAGTTAGAAGAATACGGGGGAAGCGTAAGCTTTGTGGTTAGGTGGTAAAGCGCTTCACCCATGTTCTCGTTCGCTAGTGGAGGCGAACATCAAAGAAGAACATTAGTTGTTCACAAGACTATTTTAGTCTAAGATGTAACTTGATGTAATACATTCATGAATTTGATGTAAAGTGTACATTGTATTAACTTTGTGGCCTTGAGAGTCAAGTCAAACCTGATATTGTAATTTGACTTTTGAAGTGAATATATGAATCATTGACTCAAATTAATGGACATGTGTAGCTATGATTGACTTTAGCCACTAGTTATATATTTTTAATTCAGAGTATATTCATGTGTCAATTACAATAATATTATTTAAGTAATAATTTATGATGGGTTATTACATTTGGTATCTGAGCTTAGGGTTCAACTCTAGGCCTTTTGAGTCTACCATAGTTGACTAGGGGTAGTTGATCCTTGACCCAAAATTTGGATGTCTTGAGAATTGACCAAACTTGAATTGAATGTAGGAATGTGAAGGTCAAAGGTAGGATGAAGGAAAGGGAAAACTGTTAGAACCTCATGTAAGAATGACGTAAAGGAAGGAAACACCAAGACAGAGGTTCAATTAGAAATTCCCAATGATGAAACTCTAGCTCAAGCTCTTACATGATTCAAGCTAGAGAGAGGCATGAAGATTGAGGAGAAGTGAACATCTAAGATCAAAAAGCTTTCCACAATCCAGGACTGGCCTCTAGGGTGTGGACCCAGTGCACCCTTGTTGACTAAAGAAGAAAATGAGAGCCTGCATGTTGAACCATCCTCTTTTGTAAAGTCTGAAGTAAAATTAGATGATGACCCAGAGGAATGTCCTCTTTTTGATACCGAGATATTGGAATGATGCAACAAGAAGCCTATTATAAATAAGGGTCTATTGATAATAAAATATAAAATTAGATAATATTGATTGACCTCAAATATAAATAAAATCAAATAATATTTTTTTGGTGTGTTCAAAGAGAGACTTTAAAATGTGTGTATTATGCATGAATGTGTATGTCTTCTATATTGAGGGATGTATGCATATATGAAAATTATGTGATGTAGCATAAGCACATTTATTCATAGAACCTTGTGTTGAGATGCGATAAACATGATTGTGTTGTAGGATAAGTGTGGGACAACATGGTGACCACCAAGCAAGACGAGGGTGGTAGTGGTTCTGATAATGGACCAAACAAGAGACTGGAGAACATTCTAGAGCTTTTGAATTGACAAGATTCCTACATGGATTATATAGAGCAAGATGTCCGAGTGGCACGTGAGGATCGAGACCATAGGAATGCAAAAGGCAATCAAGGAGATGGTGGTCTAGGGGCAGGTCCATGAGGGCGAATTAAGGAAGAGCTTGGGAAAGACCTCGAAATAGTAACGTTTCCCAAGTTCAATGGTAAGGCTGTCAGAGTAGGAGATGATTCTTGGATTATAGAGATGGAAAAAATAATTTGGGCTCTGTAACCTTTCTGAACTGACCAAGGCAGCATGGGCTACATATCAACTCTTAGGTGAAGCAGTGAATTGGTGGGATAATTAGAAGTTAGAATGAAATATTTAGCCTACTTAGATCACTTGGGAACTCTTTCTCCAAGCTTTTAGGAAGAGATGGTTATCATAGATTTTATTTGACAAGAAAGTGATGGGATTTCAAAACTTAACCTAATGAAATATGATTGTGATTTAGTATTGGCAAAAATTCACCAACCTATTGAAATATGTGCCTCAGTATCAAGGGGATGAATGTTTTTGTATCTAAAAATTTATAATGGGACTTAGAACTCACACATGAGCTCAAGTAGATATACATGAACCTCAAACCATGAATGGAGTCTTCCAAAAATCCACCAAACAATTATAAAAGCTGTAGTAGCTATCCAATCTTCATAGCGATTCAAGTTCTAAGTTGCAGTATGGGAAGAAGAAATTTCATAAGGGAGACAAGAGCCATCAAATTCTTAATCTCAAGAGGGGAAGTGAATAGCAGGAGAAGGGTGAAGATGGTAATGGTGAAAAAAATAAGAAAGCAAAAAAAGGCAAGGGTAAGGATGACCATAAATAGTTGGGTTTTAGAGAGGAAAAGCCAGGAGGTTGCAAAGGGCCTCGAGATGGATGTTATACTTGTGGAGGTGATCATTATGCCTTGAATTTTCCTTAGTGGTCGAAGTCACAGAAGGAAGGAGGCTATTAGCAAAATCAACATCACCAAATCTATGTTGTAGTGGATAACAAACATAACGAGTATCAAGCTTCACCAATTTAGCTAATGGGTAAGCTCTATGGCCAATTTGTTTCAATCTTAATTGATATCAGAGCTACTGAATGTTTTATAGATCCTAAAATAATATCCAAGATACCTATTAGACCTAGATACATGACAAGTTCATGGATAGTCCAGTATGGTAATCGAGCAGAGCGAAGGGTAGATACCTCTCTCTTTTGTAGTGAGTTAGAGCTTCCAACCTTTCAAACTTAGGTCAACTTCTATGTGGCACCTTTAGGCTCATATGATATAATTTTTGGAATAAATTGGTTAATGAAGCACAAGGCTATAGTGAACTATGAGGATAAGGTGGTAAACTATTTGGGTGTTATGGGAACCCAGTTGAGGTTTGTGGAATGCAGAGACCCTTAGAGCTTAGATAGATTTCTGTGATGCAGCTCAAGAAGGCTCGTTGAAAGGGGTGTGAAATCTATGTAGTGCATGTTAGTAATCTTGATAGCAAGGAACTATATTTAGATGACTATCCTATTCTCAAGGAGTTCCAAGACATATTCCCTAATGAGCTTACAGAGTTTCCTCTGAAGCGGGAATTCAACTTTTTCTATCGACCTTATTTTAGGAGCTGAGCCTCAATCCAAGGCACCTTATTAGATGACCACTATAAAACTCTATGAGTTGAAGGCCTAGTTGATGGAATTGTTGGTTAAAAAAATTATAAGACCCAGTGTGTCTCCTTGGGGAGTATCAGTTATTTTTGTGAAAAAGAAGGATGGAACCTTGCGTCTATGTATAGATTATCGGATGTTGGACAAGGTTACCATCAAGAACCAATATCCACTCCCAAGAATTGATGAACTATTTGATCAAATGAAGGGAGTGATGGTGTTCTCCAAAATTGACCTCAGGTCAGGGTACCACCAATTGAGAATTAAGGAAGAAGAAATTACGAAGATACATTTAGAACTCGATATGGACAAATACAAGTTCATAGTGGTATCTTTTGGTTTAACTAATGCATCAACAACCTTTATGAACCTCATGAACAATCTGTTCAAATATTTCTTGGATGACTTTGTTCTAAGCTTTATTGACAACATTCTAGTCTACTCAAAGAATATTGAAGAGTATGATAGACATTTTAGGATAGTTTTTAAGCAATTGAGAGAAAGGAAACACTTTGGAAAGCTATCTAAGTGTTCATTCTACTAGGACATAGTGCACTATTTAGGCCATATCATTTTAGTTGAAGGAGTCTTCATAGACCCCAAGAAGATCAAGGTGATTGTGGAATGGCCAGTGCCTTAGAATGTGTTGGAAGTCCGTAGCTTCATGGGCCTTGTAGTATACTATAGAAATTTTGTGCAAGGGTTCTCCCATATTGCATCTCCTATTACCTCACTCCAAAGGAAGGGAACATGGTTTGAATGGACCAAGAAATATGAGTAGGAATTCCAACTTCTGAAGGAGAGGCTCATGACAACACCAGTACTAACCATCCCTAATCCTAATGGGAAACTCACAGTAACCATAGATACTTTAGGAGAGGGATAAGGCACAATGTTAATGCAAGATGGACAAGTGGTAGTGTATGAATCAAGGAAGCTCAAGCAATAAAAAGTGAACTATGTGCCTCATGATTTAGAATTGGTGGCCATAGTTCTTGCCTTACAAATGTGGAGGAATTATCTTTTGGGAAAACCATTTGAACTCAAGACATACAACTTAGGATTGAGATACATATTTACCCAGCCAAAAACTTAATGCGAGATGGAGAAGGTGGTTGGAATTCCTTAGCAAGTATGAATTTGGAATTGAATACATTAAAGGAAAAGAGAACAGTGTGGCTGATACTCTTAGTAGATGAAGACATATGGCATCAATGATTTCAACAAGGTCTAACTTGAGACAATAGGTGATTCAAAATATGCTAGGGGATGAGCACTATGAGAGAGTGAAGAGTGCCCTAGTAGTAAATCCTTCAAATCATTAGTTCGATGGGTATGAGATTGAACCAGATGGTATTTTGAGATATTAGAGAAGGATGTATATCCCAGACTCTAGAGAGTTGAGAAAGTTGGTTTTATAAGAGGTTCATGATGCACCATATTTAAGACACCTCAGAGTATCTAAGATGATCATGGAGTTGAAGAATCTATATTTTTGGCCTAAACTCAAGAAGGATGTAGTGGAGTACATGCTTGGAGTGCTAGTGAGTCAAGGCTGAGCATTAACATCCAACCACTTTATTGTATCCTCATGAAATACGTGAGTATAAGTGGCAGGTGATCAATATGGATTTTTTACAGGGGTTGCCATTGATCAAGAACAAGCATGATATTATCTTGGTCATGATTGATAAGTTGACTAAGGTTGCACACTTCATTCTAGGAAACCTTAAGGATGGATCATTGACCTTGGCTAAGAAATTTGTCTAGGAGATCTTCCACTTGCATGGAGTGCCAGACATTATCATTTCTGATAGGGACACACGAATGACCTCAAGGTTTTGGACAACCTTGAATGCTGCATTGGGAACCAAATTGAATTTCACCTCAACTTATCATCCTCAGACTGATGGGTGGACAAAGAGGGTGAATCAGGTAGTCGAAGACCTCCTCCGAATGTGCTGTATGGACCAATAGTATTGGTGGGAAGAATATTTTCCTTTGGTAGAGTTTTCTTACAACAAATCCTATCATACATCCTTAGGCATGACACCATTTAAAGCCTTGTATGGGAAAAAATTTCGTACCCCCATCAGTTGAGATAAATTGGAGGACAAGGTCATAGTAGGACCTAAAATGCTTAAGGAAATGGAAGAGAAAATTAGGGTCATTAAGATCAGATTGAAAGAGGCAACAAACTGACAGAAGAGTTATGCTGACAAGAATCAAACTCTTAGAAAGTTCGCAATAGGGGATAAATTTTTCTTGAGAGTTAAACCTCATAAAAGTTCTATTACTTTTGGAAAGTATTCCAAGTTGGCCCCAAGATATTTGGGACCATTTGAAGTCTTGGAAGTGATTAACCCAGTTGCTTATAGAATAGCTCTACCACCTACTTTGGCTCGACTTCATAATGTGTTTCATGTTTCCTTGATTTTAAAGCCATATCATCTTGATGTGACTCATGTGCTTGATTGTCAATCCTTGCCGGTACAGGATCCAAGAGTGGTGCTAGTGGATCCCATTAGAATCTTGGATAGATACAATGTTAAGTTGTGGAGTAAAGATATTGCTCAATTCAAGGTCCAATGGGACCAGTACTCAAAGGACAGTGCTACTTGGGAGGATGCGCAGAAGAAATAGAACACTCCTTTCCATATTTGCTATCTTGAGAAGGAAACTTGAATAATTTTTGTGTGAAAATTTTGTTGAGATGTTGAAATAGACATATATAATTTGTTGAGATTTTGAAATAGACATATATATTTTGTTGAGATGTTGAAATAGACATTTATTTTGATGAGATGTTGAAATAGACATATACATTTTGATGTGATGTTGAAATAAACATATATTTTGATGTGATGTTGAAATATACATATATATTTTGATGTGATGTTGAAACAAACATGTATGTTCAATATGATGTGATGTATTTTTTTTGACTTACTAGACATCGAGACAATGTCTCTTCTAAGAGGGGAAGGATGTCATAACCCAATTTTATTGAATATTTATTATAATATGGTAAATTGATTATTGAAGAAATTCAATAAATATTAAATGGAAATTCTATAATTTTCAAAAATAAAATGAATGAAAAAGGTTGACTGATGTTGACTTTGTGAACTTTTGGAAATTATTTTATATGTTATCAAGAATTGAACATTATTGATAAATTTGCAAGTGCAAGTGTATGCAGTTGCAAGGTGATAGGTTGAAGGACGAGAACATGATTGAAGTAGGAATGTTTAGCCAGATTGAAGGGTAATTCAGTTGGAATCTAGGTGCACACACCACAAAAGGAATGATGACTTGCATTTGAACTATTTTTGCATGTATAGAACAGCATAATTTCATGACTTGAAATGTATTAGTGATAAAAAATGAATGGATTGTAGACTAAATTGTCTGCTCAAACTCTGTGTTTCGAAGAAAATGAATGAAAGTATTGAAAATAATGATTGAAAAGGATAAAATATTTCATTATGTGAAAATTAAGTGAAAATAAATTATTTTAGTTTGTTTATAATGAAATTAAAGTTCCTTAATTTTAAAAAAATGACATATGGAACTTATAAATTCTTCCAAAAAAACTATATATACAAGAATGTATATATATACATGTATGTAAAGAAATGCGAATACATACATACATACATACATACATACATTTATATATATATATATATACATACATACATACATACATACATACATTTATATATATATATATATATATATATATATATATATATATATATATATATATATATATATATATATATGAACATATGAATACTTATAAATATATGCATATATGAACATATATATATATATATATATATATAAATACATATACATATATATGCATACATATTCATATTCTCATCGAAATTTAAATCGATAACCGGTAGGATTCTAATATCAGATTGTTGAAAATCAAGTAAGATTATGGAAAATGTGGTTTACCATGAAATTAATAGCAATATTCAAACAAGTAGTGGCTGGTGGAAAGGAAATAATGCCTTTGCCAGAGACATGCAAAATAATATGTTGTTGTTTCCATTTTGAATACATAGGCTGTGGGTGAAAAAGCACAGTGAAGAATTTTTTTTGTTTGAAGGAAAAAGCAAAGAGAGAGCTCGTGGGTGAGGGAAAAATCAAAAGACAGAATCACACAAAGCTCAATTTATAAGGTAATCCAATCACTTAAGAAAGAAAAATCAATTTTATTCTATCATTTTCCTCATTGTCGAATGGTATTATTCCATTTTTATTTTTCGATTACATCATTTAAATTGCAAATGCATCCTTGATCAATAACCATGTCCTTGACCCAAGTAGTGTGGTGTTGACCATTGTTTGGGTTGCACAACTAGCTTTTTGAGTAAGCTGAGCCTTAGAGTTATTAAGTTATGACTGTTCTTTAAGGTCGCACTCTCATGCAAGCCATTTGATGGCTAATTAGAATCTCTATTCCATTTCACTACATTTTATGATGAAAAAATATTATTGTGGGTCGATCAGCGATCCCCTAAAACAGGGTTTCAACCTTGTGTTTTGTTTTAAAATGTTTTGTATCCACCTTATTGGCTGGGTCAATAAACAATAGCTATATCAAAAGCTCGAATTGTAGTGTATGTATTATTATGCTGCCACATTCTAGTGGGAAAGGTGGTGAAATCCTTGTTTAAATCCAATAAACCCAACTAGGGTTCTATCTATAAGATCAAAGGGCCATTCCCTTGTAATTGAGAAGCATGCATGTCAATTCTAGAGTGAAACCAACTTGTCTTAAAGGTCAAAACTTTGTATTTTATTGTTTCTAAGAAGGAAATGCACCAGACCAATGTGAATGGTCGATTTAGAGTGACTTGTGAATATATGTATAAACTCGGAAAGGAATGAGTTCTGCTAGAACTCGAAACTTCCATGTCTTTCTATTGATTGAGTACTTGTTTAATGTTTTACCTCGATAAACATGACCAACTTAGATTCTTTTTATTATTGAGTTTCACAATGAATTTCAAAGATGAAAACTATTCAAGATCTGATTAATAGTCATTCTATTTTTATGTATGAAACTGGACTACTAGATTGTAGAGAATTCTCTTGGCTTGCTTGAAAATTGACAAATGGGAAACTGTAGATAATAGTGTTACTTGAAAAACAACATTGTTTATTTTCAATTCATTGTGGAAAAACCAATTCTGTTTTAAAACAATGAGCTATAAAATGTAATGTTTCCATTTAGCTTCTAAATAGCTTGAAACAACAAAAAGTATTTGCAAACAGTGAAAGTTTTGTTGGAAAATGATATTTCAATCATTAAATGTAATTGTTTAACTTCTGAAATAGTATTGTAATGATGTGAACAACGAATAAAATTATGTAAACGATACTATTTTGTTGTTAAAGTTATCTTTGTAGCTGGAATCAACCTTGTTCATTAAATTTCTCGTTGGAACAATTTTGAGAAGTTATAAACAGTGAATGTTTATATATGGAAAGTTTGTCTTAGAACTGTTTAGTAGGAATATTTGTTCTGTTAAAACAACATTTGTTCATATGTAAGCAACTTATCTTATAACTGTTTAGTAGGAAACAATACTTGTTTATTAAAATAACGAATGTTCATATGTAAACAACTTATCTTATATCTGTTTAGTAGGAAACAGTACTTGTTTTGTTTAAATGATGAATGTTCATTTATGAATGACAATGTTAGA
The DNA here is from genome assembly GCA_007258455.2 of Sequoia sempervirens. Taxonomy (NCBI): domain Eukaryota; kingdom Viridiplantae; phylum Streptophyta; class Pinopsida; order Cupressales; family Cupressaceae; genus Sequoia; species Sequoia sempervirens. Next base: position 49,727,867 of record VDFB02373365.1, on the reverse strand, counting down.
GTAACACAGTTGTGAGAATGCAATTATAGTATACATGTGAAACTATTAACATAGAATTAATTTGATTCTTTACTTTGGCAAAGAAATATCAAATAAAATACTATTTTATGATTGCAATCTGATTTAATATTTTATTTCAAAATGTATTCACAAATCTAAAACTTAAATAGGCACACATATGTGTATGCACATTGAATTTTTCTATGTACATACACATACTTGTGACACAACTTCTTTTGTTCTTAGTTCATTTTTAAATGAAAAATGCTTATGATGAAAAATATTTAATAATCATAAGAATGATATGACTGATTGTTGAATTACTCTGTGAATCATAAACTTGATTTCTATTTAGAGAGTAAATTAGTAATTTGAATCTTCTTTTAAGACATTTGTGAAAGAATATTTAATACTTGAACAAAACAGTGATACCTTAGTTGACTAGAGCACCTTAGGGTAGATGCTGCTAGAGGGTAGATAGCTGTTATATGATGTATATAGTAGAAAGTTACCTTCTAGGATGGGTGTCGAAATGGAGTTCAGAGAGTATAGGTTTGCTTTAAAATAACCTATTATATGTTTTTGTTGCAACACATTTGTTATGCTTGGCCAAGCAATATAGTTAATTATGTATGTATGAACTTTGTGATTTCACTCTCTGCCATTCCTAGCATAGATCTTGCATTTTCTTTTCTAACTTGTAGATAGAAAATTGCATGTTGATGTATGGGCACACACTAGATTCCACCTTACAAATTTTTCTTTTGCTAAACTTTCCATGTAGCATCAGGCATTCTTCAAGTCTAAAGAATATTGAGGAAGTGTAAGCTTTATGGTTGGGTAGTAAAGCACTTCAACCATGTTCTCATCCACTAGTGGAGGTGAGAATCGAAGAAGAACCTTAGTTGTTCATAAGATTATTTTAGTTTAAGATGTAAATTGATGTAATACATTCATGTATTTGATGTAAAGTGTACATTTTATTGATTTTGTGTCCTTGAGAGCCAAGTCAAACTTGATATTGTAATTTGACTTTTGAAGTGAATATATGAATCATTGACTCAAATTAATGGACATGTGTAGCTATGATTGACTTTAGCCACTAATTATGTCTTTTTAATTTGGAGTTTATTCATGTGTCAATTACAATAATATTATTTAAGTAGTGATTTAGGATGGGTTATTACAAATAGAGGAGACAAAGAGATAGAGAGAGTTAGAGAGATAAAGAGATAAAGATGAATAGATAGAGATATAGGGAGGGTTATTGATATATCTCTCACTATCGCTCTCTATCTTGCTATATCTCCCACTATCTATGTAACTCACTCTTCCCCTCTCTATCTATTGAGCTATATCTCCCTCTCCCCCCTCTCTCTCATTCACTTTGTCTCTCCCTCCATCTCTCCTACTCTATATCGAGCTATCTCTATTTCTCTCTTTATCTCCCTCTCACTCTATCTCTTTCTATCCATATCTTTCTCTACCTCTATCAATATCTCTCTATCTCTTTCAATATCCTCCTCTATCTCTCTATACCACCCCCTTTCTATGTCTCTCCATATCCCTCTATATATATTGAGCTATCTATCCCTCTCTCCTCCTCTTCTCTGTCTTCCTCTTCAACCTATATCTCTCCCTCTCTCCCCCTCTTCTCTATCTCTCCTCCTCTACCTATCTCTCTCCCTTTCACTCCCTCCCTCCCTCCCTCCCTCTCTATCTCTCCCCATATCTCCCTGTTTCCCTCCCTTGCTCCCTATCCCCCTATCTATCTCTCTATCTCTACTTATCTCCCTTTCTATTCCCATATATCTCTATCTCTATCTCTCTCTTTCTCTTCCCATATATCTCTACCTCCCCTACTTATTTCTCCCTTTATCTCCCCCTATTTATCTCTCCCTCTCTCCATCTTTATGTATTTATATCTAATTCTCTCTATTTGTCTATCTCTTTGTCTCTCTCTTTCCCTCTCCTCCCCTCTCTATATCTCCTTATATCTCTATCTCTCTATCACTCTATCTCACCATCTATATCTCTATATCTCTCCCTCTCCCTCTTCCTATATATCTCCCTATTTTTTCCTCTCTATATCTCCCTCTCTTTCTCCCTGTGTCTCTCTATATTTATCTCTCCCTCTACCTATATCTCTCTATCTATTTATCTCCCTCTCCCTCTCTCGCTCTATCTTCATATTTACCTCTATTTTCCTCTCCCCCCCTTTATCTCTAGACATGCTTCCCTCTCTCTATCCATCCATCTATCTCCCTCTCTATCCCTATCTATATATTTATCTATTCTGGATCTCTATCTATCCCTCATTCCCTCTCTTTATCTCTCCCTCTCCTCTCCTCTTTATCCCTCTCCTTCTCCTTCTCCATGTCCATCTCTATCTTCCTTTCTATCTCTATCTCCTTACCCCTCTCTCTCTCTCTTTCTCTTTCCCCTCTATCTCTCCCTCTCGCTATCCCTATCTCTCCCTCTCTCTCTCTCTCCTCTCTCCTTATTGCAAGTTCATAACATGAACCTGTTGATAATGGATCCTAATTATCTTCCTGATTCAAGGGTTTTTTGAATAATGTTTGGATCCTTGTAAGTGGATGCGTAGTTTATTTGAAGCTATCACTTCTCCATTGAGACCTCTATTTCACAAACATCATTTGCTAAATGGCCTACCAGTTGACCTCATGTACTACATAAATGTATGCAAAAAATAGACCAAAATCTATCCTAATTGACCTTCCACACTTCTTCAATGTACACATTTCACACTAAGGTGCGATTGCTAGTATTATATAATGAATATATATGTAATAACAACTATGTAAAAGTCTTCTTTCCAAAACTTTAAAAAGAACTCTTGATAATGACACTTAATTGTTTTACCCAAGTAAAGGTAATTAATTTCCATAATATGAGTAAAAGTGGTTGCCATGATGTCACAAACTTCACTCTTTTATTGTTATGAAAATTTATGACAAACAAGTTTATTTTTTGAATTTTCTACAACTTTGCATACACAGTTGTTTTGGTATTTAAAAACTATACAATATTTATAATTTTGTCCCTCTATCAATGACACAACTTGCAACAAGTTTGGCTGCAAGATTGTACAAAGTATTTATATGCTCTCCATTTTACTAAAATTTGTTAGAAACATGAAATTCGTATAGTCATATTTGAAAACACTTCCTACTCTATAACCCCAAAGCGAATTGATGTACCGAAAATGATGAATAAAAAACTAAACATCTAGGTTTAAGGTTGTGATGTATCACATCGCCTTGCATGTCTCTGTGAAATTCTATATTGTCGATCCTTAAATGAGGTTGCTTCCTCTCATAAAGGAAAACCTTTGGAACATATATTGAGATAATAAATACAATCATAATAATATTTGAATCATAAAAGAATGATAAATTGAGAACTTCATAACATAAAACCCAACTAATTTTATTTTATATATTGAAATATCACCCAAATAAAAAACCAAACAAATCAATTTTTGAAGAAAAATAAAAATATTCAAATAATAAATACAATCATAATAATACTTGAATAAATGTTTTATAATAAACTAAATTAACTTTTTTGATGGAAATTGATTATCCTAAACAAATAACCTTAATAAAAATATTGTTGTTGATCTAATAATCCCTCATAATGAAAATATGCATACATAAATGATAGAATAATTTTGCAATTAATTTTATCAATGAAAATAACTTAGATCTAATCCCTAAATAAAGAAAATAAGGTCTAAAAATTTATGCAATTTAATTCAAATTATTTGTAAATTTTCTTTTTAATTTATGATGAAAATGAGTAGTTTTTTTGAAAATCAATGCAAATTATCAACAAGATTTTCAAATGACCTAGGTTTTGAATCAATTTTCAAAGTTCTTATGCTATGAAAATTAGAAAATTGCAAGTGTAGGATATGGCAAGATCACCAAAAATTTTAGTAGGAAAAGTGATCCTAGATGCAATTAGATTAACTAGGATTATCCCCTTTTCACTTACTAAACATTTAAACATAAATGAACTAAGGGTTTTGATGATTAACTTACTGCCATAATGGACAACCAATTCTTTAGTTATTTATGTTTACTTTTTAAGTTTTTTGTGATAAATTTGATGTGTGATTTGATAAGCCTATTTGATATAGAACCCTAGATCTAACAATTTAACATATAGACAAAAATGGAAAGTTATAGAACTAACCTAGATTGGAGATTTGATAACAATGAGGATTTTTCATTGTAAATTTGGACTCAGATTAGCTAATATAGGTCATGTTGTGTCCCATTCTGGACTCCTCTTTCCTCAAATCTAAAAACTTTAAGATGTTGATTAATGTTTGCACTCTACTTCCCTGGACTATCACTGGTTGAAACCTCCAAATCTGACCTGCATACATGAAAATAGGGGAGAAGGTTGTGTTGTATAGGGTCTTTCCTAATTAAAACCCCATGTTGGTATTTCTACCTCCACAACAACGATTTATATTGATCAAGAGAGCATACCTTAGGTTGACCAGAGGCCAAAACAACAATAGTTGATTGAAATTGATAAATGACAAATGATAGTGTTACCTTAATGTGAAAACCCTTGATGAAGATATGTCACAAAATTTTCCACAAAAAATGATTGGTGAATGCATTGAATGCTTGATAGACAAGTAAAAGGTGAACTCATAACACAATGGATTGTTGCAAGAGGATAAATCAATACATCTTCATGATTTGGTGTGATTGATCATAATAGCTCCTTGAACATAATTGCTTCCTTAATTTTGATTTCTTGTAAAATTGAAATTGATTAATGAAAGTATTGTGATAATGTTGCTAATTCTGCCTTTGAATCCTCTTGACTAATTTTTAAAATATATTTTTTTCTCTCCAAAATTTCTAGTTAATTCAAATGTTGAAAATACTATGTATTTATATGTAATTAATCTACTTTCTTGAAAATTAAATCTTGATAGCCAATAATTAGAATTTGAAATTCAAATAATAAATTACCAACACTGACATATTTAAATTTGGAGCCAAAATAGGTGGTCTAGGGCACAGGGTGCCCTAGACTAGATTCATACTTTTAGGGATACAAAGAGTCAGGGTAAAAAATATTAAATGCCTATTTTGAATTCCCATGTTCGATTTTCCAAGAGTGTTTATAAAAATGAGTGATTAATGCATAATTAGGTTCAAACACATAGGGGGGAGAAAAACCTAGTGTGAAATGGTCAAGGGTAGCAATTTTTGACACTGCACAATTAAATTCATAATATTTGGACTTCAAAAAGTTTAATTTCTCTCATTTTTCAAATACACTAAAAACCAAGAAATTTCCCAAAACCCCATTAATTTTTTTTCAATTTTTTTTTTAAAGTTTCAAAAATATAAAGATTCTCATTTTCTCTAAATACACCCAACAACACACTTTTCACATCAATTTTAGTTTTCACGCATTTACAAAAATTTGGGCATTATAACCCCGTATTTTAGAAAATCTCAAAAAAATTAACAAAACAATACAATGAGCATGGAATTTTAGAAAATGAGTTGCGTTGTGAGATGTCTATGCTCCCCTAGTCTTGTTCTAATATTCAAAGTTGAAATAAATTGACTAAATTAAAATAAATAAACACAATACCTCAAATTATGTTAAAACTTCAAATGGAGAATACCTCAAGGACACCAAACAAACACACTAGATAAATTGAAAGAACATGAACCCCTTCCCATTCCTAATCCAATGAATCTAACCTCATCAAGTTCCTTTCCAAATGGTCTCCCACTCAACAAAATAAATTTCTTCCAAAAAGAAGGTTTTCTCCTCTCCAAAATTCCCACCAAAATGAATTACATAATAAAAATAAAACCCCTTTTTCCTATTTACCCTTTCTCACTTTCCAAATAAATCAAAATAAAATTCATTTATTTTAATTTTCAATTTTCTCAAAATTGAGATAGACACATCAATCCATTTCTAAATAACATATATCATTTAAATTCATGATTCAAATCCATATAAGCATATAATTTTTTAAATTTAGGGAATTCAAATTCAGATAGGATATTTAAATCAAACATAACCTATAATTTCCAACCCACTAAATTTTTGCAATATAATTTAAAAAATAGCTTAACTTCATTTCTAATTCCATTCCATTTCCCCTTTCTTGAAATATAGAAAATATTTAATAAAAAATATAGGAAATCATTTAAATTCCTTTCATTTCATTTGCGCAAAACATAGAATTTAAAAACCATTAATTAAATTAGGCATTCACTAGTAAATCACGACACATAGGGATTCTTGAATAACTCCTAACTCACATCTAGGGTCACATATAGTCAAATATGATACAAATCATACTTGATTTGAGTATGATCGATGAATGTATATGGAGCCCAATGTGACATCTTAGAATTAACCACCTTTGGGGAATAACTCAAACCTATATAGTCAAGCAGAGAAATAAAACCCTATACCTATAACCATTCAATGCACATCAAGTGTACCTACTCAATGTATATATAGTTGAAGCACATCATAAATCACCCAAGAGGGTTCAATAGCATAAAGCATAAAATATCATCTATACATCTATCATATAAAGATCATTTCTTCTGAACATTAATAATTAGGATCATATTTAATCATAGGATATATAATGTGCATCACTGAACTAAAGCATATTGATAAACCATGCATGTAAATATACAAAATTTCAATAACTGATATGTTTAGGAACCTCATCTCAAACATGTGGTTGTCCATACACACCATTTAAAGCCATAAAATAATCACCACAACAATCATGAAGAAATAATAAATCTAAAACATCGATCTCATAATAACAAGATGCAAATGGGAGGGACACTACACTATCTCTCTCTTTGTCTATCTGTCTCTCTTTCTCCTTTTTCTCATTTGTTCCCCTCTCTTGCTTTCTCTTCCTTTATTTCTCTATTTCTCCCTTTGCCTCTCTATATCTTATTTACATCTCCCTCTCCCTTCTCTCTTGCTCTCTCTCTCTTTCTTTATTTATTTTCCTCCTTAATTGTGCAATGGGTACACTAAAGAGATCTTAAAGGTGAGTTATCATATATCCTTAATCAAATGACATGCTACCTTCAACATGACTCCCAGGGACACATGCTATCCTTAGATTGTTGGCATGCAATGAATAATCAAAAGTTAGTGTCTCTCTCTCTAAATATATAATTAATTATTTATACATTATATTTATTATTTATATATGCTATAATTAAAAGAAATCTAGATATATAAGTTTAAAAAGATTAAAAAAAAAAAACTTAAGTTTTTATCTTTTTACATAAAAAAAAAGAATTGTGCCATAGAAAAAAGGATCTCTTGCTTGAAATGGGAATAATTCATTAAAAAATGGTATTAATTAGGTCTTAATCTAGTGTTGTGAGGCATCTTATGCATCCATACTAGGTCTTGGACCCTTGCAAATTGAATAACATGCTTTTATTGATGTCTTGTAAAGGTGTTGTAAATGACTTTCACACTTTTTTAGACTTAATGAACCTATTTCTCCCTAATTCAATATTATAAAATGTGATTAATAACATTATCACATCAATATATAAGGTTTTTGAACTAAATTTAATGTTAAACTAGTGTTGTAATGTGTCTTGCACATTCAAATTAGTTCTTGTGCCTTCCTAGGCTATGTGGACCTCATTTAATGTTGTAAAGTGTATTCAAATCACACTTTCACATTGAATTATGTGTCCCAATGCCTAATTGACCTTTTCATTATCATTAATAGGCCTCTATTAACCCATATTGTGCATCTCAAGGCAATATTTGATCAAATACTTGACAAAGCTGCAATTTACACCTTATTTCCTTATCTCCTGGCATTTTAGCTATCAAAATGGCCCTTGTGGGACCCATTCACCATCCGTGGTGAATCATTCCCATCTAGGTGGGACCCATTCACCATGGGTGGTGAATGAGTCCCATTTGGCTCAATTTTGACCTTTGAGCAGGAAAAATGTGAAATTTAAGTTTATTATTTTCACATGTCGGCCTTAGGAATCCAATTTATGGGTAAATTAGGAGAATTTCCTATAAATACAACCTTCTAATCCCTAATTTACATGTCTCAACTAATTTTTACAACTCATTCATCATTCATCTTCTCAAGCAAGCTAGGGTTTTAACATTACAAGTCATTCAAGATCAATTTTCATACATTGAAGGGTAGTTCTTCATGTTTTGCTGCATACCTTCAAGATAAAACATCATGGAAAGGTAATCAACTCCATTATTTCATTTTTCATTACATTCTTTCTCTATTTTGGTTTAATTACCTAAAAGGGGTTTGACCAAGGAAAACCCCCATGCCCTAACATTCACCATTTCTCTCTCTTGTCTTGTGTGTTTGTAGATTTAGGACTCTTGGAAGCTTGGAAATCATTGAAGATCAAGTTTCAAGGTTGTTCAAGTCTTCTCTTCATTCATCAAGTCAAAATATCAACAAAAACTCACTTTTAGGTTCAAAAATTAGAGTTTCAAAAGCAAACACCTGTAGAGGATCAAAGTACAGACTGAGAGCTTCAGATTCCACCTTTGAATATTCAAAAATTAAAAAGTGGACTCATTCAACATGGGTGGCGAATGAGTCCCACTCCAAGGTCAATTTTTAGTTTTTTGCATTTTAGATACCGTTTTGTCCAAAATAAGTTCTGGAATAGTTTTGTAGAACTGGGACTGATTCACCCAGGATGGTGAATGAGTCCAACCAGGCCTAGCATTCCTAAACTCATTTCTAGTCTCCATCCATATCCTAGGTGCACACTTTCAGTTTCATCCATTTTTATTTAGTTTTGCATTCAGTTCTAGGTGTTTTTTCATTACACAATGTGTTTTCAAACATTCTTTGTTTCCTTAGTTTCCATTCATTAATCAATTAATCTTATCAGTTTCTTGAATTAAAAATTGTATCTAGGTATATTTCATCCATATTCCATCTATATTGCATTAAATTTGAGTGTAGCATTTCCTATTTTGGCCCTTCTTTCTCCTTTTAGGTGAAAAACCCTAGAAGCGTTAGAAAGGATTAGGGTGCCAAAAATATTTGTTACATTTTGGTGAACCTTCTTTCGAATACTTCTCTTTTCTTATTTGGATTCCTTCATCATAGATCTAGCCTTGCATTGACTTTGCATTAGTTAATTGGCATGATAGGCTTCAAATTTTGCATTCATAAAAAGTACATTTAGGTTGCATTGTTGACATCTAAATTCATTTAAATTTTATGAAATTCTGCATTTTTAACTTAGGTTTGCATCATAGCACATAGACAACATAAAAATCACTCAAAAATGTTTTGAAAATTCTAAAAAAAGTCCATATTGGAACTCATTCACCACCTTGGGTGAATCAGTCCCTTTTCACCCTTGAAACTACCCTTTACATAATTGAAAACTCTATTTTTAAGCTTTTGTTTGGTGCCATTACCTACCTATAGCAGTTAGTTGAGTTTCTACAACTTGCATTTCATTAGATATAGCTTAAAATAGCTCATTTCATGCATTGTATAAATTCACATTTGCATTTCCAACATTTCATCTTTCAGATTATTGCATACTATAATCAGCAACTTTGTTTTACATCTGAAAATTACATAAAAATCATCGCATTGCACTTTATTTACTTTTGCATAGCATGTTATTTTTCACAAGATGTGTCTTTGATTTGATTAAACATGGCTTTTATAAGCATAATATCCCCTCTTATGAGTTTGATTTTGATTACAACTATGAGGAACATAACTTTGACCAAACCAAATGTTACATTACCCATTGGTGAGAATGGTAGTGTAGACAATCATAACTATCATACTTGTTCTTCTCCTGATACCTCTCCTATTAGTGACAAAGGTATCTTGGTGAAGGAAGTTACAAGCCTTGAGAGTCTTGATTTTCCATCTCCTCATTCCCCTTTGGAAGATGTTAGACAACAAGAACATGAGATCATAAACACATTTCTAAATATCACCTTACCAAGTCTCCATGGTCATGACAATCAAACTTGTCCATATCTAATATCCCTCCTCAATGTAAAGAGGATAGGTTAGTGTTAGAAGATATACCTATTAAGAATCATGAGAATCTTGACCCTCCCTTCCCTAATGCTCCTACCATTTGGGATAATCTATATGAACAGGTCATAGTGGTCCTTCTCTTGATGTCTCCCCCACTTGTGATGAAGCTGCTTTACAAATTTCAACCTTGGATGAATATATTACAAGGTCTCCTAGTAGGGTAGATAATATGGTGCAAGAGAATGAGACCTTAGAAATAGCCAACAATCAAATAGATCCTTCTTCTCCTCTCCCCACTATCAATCATCAAACAAATTCAACCATTAATAATTCCCTTAGTTGAGATAAAATTAGTTTGGATGAACCAAGCCTTAATTGTAAAGTACATGAGGTTTTTTTTTCTCCTAAACCCTTTCCTTCTAGGGAGAATATCATCATAGGCAAAGATAACATTGACGATAATATTATTCCCTTGAAAAGAGATGACGAGCCTATGTTAGACTCTCATTCATGAAGGGATGTTAATATTATTCAGCCTCAACTCATCCTTTATCCCCCTTCACAAAAAAAACAAACTCAAAATAAACTTGAACTTATCCTTTACCCTCCTTAGAATAATGTTTTGTAACAACCGAGTTATAATACCATTACTCATACATATAACACTCAAAATAACCCACAACCGTGGCAACCAACCCCAACACCCTTAGCTTTGCCTAATCCTATCCCCTCTAGACCTTTCTTACCAGGTCCTCCTACTGGAAAGGAGTACAATCTTGTCAAACAACTAAAAAATACTCCTGCTAAGATATCATTATGGGATCTTATTCAAGCCTCCCCTCACTATCACAACATTATCCAAACTGCCTTACAACAAGTTCCTGTCCCTTCTAATGCACAACTAATTGACATAGCAACCATGATCCAAGGAATAAATGTTGACATTGTTTTCCACCAAAGTGTTCAAACTCCCTCATTGGAAGTGCAAAAACAAAATGAAGCTTTCATGATCATTGCTCAATAAAATCAGTTAGGGATAAAGCGAACCCTTATTGATAATGGCTGAACCCTTAATGTGTGTAGCATAAACCTTTTGGATAGGCTTCGTGTGGATAAGTCAAAAATTCAACTTGAATCTTTATCTATTAAGGGATTTGACAATGTCGAAAAGACACTGCTTGGTGTGATCACTTTACCTATTACAATTGGAGAAGTCACATTGAACACACAAATCCAGGTTATACCTCATGCTCTTTCATATACCTTCTTTTAGGTAGGCTATGGATTCATGCTATGAATGGTGTGCCTTCCACTCTTCATAAAAAATGAAATACATCTACAGTGACAAAGTGTGCACAATTGACACTGATCATGAGCCCTCTAGTGTCTTGCTACTTGAGAAAAACAAAGAGAAGCCCTTGAACACATTAACACCAAGCACACAAGTGGAACCTTCACAAGAAAAAGGGAAAACAACAACATAGTGAACAAACCATGAAGCTATTAGATGATTGGGGTTCCTTAGATTTTGAACATGACTTCATGGGTGAGTATAAGATCATACAAAAAAATTCAAATAGGGAAAATGAAAACATAGATGACCCTTCGAAAGCATCCACCTGAACCAGTTTAGACAAAGAAGCAAACTACATAACATCCTTTGATGAACACAATAACGAACAACCACTCGATTCCAAAGCAATGAAAAAGCTTTATGGAAAAGGTTATGAGCTTATGAAACAACTTGGATATAGTGGAAAAGATTGTGGTGCTAATGAACAAGGTATCCAAAACCCTATCGATCCTATCACACAACAAACAACTCATGGTCTTGTTGATGCTCCAAATGGAACAACAACAGTTAAACAAATTATTGCTACTCTATTTCTCTTGAAAGAGAAAGACAACACATGGATATCTTAGCTCCCAAGGTCTTTATAGTTGGTTCCCAACTATGCTGATTTCACTCAGTGGTCAATGTAATAGTAATGTTCAAGGGGCCTGCTGGTGTTGAGATTGTTCTAAGATCAAACATAAATTCAAACCTATTCTAATTGGGTTTTTTAAAGAAACAAAAAAAGATGGATCAAAGCTTGGAATAAAAAAGAATGATGATTCATCTAACTTAACCAGACTTGTTATCTTTCAAGGAATTCCTAACTAAAATTGTAGAACAAAATTGAATTATGATTAACACACAACCTCCTTCATTCATAGTGCTAATTCAAATAATAGATTGCATATCACTATTTGAACAAAACATAGAATAATACCTCAATCCTTGAAAGATTCTCAAATCAAATGATTAACTTAAGACAAATACCATTCAGGAACACAATGTGAAGTAGATTAAAATTTGATTACTTCTATTAGTGAAACAGATAAGCAATATTTACAAAGCTAGCACAATCACCAGTGTACAGAAAATCTAAAACTCCAAATTGTTTCCATCTACACTAAGAAAATTAGAAAGATACATTACTGTCTATGCTGAATCTAACTCCTACTCTAAGAAGACATGAGAAACTCCCATTACAAAGAATCAGGATGCAACTCTATCTCCTCTAACTGACTTTTCTTTCTAACTTCTAACTCTTAACTTCCAACCTTTACAAAGAGGCAAGAATGCCATATATGTAGAAATGTACCAAAAGGAATGTGTTGTCCCCCTATTTTAGGGTTCACAAAATATCTGCTTTCAGGAGGGTCGGCTCTCAGATCTTTCTGAAGAGAGTCAATGCTGCATTCAATGTGAAGCCCTGCTGTCCATGTCGGTGATGACTTGACCTCAGGAGAAGCCTTCGGATCTTTTGTAGCTGCAACATTTAATCCTGGTATCCGTGTCCACCTTTGAACTCCATCGGGGCCACCTTGAATGTTCAAAAAGATAGCCATTAATACCAATCTGCCTCCTCACCAGTGGACCACACAACTATCCCTAAGACTTCGTGGTTCTTTCTTTCTCTTGACCTTCCTTCCCGTTGACCACCTCTAGAAGCAGAACATCGGGCCTTCCCTTTCAGATTTTAACACCATCGTTCCTATGACGATCCACTAGATCATCCACAGAGTAAGTTCATATCATTCACATTCTGTTGATTTCCTTCACAAGGGCAGTCAACCGGTCCAATTGTCATTGGTCCGCCCCTTTAGCTTCTTCTGATTGGCGGACTAAAGGCCACACAAGACTCTCAAGTAGTCAAAGGTTGTTCAAATGACATCGCATGTTGGTGAGACACTAATCGTGTCTCCCGGATGTGATTATGTCTCTTCTAGCAGCTATCGATATAGCATGTGATAGTCGGTGAGACCTTTTAGTGAGTTGCAGAAGTCATATCGATACCACAAAGACTATCGGCAAGACATTCGCTAGTCTGCATGACATTATAGCGAAGCCCCTCTTCTCTCAGCGAGCACATTCTTATTGGTAGGACCCTACCGGGTCGACATGACCTCATAGCGATGCCAGATCTTTCTCCCCGAGCTCATTCTATATCGGTTAGACCCTACCGGGTTAGTGAGACATCATGCCGAGCACAAATCTTTCACTCAGAGTCTCTCCAATCTCTTTCTTATTCTCTGAGATCGAGCCCCTTTTCCTTTCGGCAATACTTCTTCAATCAGCAAAAGGTCATGGAGAGTCCCCCTCTGCTATACCAACATCCTTTTTGTGTTGGTAAATCCATCACTGTCGGTGAGAGCTAGAGTGGTTGGGAAGACCTTATATCGAGGCCCTCTTTTCTTTGTGAGCTCACCCTGTTTCAGAGAGACTAGCTCCCTTTCGGGGAGACCTTTTGGTGAACACTTTAGTCACACTGATGGTTTGAAACCATCGGCGAGACCACCGCTTGTCGGCCAGACCTCCTACCAAAGGCAAAATCACTTGCAGAGATCAAAACTTTTGGTGGGACCTCTTTCTATCAGTGAGACATTTTGCCGAGCCCTAAATATTTTGGTGAGCTCCTTCATTTCAGGGAGACCGACTCCCTTCACTGAGACTTCATCCTGATGCAAATCCCTCTTGCTAAGACCTCATTTCAATTCGGCAAGACCTCGACTAGTCGGCGAGACCTCGACTAGTCAGCCAGACACTAGGCCGAAAGTGAACCACTCTGCCCAAGCTCAAACCTTTTTGGTGGGACTCCGATGGATTGACAAGAGGTTATGCCGATGTTACCTGATGTCGGTGAGACTCCTCCTCCTTCGCCAAGACCTTATGCCAAACACGAAATCTTTTGGTGAGGGCTCCTTCGGTCGGTGAGACACAAAGAAACCTACAACAACAAGAACGTTGGGCAAACAGTGAGCTTCCAATAGACAAAATGCACTGGTAGTCGACAAGACAACTGCAAGGTCTTGCCAACTTTCTTCTTAGAGGAATTTTGTGCTAAAATGGATTGGGGAATGCTTCCCAACTGAGCTCTTTGAGAAATATCATCATGTGCACGATCTAATCCTGCGAGACAAGGTCCTCATTAGTCCTTAGAAGCAAATAAAATATATTATAATAAAATCCACTATTGCTTGTGAAATTTCATTCAATTTCTAGCAAGAAGAAAACCAATTTAAGCTGAGAACCAAAATCTGACCAAACTAGAAGGAAAACTCAGGAAGAAAAATAGAACTTTGAAGAGTAAAGCAAATAACCAAAGGCAACAAAAGAAAGAGAAAAAGGGGGGACCCATTTTGTTCTAGAAAAAAATGGGGTGGTTATGTAGGGCATAAAAAATGGTGACTCGGTTGGAAAAATGGTTTAACCATATTCATGAAACTGAAGGATTCAACTACCCAGAAATCCTGGTTCATGAACATCACAACTCCAGTTGGGTCAGTTTTAACAAGCAAGGTTGAGCTAGGATCTCAAATGTAAGTCAACATTGGCTACCCCTGAATCTATGTGTGTGCTTGATAGTGCATCATCCTTTCATAAAGTTTTCCTCATCTTTTGAACAACAATGTGTAAGATTTGAACTACATGAGTTGATTTCCTTTAGCTATTGTGCAATGATATTCTGGGCATTGCTTCGCTGCCAGTCAGGCGTCCATAGCCCCGATGAAGATACCTCTAGTTTTCTCATAGCATTGCTCTACTGCTAGTCAGACATCCATAGCCCTGATAGAGATACTTGAATCACCCATTCATATTGAGTCCTTTTTCTCTTTAGATAATTTTTTTTTTCTATTTTCTCTTGGAGTTTCAGATATTTCATTTAATTTTTTTTTCAATATGTCAGATGTTTAACATCTGATTTGCGTTGAAAACTACCATAGACTTCATAACAGCACCTGGAAGATTGAATTTTTCACTCAAATCTTACAACACTATCATTCTAGGACAAATATACCATTATCAAAGGAGATGATCTTAATGATTCATGAAATATTCAAAGGAGCTAATGAAAGTTATTTACTTTGCACCTTGTTTTCAAGACCTTCCACAACTCTTATTGGCAATGGGCACAAAACAAAGAGTTTTGGGACAACAAAACCCAATCAACAAACCTAAAAATATCTAAACCACTTCTCTCCTAATGACCAAAGTATACCTTAGATAACAACCCACCATTTTAAGATGGAATGAATAGATAAACCCCAAAGAACAAAACAAAATAGAAACCCAAAGAACAAAGGAAACAGAAAGACAGAAAGAAAGGACAAACAAACAAACAACAAATTATTTACAAACAAAAGAGAAAATTACTTACATAAAGAGCAACAAATTATTTACATAAAGAATAGAGTTATTTACACACATAGATTATTTACAAGTAGAAACCATTTACACAGATGCATCACCCAACAAAAGTACCAACTTCATGACTCAAAATAGTGTTTAAGAAACTGTCCATTGATAGGCAAGGGAACAGGTTCTCCAGTTAAACTACTCAAATCATTTTCTCCTAGGATCTTAGCAATCTGATAGGGACCCAACTAAAGCTTATCGAATTTCTGGTGACTTCCCTTCTTTTCACTAGCTTTTTCCCATAACAACACCAGGTCTGATATCCTGAAAGCCTTGATTTTGGATCTTTTGTCAAACCAACATTTGACAACAGCCTGGTGTCTAAATAATTGTTGCAAGGTGACATCTCTCTACTCTTCTAGTTTCAACAGGGTAGCTAATCTTACTTCTATCCTACTGTCACTAGAGTAGAATTTCTGCATGAACTCAAGGATAGGTATTTGCAGATGGATACGAAACACAGGCTCTTGGCCATATACCAACTTGAATGGTGAGGTCTTTAAAGCAGCCTTAATCCTAGTCCTATCTGCCCATAACGCGAATCTCAGTTGGGTATGCCAGTCCCCAGGGTTGTTTTCTAACAATCTCTTAATTACCCCTAAAAGATTCTTATTGGTTGATTTTGCAACTCTGTTGCCTTATGGGTAATAGTTTGAAGAATACTTTAAAACAATTTTGTGATCGTAAGCCTATGAAATGAATTCAGCAGAAGAAAAGGAAGAGCCATTGTCACATGCCAATGCAAAGGGTACTCCAAACCTGGTGGTGATACATTTGGTGAGGAACTTGATCACTACATCTGTTGTGCTATTCTTATAGAGTATAGCCTTGGTCCACCTTGTGTAGTAATCAGTAGTAGTCAAAATGAATTTGTGTCCTGCAGAAGAGTTTGGGTTGATTACCCTAATAAAATCTAGTGCCCATTGGGAAAATGGCCTTACCTCATAGACAGGTTGCAATGGCATGGCTGAATGGAGTTTTTTTGATGGAAAAATCTGACATATGTGACATGTTCTCACATGTTGATGGGCATCTTTGAACATAAAAGGACAATAATAACCAGATCTGAGGATCTGGTGTGCCAATGAATTTGCAGAAGCATGACCTGTGCCATGCTTCCCATGAAACTCAGAGATCACATGTTTAGCCTCCTATTGATCAAGGCATCGTAGGTACACTCCTTCAAAATTATTCCTGTATAGCAACCCTCCTTTGAACATATAATGGGAAATCTTCATTCTTAGTGCTCTCCTTTGAGTTGCATTCATTCCCTTGGGACACCGATTGTTGAGCATAAAATAGATAATATTAGCATACCAAGGGTCATTGGAGAAGGACTGGGTTGTGTATTACTGACAAATGATGTTGTCACCAGCTTTCGCCATGGACTCAGAAAAGCCTGTACCTCTGACAAGCCTCATAGGGTGTATCTCTAGGTCAAACTCTTGCAATATGGCCATCCATTTCCCTCTTCTTTCTCCCAGCTCGCTCTGCAAAAGTAGAGACTTCACAGCAGCATCAGGAACTACAATAATGATTTGGCTTCAGAGAATGTAGTGCCTGAAATTTTTGATAGTTCTAACCAACACAAAAGTTTGTTTCTCAAGAGGTAGGTATTTGATCTCAACATTCTTAAATGGAGAGCTCATGAAAGCAATCGGTCTCTCCTCTACCTCTTCTCTTTGCTAAGTCAGTACAACTGCGTAGGAATGCTCAGAAGCAAAGGAATAAATGTAGAATTGCCTCATGTAGTCAGGGCTGATAAGGACTGGCGCTTCTAAAATGGATCGCTTAACCTGTGAAAATGCGGCCTTTGCCTCATCACTCCACTCTATCTTGGCATCTTTCTTCATCACCTCATTTAGTGGTTTTACGATTTCTACAAAGCTTGTGATAAAATTTCTTACAAAGTTGATCTTTCCAAAGAAAGACCTCATTTATTTCTTGCTTCTTGGCCTAGTGATCTTTAGAATAGACTCAACTCGATCTGGGTCGATCGATATTCCTCTTTCAGAGATCACATGTCCCAAAATCTTCCCTTTAGAAACCTCGAATATGTACTTTTTGGGATTGAGGGAGACGCCATACTAGATACACCTCTCGAGAACCTTAGCCAAGTCTATAGCGTGGTTCAATTGGTCCTTGGAGAAGATTGTTAGGTTGTCCATGTAAACAATAATGCATTTACCGATTAGGTCCTTGAATTTGATGTCCATGGTGCGTTGAAAAGTTTCTCCAGTGTTATTAGACTGAATGGCATCCTTATGAACGCAAATGTTCCCCACTTTGTAGTGAAGGCTATCTTCATTCTGTCTTCATAGTTAACCATTACCTGATTATATCTAGAGTAACCATCCAAGAATGATATCATCTGAGATCCATTGATAGTTTGCAAGACCTCATCTAGAGAAGGAAGTGGGTAGTTATCTTTTTCTGATGCTTTGTTGAGATTTCTGAAGTCGACACATAGCCTAATCTCTCCATTTTTCTTATGGACTAGAACTAAGTTAGCCACCTAGGTTGAATGGCGTATAGGGAAGATTATCCTTGCAGAAAGAAATTTCTAAACTTCTTTAAGGATTAGTGGTTCAATTAGGGCATTGAAAGGGCACTACTTCTGTTTGAATGGTTTAGCTTCAGGCTTCAGAGGGATAGTATGAGTCATTACAGAAGCATTGAATGTCTTTAGATCTTTATATCCCCAGGCTATCACAACAATATCTTTCTGAAGTGCCTTCAATATGTTTTCTCTAATTGCTTTAGGGCTGGCTTTCCCTATGTAGACATTTCTTTAAGGGCCAGAATCAGCTAGGTTAACAGTTTCATATTTGCCTCCTTTATCTTCAACTGATATCTTCTCTTGAGCCCTTGGGTCTAAATCAAAAATTATTTCCAAAGCCACCATTCCCTTGGGAATGCTATTGATTTTTAAATTGAGGACCCCTTCCTTATCACAATCTTCAAGGTCCCAATCTCCTTGATCCCTATTGGACTCATCAATGATCTGCCCTTCAAAAACATCTGAGCTTGCTAGGAAAGCAAGGATATGTCGATCATTATCAAAGACCTGAAAATTCTTGATATTATCAAGAATAGCTGAGGTGGATATCAATTCTACTGAGAATATTTTAAACTTGGAGCCTTGCATAGGTTCCAGGGTGCTTGCAGTAACAACTAATGAATCAGCTATTTGATTTTCTTCTCTAGGGATCAAACTAATCCCAAAAGCGTCGAAGTCTTCAATCAAGTTCCATATCCTATTTCTGTATGCTGCTAGCCTTTTATTGTGACATGTGTATTGGCTACACACTTGCTTGATAACTATTTCTAAATCTCCTTTGACTATCAAGGCTATGATTTTCTTCTTATGTGCAAACATCAACCCCCATGCTAGAACTTCATATTCTACTACGTTATTAGTGCACTCAAATTGCAACTTGTAAGAAGCAAAGAAGGTTTTCCCTTTCGGGTTGGTTAGTTCAATCCCCACACCACAACCTGTCTTGGATTTGGATCCATCAAACATGAGGGTCCATAGCTGATCATGAATTGGAGTTGGTCCTTTTGAGGTCATGGTGGGCACTTGGGTAGAATGAGCGAGGGGTGGAGCTACTTGATCTTTTGCATCAGATGTAGGGAATAGGTGTTCAACTGGTTCCTCAGGTGTAATTTCTAATTCCTGCACAGATATATCATATAATCTGTGGCTATCTTTCTGATAGTCACTTGTGTCTTTGGTTAACCCTTTGGGTTTTGGTGCATTTGTGACTGCAGGGGTGTCAAACAAACCTTGGAGTTGCCCCCCATCAATATGCTAATTCAGAAATGTATCTGGAGTAGGTTCAATTTGAGAAGGAGCTTCCTTCAGGAGTATCTTATCCCTGGTTAACATTATGGCTTCCTTGGATTTAAATGAGAAGTGGTCTGCAATGGTCTCCGAATGACTTGAGCTAGCTCCACCAGCCTAGGAAACATGATTTAAAATGTCAATACAGGGTTGGCAAGTCAATTCAGAATGATTTTGGTAATGCACCCTACACCAGTTAGGGAGTAGAAGACTCTGCAGATTAGTATCTTCCCCTAAAACCAACTGATCTTGTTGCAGCTTCCTAATCAAGGCCTGTTGATTTTCATTAATCATGGGGTCAGGGAGTTTTTGTATTGACATGTCTTTAGAATTGAGAACCGAGAAGGTTAAAATTTCCTCTTTTTTATAAACCCCTATCTCAGTCTCAAAGTAAGCTACGTCGTTGGGACAATCATACTCAGTGATGATATGCTTGATGCGAGGCTCACTTTCAATTTTAATCCGTGTAGGAACTCCCCTCCATGGTAGCCACATGTTTGAAAAGTCAAGGGAGAGATATCCTCCTATGCCTTTCATTAAATCTCTGCTCAACAGCATACCATAGGTCTCAGGAATGTCTGCTACTTGAATATCTATGTTGGTTAGGATCCTAGGGTCAGATCCTACTTGCACATGTATGTTTCTCAACTCTCCCACTACATTAACCTCCGTTTTGTCAAGTTGGATAACCTTCTTATTTGTTTGGATAGGGTTTAACCCCAATTTCTCGCATATAGAAAATGACATAACATTGTCAGAAGCCCCTAAATATAACAAACAATTATGTAGATTCCTTCCACAGATTCTTAAACTTAAGAGGAATGGTGGGGTACCAACCTTGCTTTTGTAAAACACAATGTTCATATCTACAGCAAATGCAACCTTGCTTTTCCCTTTTGATTTATCAACTTGTTCCAAAGCTTTCAACACGATCACTCGTTGGGTAGGGAACCATTTTAGGATGTCAAAATATGATAAAGAGGTTTTTTGCCTCTGCATCTCAGAAACAATATCAAATTCTGTATTATAACTTGAATTATTTTTGACAACACCAAGTGAATTAGCTTTGTTATGGAAGTCAGGGGGACCTTTCAGTGGAGGAGGGTTATTGTCAGCACTTTGGTTCGGAGGCACCATGTGATTAGGTGGTGCTGATGTAGTGAATGGACCTGTAGACATCTAAATTTAATCACTCCCATATGATTAAATTTACTCCCTTTTCGTCTATCATATTAAATATTAATTTATTAAATTAATATTACACCTTTTGTCTCATATCTGTAAAGTATTTAATTTAATAACTAAATGCTTTATGTTTCACCTTCTTCCTCTCTAAATTAAATAAATACATCAATTTATTTAATTTAGTCATTTTTGACCCTTTTGATTTAAAATCAATTTAAAATTCTTCATTCTCTCTCTCCTTATCACATCCTCCATGATCTTGCTCTAATCTGAATTAATTTAATTAATTCATGATTATGATGTGCATCCTCTTAATCAAAGATTAATGTCACATCCTCTTACATTTGCCACTTGCCTCTAATCTCTCATTAATTATTCTATCAAATATTTGCACAACCTTAACCAAGGTCATTAGCCATATTTAGCACCACCTTTTTAGTCAACCTTTGCATTTATCTCTTTTTAGCATTGACCTTCTTCCCCATGTGAATTTTTAATTCACATTTATTTATCCTAGATTCTCCTCTTGCCTATGTGAATTTTTAATTCACATTCTATCTTCCAAGACTTCTAGAACCTTGGACTTGTCACATCATCCACATGTGACCAAGTCCCACCTTTTTGGAGCTCACCTTTTATCCTTTAGACTCTCCTAAGAATGTGAATTTAATTCACATTTATTTCTCCAACCACCTCTCTTTTTCCCATGGAGATTTTTGAGGAATTCCAAAATTTCTCAAATGTCCCTTTCACTCTCACTTGGGGACAAAAAATTCTTTTTTGAGAAAATCTTCTCACTCGCCAAGGTACTTGGAAGGTACTTGTCCTTCCTCCACCTCATGTACCTTTTGGCCACCTCACTTACACCTCATCTCCTCTTAGCCACTTCACTATCCACATGTCAAGATGTGAGGGCTTGTGAGTTCTCAACCCACCATAGCCCTTCATCTTGACCTTGTTGGATGAATTTCAACCGTTGAATTCTCTAGAAAATTCAAATTTTTCTATAAATCCCCCCTCTTCAAGGGCATTTTCAACACTTTTTCATTTGAGCAACCTTATGTTGTCAATTTGCATTTTCAAGCATTCACTATCATTTAGCCATCCACTTTGATCATTTTGCATATTCAATCTTGCATCTAGTTGCACCAAAAAGCCATCCAAGGAGCACACAAATTCATCTAAATCAAGGGCCAACCAAGGAGTCTTTAATAACAAGGAAGGTATAATCGATTTGCAGTTTATTTCATCTATTTTCCTTGTTTTATCACTCTTTAGGCTATTCATTGAAGTGTTCTTAGTTTTTTATCATTTGTATTTTAAGATGTTTTGCACATTAAAATAGGGTAAAATTCCAAGGTACACATTTCTGGCATGCCCGGTGGGACCCACAAATGAGTTCTTACATTTAACCTTCATTTTTGCTAAGTATTTTACAGAAAAAGGTCGCAGAAAGGAAGTGGCGCCCTTTGTTTTACTGCAGAAAGGTGGTGGTGCCCTCTATTTTACCATACAAAGGCGGTAGTGCCCTCTATTTTACCTCATAAAGGTGGTGGCACCTTTTGTTTTGCCGCTGAAAGGTGGTAGCACCCTCTGTTTTGCCACAGAAAGGTGGCATCGCCCTTTGTTTTACCGTAGAAAGGCGAAAGCGCCCCTATTTTACCATAGAAAGGCGGAAGAGCCCTTGTTTTATTGCAGAAAGGTGGTAGCACCCTCTATTTTAATGCAGAAAGGCGGTCGCACCCTATATCTGAAAATTTGATTTTTTCTAACAGTTTGCTGTAGTTAGGTGTATACGTCATTTTGCTTAGATATTTTCTAACACTTTCTTGTAGTAGGGCATACAACTTTTCTTTTTCAAAAATCTGATAAAGTTTCCTATAGAGGGGTGGATACGCCCTTTCATTTTGAAAGGCTTTTTTCCTCTAACATTTTGCTGCAGAAAGGTGGTAGCGCCCTCTATTTTACTATAGATAGGTGGAAGCGCCCCTGTTTTGCTGCAGAAAGGCGGCTATGCCCCAAAACAACACAGTTTGGAAGCATATTATGGTGTAATCAACCAAGAACGAAGGATAAGATAGCTAACGTTTGCTTGCAGGGCTATCTATTTGATCAAATTTTTGAAAAATTATCCTTATTGTTTGAACATAGTCTAATTAGGGGGAAGTAACCTTTTATTGCTTGCTCTATTTGTTTATTATTGTATCACCCAAGGGGGCATTAATTTGTTTTCATTTTCTCCTTGCACTTCGTGTGATCCTGAGGAGTAGTTGGAAATGGTTAGTGTCTTTTTTTTAGAGGGACTTGCTTGGGGATTTCATCACTCCAAGGGACGATTCCAACCATGCATACCGACGGGGTATATAAAGGGGGAAAATGAAAGTTGTACTCCAATCAGTCATGTCGTAACTGATAGAGCATAGAAGCTAGGGTGATACCTAGATAGACGTGAAGAGTTGGTCCGAGCCTTTCAGTATCTCGTTGGAGTTCCCGACTCATGCTTGTGACAGGCTGGTGTTCACGGTTGTGCCTCACATATCGAGAGTATATCGAGGACTCCCTAAAAGCCTTGTACATCCTAGATTAAGACCTTTCCTAGCCATACCCTTAACATTAATCATAGGATCGTGCTTGCTTGAAGTGTTTTCTTGTGAAAAACCCATAAAATATTTGATACATTGGCCTTATTTTATCATTTTGAGTCCTTGCTATAGCCATTGCCATAAAAACCAAGCCCTGTTTTACCGCAGAAAGGCGGGAGTGCCCCTAATTTTACTACAGAAAGTTGACTACACCCCTGATTTACTGCAAAAAGGCGGAAGCACCCCTAATTTTGTTGCAGAAAGGTAGAAGCGCCCCTGATTTACTGCAGAAAGGTGGCTATGCCCCTGATTTACTGCAAAAAGCTAACCATGCCCTTGATTTATTGCAGAAAGGTGGCTACGCCCCTGATTTACTACAGAAAGCTGACCACGCCCCTGATTTACTACAGAAAGGTGGCTACGCCCCTGATTTACTGTAGAAAGCTGACCACGCCCCTGATTTACTGCAGAAAGGTGGCTATGCCCCTGATTTACTGTAGAAAATTGACCATGCCCCTGATTTACTGTAGAAAGGTGGCTATGCCCCTAATTTACTGTAGAAAGCTGACCATGCCCTTGATTTACTATAGAAAGCTGACCATGCCCCTGATTTACTGCAGAAAGCTGACTACGCCCCTTTAACTTCCCAGGGCCATCATTTACAAACCGTACGTCAAATCGAATTCGTCCAAAAACTAAAGTTGTTTAGTTTTTCAATCTCTATCTAGTGATACCTTCTATTTCTTCCTATCAAGAATTTGACCATCTTAGGGTGGCTACACTCCGCATCGCAGGGTGAACACACCCCTAACTTCCTGGGGTTATCATTTACAAACCATATGTCGAATCGACTTCATCCAAAAACCAAAATTGCTCAATTTTTTGAGCTCTATCTAGTGGTACCTTTTGTTTCTTCCTATCTAATCAAACCAATCCATTCCTATAATCAAATACATACAATCATCTAATCAATCCAAGCACACCAATCCTATCAAGTTCATCCAATCATAATTATCCAATCAACATTATCTAATCATTTGATCCTATCCAATCAAACTGATCTAGTACTTTAATCAAATTCATCAAATCATCTACCTGATCCAATCATCCATCTACCGAATCCCTTCAAAATCAAAATCAATCCCATCACATCATCCAATCATCCTAATATGAACTTTAATCCAATCCTTATCTAAGCTTGACTTAAATCCTGATTTGAGCTTTAGCCCATCATCTTTGATCCATTTTATTTATCCTATCATCATCATGAATCCCCATCCTCCATCAATAGTAGTCAAGGGAAACCCTAATTACGTTGACGACAATAACGAAAGTCTTTTCGATCAAGAGGTATATGACATAGATCCCCTTGACACTATCATATCTAGTAAGCTTTCTCCACCCACTTTCCAAAATACAATTACTCCTATGAGCTATCTTGTTATGTCTTCATCCATGCCTAATCACGCTCCTTATGCCACCTTTGACAATGGATATCTAGTATCTTCTTCATCCCCATATTTGTCATGTCCTTCATCTACATCATCCTCTTATACAACATCTACATCCTCTTATCCTAATTTTCCATCCCAATACTCCTATTACAATTCCCCATCCATGTCCCCCTATCATAATCCTCTTTCCCAATCTTCCCATACTAATCCTACATCCACAACCTTTTACCTTAATCCTACATCCATGTCTCCTCATCCTAATCCATCATCCCAATACCTTTATTATAATCCATCTCCCACATCTTCGTATTCCACTATACCACCTATATCCTTTTGCCCTAATCCACAGTCCATGTCCCCCTATCCTAATTCACCCCTCCAATATCCCTACCTTAACCCTCAATCCAATCTCGTTTCTCCATCTATTCATAGTCCTACATTCAATCCCATTCCTCCATCTAACTCTAGTCCACCAATCCATAATCCCTCATCCATTTCTACCACCCCAACCAAGCCAACCATATGCAAGTCTCTCATTTCAAAAGTTCTCCAAGGACTCATGACAAAGAAGCCATCCCCAACTCCACATCTTGAAGTCATGGAAACTTGCCATCCCAATCCATCATCCACGGTAACTAGTGATGAGAGCCTTCTCCATACCACACCTATCATTGTTGTTACCACCCCTAGCACTGATCAAACCATTGAAACCATTGAACCCACTAAATCCATTGAACCCACATCTCCTACCATCACATCCTCTGAATCCACTAAGCCCCCATCTCCTACCATCACATCTACCCAATCCATTGAACACCCACCTCCTACTCCAAGAGTCGTCAAACCCATCGATGACACCCAAATCCAATCCACTAAAATCCATTCTGATAACTACAACGAATCCTCCATCCTTCCATCTCCCCAACTTGAACACTCTGTCATCTTGCCATCCACACAAGATGAGTCATGCCAAGAGTCTAATCCAAAGCATGCCAACATATCCCCTTCTCCATATCAAGATCCCACCATCCTATCTAGTCCACCTCAAGATCACAGTCCCCCATCCATTCCATCCCATGATCCCCTTGTCATTCAAGCTTCCACCACTCCATCTCCATCTCCATTGCATGATCCCACTACCAAAAATCCAACTCCTATCATATCCCCTAATCCCTCTCCTGATATCACCTATCCACATGCTGCTATCCCATCATCTCCCTCCCATGATCCCTCATCATCGCCTAAAACTACTATACCTACACCGCTTGCATATCCCCTTGGTACTCTCACATTCTTCCATGGTGGCCTCCTTGCAGAAGAAAAGCATAGTGTATTTACCACCCATCATCCTCCACCTAATAATGGACTCGCATCATGTTTTCAGAATAACACAAATCCTTTCATGGATCACATGCTCAAGAAAATGAATTATCAAGGAAGAGGTCTAGGCCTTCATGAGCAAGGTATTTTAGAGCCCATCCAAGTCAAAAAACAAGTCTGCATGCAAGGTCTTGGACATATTTCCCAAGACTCACAATCTAAAGATGTTGGTACAACATCTAGACATCCTCAACAAGCCTCTTCCAAAATAAATGTAGGGTCTTTCCATCGCTCCACCAAATCATATTCTGCCATCCCTCCTCCTCTATCGTATAGCCTCAAAACAACCGTCCATATTTCTCCTTCATCTACTCCATCCATTTTGGGTCCTTACATCCCTCCATCCACCATCTCCCACCCTTCATATACTCCATCCATCTTGGGTTCTTATGTCCCTCCACCCACTGTGACTGTTTTCGGTCCATATATCCCAAGATCACCTCTTCCATCTCATCTTTTCATCCATCCAACACCTATCCATCTCATCCATCATAAACATCCCTTTCACATACCCCATAGTCAGGATCAACAAAGGCACATACCTGAACATCCTCCATCTACACATAATCCTCATACTCCTACCTCCATCACTCCACATCATCCATCTCCTCACACCCATCCCATTGCTACTAAAAGCACTTTGGTTATTAAAGAAAAAATGCATAAATCCAAACATCCACATGAATCTAAGGCTCCTCATGTCCCCTCCAAAAGACATGGTAAAGAGAAGAAAAATCTAAATCTAAATCAAATCCGTAGGTCACAAAGGCCCACCAAAGCAAAGATCAAAACCATGTGGATCCCCAAGAAAAAATATGCAATGCAATCAAATGAAAAATCTATAAGAACATCCAAAGTTGCTAATCCAAAAGCTAATCATACACCCCTTTTATCTCCTAAGTTTTTTTTGGGTCCTTATGTTCCAAAGTTCACCACCCCATTATCCACACATTCTCCATCCATTAATCCTCTTATCTTTTCACATCCACCACCACATGTGCCAATGTTGGTCCTGAACACATCTCCTCATCACATATCCACCCAATCATTCCATCCATACCCTTTGCAGCATCCCATCCATTATCCCATGTATCTCCCATCTCAAATCCCTCTAATTCATCCTCTTGCATAATCCATTTATCCTAATAAGGTTGTACTAACATCCAACAATCGCTTCAAACATGGGCTCTTAATACCTTGTATGGAACTTGATGCTTGAGTCCTTCATCCATATCCTTATCGCATGTCTTCTAAATCCACTTATCCACCTCCCTATCCTCATCTCCTTTTGCATGATATCCAAAAATCCAAAAAATTCAGAAAATCCACAAAAATTCAAAAAAGTCAAAAAATCCACAAAAATCCAAAAAAGTTAAAAAATCCACAAAATCCAAAAAATAAAAAAAATATAAAAAAGTAAAGAGAAATAATCCATCCAATGGTGAAAACTTGGCAAACAAGTGCCTTGGATAAATACCATGATGAAAACCTAGCAAACAGGCGTCATGCGTAAATCCCCATCACTTGTGGGGCAACTTCTTGATATGCATTCCCTCCATCTGCTATACTTCCAGCTATGCACCGTCTTCCTGTTATCCGTCATTTCATAAATCCCCCATTTCACCTATCTTCCACATCCTACCATCATATCCCATTTATCTCCCATCCCTCCATCCTTCTTGTGATCTTGATCAAAATAGGGGCACCTATCTATGCATGCTTTGGACACCTATTGGTATACATTCCCTTCATCCATGCTCTATCATATTCCTTAGTCACCCATCCTATCCTCATCTAGTTATCTCCTTTATTTTCCCATCCACTTGTTTTCTATCCCTCATGCCTCCTCATATATGACATATCTAGAGTGGGGGCATATGCTTCCTTTGTGACATAGTCCTTGGAGACATCATCTATCATAACATCCCTTCATCTCTCTATCCATCTATCATAGCATCCCTTCCATCCCCCCACCCTTATCTTTGTATCCATCTATCGTAGCATTCCTTTCATCTCCCAATCCTTCTGTCCCTATCCATCTATCACAACATCCCTCCCATCTCCCCATCCTTATCTTTTGATCCATCTATCCTAGCATCCCTTTCATCTCCCAATCCTTAACTTCCTATCCATCCAAACAATCCCTCCCATCCCCCATCCCTATATCTCTATCCATTCTTTCATTTTTATCCTCATCCCATCTCACAATCCCTTAACATTGGTATCTGGCTATAGGCCTCCCCCCATGCAACCCAATTCCATTTATCTCATCGTTATCACCCCTGCTTCTCTTGCACATCTTTCCAATCCCCTATCACTTTTCATCACTCATCTATCTATCATATCATCATCCCAAGTCATTTTAATGCTTTGGATAACTATCCCATCTCTGAGCTTTATGTGATCGTCATCATCCTATCCAATCCAACAGGTCTATCCTATATTGTCGTATCGGTCCCATCTTTTTATCCACTTATCCTATCATCTTATTATCCTTTATCCATTGTTTTCCTTTGGTCTTGTTGAACTACGTTGCCTTTGCGCTTTCACGTAGGCAAGGCTGATCATTTGATTTGCCCCTAGGGAATTTTGGATCAACTTATTTTGGTCCTCCATCACTTTGCCTTCACCAGTCCCTGTCCACTTTTATCCATGGTTCATCTCCAAACTATGTTGCCCCTATGCTTTCACTTAAGCAGGTTTGGTCATTTGATCCTCCCCCGGGGCATTTGTCTGTCATGTTTTGTGTCCTTCATCATTGGTCACCATTGTCTTCTTTTTGCTTTATCCATGGTCTTTTTCTAGAACTATGAGGGCTCTGCGCTTTCATGTAGACAAGGATAATCTATGATCAGCCCCTGAGCCCCTAGGTCTTTAGGTGGTGTCAGTCTCATGTCTTGTCTCCCTTGTGTCGTGTCATCAAGCTATGCCCTTTCTTAACAAACAAGATCCACTTGTATCAACAAATCCAATCAGTTTTGAATATCCTACATCATATCAATCTTTTAGCTTAGTATCCATCATCAGTCTCAATAGGATGCATCCTTCCTAACAGACCTCATCAATCCCATCTATCCCCTTGATCCTATGGCAAAGGACATTTAAAATTGATTGCGATCTTTTGATGCTTTTGGATTTTGTTTATCATTTGAGTTCCCTATCATCACTTGTCAAGGCTGCCATAATCCATCATATTAGGGCATGTTTTGATTAGTCCACATAGGGGCATATCTTGATATTTTGTTTGATTGTGTCTTCTTGGTTGTCCCATGTAGTACCCACCAAGATCCCTGACGTCTTGTGTTATGTTGGGGCATCCGTTTGTGCTTGTGGTTATCTCAATACCTGGCCTGACCAAGGTCTTTCTTTGTGACTTTGGGGTGTTGGGATAGCCTTCTTGTCTGTTGTGTTTGTTTCATGCATTAGACACTAATCTACCTTGGTCCTCTATACCTTGGTGTATCGTGTCTTATGCTATAGCAAAAACCAATGCTCCAAAGATGGAAAATTGTATTAGCATTGTATTTCATAATTATGACCATTGCATTACATTCATCATATGATTTTGGTTGTGCAAATATTTCTCCTCCATCCCTTATTCTTCTCAGGATACTAAAAGGGGTTTTTAACAGGTGCACACTCACACCATGTCCGCATTCATCTTCCATTATCACCTAGGACCCTATTGATACTTATCATGAAATAATTACATTTTAGATCCATACATTTACACACTATCTTAGGTTCATCCATAATATTTCCACCTACAATATCAAGTGTTAGGTCCACCATCAATACCGTCATAATACATCCATTACATCCTGCATCACACATATTAGTCTAATATGCACATAACCATTATAAGAATATAAACCATCAACATTTGTTACATCATCATAAGCATATCCACATCTATCTTAAACATATACATCATACAACATAGGCATTCATCATACATGAAAACAAAAATCACCATACATTACATCCTGCATCACACATATTAGTTGGCATGCATAAAGCCCCTCAAAAACCATCATACATAAAAATATATATATAAAAACATCCATACATGTAACATCCACAAAATTCATCATAGATAACTGCCATCATATGACCATCCACATATGCATCAACACAATCATCTATAGATCTCAAGTCCATCATAAAACATGAGGTCAATAAGAGCTATCGTATATATAAATATACCACAAGTCCATAGTAAATCTCATAGTCAAGACTAAGATATAATAATGATGTCAATGTCATCACAATCTGTGACCATCGTATACAAAAATCATCCAATCAAAACACCAATACAAGGTCCTACAAATATCCACTGCACCTCTACACTATCCATCTACCCTACTCCTGTAAAAAACATGGTATCCTGTTATCTACCAAATGAACTCCCCACATCTGATCTCTGTGGAGAATCAGGTACTGCTCTCCTGCTTGGTGAAACCCTTGGTGAATCACTATGACTTCGGGTCTGTGTCTCCAATGACTGAGACAACACTAGCATTTGAGGTGTCTGCCGGGTGTAACGGAATGTCCACTATGTTGGATCAGGAACCACATGATAATATGTAGCCATCCAAAATCCTGCCTCTCTCAAGTTCTCCTCTCGCTCCGCAACTTGGACCCAAGCAAAATTTCACTCCTGATGATACTTGTCTCGGTCCTTGGTAATGACTCTCCTTTCCTGCTGCCATGCCTCTTGAGCCAATCGGCTCTGTGCCAGCTCTACCTGCAATCGGCCCCTCATCTCCTCTGCAGGCGCTGCATGTGCCACCACTGCATCTCTCTCTCTCCACAACCTATATATCTGCTCTTGGCATCCCACCTTCACCCTGACTTGCTGGTGCATGAGCCATCATGACATCCCTCTCCGCCTATAAAGTCTGCATCCATATCTCTGCTACATCTCTCTCCCTATGAGTCGCCTGTGCCCGAGTCATTGCTGCATCCCTATCCCTCTAAAGAGCCTATGCTCTCAGCTTTGCTGAATCCTGCTCTCTCCGGAGAGTCGATACCTCTGCTACTGCCTCCTCTCTCCTCCTCTACAATGACTATATCTCTGCCTCTACCAATGCTCTCTCACTCTGAATGCACGCCTGCACCGCATCCCTCTCCGCCTCTATCACCTACGCCTGCGCCTGTGCTACATCTCTCTCATCCTGCATAATCCATGCCTGCTCCTTGGCCTCATACTCCCTCTCCTGCATCAACCCCATCTCTCCAACTATTTGCTCAAGGCACTGTACTTTGCCTTGAAGTTCATCCCAATCTCGCTAGAGATTTCCCGATTGCTGACCAGTACATCCTGTCCCCTGATCTGCCCCCTGCTTCATCCCCCCTCTGGCTCCCCCTGGCCTGTAAAACCATGACCTCCGCCTGTAATCTGTTGCAATCTCACGTCACACTGGTCAACTCACCTTGCATCCTCTACAGCTCTATCTGTGCCCTGTCTCTCTCCCTCACTACTCCCCCTAGCTCAAAAAAAATGGCATCATAATCTCTCAGTGCCTCTCATTGTACCCTGGCTAGCTCAGCCTCAAGAGAGCTCTCTCTGCTCTGCAATCTGTAATCTCACCTCTGCTCCTCTCGCCTGTACAGTGGGAACCTTTGGTACTACATAAGGAACCAATGCTAATGACTCTGCCTCCATAAAATCCCCCTCTGCCACACCCCTGTCCATGTCCATCGCATCATCCTCCCCACCCACCTGCTCCGTCTCATCCTCCCCGCCCCCTACTCTTTTCACCCCTCACAGTCCTCCATAATACGACGAACCCAGAATCATCCCGCCTGTCCCTATCTCTCCACCATGAACTGACGTCGTGTTGACCTCCTCTCCTCCTCTAGCGCTGCTGTAACATCCTCATCCTCTTTGTCCTCCTGCTCTTGTCGAGCCTTGTGACTCTCCACAGTAGGCCGAACCCCCAACCACCGTGGCTAACCATGTCATCCTACCACAAACTATCTCCTCCCCTCCTCTGATGCCTCCCTCACACCTACCACCTCCACATCCTCCACATCTTCCTCATCCTCCCCATCATCCACATCTCTCACCTCCTCCACCCTCTACCCCCCTGGGCTCTCTGTGGCTGTCCCCTCCCCTGCGCTCTCTCCCACTGATGGCCATCTCTCTGACCTCCCTTCTGATGTCTCCTCCTCCTCCTCCCTAGTCTGCTTGCTTGCTCTATCTCATCAGGCTCCTCCTATCCCCCTGATCTACCATTGCCACAACCTCTCATCGCTACTGCACCCCCCTTCTCCTCTCTCTCCGTAGTCTCTGCACATCCTCTGGTCCAACACCCACTTCCCTAACAATAGGATGAACAAGAGTAATCCTATCCCATAACCTATTCTAGAACCACCTTCGGTATCGCTCGGTCACAACTGACACCTGCTCTCCTCCAACTCTCCCTAGATAAGGCACATGTCCTACTGCCCTCTATGACGCCCTGGCTGTACTTGGTGCCATGCAGCCTCCCCATGGTATCTCTCTACTATACCACTGAAACATGATAGGCACTGTCGGAATATCCTATATCACTCCAAACTGCCTCAATACTCTGTCTAGTCGATGCGACTCTACTATGTGCGGCAAAGTCTCAATAATAAAATACTTGCTTAGAAAGTAACCCTCCTGTCTCCTCATATCAATCCATCCCCTGAACTAGCACAATCTATATGGCCACCACTCTATATCTCTTAGATGTAGATCATCAAAAGCTCTCCTCCACCCCTCCATATCTCCTTGCATCTCATAGCGCCGAACCCAACCCCTCACCTCCCCATACCCCCACGCCACAGATTCGCGATCATCCACTGTCCCCACCCTCACCACTATCAGCCTTGTCACTGCAATATGCTCGCAAGCCCAAATCTGCAGTAGCGTCATATGTGTCAAGCTCGACATCCTCTAGTAGCATATCCCGTGCATATCTCTGTATAGATGAGTCGATACACATGACCCCCATGAAAACGACCCCCCTCGCCACTTGACAATGTGTCGGATCACCTCCATATACTGAAAGCTACATGTACGTCTGTTCTGATCTGGCAATAGTATCCCACTAATCAAACTGCATAGGAACAACGATAAGGCTGGCACCCCCACTGACAAACATCGGTCCAAATCCAATTGTCCCCTCGACAGGGGCAGCTCCTTGCATCCAAATAATACTCTAATGGTCTCCCATAACTCCACCCCTATAGGCACCACCTCACTCACTAACCGTCTGGCTATCAGCAGCCTCAAGATGTGCCACACGTCCTCCAAAGTAACAGTCATCTCTCCTGTAGGGAGCTGAAATATGGATGTCTTTGAGCTTCATCTCTCTACCAATGCTATCAACATCACCTGATGCACTCTGACTACTGGAAATTGAATACAGTGTCCTAAACCCGCATGATCCAAGGCTGTCTGATCCTCTCCATTCATCGCTGCTATTGTCACTATGATCACCTTTGATCGTCGCTCATGTGTCCATATCTGCTCGAAACTCTACACACACGAAAATCTTCTCATTATTTCATTTATTTTTTTCTTTTCATCTTTCTTTTTCTTCCTCCTTTTTTTCCTATCCTTTCCCTTTCTTTTCCCCTCTTCTCTTTTCCTCTCCCCCACTGGGGCAGCTCTGCCTCCGGGCGGGGTAGCTCCGCCCGCTGGCGGGGCGGTTCTGCCCTCTGGGCAGGGTGGTTCCACCCTCCGGGCGGGGCGGCTCCACCCGCCAGCCAGGCGGCTTCGCCCCGAGTAGGCGGTTCTGCTTGCCAGCCAGGCGGCTCCGCCCCTAGCGGGTCTTCCCTCTAGGCAGGTGGCTTCGCCCCCAGGTGGCTCTGCCTGCTGTCGGGGCAGCTCCGCCCCAGGTGGGTTCACCTCCTATTGGGGCGGCTCTGCCCGCCTACGAGGGCGACTCCGCCCCCGGGCGAGCCGTGGCCGGGGCGGGTCTGCCTCCTGTTGGGGTGGCTCCACCCCGAGCGGGTCCACCCGATGTCGCAGCAGCTTTGCCCCGGGCAGGTCCGTCTCCTGTTGAGGCTGCTCTGCCCGCCTGCAGGGGCGACTCCGCTCGCGGCTGAGGCGGCTCCGCCCGCGGCTGTGGCGGCTCCACCCACGGCTGGGGTGGCTCCACCCTAGGCCGTGGTGGTAGTGCCCGAGGCCGAGGCAGCAGCGCCCTGGAGTGGGGCGGCTATGCCCTGCCCTAGTTCTTTTTCCCCCCTTTTTTTAAATATTTTTGACCTTTCTTTTTAAAATCTAATCCTGACCCATTTTCTTAATTCTGCTGATGAACAAAACCCACGTTTTCAAATTTTCAAAATCTATCAAATAACATATTAAAAATGCATAAATTCAATATATGGGTTTTGTTACCACTCACTTGCTGTGGGACCGTATGCTGTGAGCCTGCGTACTCGCTGTATAATACGCGCACCTCGTCCTCCCGGTGCATAATCTCCATATCGTTGTCTGTCGGCATCGTCCCTCCTCGATCGCTTTCACTTCTCTACTCTTTTCCTCTCAACTGCTAAAGTAAAAATGACTAAGGTAATTTTTGAAATTACTTTTTTAACCCTCTTTTTCTCAAAAAGTATTTTTTACCTTTTATTTATCTTTTTCTTCCTCCAACTAATTCCTAACTTCCCGAGGCTGCCGTTTGCAAACCGTGCGTCGGATCACATCCACTCAAAAACTAAAACTGCTTGATGTTTTGAGCTCTATCCAATGGTGTCTTTCTTTTCTTCCTATCAAGACATTATCTGGGGACCCCTTTTTCCTCCTTCAATCGCCCTCTCGATGGGGTAGACCCTACTACCATTCCTCCATTCCTTTGGCGTAGTCATTGGGGCATCATCAACCTTTTCCATGCTAGGGGCATCACCATCTATCATTTCCTCCCTCATTTGCATTTTATTTTTCTTCGAAACACTGTTATTCTAACAATATTTCGAAGAGGGGTAAAATGTAGACATCTAAATTTAATCACTCCCATATGATTAAATTTACTCCCTTTTTGACTATCATATTAAATATTAATTTATTAAATTAATATTACACCTTTTGTCTCATATCTGTAAAGTATTTAATTTAATAACTAAATGCTTTTTCACCTTCTTCCTCTCTAAATTAAATAAATACATCAATTTATTTAATTTAGTCATTTTTGACCCTTTTGATTTAAAATCAATTTAAAATTCTTCATTCTCTCTCTCCTTATCACATCCTCCATGATCTTGCTCTAATCTGAATTAATTTAATTAATTCATGATTATGATGTGCATCCTCTTAATCAAAGATTAAAGTCACATCCTCCTACATTTGCCACTTGCCTATAATCTTCCATTAATTATTCTAATCAAATATTTGCACAACCTTAACCAAGGTCATTAGCCATATTTAGCACCACCTTTTTATTCAACCTTTGCATTTATCTCTTTTTAGCATTGACCTTCTTCCCCATGTGAATTTTTAATTCACATTTATTTATCCTAGATTCTCCTCTTCCCTATGTGAATTTTTAATTCATATTCTATCTTCCAAGGCTTCTAGAACCTTAGACTTGTCACATCATCCACATGTGACCAAGTCTGACCTTTTTGGAGCTCACCTTTTATGCTTTAGAATCTCCTTTGGAGCTCACATTTATTTCTCCAACCACCTCTCCTTTTCCCATGGAGATTTTTGAGGAATTCCAAAATTTCTCAAATTTCCCTTTCACTCTCACTTGGAGACAAGAAATTCCTTTTTGAGGAAATCTTCTCACTCTCCAAGGTACTTGGAAGGTACTTGTCCTTCCTCCACCTCATGTACCTTTTAGCCACCTCACTTACACCTCATCTTCGCTTAGCCACTTCACATCCGCATGTCAAGATGTGAGGGCTTGTGAGTTCTCAACCCACCATAGCCCTTCATCTTGACCTTGTTGGATGAATTTCAACCGTTGAATTCTCTATAGAATTCAAATTCTTCTATAAATCCCCCTCCTCAAGGGCATGTTCAACACTTTTTCATTTGAGCAACCTTATGCTGTCAATTTGCATTTTCAAGCATTCACTATCATTTAGCCATCCACTTTGATCATCTTGCATATTCAATCTTGCATCTAGTTACACCAAAAATCCATCCAAGGAGCACAAAAATTCATCTAAATCAAGGGCCAACCAAGGACTCTTCAACAACAAGGAAGGTATAATCGATTTGTAGTTTATTTCATCTATTTTCCTTGTTTTATCACTCTTTAGGCTAATCATTGAAGTGTTCTTAATTTTTTATCATTTGCATTTTAAGATGTTTTGCACATTGAAATAAGGTAAAATTTCAACATACACAGAACCCTTATTCTGATTTCTCAGGAAGTGTCCTCCCTTTGTCTGAAAGGCTTGGGAATCATATGAATCTTCCTCTGGTTCATTCTCATCTTGCCTTGGGAATGAAGGTTCCTCGTCAAAGAAGTCATAAGTCATTGTTGTATCTACTTAGCTGCCTTCTTTGTGAGGATTCCCTTGGAATGTTTGGGCATTTTCCTGTGCCATCTTGACCATCTTTTCCACTTCAAGATAGTTTACCTCAGAATGGGTTGTAGTATCATGCAACTTGCACTAGTTAGTCATAAGATTAAGGTCGGCCACATTAGCAGTATGTGACCT
Organism: Sequoia sempervirens; assembly: GCA_007258455.2. Taxonomy (NCBI): domain Eukaryota; kingdom Viridiplantae; phylum Streptophyta; class Pinopsida; order Cupressales; family Cupressaceae; genus Sequoia; species Sequoia sempervirens. The sequence goes on along the minus strand of VDFB02373365.1, from coordinate 49,690,936 downwards.
ATCCTCATTAGCCTGATAATTGTGGGGAATTCCACCATTGTTGGGCCCTGTATTCCATTGGTAGTTATTATTTGGTCTTTGGTTGTATCCTCTATTTTGATTGTGATAGCCTTGGTTAGAAAAGTTTTGGCCTTGATAACCTCTCTGGCTATAATTGTTGTTATTCTAATAATTACCCTGAATGTTATTGTTTTGGTTAGGATAATTACCTTGGTTTTGAGAAGGGTTCAATCTAAGCTGAGCCATGTCATTTGTAACTTGGGAGAGTGTTTTCTTTAGGGTCTCTACCTCATTTGTGAGTTGAACTATCTTTTCACTTTCAATGGCCCTAGCCACAAGTGGCCGATTAGCATGACTTGGTGTTCCAATTTGGTTATGATGACCATGGGGACCTTGAGGAACCTATGATTGTTGAGAAAAGTCAGGAGTCCCACTAGCGAAGAATGGAACAGGTGGTGGGATTTGTAATTCAGACATAGGCCCATAATGGGAAGAAGACATCCCTATGACAGTATTGAATAAAGGGGTTGGACTATGCATTGGATACCCTATTGGAGGAAAATTGCCTCCCAAACTTCCTTGTTGAGAACTAATTTGTTGCTACAACTTGATAGCTAGATGATAGACTTTGGATAGGGAATCAATGTCTGTAGGCTGATAAGTCCTTTGTAGGAACAAGCCAAGCAAAGGGTCTATAACCCTAAAGTACGCTTGAATGGCACTATTTTTAGTAACTAGATAGGGGTCTTGCAGTCTCCTATACATTCGTTGGAACCTGGTATTGAACAAGGGTAAGGACTCACATGGCTCTTTCCTAATGGTAGCAAACTGGTGGTATAAAAGAGCTGGATCCACATAAACCCTAAACTGATTGATGAAAGTATTTTCCAAGTGTGTTTAGGTCAGAATAGAACCCTGAGGAAGATTAAGGTACCAGTTGTACACCATATCCCCTAAGGAATAAGGGAACAACCTACAAACTACATCATGGTGAGCTATCTAAGCCCTGGTAAAATCATCCTTGAAAGCTTGTATGCGCTCCTCAGCACTCTGTGATTCACCATTAATGTACTTGGGACAAAATTTCTCAGGATTCTTAGGCATATAATGAACACCTCCAAGAATAGTCCCCAATGGAGAGGGGTTATTCTGAAAGAATGCCATTGGTGGTGGTGGTGGTTGAGCCAGCTGTTGGATGGGTCGAACCGACTGTGATGACAATTGAGATGAATTTGGTGGTGGATTGATAGGTATCCACTGGGGTATTGGTGAAAAGCCTAGTGGAGTGCGTGGAGCTGATAAGGGTGGAATAATGGTTGCCCCAGCCTTGTGATTCTTATGTCTTATTGGGGTCTTGAGTTCTATCAAATGTGGTGGATTTTCAGCTATTCAAAGAACTCTATGGGACCTTTCTGGTGAGAAAAATCCAGTATTATCTAGCTTGCCCTTCTAGGCCCCCTTCTAGCACCAGTTTTTGTTGATGCTCCAAATGGAACAACAATAGTTAAACAAAATATTGCTACTTTGTTTCTCCTGAAAGAGAAAGATAACACATGGATATCTTAGCTCCCAAGGTCTTTATGGTTGGTTCTCAACTGTGCTGATTTCACTCAGTGGTCAATGTAAAAGTAATGTTCAAGGGGCCTATTGGTGTTGAGCTTCTAGATTGTTCTAAGATCAAACATAAATTCAAACCTATTCTAACTAGGGTTTTTAAAGAAACAAAAAAAATGGATCAAAGCTTGGAATAAAAAAGAATGATGATTCATCTAACTTAACCAGACTTGTTATCTTTTAAGGAATTCCTAACTAAAACAGCAGAATGAAATTGACTTGTGATTAACACACAACCTCCTTCATTCACAGTGCTAATTCAAATAATAGATTGCATATCACCATTTGAACAAAACATAGAATAAGACCTCAATCCTTGAAAGATTCTCAAATCAAATAATTAACTTAAGACAAATACCATTCAGGAACACAATGTGAAGTAGATTAAAATCTGATTACCTCTATTGTTAGTGAAACAGATAAGCAATATTTACAAAGCTGGCACAATCACTAGTGTATACAAAATCTAAGACTCCAAATTGTTTCCATCTACACTAAAAAAATTTGGAAAGATACATTATTGTCTATGCTGAATCTAACTCCTACTCTAAGAAGACACGAGAAACTCCCATTACAAAGAATCAAGATGCAGCTCTATCTCCTCTAACTGAATTTTCTTTCTAACTTCTAATTTTTAACTTCCAACCTTTACAAAGAGGCAAGAATGCCATATATACAGAAATGTACCAAAAGGAATGTGCTGTCCCCCTGTTTTAGGGTTCACAAAATATCTTCTTTTAGGAGGGTCGAATCTCAAATATTTCTAAAGAGAGTCAATGCTACATTCAATGTGAAGCCCTACTGTCCATGTCGGTGACAACTTGATGTCAGGAGAAGCCTTCAGATCTTTTCTAGCTACAACATTTACTCCTGGTATCTGTGTCCACCTTTGAACTCCATCGAGGCCGCCTTGAATGTTCAAAAAGATTGCCATTAATACCAATCCGCCTCCTCGCTAGTGGACCACACAGCTATCCCTAAGACTCCATGGTTCTTTCTTTCTCTCGGCCTTCCTTCCCGTTGACCACCTCTGGAAGTAGAACATCGAGCCTTCCCTTTCAAATTCAAACACCATCGTTCTCGAGCCAATCCACCAGTTTATCCACAGAGTAAGTTCATATCGTTCACATTCTGTTGATTTCCTTCATAGGGGTAGTCAACCGGTCCAACTCTCACTGGTCTACCCCTTTAGCTTCTTCTGATTGGTGGACTAAAGGCCACACAAGACTCTCGAGTGGTCAAAGGTTGTTCAAATGACATCGAATGTCGATGAGACACTAATTGTGTCTCCCCAATTCAATTATGTCTCTTCTAGTAGCTATCGGCATAGCATGTGACAGTTGGTGAGACCTTTCAGTGAGCTACAGAAGTCATATCAATACCACAAAGAATATCGGCAAGATAATCGCTAGTCAGCATGACCTTATAATGAAGCCCCTCTTCTCTCAGTGAGCACATTCTTATCTGCAATACCCTATCGGGTCGGTAGAACCTCATAGCGATGCCAGATCTTTCTCCCTGAGCTCATTTTGTATAGGCCAGACCCTACTGGGTCGGTGAGACATCATACTGAGCACAAATCTTTCGCCTGGAGTCTCTCCAATCTCTTTCTTATTCTCTGAGCTTGAGCCCCTTTTCCTTTTGGCAAGACTTCTTCAATTGACAGAAGGTCATGGCGAGTCCCCCTCTGCTATACCGACATCCTTTTCGTGTTGGTAAATCCATCGCTATCAGCAAGAGCTAGAGCGGTCAAGAAGACCTTATATCGAGCCCCTGTTTTCTTTGCGAGCTCACCTTGTTTCAGAGAGACTAGCTCCCTTTTGGGGAGACCTTTTGGCAAACACCTTAGTCATGCTGAGGGTTTGAAACCATTGGCGAGACCATCGCTTGTCGGCCAGACCTCCTACCGAAGGAAAGATCACTTGCCGAGATCAAAACTTTTGGTGGGACCTCTTTCTGTTGATGAGATGTTTTGTCGAGCCCTAAATCTTTCAGCAAGCTCCTTCATTTCAGGGAGACTGACTCCCTTCACTGAGACTTCATCCCGATGCAAATCCCTCTTGCTGAGACCTCATTTCAAGTCAGTGAGACCCCGACTAGTCAGCCAGACACTATGCCGAAAGTGAACCACTTTGCCCGAGCTCGAACCTTTTCGGTGGGACTCCGATGGATCTATAAGAGGTTATGCTGATGTTACCTGATGTTGGTGAGACTCCTCCTTCGTCGAGACCTTATGCAAAACGCGAAGGGTGATCCCATAATAGTGGTTTACAATTTTTGGCCAAACTGGACACTGAAATTATTATTTTTAACTAAATCTTCACATTCGGGCACCTATAGCAGCTAAACTGTGACGAATTTGAAGATGGTGCAAACTAGAGTCTCATCAAATTTTGTTTGTAGATTCTAAAAATATTTTTTTCAAAATTTTTGGAATCAAATTGCACTTCTTTTTCCATCTCCCACGAAAATTAATTTTTTCAGAAAACAACATTTTTAAAAAGTGACGCTAGATAACGCATAACTTTTTTCCATGAAGGATAAAATTCTAATTCTTTCAAATTTAGATTTGTAACTCGATATCTAGTGCTTCCTTGGTTAGATAGTTTTTATTGAATATTTTTCCTTAATCAAGTTTTCAAACGAATTACAATTCGAATTTAAACACGACGTATAACGCGTAACATTTTTTGTATATGTCAAATTTTTTTTTTATTTTTTTTGATGGATCAAGAACTTCAATATCTGGTGCACTCATATTTTTCAATTTTATTTTTTGATAATCTTCTATTTTTCCACATGTGAAGAACAAAGATATTCATTTTTGATGAAAAACCTATGTTTAATAAAACTTAAAAAACAAATACATAACAAAACCAAACATATTAAAATTATATTCATTGGATAACTTTTTCTGAGGAATACCATAATCATTTGAAATAAATTTTAAATGAATTCATTTGATCCCCCAAAAGCTAAATCAAAAGTGATTTTTTATCAGCATTTTGATAGGTGTAAAGGAGATGCATTTATAGGTATGGTTTAAAACTAGCGAGGTTCTATCCAAGGGGGTTTGATCTAAGGTGATTTGATCAAACCCTCTTCAATTGGAATCCTTAAAATGGAACTTTTTAAGGCTTAAATTATTATATTTTCTAAAAATATGTGATTTCAGCTAAAATTCATTCCTCTCAGGAATTGTAAACCACTATTATGACAGCACCCTGAAATATTTTGGCGAGGGATCCTCCGGTTGGTGAGACACAAAGAAACCTACAGCGACAAGAATGTTTGGGAAAACAGTGAGCTTCCAATGGACAAAACACAATGGTAGTCGGCAAGACAACTGCAAGGTCTTGCCAACTTTCTTCTTAAAGGAATTTTGTGCCAAACTGGATTGGGGAATGCTTCCCAACTGAGCTCTTTGAGAAATATCATCACATGCATGATCTAATCCTGTGAGATAAGGTCCTCATTAGTCCTCAAAAGCAAAATATATTATAATAAAATCTACTATTTCTTGTGATTATTTCATTTAATTTCTAGCAAGAAGAAAACCAGTTTAAGCTGAGAACCAAAATTTGACCAAACCAGAAGGCAAACTCAAGAAGAAAAACAAAAGAACCCTGAAGAGTAAAGCAAATAACCAAAGGCAAAAAAAGCAAGAGAAAAAGGGGGGACCCATTTTGTTCCAGAATAAAATGGGGTGGTTATGCAAGGCATAATAGGTCTTGGCTAATGTTTTGTAATAGAAATCGCCAAACCTTCACTCAACATCAACAATCTCATAAAACATACTCCTAAATTATTCTTAACTAAACACCTCAACACTAGTAGTCTTGCACATCATCCTTTCAACAATATGACACAAACAACGAACTCTTCGCTTAATGTCAATGTCATCTCACAAGATACCAATGATTAGCATTCGATATATTTTCCCTCTTCCCATAAGAGTGAGAAAAAATCTCGCAATCTAAAGGGTCTTGCGTAAGTATGACAACTAATACTAAGCAATATGTTTCTTTGTCATATCACCTACAAGACCACCTTCTACCATTGATCAAGAAGGTATCTTGTCAAGACTCCTCCAAGATCACTTGATCACCCTACCTCCTAGTTGTCGTAAGAAATGCTATTACAAGACTTTAGTCTGTGCCTATCATAGAGTTCATGGTCACTCCACTAATGAATGTAATGCTTTGAGTCATAAAATCCAATATTTTTAGGAGTTTGCTATGCTTCCCTCTGTGCGGGCACCTAATTCCGTTAATTGATATTGATTTTCACTCTCGCCTACATTTCATCAACCATTTTGGCTCACCTTTTTCCTATACTTAGTGGGGGCAAGGGGTTTAGTAGCCTTGTTCTCATATTTCACTTGTCGTTTCCTCCTTTGGTTACTTGTTAACCTTTCATGAATACATAAGAGCAAGCTTGGGATGTGAACGACTTGCCAAGTTAAGTTGGCTCGCATATGACATACTTCCATTTTTCATGATGTAGCTTATTAGAAACATATGACTTGGCATAGGGCTTTCTGAGTAAGCTCTCATGTCCTCTTATTCTAATTTAAATAAATTTCTCTCAGTACTGGTGTTCACAACCACTTTAAAGTGGGGGCATACATCACCACTCACATTTCATTGTGCAATTTCTTTCTTCTTGCGATGTGTACTTTTTTTCATGGAGTCATTTGATTCCCTCCAAGAGAGTGATGCTTCTTTTGCACTTATCCTCTCTTGGAAACATTAAGCACAATGTTCCCTAAGATGAGACCTTGTGGCACATGAACTAAGCAAAATACCTTTGAACATTCCTTACACTATTTCGCATTTACAATGTCTATGAGTGTCAAGCATATGAAGTTTTTCTTACCTCATAGAGCTCAAAATTTTTTTGTGGCACCTTGTTAAATTTATCAAGAGGAATAAATTTGGTATGGTTGAGCGGAAAGCCCATTCTGAGGCATGAATTTCCCCATAGCCACCTATGTGTTTGAGTGCATACCAACTAGTGTATGTACTTCACCTTTTGGGATTTCTCACCTCACGAATGATCAGAAGTTTCGTGGCCCTAGAGTGAGTATGTTGTGGATTTCTCACTCGACGGACAACCAATATTTTTGTTGCCCCAAAGTGAGTACACATTTTCTTTTTGAAACAAACAAGCCTAGATCTCTAATCCATAACTAGCTGGATAGGTGATCAAAGCTTAATCCACCTTATTTTCATTTTTCTTCCTTCTAGTTCTTGCCATTGCATGATTATGTATCTTGATGGTTTGACTTAGGATCTTGGATCCTAGGGGCTTGTGCAACCTCCTTTGATCTTTGTCATTCTTTGTCATCTGCATCTGAACGCTCAGATCTCTCTTGAATGTCTACTTTAGTGTGAGTTTGAAGCAAGTCCATCCTCTCACTAAAGTGGGGGCTTAATGTGCCATAGAAAAAAGGACCTCTTGCTTGGCATGAGAATAATTCATGAAAAAATGGACTTAATGAGGTCTTAATCTAGTGTTGTGAGGCATTTTATGCATCCAAACTAGGTCTTGGACCCTTGCAAATTGAATAACATGCTTTTATTGATGTCCTGTAAAGGTGTTGTGAAGTGTTGTAAAGGACTTTCATGCTTTTCTAGACTTAATGAACCTATTTCTCCCTAATTAAATATTATAAAATGTGTTTAATAACATTATCACATCAATCTAGAAGGTTTTTGAACTAAATTTAATGTTAAACTAGTGTTGTAATGTGTCTTGCACATTCACATTGGTTCTTTTTCCTTCATAGGCTATGTGGACCTCATTTAATGTTGTAAAGTGTATTCAAATCACACTTTCACATTGAATTCTATGTCCCAAGCCCTAATTGACCTTTGCATTATCATTAATAGGCCCCTATTAACCCATATTGTGCATCCTGTGGCAATATTTGATCAAATACCCGACAAAGTTGCAATTTAAACCTTATTTCCTTATCTCCTGACATCTTAGCTGTCAAAATGGACCCTATGGGACCCATTCGCCATCCATGGCAAATCAATCCCATCCAGGTGGGACCCATTTGCCATGGGTGGTGAATGAGTCCCATTTGGCTCAATTTTGACCTTTGGGAGGGAAAAAAGTGAAATTAAGTTTATTATTTTCACATGTCAGCCTTAGGAATCCAATTTATGGGTAAATTAGGAGAATTTCCTATAAATAAAACCTTCTAAGCCCTAATTTACATCTCTCAACTCATTTTTACAACTCATTCATCATTTATCTTGTCAAGCAAGCTAGGGTTTTAATATTACAAGTCATTCAAGATCAATTTTCAGACATTCAAGGGTAAATTCTTCATGTTTTGTTGTAGAATTTCAAGATCAAAAATCATGGAAAGGTAATCAACTCCATTATTGCATCTTTCATTACATTCTTTCTCTATCTTGGTTTAATTACCTAAAAGAGGTTTAACCAAGGCAAACCCCCATGCCCTAACATTCACCATTTCTCTCTCTTGTCTTATGTGTTTGCAAATTTAGGACTCTTGGAAGTTTGGAAATCATTGAAGATCAAGTTACAAGGTTGTTCAAGTCTTCTCTTCATTCAACAAGTCAAAATACCAACAAAAACTCACTTTTAGGTTAAAAAATCAAAGTTTCAGAAGTGAACACCTGTAGAGGATCAAAGTGCAGACCGAGAGCTTCAGATTCCACCTTTGAATATTCAAAAATTCAAAAGTGGACTCATTCACCATGGGTGGAAAATGAGTCCCACTCCCAGGTCAGTTTTTGGGTTTTTGCATTTTTAGATACCCTTTTGTTCGAAACAGGTTCTAAAACAGTTTTGTAGAACTGAGACTGATTTGTCCAGGATGGCGAATGAGTCCACCAGGCCTAAAAATTAGCATCAACAATATTCCAAAATTCATTTCCTGTATTCATCCATATCCCAGGTGCACACTTTCAGTTTCATCCATTTCTATTCAATTTTGCATTCATTTCTAGGTGTTTTTGCATTACATAATATGTTTTCAAACATTCTTTGTTTCCTTAGTTTCCATTCATTAATCAATTAATATTATTATTTTATTGCATTAAAACATTGCATCTAGGTATATTGCATCCATATTCCATCTATATTGCATTAAGTTTGAGTGTAGCATTGCCTATTTTGGCCCTTCTTTCTCCTTTTAGGTGAAAAACCCTAGAAGTGTTAGAAAGGATTGGGGTGCCAAAAATATTTGTTACAAGAATATGATAAAATAAATTACTTAAATAAATCTTGCAACATGTTTTACCCTATCCAATAAAGCTAAATAAATTATTCTTAGTGATTATTACATCGAGAATCACCCCTACTAGCTGTGAATGGAAAAACATGTGAAAAATGACAAGTGGAAAAATGACGAGTAAAAAATAACACGAAAAGGGTAGAAAATGATCCAATGGCTCTAGATTTTGCAATCATCTTGCACGTATCTCCATAAAAATGAACTATTGATCAACATTATCAACCAATTTGGTTCATATAGGGAACACCTTCAGTGTAATTAATACTATTTTACCGACTATAGGTCCCTCAATTAATTTAATTTTCACCCACGATCATGTGATGGCTTGCAATAGAAATCTCCATATTTTTTCATTTCAACTATTCTTCCTACCATAAAAGCATGACCATGTCTTATCTTTTTCTCTTTTTTGTCACTTTTATTTAAAAATAGAAAGATATCTAGTAGTAGAGAGAAATAAAGATAAGCCTGGATATTGAGGGAAAACAAGGTCTCTCTCTATTTCTTTCTCTTTTCTCTTTATTTCGCTCTCTCATATCTCTAGATTTCTCTATTCTTTTCTTCACAAATCCCTCCCTCTCTATTCCCCCTTATATATCTCTCTCTACCTCTACCTCTATCCCTCTTTGTCTCACTTTCTTTGTCCCTCTCCCTCTTTATCTCTCTATTTATATACCTCTTTCCTTATGTATTATATAAGTATATACATGTGTACATATATAATTGCGTGCACATACATATATACATATATGTGTATGTATGTCTTATCACTTCTCAGATGGTGATTGCAAATTTTAAATATATGTCAACAAACATTTTAGATTGCATGAAGGAGTTAAGTTGTGTACAACACATTATTTTAACCAATTGTTTTAATGATGTATTACATGATAAAACATTAAAATAGGGAGGTGGTAAAATAATTTTACAAGAAGTTGATTGTATCTACACATAAATGTGTATGGGAACTTGGAACTACAATCTCTCCTCTTTGGTGAATGCTTCCATCAATTCTAAATTTGCTAAATGTGGCCATCTCAGATAATTATAGTAGATTATACATTTATAATATATTAATTATTATATATTTGATATTATATAGATTTGTTATTTAAACATACATCTATTTATTATACTTATTATTATATAACTAAACATTATAATTAATTTCTCTTAAAAAATTAATTAAGGCTCAACCCCATTCTTATGTCCTAAATCTCTCAAAATCAATAGTGAAGATTGACTTCTCATAATAAAATTATGTACAATTATAATCAATATATCATATATTTAATATTTATGTCTATTTTTTATTTAATTATAAATTTATTTTATCATAAAATTAATATTATGATTATCTATTATTATATAATATAAAATCATATATTAATATTATATTCAATTATATATATTTTTATATAATAAAATTTCCATAATAATTATCTTTATTATTTATTTTATATTTTATATAATTACGTCGATAGGCGTTCACTACTGCCATAGTTTTTCCGTGTACATAGAAACAAAATAAAGAAATGTTTTGTCAAAGTGATCACTGGAGGATGTCTAAATTATTATTTTCAAACGGAAAGCATATTAAGAAACATAGTCACAAAGCATTTTTAAAAGCATATTAATGCGTGTACATCAAAACTTCGCCAAAACACGTACAAGTCGGTTACGCCGCGTTTTAATGAAAGTCGGTTAAATATGGTCCACTTTCTTGCTGATCGACGTAATAGTTTCTCCTTACGTGTGGTGCGCTTCTGCGCTTTAGGTTTTCTACCGACAGATACAAGAAATAAAATATCGGTGCAAATATTTTGTATGCACTTCTGAACGGGTAGAGGAAACTAAAGAAGCATCAAGGGTGATTTGGAGGAAGCCCTGTTCAAGGCCAGTGCAATCTCAAAAGACCACTATTGGAATCCAAGGTAAAAATCTTGTGTTGAGCTCAAGAATCAAGAAGCTTTAAAACCCTGATATTTGTAGATTTACTTTCATTATCATTTCCTAGGGTTTCTGTATGATTTTTTATAGGCCAAGGTTTTTAAGAGGCGGAGTTTGTTCTCCTATCGCTTGGTATAGTAGCTGGAAATCATGGAGACCGCAAAGACTGGTTTTGGTTCGTCTCATTTACAAAAATTCTGCTGTGGTAGGGTTCAAAGAGACCATTGATGCGGCTGCTAAGAGTGCCCAGGCTACTCATGTGGGCATCATCTGACACTCTGCTCACTTTATCCGCCATCGCAGCAGGCTTTTCATTGTTGTTTATTTCCTATTGCCATGCTTGTTCTATTGTGTTCAATTGGAGATTTATTTGTCATGGTATTTCTGTTGTGTGTTCAATAAGAGATTTGTTTGTCATGTCACTGTATTTGGAATCTTGTGGTTCACAAGTCAATCTAGATTTTGATTATCCACTATCTCACTTGGTTGCAGTGTGGATCTGAAAGCTCTTGAGTATCTAATTTTTATCTTTTGTATTGAATACTTTTCTAGGAGTGCTTCTGGGTGTTTGAGCAAGTTTGCTTCCATTTTGCAATTTTTGTTGATAGTTTACTTGTTCTCACTTGGAGGCCAGGTCTAAAAAATTTGAAACGATTAGGACAAGTAAGTTTTTATGAGAAAACTTGATAAGAGATGTTTTTAATGAGAGGCTTTATGAAAAGCCAATACAACAAGTGATGAAATAGCCTCAAAGAAATGACACAAGTGATCAAACAACCTCAAAGAAATGACTCAATGCTGATCAAACAGCCTCAAAGAAATGACTCAATGCAAAAACATGACCATGACAAACCTAACATGAAGAAATTTTTTACGTGAACATAAAGTTGTACTCATCACTGGGTTTAGACTTGAAAAATACAAAATAAAGGATAAACTCATCTAGGACATTCTCGCCATTGTATCTTTTTCGTTGATCTTAAATTTAACAACCGCCATTCTTTTCCTACAAATGTTTTGAAATTCAAAGTATTGTCATAAGCAAAATAGTGACACTTTTTAAAGAGATCCTGCTCCTCATTACATACATCATGGACATTGAAAAACATGCATCTTCTCCTCGAGTTTGGTAGTAGCGGTGCATCACATTTATGTCTCACTTGTGGCCAAATTTTAATGCTCTAATGAGTAAAGGCATCAAAGAGAGTAGAGATATAGATAATCAAACCCTATGCAATCAAACTTGAAAATAGAAATGAACTGAATAATGCCACCTCAAATACCAAAAGGTCCCTAGCAATATCCTCACCTGCATTACAAGAATCTGAATCATCTAAGCTTCTTTGGTCGGGAATTGCCAAAGGATAGATACTTGGCAACAAGGCAAAAGTAAAACAATTTCCATTCAAATTACAAAGGATTTTTCATTTGGTTTTGGTTCTCATTTTAGATAGTTTAAGTTGTAGGTGAGGGGATTGCCTTATCAAAAGGTAAGCTCCAAGCTATTCTCTCAAATTTCTTACACTAATAAAAAAACATAGAGATCTTAACTTACTGAACTGAAAGTGTCTATGTAACTCCATTGACATGTCAAATTATTTTGATGTAACCCCTCTAGAAATTAAAAATATCTATCAACGTAATATAGATATATTATGTAATAAAATAACTAAACTAGTATTAATAATTTATATAATGAATACATGTAATAACTACTATGTAAAATTCTTCTTTCCAACAGTTCAAAAACACTCTGGATAATGGTACCTAATTGTTTAACCTAAGAAAAGGAAATTACTTTCCATAATATGAGTAAAAGTGGTTGCCATGATGTCACAAACTTCACCTCTTTAGTGCTATGAATATTTATAGTAAACAGGTTTATTTTCCTCATTTTCTACAACTTTGCATGCACAGTTGGTATTTAAAATCCGTAAAATATTTGTAACTTTTGTCCCATCTATCAACGACGCAATTTGCAACAAGCAATAGTCCCTCAATGAAATACTGCAAACTTTTATGTATTATTAGAATCATCTTCACTAGGTTTCAGCAAAATTGTGCAGTGATTGTAACTAAAATATTCTGCTTCATAGTAATAAGTGGATGGAGTTTTATTGAACATGACATGGAATCAAGCTATAGTTTTGAAAACCTTTAATCTTTACAGCCGTTGTTGAGATTGGCTGTGTGTCATAACTGGAGGAGGTGCTTAATAAACTCGCGTATGTATCTCTCTTCAATTTCCTCCTTCCCAAACAACATCTCTCTTATCTTCTCCATATTCACCACCGCACGTCATCCTTGGTCGCCCACCATAACTTCCCTCACACATCTACTAATTTCTTCTGCTTTGAAACTCCCATCTTCTTCCCTACCAATCTCCGCACCAACTTGGAGTTCCTCGGCCATGAGCCAGGCGTCGAGTCCCTAATCAACATTCATCGGCAACGCTATTATCTTCACACCAAATCTCAGTGCTTCCAACATAGAGCTCCACCTGCAGTGGTTCACAAACCCTCCCATCGAAGAATGGCAAAGAATCTGTTGCTGTGGGGCCCACTTGCAGTACACCATGCCCCTCTCCCTCGTGCTTTCCTCAAACCCCTTGGGCAGTAACGTCCTCGCTCTGTCTTCTGCTGATGAGGAGGAATCCACGTTGTAGCGAGGGGAGCGCAGAACCCACAAAAATGGGACATGGCTGCTCTCTAGGCCCTTTGCCAACTCAGCAACTTGCTCCTTGGACAGAAAGCACTCGCTTCCAAACGACATGTAAACAATAGAAGTGGGCGGGTAGCTGTCCAGCCATTGCAGGCACTCATTCTGTTCATCGGCCGGGAAACTCTCTGGTAGAAGAAGACCGATAGGAATGAAACACTTTTTGTGCTTTGCCTCCAGATAATGAATATACTTGCTCTCCAATTCAAAGCTTGATCGAATGACCATAAGCTTACACGCCTCCATAGATCTAAAAAGTTGATCCATAACTGTCGTATTTTCGCTGCTGTGGCCATTATACACAACTAACATTGACCTCGCTTTGTATGGTTTGTAAGCTATGACAGACGATGGATAACCCTCTAGTGGCGTGCATAAATCCTCAACAATAGTTTTTGTAGCCTTGTTTCTACTTGTCGCTCCAATGTAACCATTGATCATGGCACTGCATATACTGAAATAAACAGCTAGGATACCAAACTTGGTGGCTACTGTGGCCGCCCAGTGCTAGGAAAAGTCATGAATTATATAGTCTGGTTGAATCCATCGTAGAAGGAGCTCAAAGGGGTTCTCAAGGCCGTCGAGAGCTATCTTCAATAGATCTTCCATTTCGATGGGAATATCGGTGGTGTTCTCGGCATCAGGAGGCAGACCCTCCATAGAGGGCAGCGGTAGCTCCTCCATATCAATTTTTCCTACCCACTTCTCATCTAGCAAGTACTTTATCTTTGAAATATTGGCTGGCGTGGAGAGAAAGGAGATCCTTAATCCCTGATCTGCAAGTCTCTTGGACAACTCCAGAAAAGGAGAGATGTGTCCCTGTGCTAGCCATGGAAACATCAATACATGAAGGGCTCTGTCCATTTTAAGTAATTTGCTGAGAAGCCTTTGGATTAAGGAAATGATTGTGATTATGGTTCCAAGTTTAATCTATTGTGCACACTTAAGAGGTGTCTACGACGCTGCTTATAAAGCTATGTTACCATAATTGACAGGAATCAACTCTATGAGAGAAGAGAGGAGACACGAAAACCTACCCAGTAGAAACTGGTAGGTGTCTTGATAAGATGCATATTCTATGTTTAATAGGGACCTACCGACTTGCGTGGATGATATGACTTATAGACTACAAAATGTTATTGCTGTTTGTTTTATTGCATGGATGATATGACTTATAGACTTCAAAATGTTATTGTGTGTTTAATAGGGACCTATAAACTTCTATCCTTCGCTCTCATAATTTCCTTTATTATGCCGAAGGCATCCCATGCTTAGTATTTGGGAGGCCTTTTTGTGTCTGACGGTGTAGATTCGCGCATAGGCAATTGCCTGCGATCAAATGCATCTAAGTAGCTCAATGGTTTTTCCTGGATGACACAGAGTTTATTGTAGAAGATGGAAAAAAAATATTTGTAGAGCAGAACTTACTGGAAAAATATTGGGGCAACACTTATTGCAGAAGTCGGCCTCCTTGATAGCACGACAAAATGCCCCAATTTGTATTAGAAGCAAAATATCCGCATTTACTACAAATGCGAGTTGGTGTACCGTCAGTTATGTGATACATTTACTCTTGTTTGCCGCCTTATTCATTTTTCCTTAAACCCTAAATCGCTTTCATGTAGACACGCTCTACTTTTTGTTTATTGTTAATAGATTGAAGTAGTAAGCAATTTTTGCTTTCGTAGGGTTTCCTGCAAACTTTGCCCATTTTCTCTCTTCGAAATCATTGACAGCGGGACACAATTTGTGCAGAATCTGGAGGTAAGTCACTTGCCAATCTACATTCGAAGATCTTTCTTTTTTAATCTGTACGCTACCGGATCATTCTTTGTTGTGTTTTATTCCATTCTAAACAATTCACTCAGATACATTTACAGCTACAAAAAATTTCAAGCTTTTATCGTGCCCTGTTTATAAGATTTCTCTTTGATTAAAATTTTAATAACGGGTATTGGATTTTATTGTGTTTTATTTTTACCAATTCTTCTACTGAGGTCGACCATGCTAATTTCAAAACCTAAACTTTATGAGAAGGTTGTGATTGTCAAATAAGTTATTGTCTTGCTGCAAATTGGGCATATATTCTTCCTGGAGCACTTTGTGACAATTTTGGACAGAATTGTTTCCTTTATTCTGGACAATTTGGTCTCGGGAATCCTGGCGTGGCACTTTCCTGAGCAGATCTTCCTGCTACAAGTTGCTGTCATCTACTTTCCAGATCTGGCGTAGTAACTCAGGTTCCTTACACCTTTCTTATGCTTTCTTTGTATTGTTTCACACCTGTAATCAATTTTATAGGACATTGGCAATTGTTGTGCATTTTCTGGGAATACTATCTTAGCAGAATGGTGTCATTAATAGTGCTCCACATGGAAAGAGACATTCTTCTGAGTCAAATCTCAACAGGATATTTGGAAGGGCATGACCACAGGGGACCCATTTGTGTTTGAATACAATTAATCCCCTAACAACATATTAGGGGAAAATGAAATATAGAGAATCTTTCAAACTTGTGATCCATATCATAAAGCCCATGTGAAAATTTTCAAAGCTACTCTTCACCAGCATGACTAAGTATTGCTTGGCCTGCATTTATGCCTTAAAATGATGTTATTTAATTGATACAACTGAGCATCTCAACAATGCAAGATGACATTGCTTTTTTGATTTTTCTACAGAACATTTTCAAAAGCAATATGAATGCTGCAATTTGTAATACATAGTGTTAGATCCCTATTTGCTTCTTCAACTTACCTTGCTTCAGCCTATTTGATTTCTTTTGGAGACAAGGTTGAGCTCTCACATTTGTGGCCTTATGGGCTGGGCCTCTAAATGGGCTGGGCTTTGTATTTCAGTTAGGAAAGCCTGACTATGAATTTGTCTTACATTTGAATTTTAATTCCACTATCCTTAAAGTATGTAACTTGTTATTCTTTTAAATTATGCAGTGAGGGTTGGTGATAGGTCCCCAACACTTACAACTATTAGGGCTACTGCTTTTTGTGTGATGCTTTTCCAGTTGGGATACCCTTGGACTTCAAAACCGCCACTCGTGTTCTTACAACTTGTATACCTATAGTTTGATTGATAAGTAGGAGGTATGCACTCATGAGAATGAAGGGTCCACTCAGCATTGCACCTAGAGGATGTTGAATTGTTGCAAATGCAGAGATGGTAGCTCTCTTCATCTATGGGAAGTTGATCTCTTAAACTATTTTTGTTGAAGTAATAGACATGTGGTTTCAGAAAATAATATAATAACATCAAAATTATATTGGTACCTAAAGTAACCAACCATGTGAGAGGATGTATCCATTTGGAAAACCAAGCTGTTTTTCACTTATTCAACACAATCATTTAAAATTTTAGTCATTTGTGTCACGCTAATCCCTTACCTTTTTACATTTGGTCTTTAAAGTACAAGAAACAATATAATGGCACAAAATTGTGAAGAAAAAATAGCTCTGGCAACCATTTCATTTACAACTTTAGTAGTAGTTGCTATACATTTAATACTAAATAATGCTGCAGGTAAATTTTCACCTAAATAATCTCAAGAGCAAGGAAAACAAAATAAACAAAAAATTAAAACTGCCAATTGAATGCAAAATTCATTTCACAGTTCAGAAATCTCCATCTGAAGAAACAAATAAGGGTCTAACACTTAGTATTACAATATATTATATATGAAAATAGCCACTAAAAAAACCACAGAATGAATGCCTTCATTTACCAGATAACAACATAACTATATTAGAATGAAATAAAACACAACAAAAGTGATTTGGCCATGTACAGGTTCCCATAAAAAAATTCATTGAAATCATGGCAAGTGACTTACCTTAAGATTTTGCACAAATTGTGTTGTGCTATAAGGATGCCAATGAGAAAAATGGGCAGGGTTTGCAGGAAAATATTATGAAACCCTACCAAAGTAGAATTTAAGAAAAATTGAGACGAAACAAAATCAAACTCCCTACAGCTTGATGCTTCAATCTATTCACGATAAACAAAAAGTAGATCTAGAAATATCCAGATTTAGAGCTATTGAGCTTCATACAAGATTTTTGCAGTCTTTTATAGGAAAATATTGGTTGCGAGTTAAAATTTGTTTTTAGGTATGAGGCGAGGAATGTTTCAAATGTTTGAGGTTATTTTTTTCTGCTTGAGACAACTTTCTGGGTGAGAGGTGCTACAAAATATAGCGTATTAGCTATTCAAAACACTCCCTCTATAAAACTAAATTGCAAAAGTGCTCTTTAAAGTGGTCCAAATGTTAAACATATATGGTGCAAATTCATTTCAAAGAACTTGAGTCCATGTACACCATCCTGTACATTATGTGTCAAAAAAATTTTACTTTATGTTTTTCAAATAACTAAATAGCAAACTGAATTTTAATTGTTTGTTATATTATCAGGACTGACAACCAGAAGCCCATTTTAAGTGGATTAATTTAATACTTTTAGTGGATTAATGTAATACTTTTAGTGAAAAACCTATTTTTAGGTAGCTATAAATTATGATATACTTAGATATATATTTTTAATTGTCAATAGTTTGAATCAGCAGCTGTAACGACATTGCCTTTTGGTTTGGTTCACTACTAAGCAACATCTGCCCACTTTATCCTTCTACATCATTGAAAACATCATACATATTGTGCTGCATCTTGCGGTAAGTCACTTGCTGCATCTGCATGTAGAATTTTTTTGTAACTGTTAAATGAATTTTATGTTTATTTGGTGGTTTAATTTTTTTTTATCTTTTTCAGCAAAAGCTCTCAATTCCAATATTCTTAGATCTACTTTTTAAAATTGTCAATAGATAGGAACAACAACTCTAAGGAGATTGGTTTTGGATTGTCTTGCTTTTGAGCGACTTATGCTTCTACATCGTTGCTAGCAGGACACATTTTTGGCAAAGTATTGCGGTAAGTCACTTGCCCAAACATTTTGTGTTGTGTTGTATTTCTTTCTAAACACTTTTGTTGTTATCTATCAAATTAACAGATTCTTTAAACTGTCAAAAGAATTTTATATATCACACATATGTTACATATTTGTGCTTGTTTTCAGATATGATATTATTGTGAAACATAGTGTTGAATCATCACAATTTTAGAAAACAAAAATCTTAAAGTAAAACCATATAATTTTTGAAAAACACATCATATTGATAGAACATGTTGAAAACAAAGAAATAGAAATTAGAAAACCTCAAAAGTAAAAGCATCCATATGAACCAACCATAGCCTACAAACCAAGATACATCATCAAATAATCAATTATCTATAGTACGAAATTCAAATATAGTTTACATTTCTCATTATTTTTTGCTATATATTAAATCTTAAGAACTACACACATTATAGTTTGATAAATTTTGTTTTCATATAGAAAAATCCAAGAAAGTCTTTTACTATATAGTTTGCAATAAAATTATCCCATTCACAAACCATTGGTTTTATAAACATGTAGATAGACTATGTGGCTATATGTTATCCCATTCTCAAATTGTCGTACAGTGGGAGAGACTTGCATGCACTTACCATCCGTGGCATGTTCACCACATTCAACTAGAATTCGACCTCTAATATAGAACCCAACTCTCCTTCAAATGATGCAAAACCTCCACATCACTACAACCAATCTGAATGGAAATTCTTGTCAAGTGTTCACCCAGCCCATCCACTCCACCTAGATGCACTTGACATGCTAGGCAACCATGAGTTAGACCTTAACCATGATTGGAATACTCAATCCATAAATCCAATAGAACTCTCTCAAGCTTCCAAATTCATACAATAAACCCTAGAAAACTTGAAGGAGTGATACAAAATCTTTGAAGAAGTGTGGTCTCATAGGCTACAACGATGGCAGGATAGGTATGAAATGGATTTGCTTTAAAAAAAACCATAGAAAACTTGAAGCAGATGCAAATGGATAGGTTAAAAAAATACAATAAACCAAAATCATGGGAAGTGACTTACCCACATTTCTGCACAAATTGTGTCGACCTGTGAATGATGCCAGTGAGAGAAAATGGGCACAGGGCACAGGAAATTTTTAGGAAACCCAAGTTCTATATTGTTGCTGCTTTATCTTGCTACTTCAATCTATTCACAGGCGAAATGCATTAGTGGTAGGGGAAGCAGTAAAATATGGAGTGGACTTACCTCAAGAATCTGGACAAATCTTGTTGATGTCGTTGGTAAAAAAGGTCTCAAAACTAAGGCATATATTAACAGAAGGCAGATATTTTTGAAGGAGAGTTAATGCGACATTAAACACAGATATTTTGGACACACTCTAGTATGGAGAGGAAGGAAGGTGGAGAGTTATTGCGTAGCAGTGCCCAGTGAAATGATCAACGATTGTGAATAGATGGAGAACCTTGCCAAGCCCTCCATGCTCTCCAACCGTGGATGGTAAAAATGAGCTTCAAAAGCTCAAAGAGTGACATGAAGAGCGATGAACGGTCAGAGTGTTGAGAGTCATCTCCAGGATGGCTTCATCCATTGATGTAAAAAAATAGTTTGCTGCATTTCATAGTGAACAAAAGAAAACACTGGATTTAGTGTTGTCACACCTATCCTCCACCACTAACATGCCACCACTAAAAATAATAGTTCAAGGAACTGCAAGAACTAGAAAGTCACACCTAATTAAACAAATCAGGTTTGCACTCAATTCTTCCACTCCAAATGGGCAAACACCACTATTACTTCTTGCACCAACTGGTGTTGCAACATTCAACATTGGAGCATCGACAATTCATTCTGCACTGCGCATTCCCATCAAAGAATTGGCTCCTTTGCAGGGCCAAACACTAGCAAGCTTCCAAGAGAGAATACACTTTGTTCGCTACATTTTAATAGATGAAATGAGCTTCATCGGCCCAAAGTTGCTTGAACGCATTGACTTTCGCTTACGCAAAGCTTTCCCAACAAACAACCACTGCCCTTTTGGAGGTCGCTCAATCCTACTGTTTGGAGACCTCGGCCAGCTTCCACCGGTCAAAGACATTCCAATGTACTCTTCTACTTCCTATGGGAGGACACTATGGCGGAGTTTCCAAACTATTTTTACACTAAACAAAAATTTTCGTCAAGCCAGAGAGGATCCCACTCAACTTCTATTTCGTAATCTCTTGTGCAATTTAAGAAAGGCTGAACCTACTATTGCTGATCTTGGCAACTGCTAATGTCAAGGTCAAGCTCCACACTAACTCCTACTAAACAAACTACTTTATTATCATCCATACATCTTTATGCAACCAATGAAAATGTTTCACTCCATAATAAGTGTATATTGTCTCTAGCACAGCCCGTTGCCATTGCCATTGCCGAGCAAATAGGGAGCTCTTTCAATGCAAACCCAGATGATGAGCAACTCCAACCTAAGATTCTACTTTGTGTCAGCCAAAAGGTTATGCTATCTTGTAATCTATGGACTGAAACTGGCCTTGTAAATGGGGCTCTTGGCATAGTAAAAAAATTGTTTACAAGGAGACCGAAAAACCACCCCAACTCCCCTTGTTTGTTGTTGTTTGTTTCAAGAATTACATTGGGCCTACCTGGGACAAAAAAAATCCCAATGATGTCCCTATTACCCTGATTAGTCATGGTGGTCGATGCCAAATCCCTCTAAAAATGGCATGGGCCTTAACCATCCACAAATCACAAGGGCTTACACTTCAGATGGCCACCATTGACATCGACAACATTGACCGTCAAGGTCTGACATTCACAACAATTTTGAGAGTCACTCAACTTTCTAGCCTTTGTATCCACCCTGCATTCACTTTTGAAAGATACACATGCATGCAGTAAAAACCGAAGGCTTCCTCTGTTTCAATTGGTGAGCAATTTTTTCCTCTCTAATATACATCCCTTCTTTGCATGCTATTAGGGTTTATTAAATGTTATAGTTCTTGATGCCACAAATAATCAAAAGTAAAAGGAGGGAATATGGATACCTTCAATTAATTATGACAGCTAAGTTCACCCAATTCTGTATTAGTTATGCCGCTTGCTTCTGCTGCTCCTCAACTTTGGCACCCACAAGTTTTTACATAAGCCTGGGCACTTTTATTTATCAGAATTGAAAAATGCTTTAGGTTTGAAGTTTCTTATTGTTCTTTCTGCATTTTTTCTTCACTGCAAACTAAATGAACACAACTATTTACTGTATAGATTAGAAGTAAACATTTTTCTAGGACAAGAATACAATTTTATTTTCTGATATTGTGTAATTTAAATAGATTGTTTCTTTACCACGACAAGAATAAGATTTTATTTTCTGATATTGTGTAATTTAAATATATTGTTTTTTTAATCAATTGTGTATGTTTTTATATCAATATAAATATTTATGAATTTAACCATTTTCACTTTAATTATTTACCACTAAAATAGATTGATATAAGTCGTTTGTGCATAAATGCTCTATGACTTCTCAACCGACCTTTTCAACTGTAAATTTGATCCACTTCAGGTTAGTGTACAATTTTGGACATAAATAACAGCTTTTGTATATATAAAACTTAAATAGATCAGTCTCTGTTTAACTCTGAAAACATATAATTTGTTTCGACTCTAATACAAGAGTCTAGAATATTAGATTTATCTCTTTATGAAGAGATTAATTAGGAGATAAATCATAATTTTAACTTTCTTGAAAGTGAAAAGGTCTTCAACATTCAAATTCATGTGCATACCAATTAGAAAAAGTACAGATCTATTGTAATAAATTGAAAATACTTAGTGGTATGATTATATTAATACCTGGTTTTCATTCTATACGCATTTATAACTGTCTTAGAATTGTCAAGATAAAAGTCTAAATGTTTCTTTTTTACTTTTTAATTTTTTAATCTGGCCATACTATCATTTTTCTTTGATTATTGGTCTATATATAGTACTTTCATTATTATTTTAATTTTTTTATTATAGATTCGTTGGTTTGACAGGAAAGCTACAATACTTGGCTATCAATAATAAAGATGTTGGTCTTGTTTGAAACCCCTACGGGGTTTGCTCTATTTAAAGTACTTGATGAAGGGAACCTTAGTCAAGTAGAGGTATGTCATATTCTGTTCTTCTCTTACTTTCAAGGTTATGGTAGTTCATTGGATTCTTAGAAATGTCCATTTTTCATTCACAGTTGCATCATTTCTTATCTTTTAGTGAAGTGAGATCATTATTGTTGAAATAGGTAAATATTAATGTCTATGACTCTTTTAGCTTTTCTTATTATAATCTATATATGGTGTGCTTTAAGAACTTCCTACTTTGGAAGGAATTTCAGATCTGCGCAGAAGGTCACCTTCTTTCACCATTCAAGCATTTCAAATTATTTGGGTTTGAGTTTTTTCCTATTCTCTCCCAATTTTCTGGGAAGGGAGAATGGGTTTGTTTAAGGCCACTTTTTGGGGAACAACTCAGATGGCCATTCAAAATTATGGAATTTTTTTTTAAAAAATATATTTTTGCCAAATATTCACATTGATCGAATCTTATCATAGATATCATAGAACCTTTCTAAGCATGGGTAATTCAATAGATATATTAGATCTTTATTGCTACTTCTTGGTGCTACAATAAGGACTTACACAACCTATTGTGTGTTTCTTACACTAGATATTTATGCATGTCTTCCTTGGTTTTGCAGCATACCGTACTGGTCTATTGTTGGCATGTTCTGTGCTGAAGCTGTTGGAAATCAATAATGATTATGTTGATAATGAGGAGGTAATTATGTGCCCACTATTACCTTTTCAACCTTATATTTTGATGTTCATTGGCAAATATTACTCATTATGCATCAAATTTTTTATAACTAATTTTTATTATCTACCATCTTTCATACTCTTATTGATTTTCCAAACCTTGGGGCTTCGATGATTTCTTTAATGTAGGTTACTTCAATGTTTTATAGGGGATGTTGCATTGGGAATCCCATATTTTAAAAATCACAGTTTCTTCCGTTGCCCTATTTTTGCATCATCCTCATTTATTTAGTTCCTTCCATTCCCCTATTTTTTGCATCATTTATTTAAATTTTACAAAGACATGTTCTTTATTTGTCATTTTTCTCACAGTATGCAATAGGTTGCTACACTAACTGATTTCATTTTATTTTGTCTCCTTACAGATCACTTTAAGGATAACATTGTGCCACACACCTGATTTTCATAATGTTGAAGATGCCCATATGCACTTCCACCAAAGCCTCAAAGGCTCAGCCAAATCAAATCTCATACAACTTTGGTTGTGCTAGATGATGTCTACAAAAATCATCAACTTCAAAAACTATGTTGTCAAATGGATTAACAGTTTCTCATATCACACAAACATTAATGGAAATTTGGGTGCACATCATTGGAATTTTCTGTTCAAGCTACACAAAATTCTGCACTCTATAATACTCCCAACTTATTCACTGTAGAGGCTTCTTGGTGTAGCTATATTTTACTACAATTTTCAAGGTTGGATTTTTCCATTTTACAGGCATTTGTGTATTGCTATAGATTTGATATATTTACAGACTATCCTTTATTAGTTTATTTCTCAGTATTCCATTTCAGAGTGTGCCATTCAAAATGTGGCTGGTTTCTTCGATTGTCATTTATGCCTGTCAATTGGTTTTCCCATTTTCAAATAAATAATATTTACAACCAAATTCTCCATGTTGTCTTTGGCGTACCTATTGCACCCCAAGGTGCGATTGCTAGTTATATAATATTTTAGTTAATTTATTCCGCTGTGACTCATACTTCTATCACTTTGGAACTTGTGTAGGAACATGATTTTTATATTGTGGAACTTTATTGTTTGTCGGTGTGGGATGACAAAATTTTTCCAAAGAGCTTATGCGAGCTACAAAATAGTCTTCAACATCAGTACATTATGTTTTTGTTGTAGTTTAATTTTAGTTTTCACAAAAAGTCAAATATTGTCATTAATTCATTGTTACTGAAGATTTATTTCAAAGAATATTGTAATAAGTTCTTACTTCCAACTATACAATTTCATATGAAATGATAAATCATATTTTTGGGCTAACATTTTGTTTATATCAGTTTAGCTAGAGGTTTAGTTCTCAAAGGAGACCCTTTTTGCAGAGTTCAATTTTTTCCACTATAATATCATACAATTCTTTTGTGTTCTAGGTGATGTGTTTTAAATGATGGTTGATAGTTGATGGCTGAGGTAGAGTATGAGTGTCCAATCTTATAGCATAATCTTGTTGAATCTAATCTTCTTTCTTGAGAATGGCTTGAGGATCGCTTGATTTATAGATATAATTATGATAGATGGATGGTTCAGATTGCTTTTGGATAGATTGATAGGATTGCTTGACATGAAATATAAATTTTAATTTGAGAGGAAGAAGGGATTTAATGCTAGTAGTTGGTGGATGGAGGGCTAGGATTGACTTGATTATTTGAATACTCGGGATTGAAAGTTAGCTTGAATTTGGGTTTAGGGTAGTTGGAGATGGGTTTCTAGGAATACTTTGGTTGTGTTGGTGGGATTAGTGACTTTTATTTATCTTAATTTTAAATTATGGATTTGATATGATTATCCCATTAGTGGGGTATTTGGCTAGGATTTGGAGCTTATAGGATAATTAATAAAATAATTAGATTATTTAGCCAATTAGGGGAAATGGATGTGAGGTGATAATTTAATTAAATGCATATAATTTAGTTAATGAATATGATGATAGAGGTAACATGTTAGAGGATAAGTCTTAATTAATTAAAATAAATATAATTTATCTAATTAATTAGTGTTGATATGATGTGAGTGTGATTACAATGGACCTAGTATATTGTTAAAAGTGACAAAAAAAGTAACGCTAGATGTGTCACTAGGACATGGTTTATTTCAAGTGTCTAAGTCCCTATGCACTTTAAACTTGTAAATCTCCTAGGAATCAATTCAAGGTAAAAATAATATATTCTATAAAATTTTATCATATTTTCTTAATAAATTAATAAAAAAATTTATTTAAAAATTCTATCATTTTAGATAAAAAAATTTAAAATCATATTTTTGTACACATATTAGTGTGGAATACTAGCCTTTAATGAAGAGTTAGTTTTAGGTTCTTATCCTTGATCAATAGTAGGTTCTATAGCAACAAAGGGCCCTTTTGATCCAAGGTGAAGGTTGTCTTGGTGTAGCTTTTTTCAGCAATATTATGCCCATTAATTGTCAACCTTGCATAAGTCAATGATGTGTGTAAAAAGGCTAAGTCAAAGCATTAATAGCATGCCACTCATATAATTGATGATGAAATGACCATACTACTAAAGTTGAATGTGGCCTAACAAGATCAATTGCCAATGCCAACAAAATGTATGGCCAACCATAACTTTCAATTTGTGCAAGTGTTGTCATAAACACCTTGGGAATGGGTTTGGATCTCATAGTCCTATAATCATCACTAAGCCAACAAGTCATTGTCTTATCTAATGCAATGCGAAAACAAACCTCTTTAACTAATATTGTAATAATGCAAAAATAAAGAAATCAATCCTCATTTAATTGATTACCTCTAATAGAATAGTTATAACATCCTTCTTTGGAAGCATGACCTCTAGCATCCTCTCAAACCAAATTTAAGAATTAAAGATTAAATTCTTGCATAGCTCAATACAAAATTCAAATAATATTGATATACATGTAGACTATTTTATACTTAAAGATCAAAATATTATAATAATGCTCATAACTATTACTCATGTTAAAAATATATCATAAATTGAGACCTTCATGACATAAGACCCAACTAATTTTATATATTGAAGTATCACTCAAATAAAAAATAAACAATTCATTTTTTGAAAAGAAATAAAAATATTCAAATAATAAATACAATATTGAATATATATTTTATAATAAACCAAATTAACCTATTTGATGGACATTGGTCATCCCAAACAGTTAACCTTTATGAAAATATTGTTGGTGATCTAATAGTTCCTCACAATGAAATACATACTTGTACTGCAAACTTCTATATATTATTAGAATCATCTTCATTGGATTTCAACAAAATTGTACAATGATTCTAACTGAAATATTCTGCTTCATAGTAATAAGTGGGCAGACTTTTAAGGGCTTTGTCCTCCATTTTAAGTAATCTGCTAAGAAGCCTTTGGATAGATGATGTTATATTAAATTTAGCAACAAATATTATTTTTATTTGTTCTGCCTTTCTAATTTTGTTAATGATCTTATGTTATCATTATATTATTGATCATGGAGGAAACATTTCTACGATATAATCTTTATAGATTTAGATTTGAGTGAGGGAACAACATCTAAACATTTGTATAATGAAACAAATTTCTTATGATTGTGAATTGATTCATATATGCAATTTTTTATTGTCTTTATATTGTTCATTGAGAGTGATACAAAGATGGTATTTTTGTCAAATTAATCACTAGTAATAGAGTCTAAGTCTAGTTTCATTGTTAAAATAAATATTTCCTAAATACAACTAAAAAAAATATTTATTAAATTAAATTGCAATAGTTAAAGCTAATCTTAAATCATTATTATGCAAAGGGGTTCTACAATGACAACAAGGCACACAACACCATTCCATGATGGTGAGACAACTCATCAAAATAGAATAGAGTCTAGATGTTGGCTTTGGATTTTGAATGATGGTAAGATTTTGGATGGTTAGATTATATTTTAATTCTTTAAGGATTGGAACTTAATATTTTATTTGAAATAAAATGATTTATGGATTTGGATTTGACTGAGTTGACTTGCAAAAGCATAGATGTTTAGATGGATGAGCCTAGAATCAATAATAGAGATAGTTTATTTTGATGGTTATGGATTCAATGGATTAGGATAAGACATAGAATTTTTGAGTTAATTAAGTTTAGAGGTTTGGTTGATTTGGTGTAGATAAACTAATGAAATATATAATGAGGCTTTACATGTTTGATTGGGATTATCTAAGGTTTTGGATTCTATATTTTTTACTTGGATTTCCTAGGATTTTGGTTTTACGATGAATTGTATTATCTAGGATTTTGGATTTTATATTACTTGGATTTTGGGTTGAGTATTGTTTTAGTTAAATGATGAATGATCAAGATATCAGGACGATTATTTGATTGTGTGAATATTGAGTTGATTTATGCACTTAAGATAAGCTTATGTTATGCAATATTTTATTTTGGGGTTGGATTTTGTTGGATGATGATCAAATTTTTGGATTGACATAATTAAGATAGTCTAGCTTCTTAAGTAAGCTTGATTACAATTAGATGCTTATATTGTTACATTGAATGTAGGCTAAGTTATTATGTAAACATGGATTTGAGGATTGTGATTGGGTTTAACATCTTTATTTTTGATATGATTTTGATTTGGGTAGATGGGAATTGGTTTGAATTCATGATGTGAGAGATGGTTAGATTAGGATTTGGAAAGGGAATTAGGAATTAGTTTATGATTTTGGTTGGAATTTTAGATTTGGATTTTTTAGATATTTTCTTAATTTATTGGATGAAAAATAATTGATGAAAGAATTATATGAAGACTTATGAATGCATTGAGACATGTGTAACCTTGATCCATGTATAAATTTGAATTTTCTTCACCCATACACACCATGGTAGCATCATGTTTGCTTTAGTTTAGTCAAATACTTTGTAGATTCACTCACACTTTTCAATACTTGTGTTATGACATTCATATAATTGGGGCTAGGATCAAATAATCTCAAACTATAATATTTTTTTTTAGCATAGAAAAATGATCATTTTTTGACTCAGTCTCTACCAAGACTTAATGCAGAATAAAAACCTACATTCACAAGAAATAAAAAATAAATATAATAATTAAATTAAATTTATTTAAAATTATACTTTTTGGGAAGCTTATAATAAATACTACATACTTACAAAAAATAAATTTTAAATGAATTCATTTGATCCCCCAAAAGGTAAATCAAAAGTGGTTTTTTTATCAACATTTTGATAGGTGTAAATGAGACTTCGTTATAAGTATGCTTTAAAACTAGCGGGGTTTTATTCAAGGGGGTTTGATCTAAGGTAGTTTGATCAAACCCTCTTCAATTTTAATGCTTTAAATGAAACTTTTTAAGGCTTAAATCATTATATTTTCTAAAAATATGTGATTTCAACAAAAATCAGAATCTCCCAGAAATTGTAAACCAACTTTGTGGGATCACCCCCTATAAGATAAAATAATGCATAAAATATTAAAATATAATCACAATAAAAATATTAAATACACACTACATGATTACAAAACATATATCCTAGAAAAACTTTAAGAAGGAAAACACCAACCTCCAAAAGTATACTTGTAAACTCAATGTAATTCAATAATAAAACATTTATGATACAGACTTTAGAAAGTCTCTATGAATACTTTTAAAACATCAAACACCTATAATGAATTCTCTATGTGTCTAAGCATGTAACCGCATATCCCAAATCATTATTTATATGTACACTCAACATGAGAGCTCAATACGATGATACCAAACCCAAAAAAACCAACTAGCCAACCTCAACCACTAAAATATGCTTGGTTTTATAGAATAAAGCTTGCAACCAAGCGGTAAGTTAAAACCATGTGTAACTTCAAAACCATTAGTACACAAAATAATTTACCCTAAAATTTATTTTTTGGCACTGAGTTTCCTAATGTAGACATCTAAATTTGACCACTTACATTTGTCAAATTTATCCTTTTTCATCCAAATATCCTCTTATCTGCATTAATTAAGTAATATTACTATTATTTAATTAATGCCCATAAAGTCCTCTAAATCCCTAAGGTATTTAATTAAATAATTAAATACTTTTATTACTTATCCTAGCTTACCCCTTCTATCCCATAAATTAAATAAATAATATCTATTTATTTATTTAATTTACCCCCTCAAGTGTCACATCCTCCATCACTTTCACGTAATCCTAATCCACCTCTTAATCCCATTATTAGGGATGTGCACATTCCTAATCCATGATTAGGATGTGTCACATCCTCCAACTTTTGTAAGTTGGCTCCTAATCTTCATTAGCCACCTAACCCTCCTCTAATCCTTCATTAACTTGTCTAATCACCCCTTAGTCAACTCTCCCCATTCCCCAAGGAATTTTTAATTCCTTTTTGTCTTCCCAAGGTCCTTTTGAGGAATTTTTAATTCCTCTCTCATTCCCCAAGGAATTTTTAATTCATTTTTGTCTTCCCACTGTCCTTTTGAGGAATTTTTAATTCCTCTCCCATCCCCCAAGGATTTTTTAATGCCTTTTTTGTCTTCCCAAGGTCCTCATGAAATTTTTAATTCCATTTACAATCCCCATGTCCTTCCCAATGGAATTTTAAATTCCATTTTATTCATTCAAGGTTTCTAAGGAATTTTTAATTCCTTTTATCACCCCCCTGTACATTAAAAAGGAATTTTTAATTCCAAGTTAGACAACTTTTCATCTTAGCCCTTGATATTTTGCCCTCTTTCAATCTCCACCCTCCATTTTGAATCTCCCTTGCTAAATGACTAACACTTAGCCATTTTGCAACCCTAACCATATCATGCACATTCAAGCTCTCCTTCTTGCATTCTTCACAATCTCTTCTCATCCAACCCTAATCCTAAGCACTCATCATCTTCATCTTTCAAGCTACCCATATTGCATCCATATCCAAAACCCTTCATCCTTGCATCCAAATCAAGCTACAACAAGCTGTTATGCTGTCAAAACCGACATAGAGCATGCATATAAAGCTATCAACAAGGCCAACCAACCAATTGACTTGGAAAAAGGTAAATCATTGTTTACATCTTTATTTTATTCAAGTTTAAATTGACTTATCTTGAGGTGTTGTATTGTGTTATTCTTCCTTTTGCATTTCATCCATTTTGCACTATTTTAGGTTAGAAAACATGCTGCACACATTTCTTGCACGCCCGATGGGACCCACAAATGAGTTTGTTCTTTTTATGTGCTCTGTTGTTTGAAGTTTTGCAGGTTTAGGTTACACACAGAGGTGATTCAGCTACTGGAATAGGTGATTATGTCATTAGAACAGGAGATCCTACCTTAAATAAAGGCGAATCTACACTTACAGATTTCCCCCATCTGTTAAACAGGGGCAAATCTGCTCCTTGTTTCTCAAATAGGTGACCTTGTTCTTGACTTGGGCGAGCCTTCTTTTTGCAAACAAGCGAACCTACCTCTGAAACATGCGATTCTGCTACTAACAGGGGCAATTATGCTTTTAGAACAGGCAATTCTGCTGCTAATAGGGGTGATTCTTCCGTTAGAATAGGCGATTCTACATCAAACAGAGGCAATTCTGAGGTAAAGTAGTGACTTAAAGTTTCAGTTTTAGTGGTCGTTTATTGTCGTTTTCAGATATTGACCCCCCTAACCTGTTTGTTTGTGAGTGTGTCTACTTTTTGCTAACGTTTGTGCAACTGTTTCTCATTTTCCCAAGGCCGAAGGTTCAAACTACTAACATTTTATTACAAAACGATCGGTCCCAACATAGTTAGTTTAGTTTGTTTGGTATTTTCATACTAGTTAGGCACACATAAAACTAATTAGAGGGTTAAATATATTTGTTTGTTGTGCTTATTAAGTGGGTCAATAACGTATCCAATTCCCTTGTGCCATTTGGCAATCCTGGGTGACAAGAAATCACAGTCCACTTTAGTCCATTTGTGTTACCCAGGAGGTGTTAGTACATATAGGATCTCCCCTTGTGCTTTGTGCAAGCCTGGGGACTAGCCAAAAATTTCTACTATCTTTTTTTAGTGGGACTTGCTTGGGGATTTCATCACCCCAAGGGACGATCCCAACCACGTGTACCAGCGAGGTATATAAAGGGGGGAGGGCCAAAACTGTACCCCAATCCAGTCACATCGTGTTTGGCGGAGCATTGAAGCTAGGGTGATACCTAGATAAGACATGAAGGGTTGGTATGAGTTTCCAGTACCTCATTGGGGCTCCTGATTCATGCCTGTGACAGGCTAGTGTTGACGGTTGTGCCTCACACATCGTGTGTATATCGAGGAATCCCTAGATCACCTTGTTCAACCTAGATAGAGGACTGTGTTGGCCATACCCTTCTCACTAATTTTAGGATTGTGCTATTTGAAGTGTCTTCTTTGTGTGAAACCGGTGCATTTATTTTTGGTTGAGTCAGCCTTACCTTCTATCTGTTGCTTGTTGTGATTTTGTCCTTTGCCATAGTTAGCTATTTTTCATCCAGTCCAGTCCAAGTCTGTCGTTTGGGTGAATTTTTCTTTGTTAGGGGTGAATTTGCCTCTATTTGGGGCAATCGTATCTTTTTTCTGAGTTGTTTCTGAGTTGTTTCCTGTCAAATTCGCCCATTCTCCACATAATAGGAGAATTTGCTAGTAGTTTGGGTGATTTTGCCACTATTTTGGGTGAATTTGATCCCTAAAGGGATGATTTTTCTTTCTATCTGAGTCATCCTATCAGTCAAACAACCCATCACATTTGCCTGTTTCTTCAAAAGGGGCAAACTTGCTTCATTTTTAGGCGATTCTGCTTACTGTTCCAGTTCCCTGTTAGTCATCTAAGTCATCAAATTCGCCCATCTTCTGGGAATAGGCAAATTTTCCACCTTTTTGGGCAAGTGTGCTATTATTTTGGGTGAATATGCTTCAGAAATAGCTAATCCCGTTTTCTATTCAAGTCTATGTTCATCTGTTTTCCCGTTTTGAGAGTCCATTTTCCTGTGTTGGGGGAATATACAGTTCTATAGTTCGTCCATTTATAGCTTGAATTGGTCGTGCATTCTTTCCATAGCCCTGTGAAATCACCATTACCTTATCTATCATTAAATTAAATAAAACAGTACAACTTCATATATAGTTTTTCTCTAATTCTTAGAAATTCTTTTTACCTTCTAAACAACAATAGTAGAAACAAAGGAAATAGGGCAACATGTCTTACATCATGCACTGCTGCTATTAAATTTCTCACTTGATCCCTCGACACACTTCTCACCTGCATTAACTTCAACTTTGTCAGTCATAACTAGCCAACCAGACATTTGCTACTTCATATTAGTTACTAACACTCGAAGCTTACCTTATCTATAATGATCCATTTGACTCCTTCTGTAAATGGAGGAGTTGTGAGAGAGCCAGTGTATCTAAAGTATTTCTTAGTCCCAAACTTTATATGTTTGGGATCTATGATTCCCAATGTCACCTCTGCGTCTGGTGTGGTGTTGCGACTGAGAGTTAGTAGTGGATTCGTCAACTGTACACATTAACAGATGGGTTTTGATTAAAAGATGATATATCCTCCCTAATCTTTGAAAAAGAGTAACAAAGACCAAATGAATGGAAGTACCTCTGCAAGGAATGAATCATCTTTTCCATACTTGTACCAAATTCCAATAACCACTGTTTTGTTATCTGCTGTTTGGTGCACCATATGTATTTCCAAAGGATATCTGCCATATACAGAGTTTTGATTACAACCAGATCTTATACATTAGAAGAAATAGAAAGGTGCATTCTTATTTGGTAGAATTTGTTAGATTTCTTTTTGGTTGTTGTCATATATACTAAATAAGTTCCCCATGAAAACTATAAGAATTATTACATCTCATAAAGCATGGTGTAGTAGTAAGCCATTATTTGTCAATTATTCATGTTGGGTTGTGATGATAATGTTTGAAAAGTTAAGAAATAAAATGGATAAGAGAATAAAATTCATTATTTATAATGAATTATATAAAGGTTATGTAGATTATATTTTATACAAATTAAGGTCATTGTTTATATAAGGATACTATATTTGATAAAGGTATCTATTAGACAAACATGATACATATTCTTAACATATTTGAACGAAGATGCAGAAAAGGAAGAAATTATATTAGACATAATGAACACCTTCAACAAAAACAAAAATCCATCAAGAAATTTGTCAAAAGAATGAGAAATTTCAAAATAAGTATCATCATACAAACTATGCTAATTAATGTATATGATCTCCAATCCTTTGAAGAAGGGTAAGACAAAATGAGAAGATGCAATGTAAGAAGAGTGTAACTCCTTAATGAAAATATTAAAACTTTTAGAAAGAAGAAATGTAAGAAGAGTGTAACTCCTTAATGAAAATATTAAAACTTTTAGAAAGAAGAAATTGTATTGGCATTAAATAGTTTTATAATAATTTTTTTTTAAAACTAGATGATTGAAAAATTTAAAGAAAAAATTGTAGCAAAATATTACTCTTAAAAAGAAGGAATTGATTTTGGTGAGACATTTACTTCTATTGAAAAATGAATAAACTTGCTATTGGACTAGCTACTAATGTTAAATGGTAGCTTCATCAAATGAATGTTACTTGAGTGAATTTTATAATTAGTTAGCTAGGTGAAAATATTTATATGGAATTATCAAAAAGACTAGTTAAACTACGCTAAGAACCTCTTTTTTTTTAATTTTAAAGAAAAACTTAGATTGATTGAAACAAGTAAAACGTGTATGGTCACTAAGATTTATGAGTACTTAAAAAATGCAAGTTTGGTAAAAAAACTATTCTTACTCTAATATGTTTGTTATAATTAATAGTTTTCATGTAAATGGCATAATAATCGTGATTAATTTTGTTGATTTTATTCATGAAATAAAGAGAAAACTAAGGAGACTATTTGAGATAACAGGCCTAGGGTTTCTGAAATGAATGAAAATTGGATAGAACTCATGACCACGTATGAAACCCTAGTGCCTAGATTCAAATAAATATTTTCCTTTTTTCTTTCCACATTCAAATTCCCCTAGTTCATTATTTCATATTAATGCAAGTTTGTGACCAATGTCTCTCATGGTCTTGGATGCTAATAGGGTTCTCACATCATTCCCTCCTCCTCTAATTGTTGTGTTGCTACTCTCCAACTTTGGAGGAATTGGGTCATCCAACCTCCATGCTCTTGATGGTAGTGGTTTGGTCTCTAGGGATTTTTATAAGTTAAGCTACAAAATATAGTGACTAGGATGTCTCCTATTTATCATGCTACTAGTGGTGTGAAAGTTAGTGCTTTATGGTTAGGTTGATAGGAGTCCTATGCAACCATAGATGGTTTGGAGTTCCTATATACTCTTTGTAGCATGAAAAAATATGACCAATTCCTTATTCATGGTCCTCCACTATGGTGGTTTGTCAATAGTATGTGATTGAAAATGAATACTTTTGTCTTTGATGGGGCTTGGTATTTAGATTCAATAATTTGTGGCATTCTCTCCCTAATTTACACAACTATTTTTTTGGGTACTAGAGTCCTCTTCTTGATGCTATAATGAATCTTTTCCATTATGCTATGGGCTTCTTCATATTGATGACATGTTATAGATGTGGGTGTAGCAGTCTCTCTCAACTAAGCCTTGGTATATCTCCTTGAACCCCCTCTCCAAACCTCTCAATATTAGACCAATATGGGTTTGGATTTTGAATCTTCCACTCTAGTTTTGAAAATACTTTTTATGAGGCCATTTGTAATACAATTGATAGCTTCTTGAAGGTTGAATTTAATTTAGATTCTAGTGGACATCGATATCTCAAAGGCTCTCCATGGGGATATTATTTTGATGGTGGGGGATAAGCCTTGGACTCAATTAATTGACTATGAAGGTCTCTCCTTCAAATGTAGACGGTATTTTTCTATTGGCCAACTAGATTATAATCATACATTGTCTTGGCACAAGGGTGTGGATACTTCGAGGATAAATTTCCATGAAGATCATTTGACTATTAATGCATCCAAATTTCTACTTGATGATTCCTTTTAGGATGATGAGTCTTTTGAGGATTTTTATTTCTCCATGTTCCCCCTATGGTGATTCTTGTTATTGAGGAGGTTTATCACATGATTGGTGTGAATATAGAGAGCCCCACTCCTTTAACTCCTTTAGGTCCTATTAATGAGTTTCACCAAGCTTCTAATCTGGTTGCTTAGAAACTCATTTTTTAACTCCTATTATGCCCTAATATTCAACACAATATTTTCATATCTTTATGATAGTTGATTAATGATTGGAATCTAAAGCTAGATTGTCTTCTATTTTTGTATCTCCCATGGATAATCCATCTAAGGAGGAGTCGCCCCCACATTCTCCTAAGTGTAAAGACCTAGATGATAACATCTAGTAGATAATTGTTTAAGGGTGAAAGAAATTTATTCCCAAGTCCATCTCCTAATCACACAATAGAGTGAAGGTTATGCAGTTGAATTAGGTTGGGTTTGGTATTAGGGTGGAACCTTGGGACTCTTTTGTAATTTTTAACTTGGATGTTGTTATATTGGTTTCTTCTTGGTAGATTGGCTATAATTGTTGTGATTTTGTCTCATTTGGTATTTTTAACATATTGTTTGATTTTTTCTATCTAATGCACAAGTTTTATGGTCCCCTCAAAACCAACTTACCTTAATCAAAATTAATATATGATCACTTCATCATTGTCTCTATATATAATATTATAATAAATATGATAAGATATTATTTTTTCTATTCAAATATGTTCATGAGTACTTGATAAAATTTAAGAATAAAAAAAACTTACTACTATACAAATTTAGTGAAATTAAATTTATCTACATCTAATCATTCAAAGTAAATAAATAACATATCATTTTGATAGTTAGTGAGGAGCCTTATCTATTACAATTAGATTAATTGTAAGGTTAATGTCATCTCTCAAAACTCCTTATTGAAATCTATGTAAAATAACTATGAGATATATGTATGAGACATCAAATTTTAAGGTAGAATATTTGGGATGTGGTGATATGAATATAATAAGGTTTGTGAATTCTAAATAAGTTGGTTGGATAAAAAATTCATTGCAATTTATGCGTTAGACATAGGATTAGGTGTCATTGCATGGGGTAGAAAAAATAAAGCTATAATTGTAATAGAATTAATAGAGGTAGAATATACTGGCATGTAAAAAAATATTTGAAATAATGTCGTTGAGAAAGATACTTGGTGATTTAAATTTTCTACTAAATGAACCTTCAATAATATATTATGATCTAGTAAAAGTATAATCCAACTAATAAAGAATTTTTCTATCATGCATTAATAAGGTATCACCGTTGAAAAATTCACCACGGCAAAATTCACCACCATGTCAAATTCACCTCAAGGAAAATTCACCACTAGCAATTCACCGCCAGATGAATTTTTCACGATGGTGAATTGCTGGTGGTGAATTTTGCTTGATGTGAATTTTTCATGGTGGTGAATTTTCCTACAGTGAATTGTTGGTTGTGAATTTTCCGACAGTGAATTGCTAACAGTGAATTTTCCTATAGCCCATTAATAAAACACATATTTAAATGTAAATTAATTAAAAGAAATTAAAAATCAACAAAATTATATAAATGTGTCTATCTAGCTATAATATTCATAACAATAGGTTAGATTTATCGATTGTGACTAGAAGGTCTTCTAATGGTGAATTTCTAACAGTGAATTTTCCTATAGCCCATTAATAAAACACATATTTAAATGTAAATTAATTAAAAGAATAAAAAATCAACAAAATGATATAAATATGTGTCTATCTAGCTATAATAACCATAACAATAGGTTAGATTTATCGATTGTGACTAGAAGGTCTTCTGATGGTGAATTTCTAACAGTGAATTTTCCTATAGCCCATTAATAAAACACATATTTAAATGTAAATTAATTAAAAGAATAAAAAATCAACAAAATGATATAAATATGTGTCTATCTAGTTATAATATCCATAACAATAGGTTAGATCTATCGATTGTGACTAGAAGGTCCATAATAATAGGTAAGATCCAGAAATTGTGATTATAAAGGACATTGTTAATTCTAAGGTTATTAAAATTATACTTTATTGAGGAACAAAAAAATGTGATTATAGGTCATTTAGATATTGAGCTCATGAATTTTGTATTATACAAAAAAAAAAATATATGGACTAATGTTATAAAATATAAATAAATTATGTATATATTACAGCATAAAACATAATCATACCTACTCTCATAATCCACCAACAATCATTATATAACATCACTTTTCCCTTTTTTTCATATAAAATAAATAAATTGATTTCCTCAAAGAGGTGGTTCATCCAATCCTACCTAAACATAATCATACCTACTATCATAATCCACCAACAATCATTATATAACATTTCTTTCGCTTTTTTTACAAATAAAAAATATAAATTTGATTCTCTCAAAGAGGTAGGTCAACTAATCCTACCTAAACATAATCATACCTACTATCATAATCCACCAACAATCATTATATAACACCATTTTTCACTTTTTTTCATATAAAAAATATAAACTTGATTCCCTCAAAGAGGTAGTTCATCTAATTCTACCTACCTATATCGAAAATAGAATAATTTTTTAAAAAAATAAAGTCATTTTTCCGAACCTTTAATAAACTAATCTTATATCAACTATTTTATTTAAGTTAATACATGTAGACATAAATGTTGTGCTGCTTATTTTTAAAATATTAAATATTAATATTTTGATGTGTAAATACTTGTCAAATTTAAGAGAAAAAATAAGAATTTTTGTTAAGATCATTACACTCCACCCCTTTAATAATACCTTAATATAAAATTAAAAATGGACCAAAGTGATATCTTATTATTAAGCTAAAAACTAAATACAAAAGGAAACATGGTCTGACAGTTCCTACAGACTAAGGTAAACAGATCATAATAGGCCTAAGACACTAAATCTATTATAAAAGGTGGTAGAAACGACTTTGGAAAAGGATAAGAGATGTACCTTTTGCCGCCGATAAGATGCTCGGCAGGAGAGTGCCAATGACATTGTCGGAGAGTATAGTTAACTTCATCGACATGAATAGTGCCTGCTCCTTTTGCCCAGTTCAACTGCACCATAACCATGATAGAGTCTATTTCGATATGGTGACTAATATTAAAGCTTTCAAACAGAGAAAAAGAATCTACTACCAATTGTAAATACCATAACGTCATGGCCGTTATTCTTGAGAGATGCATTCGCTGCTTTATAGCTCGTCTGTAACTCTCCTAGATT
Source organism: Sequoia sempervirens (assembly GCA_007258455.2). Lineage (NCBI taxonomy): Eukaryota > Viridiplantae > Streptophyta > Pinopsida > Cupressales > Cupressaceae > Sequoia > Sequoia sempervirens. The sequence continues at coordinate 49,652,246 of VDFB02373365.1, read as the reverse complement.
TTGACATATCTTTGTATTTCTCTTCGACACATCAATTGGAGATTGTTTTTTACCATTACCACATTTCTTCCACTCTTTTTTGAGATCCCCCCAATGAGAAGGTCCCCGTGGGCCAGTGTAATCATAATCTTCTGTTAAAATACATGAATTTTCTCAGCAGTTAGTTTGAATATTTTTGGATTAGATTTGGAGAACGATTGTTTTTCATCGAACACGCTCTATTATTCATCATCAAAATCACTCGCCTCTATTCCAATATAGATTCCATATATGAAAATAACAAACACAGCCACTCAATCCTTTCAACCAAGAATTCTGAGAAAACAACAGAAGATTATCATTACCTGCTGCTTTGAAGCCCATAACCAGGGCTAGAAAGGCCAAAATTCTCAATACAGAGATCATCTTCCCCATCTCCACGTTCGTGCAGTCAAGAAAATAGACGGGTAGAATTGGGGAGTCTAGGAGGCAGCAGCGGCCTTCTTAAACCACATAACATGCTTAGGCGGTCACTAATGATGATTATATTTAACATGGCTAATATGAGTTTAGTGCCAGAGAATGTGGCATTAAATTGGGTTCTGCTATAGTCTTTATGGAATGCACTCCACGCCTTGTGGATTGAACGTGCACCTAATTCATTTGGAAGTAGGTATTTGTGGTCGGTTTAATTGTAATGAAAATTGTTTAATTCCACATGACGTACGGGGTGATGATATGGTCCAGAAAGCCCTAACGTGTAAGCAACAGAGCAGGATTGTCCCCAGTGACTGCAAAAGCATGGTCCGGCCGGGCTTAACCGGCACACTCTAACTGTATGGTCCCATGGGGGGGCTTGGGCTTCTATTTTCATGGAGCAGGAGGTCCCATGCAAAAAAACAAATTGTGCTACGGGATTAATTGGAATCTTTTCCAGAAAAATAGGAGCCCCTACCTTTTAGAAATGAATCTTTCAGCTGGTGAAATTGGGGTGGGGCTAGAAATTGCCCCTACAGCTTAGGAGTTTTTTATGCCACTTGTCTCTCATCTAAAATTTTAAATTCTTATTAGAAAATAAAAATGAGAGAATTTTGATTTTTTTATTATTTTTTATCAAAGCACTACAGTTCATTACTGAAATTTTGGAGCTTGAAATTTTAAGCAGAATTGTAAAATTAAATCCATGGGACCAAGAACTTTAAAATATTCCTAAAAAAACTAAGCAGCATACGCTGAGATTTTCAAGGAAGCCCCCCTCCATGGGACCGTACCCTAAGGGTACACTGCTTAGGTGGCCAGGCCCATTCACATAACATTTCCGTGCTCTATACACTTTTTGAGAGAATTCGGTTTTCGTAAATTTTTCACGTTTTTTAATTTTATTTTACTCTCACATAATCACATTTCATACGGAAATAAATTTGTTGAAATCTTTTCCTATAAATACTCCGCCAAATCCTCTGCCGCAGGAAAGATGTTGCACAGCATTACAAAACAATACTTTGGGCGTTTATTTAGGTGTATGGGAGTTTAATTAGAGATGCCCTTTAATAAGGGTGTGTAAATAATATAAAATTTTAAATAATTAATTAAAAAAATATTTGATAATAAATATATATAATGAAACAAATTTTAAAAATAATAATAATAAATATATATAATAAAGGATTTTAAACAAATTTTATATAATAAATTATTTTTGAATTTTTTTTATTTTTTTATTTTTTTAAATTTTTTTTGTTATTTTTGTTTTTAATGTACACAACGTCATGATAACACTTATATAATATTATTATTCTATTTTTAAAATAATATAAATATACTAATTAAAATTGTTGATACAATAATATACATTCTTTTTCATAATATGATAACATTTATGATAATATATCTATACAATATTATTATCCTACTTTTAAAATAATATTAAAATTGTTGATACAATAATATATATTATACTTTATTTTTATTTACTTAAAATTTATTCTTTTACTTTACAATTATTTAGGAATTTTTTATTTTATTTAATCAAGAGTTATTTCTATTTATAGTTATTTTTTTAATTTGAAATCTCATTAAAAAAACTTTCAAGAAAATAAAATAACAACAATCGTACTTTAGTATGAATTATAATTTCTAACATATTACAACAAAAACTAATTTCAATAACACTTATTAAAATAATTTGTAAAAAAATAATTCTTAAATGAAATATGATACTAACATAAAAATATAAACAACTTTCAAAATATTAATAAAACATTCAATGGATAAAATATTTTTATAGTCCCATGTTGATGAACATGAATCATAAATCTTAGGCAAATTTATAATATTCAAATTTAATATCATTTTCTCTCTTTTCATTCATTTGTACAAAAATATTCTAATTTTATTAAATTAAAAATATTAAACAATAATGATTCCCCCAATTAGATTATAACCATATGTGTACCTCTCAAACTCTAAATAAATAATGGATACCTACAATAATAGTAAGACACAAAGTGACATGCCATGATCATATATAAAAATTGAAACAAAACTAAATATTTAAAAAATTAAAACTATCTAAGAATTATTTAATTTTTAATCTACTTAAAATTTATTTTATATGTCATGATCATATATAAAAATTGAAACACAATTAAATGTTCTAAAAAATTTAAACTATCTAAGAATTATTTAAGTTTTTTATTTACTTAAGATTTATTTTATACTTTTTTCATTTATCTAGAATTATTATTTTTTTAGAAAACATTAAAACCTTCTATTTAATTTTTTTTTTAATAAAATAACTCTTAAGTAAATAAACATAAATTAATGTCAAATTTCTAAACATATGTAATTGATCACCTACCTTATGATTTCCCATGGATAAATTAATTCGTCTAATTATCCAAGAAAATGATATGGTGAATTTATTAGTAATGATAATATTAAATACATCAAATATTCCAACAAGTTCATGTGTTCCTCAATATCTTCCCTTTTTAGTTGTTTGGTTAATATAATAGGAAAAAATTCTACATTTCTCTTCACATGTCTCCAATTAACACTTGGATTCCATAATCTTATGGAATGATAAGTTTGAATTATTTCACCTTTCCCGTGATTTGTACCATGATGCTAAAAAATCAAACAGGATAAAGCATAAAGTGAAAGATATCTAATAACATGCATATAGTCAAAGATCTTAGCTCCCTCTATTGGACTAGAGATGAGTTTAAATTCTTGAAACTCGTAGCTCTTTTTCTATACTCTTCCATGCTTTGCTCATTATCCCTTTTTTGCAATATAGAATTGTTCTTCTTTCTTTTGTTCATGTTCCATAATTTTTGCTAAGACCCTTTACTATAGGTTTGAATCTAGTATACTCATAGTTTTTTGGTTCCATGATCTATTTTTCTAGCTCTTTAGAAAATTCATCTAACTCTTCTTTTGGAATGATCTCATTTTCTTTGATATTTGTGGCTTAACTCACAAGGTCCATTACAAAAGAATAAAATTTTATTTCTTCTCAAATTATTTCTAGTATCTGCATTCATCTTCTTTGTAATAATTGGCAATGTGGTCCTCTAGTGGATGCATGATGTCCCTTCTTATGTGATTCTTCCTTTGAGTTGTTCAAATATGGTGTTTTAGAAATTATTTTTATGTCAGTACTAGTTGTGGCTTTCTCATTTTTGTTTTTTTCCACCCTTTAATATTATCCATTTCAAGTAGTTTGGGAAAGAAAATTCTACATATTTTTGAAATGATAGTTTCCTTCAAATATTTTGATAGATTCTAGTAACTTACAAACCTTAAAGTAATTTATTCTACTAATGATCTCAATGTAATTCCTTGAAGTGTAGAAAGATAACCTCTCTTTGAATCCCTCTAAGTAGAGTTACATATATATATTGAAGTTAGCAATAAGATATGATAACTCCGTGATTTATAGGATGACAAGATGAAAAATTTGATACCATTGCAATAACCCTAATGATTATTTTATGTAAAAAAAAAAAATAATATTTTAATTATAACTTGTAAAAACCCATATTTCTTTACAAATTATACGTCAACATTCATAACCCAAAATGAATAATTGAAAATTTAGAATTTTTCTTACTATTTCAATGAATTATAAGATTACATCAAAATACTTTGTAATAATGGTAGGGTTAATAGTTACAATAATAACCAAAAAAAATGTAACTACGTTGTTGAAATCCACAATAACTACAAATTATACAAACTTTATGTAGGTATGATTTACCAAGAAGAAAATTCATTAATGACCTTAGAATGAGATCATTTTATAGGTGTAAAGGGGTTTCATCCTCTAATCCTCAAAACCGAAGGGTTTTCATCTTATGATCTCCAATAGATCTAAGGGTTTCTATCCTCAAATTTGGTTTCTTGAGCACATGTTTAGAATAATATCGCAAGTTTTTTTTTATGTGGAGAATATGAAATTTAATAATCTTTGATTGGATGTTTTCACTCTTGATATCCTTCCAATTAATGATTGGTATGTGATTTTTTCAAAATAACAACTAAGATTACATAAGGAACAAGGTAGTAGAGAATGCAACCACCACATTAATGAAAACATGGCTATATTCCACCTCTAGCATTGTGAGTTCATGTGAAATCATTACCTTGTTATTTAGAACTTATTTTTGTATAGGGAAAACCCTTATGCAATAGTTTCAACATTAAAATTAGTCATTAATGGCACTTTAGGGTGTGCAACAAGGAATATGAGAGTAAATAGTGTGAAAAGGCAAAAATATCAAAGTTTTTAGGTTGGAAAAAGTTTAAATCGTATGCCACATACTGAGGGTCAATGTTTGGAAGTATAGCACCCTAGATACCCAAAATTTTGATCTAATTGAGGTGACAGTTTAATATGTTGGGGATTAGAGTTTGGGGTTACCATGTATAAGGTATTTGAGTTAGGTAAAGGTTGAAGATCCAATATTGAAAGGTAATTTGAAGTAAGTGTTGGGGAGTTGGCGTCTAGGCTAAAGGCATAGTGGTAAGCAATAACACAAAAATATGATAAAGCTAAGTAAAAGTGGGGGGGTTGAAGGAAAAGGATGTTGGGAAGGAGAACTAAAAAAAAGGTGGGGACCAAGGAAACAAATAAACTTAGAAGAAAATTCATGCCACAATGGGAAGTCTAATATCTCAATAGGAATAAAGGAAACAATGAAGTCATGTAGAAAGGCATGCTAGGATAGGGACATCTTAACTTTTGATAGGAATAAGGATTAACAAAATGTTGGTCAAAAAGGCATGATAGGATGAGAAAGTTCAATGTAAAGGGCAGTTTGAGTAAATGATATGATAGGATGAAAATATATGAAACTTTAAAAACTTGCACACTTAGAAAATTGAAAATACCTACACACTTAGAAAATTTTGAACTTAATGGGCACATGGGAGATGAAAAGGGAGAAAATATATGAAAACTTTGATAGAGGTGGACATTATAAACAAGAAATAATAATTTTCTCTATAAACATAAATTAATGGAAAATGAGATATTATATTATTTAACTTTTGTTTAAAAAAATTAAAATCTTCTAAGTAAATAATTTTTATTTATTTTTATAAAATAACTCTCAAGTAAATAGAAAACTTAAGTAATTCTTAGATAGTTTTAACATTTTAAAACATTTAGTTGTGTTTCAATTTTTATATATGATCATAACATAAAATAGTTCTAAAGTAAATAAAAATTAAATAATTCTTACATAATTCTAATTTTTAAATATTTAGTTGTGTTTCAATTTTTATATATGATCATGGCATCTTTGTGTCTTACTACTCTTGTAGATATGAAAGATACAAGTATGATTATAATCTAATGGAAGGATCATTATTGTTTAATATTTTAAATTTAATAAATTCATTTTTTTTTTATTGTTTAATATTTTAAATTTAATAAATTCATTTTTATTTTTTTTATGAATGAAGAAAAGAGAAAGAAAATGATATTAAATTTGAATATTATACATTTTCCTACCATTCATGTTCATCAACATGGGACTATAGAAATATTTTGTCCATTGAATGTTTTATGAATTATAATATTTTGAAAGTTGTTTATATTTTTATGTTAGTATCATATTTATTTAAGAATTATTTTTCCACAAATTATTTTAATAAGTGTTATTGAAATTAGTTTTTGTTTTAATATGTTAGAAATTATAATTCATACTAAAGTACTATTGATTGTTGTTATTTTATTTTCTCGAGACTTTTTTTATGAGATTTTAAATTAAAAAATAACTATAAATAGAAATAACTCTTCATTAAATAAAATAAAAAAAATTCCTCAATAGTTGTAAAATAAAAAATAAATTTTAGGTAAATAAAAATAAAATATAATATATATTATTGTATCAACAATTTTAATATTATTTAAAAAGTAGGATAATAATATTATATAAGTATATTATCATAAATGTTATCATATTATAAAAAATAATGTATATTATTGTATCAACAATATACAATTTTAATTGGTATACTTATATTATTTTAAAAATAAAATAATACAAAAATATATTTTGAAAAATAAAATTTTTAAAATAATTCAAAAATAATTTATTATATAAAATTTATTTCAAAATCCTTTATTTTTTATATTTATTATTGTTATTTTAAAAACTTGTTTCCTTATTTTCCATTATATTATCAATTTTTTTTTTAATTAATCATTTAAAATTTAATATTATTTAAACACCCTTAGAATCTCTAATTAAACTCCCATACACCTAAATAAATCATCTCCTACAAATTAGGGTGGAGAGTATTGTTTTAAAATGTTGTGCAATATCTTTCCCTCGGCGGAGTAGTTCACGAAGTATTTATAGAAAAAGATTCCTTATTCCCGAATGGAATGTGGGAGTTAAAAAAAACACATAACTTTACCCATGAATGGAGATGCAAAGTTTAATGAAACAGAAATCTCTCATAAAGCGGATAAAGTACAGAAATGCCAGTTGAATGGGCCCGGCCACTTAATGAGTGTACCCTTACAGTGTGTTGGTTAAGCCGCGCCACATGGTCCTGAGGGTGGAAGCCGGAAGGGATTGAGTGAATCAGAAGAAAAGAAATATGGGTACAAGAATCTTTTCATCACTCAATGCTTTGTCTGCTTGAATTCGACGGTGCAATAAAACTGGGTAGTTTTCATAATTAATTAAATTTAAAGTGGTCGATTTATAAATAGTGCAATAAAACTGAGTCGTTTTCGTAATTATTTAATTTTAAAGTAGTAGATTTATAAACGGTGCAATAAAATTGAGTGGTTTTCATAATTATTTCATTTTAAATTAGTAGATTTATAATGTATGTTGGATTTTCTATGGTCTTTAAAAAAAGTTATATGTTGGATTTATTATTATGTTAGATTAGTACTTGTTTTTATAATAATGTAATTATAATATTTTAGGCTTAAAAAATTAAATATAAGTTTTGTTAATTATTTTTATTGTTAAAATGAAAGGAAGCAGAGGTGTAAAACAATGCTTCCAACACTAATTTATGTGGGGGAGATGGTGCAAATTCATACAAATCATTAAACTGCTATAGAGAAAGAAACACATTCAAATACATGCATAAAAGATTAATACCATAACGCACAAATTTACATGGGGAAAACCTTTCCAAGTAAAAAACCTCACACACCAAAAGCACAGTACTTAGTATTATCAATAACAAACAATTACAATACAATCTCAGCACTAAGCTTCTCCAGGTGTTCACCAATCTTCAACAAAATAGGGATAATTCTAATAGCATAATAGTGTCTCAAAAAAACTCTATATCTCCTCAATACACTATATTGTAATAATTATATCTTCAACTGCAATAGAGATATCCTATATCATGCAATATTCGAAACATAGCTTAAAGTGTATAGTTGAGTTTCATCCAAACACAACAACTAGCAGAGATTCAATAACCACCACTCAAGTGGCAAGTAGATGACAACGTTGTTAACTTGGACTCTACTTATTATATCTAGTCATTACAAACAACGTAACCACCTTGTGAATAGACCCACCGGTAACTACATTGTTATTATCTCCATGCGCGATGAACAGTTTTAGTTATCCACCGCTGACTGCAAGTTAAAATCTCCTTCATGTGATGATAGATGTACAACCAAAGAAACCACCGCTAATCCTTCATGCGTTGATGTTAACTACGTGGATAACTTCATGCACTCACACTAACTGGTTGAGACACTATTTCTTAACAATTCTCCTGTTGGTGAATTTATTGATGGCGTTTGTGTGCTTTGCAAGCCGAGCTAGGGCGACCATGCCCTAGCTCGTTCTCTATGTGTTGCTCGCTTCTGCGTTGTGGCTGGGGTTTTTTGAAGCTATCGGGGTTGTGGTGGTGGGGTTTTTTCTTTCCTAGAGGCCTTCTTGCTACCATTTGGGTGACTTGTGGGTGGAAGGGTTTTGATCCTTCCCTTGGGGTCTTTTCTTTTTTTCCATTTCTTGCAAAAGTGTCCTGGAGGTTTGCATGCCTACTGGGGATCTTGTTTTTTACTATGCCAGGTGGGGAAACATCTGGGGCTAGCCCCAAATTGGATTTCTGATCAGCATTTGGTTCGAAGCCTTCAGCGCATAGAGTGAATGTTTTTGATAATACATTGTTTTCTTCAGAGATGGAGATGAATGATCTAGGATCAGTTAGTGGTTCCCAAATAATGAAGATTAATGGGTGTTTGGAAAGATGCAAAGAGCGACCGAAGTTGATTATCCCGATGGAAATGCTTGCAAATGATATTGAATACTATTCAAGGCACTCTTTTTATTGCAAGTTCATGGGTTTGAGAGTCTTGCTGTAATTTTTGGAATCCTGGGCTCAGCAGACTTGGATGCCAGAGGGGGAGATGGAGATTAGGCTCCTTGTGAACAAATTTTTTATGGTCTCTTTTGGCTGCATGGCAGATCAAAATAAGGTCTTCAAGGGTGGCCCTATTTTTATAACTAGGTGGGTTTGTTTATCAAGCCATGTCATGTTGGCTTCAACCCGACTGACACAATACCAAGTCAGATCCCAGTTTGGGTTCGGTTGCCATGGTTTCCAGTTGAGTATTAGCAGGATGACATGTTGCATTTGGTGGCTTCAATGCTCGGTAAACCTGTTGGGTCTTCACAACAGACGCAGTATAAAAAGGTAATGACTTTTGCTCGTATCTATGTAGAAATTGATTTAAGCAAGCCACTGCCAGATTCTGTTGAAGTGAGTGCTAGATCATATGCTTGGGTGCAACAGCTAGATTATGAAACCCTACCTTTTCGGTGTCGTCTTTATCATGAATATGGTCACTTGCAGTGTAAGTGCCCTAGAGCTAAGCCTGTGGTGCCCCAACCTTCACAGCCTTCTCATAATCCACCTAGGACTGATAATGGTAAGGAACCTATTCCAGGTGATGGTAATGGAGATGATGGTTATGTCCCTGTCAAGGCTCGCAATAGGAATCGGGGCCAGAAGTGGACCTTGAGGGAGAGGCAGGATGATGAAACTTTTAATAGGTTTGAGGTGCTGGATGATCTTAGCCAGGAGGAGGTGAATCCAGGGTTGTTGAACTTGGATCAGGGAACTTTGGGTATAGGACAGGATGGGCCACCATTGGAGGCCATGCAGGTTGTGCAGGAGATTGGGGTTGGGCAGATGGATACGGATCAACAATTGATTGTGCAGACTGAACAAGAATCTTCTATTGGAGCTTCAAAGAGTGGTGGAGGCGGTTCCCCATTTCCCCTAAAAGGAGGAAAAGATGTGGGGAAGAGCTCTTTGGCCTCCTCTCGTTTGGGTATTCAGCAAAATGAACTGAAGAAAGGGGTTGGTGACAGGACTTCCAAGCTGGGAAGCAAAAAGGATATGGAGAAGATTAAATTAACTGGGGAAACTTTGGTGGAGTCAGGGTCAGTCAAGACTCTGGATTCACATTTTTCATCCCCCCAAAAATGATTGTTCTCTCATGGAATGTAAGGGCTTGAACAGTGGCCCTCGATAAAAAGTTGTTCGTGATTTGGTTAGGAATCATTCTCCAAATGTTTTTTTTCTTTAGGAGACTAAATTATCTATAGATAATATGTTGGCCATGGCTCCTAAGTTTTGGAAATATGGTGAATCCCAATGTGTGGGGGTTCTTGGTGCTTCCGGAGGGGTGGCTTGCTTTTGGAACCCTCAAAAGATTTTCCCTCTTTGGTGGATGTCCTCTAGATCCTCTATATCACTATTCACCTCTTAGTATGAGACTGGTGAGTGTATTCTCCTCTCTAATGTGTATGCTCCTGTTGAGTTTCTGGGTAAACAAATTCTATGGTCCCATCTTCGTTTTGTTTGTAGCTTAGCTCCTTACCATCCATGGGTTATGGCTGGCGATTTTAATGCTATTGTGGAGTTGTCTGAGAAAAGAGGTGGAATTCCTAGGTTGGAGCCTTCTGCTCTGTTATTCAGAGATAGCATTTCTGAATTAAATCTTATTGATGTTCTTCCAAGTAATGGTCACTTCACTTGGAATAATAGGAGAATTGGTGAGAATTGTGTTGCTGAGAGGCTGGATTGATTCTTGGTTTCCTGTTACTAGGTTGGAGACTTATGGTCCACTCGATCTAAAATTATTGATTGGAGAGGTTCTGATCATTAGCCTATTAAGCTTAGTATTATCTCTGATTAGGGGCCTCGTTCTCCCTCATTCAAGTTCCAACTTATGTGGTTATGGGATCCTACTCTTCATGAACATGTGGCTGAGTGGTGGCGGATTGGTAGACCAACTTTTGGTACGGAAATGTACACATTCTCCAAGCTTCTTCAGTTTGTCAAATATCAACTTAAAAGGTGGAATCGGCGATGTTTTTGTAATATCTTTCATGCTAACGTTGCTGCCCAAGAGGAGTTGAATAATATTACGCGGTTGATTCATGAGAATGGGGCCTCTGAGGATCTTCTAAGGGAGGAGGCTAAGACTCTGAAAGTGGTTGAGGAATTTGAATTGCGAGAAGAAATCTATTGGAAGAAAAAGGCCTGGGTTGAATGGTTATAGGAAGGTGACAAAAACACCACCTTTTTCTTCAATTCTGTGAAGGACAGGAGGCATGGTAATTCCATTCCTATTTTGGTGAATGATAGGGGTGAACATCTTGCCTCATTTCAAGAAATCTCTACTGAGGCATCTCAGTATTTTGCTACTTTATTTAGGGAGGATTCATGAGGGGGCTCTATTGAGGAAGCACAGGCTCTTTCTTATATTCCTCAGTTGGTCTCTAGGGAGGCGAATGAGTATCTGATGAAAGATATCTCTCTTGATGAGCTGGAGGGGATTGTGTTTCAGATGAAGAGGGGTAAAGCTCCTAGTCTTGATGGTTTCCCGATTGAATTTTTTCAAGAATTTTGGGATATCATAAAGTTGGATCTTCTGGCAGTTGTCCTTGAGTCCCATAGGAATAAACAGATGCTTCGTGCTCTAAATTCCACCTTCCTTGCTCTCATACCCAAGTGTGAAGGGGCTGATAGGTTATCTCAGTTCCGACCTATCTCTCTTTGCAATGTGGCTTATAAAATCATTTCAAAGTTATTGGCTGAGAGATTGAAGTGGCTTAAAGTGCTGATTTCGGAGGAACAGAGTGGATTTGTGGCGGGTCGATAGATTCTTGAGGGGGTTGTCATTGCTACCGAGACCATCCACTCCATGGACAACTCCCACGAGAAGGCTATGTTCATTAAGCTAGATATGGCTAAGGCTTATGACAGGGTTAGATGGTCTTTTTTGTAAAAGATCCTTGTTTCTTTTGGTTTTGGTGAGGAGTGGATCCAATGGGTCATGAGCTGTGTCACGTCTGTTTCCTTCTTAGTTTTGATAAATGGAGATCATTCTGAACTTTTTGGTGCCTCAAGGGGTTTGCGCCAAGGGGATCCTCTTTCTCTGTATCTTTTTCTGCTTCTTGTGGAAGGCCTTGGATGTTTGTTGAAAGGAAGGGTGGAGCTTGGCATCATTCAGGGTTGGTGATGGGGTGGAGACTTGCCTCTGCAATCTCATTTATAGTTTGTTGATGATACTGCCCTAATGGGGATGGCTACTGTTACGGAAGCTACTAACTTGAGGCAGGTGTTGGACATATATCTTGTTGCTTTAGGACAATTGATTAATGAGAAGTCCTCCATATTCTTTTTCAATACGTCAACCCCCATACAAAGAAGAATTGCTAATATCTTGAGGTTTCAGATAGGGGTTCTCCCTTTGACGTATCTGGGTATCCCAATTTCTGTTCGCCATCTTCCCAAAGGTTCTTGGTAGAATATTATTGATAAGCTTCATGCAAAAGTTAATCATTGGACCCACAGATGGTTGTCTTTTGCAGGGCGGGTTCAGCTTCTCAAGTTGATGGTGCAGGCTCTCCCTACCTACAAATGTATGCTTCAGGTGGCTCCGATGGGTTTTTTGAGGGAGTTGGATTCTCTTGAAAGGTAGTTCTTATGGGTGGGAAGTTTGTCATCTTCCAAGTGGAGCCTAGTCAGGTGGGATATTTGTGTGCAGCGCAAAGCAATTTGGTGGTCTTGGTCTTCGACAGTCTGCGTTATCCGGAGTAGCTGTGGCTGCTAAGCTATTTTGGAGATGGTGTGTGGAACAGGATCAGCCATGGGCCAGGATATTATCTCATAAGTATTTATGGGGGATTCCACAGTAGGATCTCCCTCGTTACCCTCTTGAGGGGAAAGGTTCAGTGATTTGGAATACTCTTCAGAAGGGTGCAAAGCTTATCAAGGAAGGTTTATTTTGGATTTGTAGATGGGGAACTGTAGTTCTCTTTTGGTCAGATTCTTGGGATGGATTCCCTCCACTTACTTCTTAGTTCCCCAACCTACTTCCTTTGTGCCAAAGATTTCTCGAGGCTGGCTGGGCTAGGGTGAGTGACTTCAAGTCTGTTGCTTCTTTTAGTCAGTTGGAGGTAGCTCATTGGAAGGATCCCATAGAGTGGCCAGATTTGGGACTTCTGAAAGAAAGTACTAAGCTTCACAAGATTCTTCATAGTAGGAGCTATAGTTCTCTTTTGGAAGAGGATATTCTTGCTTGGACCCATAATCCTAAGGGGGTTTACTCTGTTGCTTCTGGTTATCAGGTGTTATTGGCTCAGAAGCTAACTAGGCCAGAGGTTCATTAGTGGAAAAGGGTGTGGAATAAACTCTTGTGGCCTAAATGCAACTGCTTTGTTTAGACTTTAGCTTGAAATAGGTGCTTGACCTGGGATAACATTCATAAACGGGGATTTCAAGGACCTTCAATTTGTGTTTTGTGTGGGGCAGCGGAAGAGAATTCTTTGCATTTGTTCTTCCGGTGTCCCTTTATTGTGCAGCTTTGGCATTGGTGGTGGGAGGTGTGGAAGCTTCCTTGTATTCATGCATGCTCTTTGGTTGAATTCTGGGATAGTATGGGAAGACCTCCTTCTATGGCTTTCTTTTTACAAGAAGTTTTGTTCGTAGGCCCTACCTTTCTACTTTGGTAGATTTGGCTGGAGCGGAACCGTCAAATTTTTCGTGATCAGAAGTTGGTGGGTCAGCAAGTTTGGATGCATATGCTAGGAATGGTGCAGGAGTCAGTTTTAGCTAAATGTGATGTGGTTTTCCCCTTGGAGAGAGGTGATGCTGAGTTGGTGGCCAAACTGGGTCTTTAAGAAATTCATTCATCTTTTGTTAGTTCTAGGAATTGTAGGCATGGGAAAAAGAGGGTTCAATGGGTTGGAAGGTGGTTACCTCCTCCCAATAGATTTTTAAAGATCAATACTGATGGTTCTTCTAGGGGAAATCCTAGGCCTGCTGGAATTGGTGGGGTTGGCAGGGACTCAGCTGGGTCGGTGATTTTTTTGTTCTTTATATATGAGGGGGTGAAGACTGTTAACTTCATGGAGGGTCTAGCGATTCTTCATGCTATTGAGAGGGCCCTTGCTTTGGGATGGAGAAAGGTTATATGTGAAGCTGATTCATAGATTTTGATTAATCTCTTGAATGAGCAAAAGATATCTGATATAAATTGGTAGTTGGCTTCGGTGGTTAAGCAGATTCTTCAGGTTAGTTCTCAGATGGAGGTGGCATCCTTTGTTCACATCCCGAGGGAGTGAAATCATGTTGTTGACTGCTTGGCCAAATGGGCCTCTGAGCATGATAGTGATTGGAAGGTTGAGGATTCGGATCAGGTTAACCCTAAGATGCATCCGGATTTGGACCGGTTCTTGGAGGACGATAGGAGGATACATGGGGATAGTTGATGTGGTTTTATGCTATGGGGTTTTTGCCTTGTTTTCTAGGGCTGGGTCCCTTGGTTATTATTGTAATGCTCTTTTCTGATTTCTAATAAAGTTTTTACCCCTTTGTTTTAAAAAAAAAACAATTCTCCTGTTGAATTTATTATTATGTTAGATTTTCACATAGTGGTAAGTACTTGCTTTTATTATAATGTAATTATAGAATTTTACTATGTTTTGTTAATAATCTTTCTTTTTTTCATTGTCTTTCTTTGATCTTGTATCTTATCAAAGAAAGTGTTTAAATTATTTAAAATTTAAGATAATATACAAAAAAAATGAATATGCAACTAAATAGTAATTAGTTAATAGTTTAGTTTCATTAATGTAATAATAATCACATTAGTTAAGTCTAAATTAAAATTCATTAATTTAATAAATTAATTAGAAAATTAACTAAAATTCATAAACTAATTAATCTATTGTATTGTTATTTGGACTTCTTTATCTGAAATAATTGTTGAATTGATTGTTTGATTATTTTTAATTGGTGTAGATATTTTGTAAAAAAGTGTTTTATTCTAATTAAAAGTGAGATAAATGGACTAGTGTGTCATTATATTTCTAAATACAAAAATAATTTGAACCAAACAGTTCTCATTTACAAGCTATTCTCAACTACAATGAATAAGACATTTACAAGTTATTCCCAACTACAATGAATAAAACACTAAACATTATGTTTTTGACAAAACTTCTCATATGGGAAAGAGCTTAGCAGAGAGAACCCAATACATGAACATTTTCCAATAGTTGTTATAGCATTTTTTGATATAATGTCCACTATTTAGCCTATAAGCTAATTGTGTACACTTTGGTCAGAATTTTTGGCAGCCTTCCCAGTTTTTAAGCCTTTCGGAATCCAACTCACGGTTGAAAAAAAGATGATATATTTTTGCACTTTGGTCAAAATTTTGGTCATCCTTCCTAGTTTTTAACCCTTCTGGCATCCAACTCCCAGTCAGAAAAAAAGTGGCAATTTTTTTGATTTTTTATATTAAAGCAAGGGAAAGCAAAAGACAAACTTGAGCATAATTTAGTTGAAGTAGACCGGCCAACCTTCCAAAAGGTGTAGTTCGTTGCTACAACAGTTCCAAAACACCTTGTCCTTGTTGACCAAAGAAGATTCTCCATTCATAGCCAGAGCAAATATTTATATACCACATAGAAAAAGCATACTTGTCATCGAAGTTAAGGAGTTTGACACTTCTCCAACACATCATCCCAAAATATTTCCACATCAACACTAAAAACCAAAAACCACATATATGTTTAAGGGGATGACCCTGATGCAGTGGCGATGGTGTCATAAAAAAAAATAGGGCAGGGACACTACTCTAATTCATTAGCATCACAGTATGCTCGCCAACTCCTTATTCTTCATGAAATTGGAGGAACCATCACTACTTCCTCGTCAAAGTCTCCAGAAGGCATCAGAGAAAGGAGATAATTGGCGTACTCTAGATTAGTGTCACCTCCACCATTAGAAGGGCTATTAGGAACCTTAATGGGATACATGTGTCTCCCCAAGTAAGCCTTACGATACTTGTTTCTTTTCTTTACTTTCTTCACAGGCACGACCGACTCCTTCCCTTCAAACTTGACCTATTCTTCTGAGATGGTCCTCCCTTTGAAATTATACATGCTCCTAACAATAGTCTTTTTACACTTCTTGTGTTCTTTCTTCTCCTTTGGTGTTTTAGGACCTCCACCTGTCTCTCAACTTTATTTTCAAGAGCATTGTCTTTAGACTCAAATAGACTCAGTCTCCTAGACCTTCAAACTGGTTTGATAGACTCATTTCGCTTACTCATTTTTATAATGAAAAAAACAAGAACAAAGAGACTCCAAACTTATAGAAAAACCCTCACAAGTATTCTCTTAAAAAGACTCATGATGAATAAACAACTCAAGCCTCCACAATTCCAATTAACTTATAAAGAAATTGCATAATATAAACCCTCACCACCCAAGGATTCTAAAACCCATAAACTATTATACTTGTAATTGAAAAGAGCATGTACAAGTACCTACTTATCCAGGGAAAGGTTTTTCATAATACCTCTGCAACCCTCTATTAAATAAATTCTTTTCCAAACATTAATACTCAAGAAAAGCTTACGCGAGCGAGCTGACAATAGGCTACTTGATTTTTGAACCTCAACCGTTGATCACACATTAAGATATAAATTGACGGATAGTTACCATTAGAGTAATTAATTATGACAAAGCTTAATTTGCATGTGATGGATGCCTTTTCCTAATCAAAAAATACCAAGTGGATATACATCCACTCTGCTTGCACACTTAATCACATACTTAGCATTAAATAAAACCTGTCATGTCATATTTACCTACTTGCCCATGGGAATTAATACACTTGCATTTCATCACAATAGGACAGTGGGGAGCGATCTTGATTCAATCTTAGAATATCATCCCATACTCTACCTTAATTCAATTTCACCTTCCCACATATACCAGCTTTTGACAGAATTCACGACCGCAATCAAAAGCAATTCCCAAATCTCGAACACGTGCCAAAAGAAACTAGTTTTAATATGGATCCGTTTCAATCTTAGTGTCATCTTGGAAAAAATTTAGTAGTACTTTATCTCCACTAAAGTCCATTGGAGACCTTAAAATATTCCACATTGAAATATGCCCGCTAGCCTATAACATTTTGTAACTATCAAATAAAATATGATGGGGTGGTAGGGAGTAGTGGAGGTTTGACCACGTTACCTAACAACCACCATAGATATCCTTTTGATACCGCTCACCAATCACAAAAGGATATTGGCCCACCATACAAAGGTAACACGTGTCCAGTGTTCGCTAGCCCATGTGGTTACTCCACTACAATATATAGAATAGATAGGCGCACGGGGAATGACCTAGATGAAGACACATTATGACATCGGTCATTGATCTTTCTCAAAGCTCCACCCATTGACCCTTTAGAAGAAAAGGACCCACCACAGGACATGACACACAACAATCACCCACCATCTCGCTTGATTATTTTAATGAAGAATGAAACAAAGCGAACGTGTGGGGTACGGTGGTGATTGGCTCATGATGATCTAACAGTTAGCATAGAACATAATTTTTGCACATACGACAAATGTTAGTCTTAAAAAGAGGGCCATTACTATACAAACGACAGTCAAGGACATGAAGACATGGAAAAAGACCCTAGGCAAATATTAAAACCTCATCATAGACTTTAGGCAATTTTTTTATAAAGGATTACATTTTAAAATGACCATGGGCATCAACCGTTATCATCAGGATTTAGGGGCTAGTAAATAATGAATTTGATAGCACGAGTCACAACTTAGATAACCAGGAACTTGCATCAGAAGGTCAACAACAAAATAGAATGCTAGTCAATATTTTTAGGGTCAAACATTAATTTGGAAGGGTTTTTACATCACAAACCCTAAAGCAATGACGAGGAACAAAACCCTAAACCTAAAAACAAGGGTCTAAGCCAAATATTTCAAGATTTCTAAATTGAACCAAAGCAAATTTCTGAGGGGTTCCATCAATGCATATTTGTCTACTTTAGTGTGAGTTTGAAGCAAGTTCCTCCTCTCACTAAAGTGGGGACTAAATGTAGTATAGTAAAATGTATCCCTTTACGTTTTCACACTTTATTGGGCACTCCTTGCAAAAGTTGGGCTTCCTTATACCTTATTTGGTCCTATTTTTCATCCACAAGCCTTATTTAATGCATCGTTTCAATGATAATCCTGACACATATCTAATGACCAATCATAATTTATTTTTTTTGGATTGTATGGCCTAGATTTAGTGATCTAGGACTCATACACCACCTAAGGCATATGGGTCCCACCTAATTTTCAAGGCTTGGTCCTAAATTTGGCATAAAACATTTCTTAAAATTTGTGTCCCAAGCCTAGGCTATTGTGACTCATACGCCCTAACTAATGTATGAGTCCCACTTAGCTTGGACCTATTTTAAATTCAAATTCTTGGTGAGATTTTATTCTCCTAGATCTAATGTCTACTTGTAGTATTATAATTTCAAAAGAATTGGCATAAACAAGTATAAATACAAGGTTGTTTCACATATTTTCTCCTAGCAAATTGAGGAGAGAATTCAAGAGTTGATTATCAAGCATTTTGAAGCATCAATTCAAGATTCAAGCATCATTTGAAAGTCATCATGCACCATGTTTGTTTTTCAGCTAACATTTATGATGTAGGCTCACTGGTACATTTTGACCAATTTTTTGACGACGGCTAGTCAGAATTTTGACCACTGTTCATCACTATTATTGCATCAGAATTTTGACGAAATTTGAAATGTTGAAATTCTGACCTGGCATCCATCGAAATTTTGATGAGCCATCATCGAAAAATTGGTCAAAATGTACTAGTGGATCTTATGATTCAAGTAAGCATTCAAGTCAAGATCCATAACATTCAATCAAGAGTCAAGATCTGCATTCATGCTAGCCATTTCGTACAAGATTGCATCTTTTGTTACAACGGTTTGGTGCATTGCAACATAGCATTTTATTCATTCATCATTCCTTCATGCTATTTGATTTCATTTATAGGTTCGATTACCAGAATGGGGTTTGACCATGAAAAACCCCTATCCACTAACAAAACAACATTTTTCCCTCTCTTTGATGTGTGACTTGTAGATTTAGGTTGAAGATCCATTGAAGAGCAAGATTAGAGAAAGTTGTCAAAGTTGCAAAGTTATCAAAGTTGTCATCTATCTTGCAAGATCATAGAAAGTCACCTGTAGGTTAGAATTCAAAGTTTCAAACTCAAAAATCAAAAAGGAAAGAAGCTATAGGAGAACATTAGAGGATATCAAAGTTTCAGATCAACCTTGATAGTGGGACTAAATTGCAACTTGTGGCGTATTAGTCCCAGTATACCAATTTTTAGACTTTTTTTGTAAATCCTCGTTTAGCAATTACAGATTTCAATTTCAGTCCAAAACCCTAAACTGAGAATGAATCACCCCTAATAGCATATTTGTCCTAGTCTACTTCAAAATTCATAGTTTCAAGATTGCAAGCCTTATTTCAAGCATCTTCATCTTTCTAGGTGCACATTTGTTTATCTCCAATTTTCTATTTTGATTTGAGTTCATTTTCTAAGTCATATAGTTAGTTTTTGCATATTATTTACATTTCTTTTCTTTCTAACCCTTTGCTTAGTGGTGAACCCCCATTTTGTCTTTAATCACACCCTAGGAGACCTTATAGAAGATTTATTTTCTCAATTGCACTATTAGATTGAGATCTCTAGGGTTTCCTTGAATGAACCAAAGTGAAATAGGAAGGGACCATCCCCTTTTGTGTTCCATCTCCTAAAAGTTGGAGCACCCTATTTCCTTCATTTCACCAAGTAGTATGTTACATTGAAAATTTCATTTGTCAATTTAATCTCAATTCTAATCTACACCAGAAATAAAGAAAATTTCATTTCATTTTTTTAACTGTCTCAGGCATACACTTTTATTGATATTCATAATTATAATAACCCCGCAATTTGAATTCAATTTATTTGTTTAATCATTCTACCTTATATATTTTATAAATTCAAAAATTTAGTTACTCTACTTATTCACTCATCTCTCTTTGTTTCTCTCTTCGCCTACTTTCACCATGTCTTTTATTTTTATGTCCCTTTGTTTCTTCTCTGTGTGGATTTAATTTGTTCCTTATGCATCCCCTCACTTTTACTATGTCTACATTTTTTAAATTTTAAGATACAATTAAAAATGGCACAGTCCCTTTATCATTCCCAATCTTCTTGCTCCACGCAGTCCCTCCTCTCTATTTTTGCGCACACCAATCTCTCTTCCTTGTCATGCAACCTAGGAATTTGTGCCTTGCATACACTTAAATTTTCATACAATTATGCCACTTAGTTATGGCTGGACCCACACCAAATAGTAATACAAGCTCCTTCTTATGTGTCGCCCCTCACACTTCTATTTTTTCTCTATGCTAAGCAACCCCACTATTTTTGCATTCATTTAAAAAAAAAATTTCTTCTATGCTCTTCTATGAGTTATGACCTATCCTTTCTTCTTTTCATTTCTTTTTTTTTTGTTTTTTGTTTAAAAATATGGTCTTCTCTCTATACCAAACATTCCTTCCCCATCAAATTGTTGCATAGTCTTTGATTTTAACTGGCATTAATATTTTCTTTAAAAAAAAATCGCTCAATGTCACAACCTTTTCAGTTTGCATTCTCTCTCTCTCTCTCCCTCTCTTCTTCCACACTAAATATCAATTATCTCTCATTTTCAACCTGGAGGTTAATCAACACTATTAATTGATTATTTTCATACTCAACAATTGTCATTAACCACACACCTCCCTTGGTGAATTTGACATAAAAATTGTGGAGAAATCATCTGAAAAATAGATATCAAAATCTATGGTCAAAATTGAATAAATTAAATCCATCAAATGTTGTGAAAGAATGCTTTCTTACAATTAAGACTGATCTATGATATTTTGACAATGAATGTCAACAGTCTCAACCATTCTCCATTAAATCAACCATTGAAACCAAAAATGCACAACAATCATAAAAATAAAATAGAAATAAATTTTTTTAAAAAATGTCGATGTTGATTATTGTTCACATGAGATGCTCCTGCATCATAAGAGCTACTACGAATCTTGAATACAATTTTAGCAAGGTCACAAGAAGCATCATCATTGCTTCTTCTAAACTCATTGATCCACATTCTCTAAGATATTTTTGAGAATCTTAAGTTGACTCATATTTTTTGTAATACTTCATAATTTCAACATGAAGATATAATCTAGTATTGATATCTCTTCACTCATACATTTGATTCAATTAATCTCACACATTCTTTGTTATTTGAATTACTAACATGCAAAATCACATTATTACTAAAACTCAATAGTATCCAAGAGATCCTTACCATCTCTTACCTTCAACTTGTTGATAACATCTACATTTTATTGCTAGCTTGACTTCTTTCTCATCAACTAATCCAAATAGGTCCTTATTCCAATAAAAATATCTTCATTTTGAACTTCCAAATATTAAACTCTTCACCATTCAATTTCTCTACAAAACTTTTTTATTCTCCAATATTGTCTATTGTCATTTCTTTGTCCTTATAACTTTAGAATCCTATGAGAATTCTTATTAATAAAAATGAGACCTATAGCTTTGATACTATGTTAAAGTATTGAATATATTTGCAACTTAGAAGGTAATTAACTAATTACTCAAGCTTTCTTTTATTTTCAAGGTATATAATATATAAAAACTTGCTTTCATTGTCTTGTTTTCCTATTTCATATATTTATATTTATATATGAATTAAAAGTTTACGTAATGTTATTAATTAATATAAAGTTGTGATTTCATAAAAAAATCAAATCTCAAAATCTAATTGTATGCTTTATATAACTAAAGATATTTATTTTTAATAAAATTTATGTGATAATAAGACAAGACTAAAGACATTAAAATATATATCATCATGATATCATGTAATTTTCCATCCAAAATTTTATTTTAAAATTATACTATAAAATACAATCAAAACTGACAGATAATCATTTATTCTAGCATTATGCTAGAAAATATAATCAAAACTGAGAGATACTCATCTTATTCTAAAATGTTAAAAACTTAGATTCTCCCTTTTGATTATTATGAGTAGCCAGAAACGAATATTTTCTTCTCCACCTTATTTCCAAGAGACGCAAAAGAACATAAGTCCCCACTAGTTGCCGATATAATAGATTTGTGAGCTCAAATATGATTGGAGGTTCCATGCGGGGGAATATACAGTTCTATAGTTCGTCCATTTATAGCTTGAATTGGTCGTGCATTCTTTCCATAGCCCTGTGAAATCGCCATTACCTTATCTATCATTAAATTAAATAAAACAGTACAACTTCATATATAGTTTTTCTCTAATTGTTAGAAATTCTTTTTATTTTGTAAACAACAATAGTTGAGACAAAGGAAATAGGGCAACATGTCTTACATCATGCACTGCTGCTATTAAATTTCTCACCTGCATTAACTTCAACTTTGTCAGTTCATAACTAGCCAACCAGACATTTGCTACTTCATATTAGTTACTAACACTTGAAACTTACCTTATCTATAATGATCCATTTGACTCCTTCTGTACATGGAGGAGTTGTGAGAGAGCCAGTGTATCTAAAGTATTTCTTAGTCCCAAACTTTATATGTTTGGGATCTATGATTCCCAATGTCACCTCTGCGTCTGGTGTGGTGTTGCGACTGAGAGTTAGTAGTGGATTCGTCAACTGTACACATTAACAGATGGGTTTTGATTAAAAGATGATATATCCTCCCTAATCTTTGAAAAAGAGTAACAAAGACCAAATGAATGGAAGTACCTCTGCAAGGAATGAATCATCTTTTCCATACTTGTACCAAATTCCAATAACCACTGTTTTGTTATCTGCTGTTTGGAGCACCAGATGTATTTCCAAAGGATATCTGCCATATACAGAGTTTTGATTACAACCAGATCTTATACATTAGAAGAAATAGAAAGGTGCATTCTTATTAGTTAGAATTTGTCTAGATTTTTTTTTGGTTGTTGTCATATATACTAAATAAGTTCCCCATGAAAACTATAAGAATTATTACATCTCATAAAGCATGGTGTAGTAGCAAGCCATTATTTGTCAATTATTCATGTTGGGTTGTGATGATAATGTTTGAAAAGTTAAGAAATAAAATGGATAAGAGAATAAAATTCATTATTTATAATGAATTATATAAAGGTTATGTAGATTATATTTTATACAAATTAAGGTCAATGTTTATATAAGGATACTATATTTGATAAAGGTATCTATTAGACAAACGTGATGCATATTCTTAACATATTTGAACGAAGATACAAAAAAGGAAGAAATTATATTAGACATAATGAACGCCTTCAATGGAAACAAAAATCCATCAAGAAATTTGTCAAAAGAATGAGAAATTTGAAAATAAGTATCATCATACAAACTATGCTAATTAATGAATGGGATCTCCAATCCTTTGAAGAAGGGTAAGACAAAATGAGAAGATGCAATGTAAGAAGAGTGTAACTCCTTAATGAAAATATTATATGGGAAATGGTGGAACTTTTAGAAAGAAGAAATTGTATTGGCATTAAATAGTTTTATAATACAAATTTTTAAAAACTGGATGATTGAAAACTTTAAAGAAAAATTTGTAGCAAAATATTACTCTTAAAGAGAAGGAGTTGATTTTGGTGAGACATTTATTTCTATTGAAAAATGAATAAACTTGCTATTGGACTAGCTACTAATGTTAAATGGTAGCTTCATCAAATGAATGTTACTTGAATGAATTTTATAATTAGTTAGCAAGGTGAAAATATTTATATGGAATTATCAAAAAGACTAGTTAAACTATGCTAAGAACCTCTCTTTTTTTAATTTTAAAGAAAAACTTAGATTGATTGAAACAAGTAAAATAGGTATTGTCACTAATATTTATGAGTACTTAAAAAATGCAAATTTGGTAAAAAAAACTATTCTAACTCTAATATGTTTGTTAATATTAATAGTTTTCATGTAAATGGCATAATAATCATGATTAATTTTGTTGATTTTATTCATGAAATAAAGAGAAAACTAAGGAGAGTATTTGAGATAACAGGCCTAGGGTTTCTAAATTGAATGAAAATTGGATGGAACTCATGACCACTTATGAAACCCTAGTGCCTAGATTCAAATAAATATTTTCCTTTTTTCTTTCCATATTCAAATTCCCCTAGTTCATTATTTCATATTAATGCAAGTTTGCGACCAATGTCTCTCAAGGTCTTGGATGATAATAGGGTTCTCACGTCATTCCCTCCTATAATTGTTGTGTTGCTACTCTCCAACTTTGGAGGAATTGGGTTATCCAACCTCCATGCTCTTGATGGTAGTGGTTTGGTCTCTAGGGATTTTTATCAAGTTAAGCTACAAAATATAGTGATTAGGATGTCTCCTATTTATCATGCTACTAGTGGTGTGAAAGTTAGTGCTTTATGGTTAGGTTGATGGGAGTCCTATGCAACCATATATGGTTTGGAGTTCCTATATACTCTTTGTAGCATGAAAAAATATGACCACTTCCTTATTCATGGTCCTCCACTATGGTGGTTTGTGAATAGTATGTGATTGAAAATGAATACTTTTATCTTTGATCAGGCTTGGTATTTAGATTCAATAATTTGTGGCATTTTCTCCCTAATTTACACAACTATTTTTTGGGTACTACAATCCTCTTCTTGATGGTATGATCAATCTTTTCCCTTATGCTAGGGGCTTCTTCATATTGATGACATGTTATAGAAGTGGGTGTAGCAGTCTCTCTCAACTAAGCCTTGGTCTATCTTCTTGAACCCCCTCTCCAAACCTCTCAATATTAGACCAATATGGGTTTGGCTTTTGAATCTTCCACTCTAGTTTTGAAAATACTTTTTATGAGGCCATTGGTAATACAATTGATTGCTTCTTGAAGGTTGAATTTAATTTAGATTCTAGTGGACATCGATATCTCAAAGCCTCTCCATGGGGATATTATTTTGATGGTGGGGGATAAGCCTTGACTCAATTATTTTACTATGAAGGTTTCTCCTTCAAATGTAGATGGTATTTTTCTATTGGCCAACTAGATTATAATCATCCACTCTCTTGGCAAGGGTGTGGATACATGGTGGAGAAATTTCCATGAAGACCATTTGACTATTAATGCATCCAAATTTCTACCTGATGGTTCCTTTTAGGATGATGAGTCTTTTGAGGATTTTTTATTTCTCCATGTTCCCCCTATGGTGATTCTTGTTATTGAGGAGGTTTATCAAGTGATTGGTGTGAATATAGAGAGCCCCACTCCTTTAAATCCTTTAGGTCCTATTAATGAGTCTCACCAAGCTTCTAAACTGGTTGCTTAGAAACTCATTTTTCAACTCCTATTATGCCCTTATATTCAACACAATATTTTCATACCCTTATGATAGTTGATTAATGATTGGCATCTATAGCTAGATTGTCTTCTATTTGTGTATCTCCCATGGATAATCCATCTAAGGAGGAGTCGCCCCCACATTCTCCTAAGTGTAAAGACCTAGATGATAACATCTCGTAGATAATTGTTCAAAGGTGAAAGAAATTTATTCCCAAGTCCATCTCCTAATCACACAATAGAGTGAAGGTTGTGCGGTTGAATTAGGTTGGGTTTGGTATTGGGGTGGAACCTTGGGCACTCTTTTATAATTTTTAACTTGGATGTTGTTATATTGGTTTCTTCTTGGTAGATTGGCTATAATTGTTGTGATTTTGTCTCATTTGGTATTTTTAACATATTGTTTGATTTTTTCTATCTAATGCACAAGATTTATGGTCCCCTCAAAACCAACTTACCTTAATCAAAATTAATCTATGATCACTTCATCATTGTATTTGTATATAATATTATAATAAATATGATAAGATATTATTTTTTCAATTCAAATATGTTCATGAGTACTTGAGAAAATTTAAGATTAAAAAAAAACTTACTACTATAAAAATTTAGTGAAATTAAATTTATCTACATCTAATCATTCAAAGTAAATAAATAACATATCATTTTGATAGTTAGTGAGGAGCCTTATCTATTACAATTAGATTAATTTTAAGGTTTATGTCATCTCTCAAAACTCCTTATTGAAATCTAGGTAAAATAACTATGAGATATATGTATGAGACATCAAATTTTAAGGTAAAATATTTGGGATGTGGTGATATGAATACAATAAGGTTTATGAATTCTAAATGAGTTGGTTGGATAAAAAATTCATTGCAATTTATGTGTTAGATATAGGATTAGGTGTCATTGCATGGGGTAGAAAAAATCAAGCTACAATTGTAATAGAATTAATAGAGGTAGAATATAATAACATGTAAAAAAATATTTGAAATAATGTGGTTGAGAAAGACACTTAGTGATTTATATTTTCTACAAAATGAACCTTCAATAATATATTATGATAGTAAAAGTATAATCCAACTAATAAAGAATTTTATATCATGCATTAATAAGGCATCACGGAAATTCACCTCAGCAATTCACCGTCAAAAAATTCACCTCCAACAATTCACCATGGGAAAATTCACCGCCATGTCAAATTCACCTCAAGGAAAATTCACCACTAGCAAGTCACCGCCACGGAAAATTAATCATAAACTTTTAATGCAATGAATTTTCCATGACGGTGAATTGCTGGTGGTGAATTTTCCTTGACGTGAATTTTTCATGGTGGTGAATTTTTTTGATGGTGAATTGTTGACAGTGAATTTTCCTATAGCCCATTAATAAAACACATATTTAAATGTAAATTAATTAAAATAAATTAAAAATAACAAAATTATATAAATATGTGTCTATTTAGCTATAATATCCATAACAATAGGTTAGATCTATCGATTCTGACTAGAAGGTCCATAATAATAGGTCAGATCCATAAATTGTGATTATAAAGGACATTGTTAATTCTAAGGTTATTAAAATTATACTTTGTTGAGGAACAAAAAAAATGTGATTATAGGTCATTTAGATATTGAGGTCATGAATTTTGTATTATATGAAAAACAAATATATGGACTAGTGTTATAAAATATAAATAAATTATGTATATATTACAGCATAAAACATAATCATACCTACTCTCATAATCCACCAACAATCATTATATAACATCTCTTTTCCCTTTTTTTCATATAAAAAAAGAAAATTGATTTCCTCAAAGAGGAGGTTCATCCAATCCTACCTAAACATAATCATACCTACTATCATAATCCACCAACAATCATTATATAACATCGCTTTCACTTTATTTCATATAAAAAATATAAATTTGATTCCCTCAAAGAGGTAGGTCAACTAATCCTACCTAAACATAATCATACCTACTATCATGATCCACCAACAATCATTATATAACATCCCTTTTCACTTTTTCTTCATATAAAAATATAAATTTGATTCCCTCAAAGAGGTAGTTCATCCAATTCTACCTACCTATATCGAAAATAGAATATTTTTTTTAAAAAATAGTCATTTTTATGAACCTTTAATAAACTAATCTTATATGAACTATTTTATTTAAGTTAATACATGTAGACATAAATGTTGTGCTACTTATTTTAAAAATATTAAATATTAATATTTTGATGTGTAAATACTTGTCAAATTTAAGATAAAAGATAAGAATTTTTGTCAACATCATTACACTCCACCCTTTACTACTATTATAGAATGTATGTGGACATTAATAACGCTCTCTATATAAAGTTAAAAATGAACCAAAATGATATCTTATTATTAAGCTAAAAGCTAAATACAAAAAGAAACATATCTTAGACAGTTCCAACAGACTAAGGTAAACATATCATAATAGGCCTAAGATACTAAATCTATTATAAAAGGTGTTAGAGACGACTTTGGCAAAGGATAACAGATGTACCTTTTGCCATCGATAAGGTGCTCGGCAGGAGAGTGCCAATGACATTGTCGGAGAGTAAAGTTAACTCCATCGACATGAATAGTGCCTGCTCCTTTTGCCCAGTTCAACTGAACCATAACCGTGATAGAGTCTCTTTCGATATTGTGACTAATAATAAAGCTTTCAAACAGAGAAAAAGAATCTACTACCAATTGTAAATACCATAACGTCATGGCTGTTATTCTTGAGAGATGCATTGGCTACTTTATAGCTCGTCTGTAACTCTCCTAGATTTTGACGTATCTTTGTATTTCTCTTCAGCACATCAATTGGAGACTATTTTTTACCATTACCACATTTTGTCCACTCTTTTTTTAGATCCCCCCAATGAGAAGGCCCCCTTGCGCCAGTGTAATTATAATCTTCTGTTAAAAGACATGAAATTTTTGCAGCAGTTAGTTTGAATTAGTTTGAATATTTTTAGATTAGATTATGTCAACGATTCTTTTTATTCATCATCAAAATCACTTGGCTCTATTCCAATATAGATTCCATATATGAAAATAACAAACACAGCCACTCAATCCTTTCAACCAAGAATTCTAAGAAAATAACAGAAGATTATCATTACCTGCTGCTTTGAAGCCCATAACCAGGGCTAGAAAGGCCAAAATTCTCAATACAGAGATCATCTTCCCCATCTCCATGTTCTTGCAGTCAAGAAAATAGACGGGTAGAATTGGGGAGCCTAGGAGGCAGCAACGGCCTTCTTAAACCACATAACATGCTTAGGCGGTCACTAATGATGATTATATTTAACGTGGCTAATATGAGTTTAGTGCCAGAGAATGTGACATTAAAGTTGAATATAGATAGAGCAGATTCTACTAGAGTCTCTATGGAATGCACTCCATGCTTTGTGGATTGAATGTGCACCTAATCCATTTGGAAGTATGTATTTGTGGTAGGTATAATTGTAATGAAAATTGTT
Source organism: Sequoia sempervirens (assembly GCA_007258455.2). Classification (NCBI taxonomy): domain Eukaryota; kingdom Viridiplantae; phylum Streptophyta; class Pinopsida; order Cupressales; family Cupressaceae; genus Sequoia; species Sequoia sempervirens. The sequence continues at coordinate 49,623,421 of VDFB02373365.1, read as the reverse complement.
TAATTCCACATGACGTACGGGGTGATGATATGGTCGAGAAAGCCCTAACATGTAAGTAACAGAACAGGATTGTCCCCAGTGAGGGTGGAAGCCGGAAGGGATTGAGTGAATCAGAAGAAAAGAAATATGGGTAGAAGATTCTTTTCATCACTCAATGCTTTGTCTGCTTGAATTCGACGGTGCAACAAAACTGGGTAGTTTTCATAATTAATTAAATTTAAAGTGGTCGATTTATAGACGGTGCAATAAAATTGATTAGTTTTCATAATTATTTCATTTTAAAGTAGTAGATTTATAATGTATGTTGGGTTTTCTACGGTCTTTAAAAAAAAAAATTATATGTTGGATTTATTATTATGTTAGATTAGTACTTGTTTTTATAATAATGTAATTATAATATTTTAGGCTTAAAAAATTAAATGCAAGTTTTGTTAATTATTTTTATTGTTAAAATGAAAGGAAGCAGAGGTGCGGAACAATGCTTCCAACACTAATTTACATGGGGGAGATGGTGCAAATTCATACAAATTATTAAACGGTTACAAGGAAAGAAACACATTCAAATACATGTATAAAAGATTAATACCATAATGCACAAATTTACATAACACATTCAAATACATGCATAAAAGATTAATACCATAATGCACAAATTTACATGGGGAAAACCTTTCCAAGTAAAAAACCCCACACACCAAAAGCACAGTACTTAGTATTATTAGTAACAAACAATCACAATACAATCTCAGCACTAAGCTTCTTCAAGTGTTCACCAATCTTCAACAAAACAGGGATAATTCTGATAGCATAACAGTGTCTCAGAAAAACTCTATATCTCCTCAATACACTATATTGTAATAATTATATCTTCAACTACAATAGAGATATCCTGTATCATGCAATATTCGAAACATAGCTTAAAGTGTATAGCTGAGTTTCATCCAAACAGGCGGAGATTCAATAACCACCACTCAAGTGGCAAGTAGATGACAATGTTGTTAACTTGGACTCTACTTATTATATCTAGTCATTACAAACAACGTAACCACCTTGTGAATAGACCCACCGCTAACTGCATTGTTATTATCTCCATGCGTGATGAACAGTTTTAGTTATCCACCGCTGACTGCAAGTTAAAATCTCCTTCATTCGATGATAGATACAACCAAAAAACCACCACTAATCCTTCATGCGTTGATGTTAACTACGCGAATAACTTCATGCACTCACATTAACTGGTTAAGACACTATTTCTTAACAATTCTCCTGTTGAATTTATTATTATGTTAGATTTTCACATAGTGGTAAGTACTTTCTTTTATAATAATGTAATTATAGAATTTTACTAAGTTTTGTTAATAATCTTTCTTTTTTACATTGTCTTTCTTTGATCTTGTATCTTATCAAAGAAAGTGTTTAAATTATTTAAAATTTAAGATAATATACAAAAAAAAATGAATATGCAACTAAATAGTAATTAGTTAATAGTTTAGTTTCATTAATGTAATAATAATCACATAATTCCACATTAAAATTCATTAATTTAATCAATTAATTAGAAAAGTAACTAAAGTTCATAAACTAATTAATATATTGTATTGTTATTTGGACTTCTTTATCTGAAATAATTATTGAATTGATTGTTTGATTATTTTTAATTGGTGTAGATATTCTGTAAAAAAGGTGTTTTATTCTAATTAAAAGTGAGATGAAAGGACTAGTGTGTCATTATATTTCTAAATACAAAAATAATTTGAACCAAACAGTTGTCATTTACAAGCTATTCTCAACTACAATGAATAAGACATTTACAAGTTATTCCCAACTACAACGAATAAGACACTAAACATTATCTTTTTGACAAAACTTCTTATATGGGAAAGAGCTTAGCAAAGAGGACCCAATACATGAGCATTTTCCAATAGTTGTTATAGCATTTGTTGATATAATGTCCACTATTTAGCTGATAGGCTAATTGTGTGCACTTTGGTTGGAACTTTTGCCAACCTTACCAGTTTTTAAGCCTTTCGGCATCCAACTCTCGGTTGAAAAAAAGGTGATAGTTTTTTGCACTTTGGTCAGAATTTTTGTCAACCTTCCTAGTTTTTAACCCTTCTGGCATCCAACTCCTAGTCGGACAAAAAGGTGGCAATTTTTTTGATTTTTTATATTAAAGTAGGGGAAAGCAAAAGACAAAAACTTGAGCATAATTTAGTTGAAGTAGACTGGCCAACCTTCCAAAAGGCATAGTTCGTTGCTGCAATAGTTCCAAAACACTTTGTCCTTGTTGACCAAAGAAGATTCTCCATTCATAGCCAAAGAAAATATTTATATACCACCTAGAAAAAGCATACTTGTCGTCAAAGTTAAGGAGTCTGACACTTCTCCAACACATCATCCCAAAATATTTCTACATTAGCACTAAAAACTAAAAACCACATATATGTTTAAGGGGACGACCCCGATGCAGTGGCGATGGTGTCATAAAAAAAATAGGGCGGGGACACTACTCTGATTCATTAGCATCAGAGTATGCTCACCAACTCCTTGTTCATGATGAAATTGGAGGAACCATCACTGCTTCCTCATCAGAGTCTCCAGAAGGCATCAAGGAAAGGAGATAATGGGAGTACTCTAGATCAGTGTCACCTCCACCATTAGAAGGGCTATCAGGAACCTTAATGGGATAAACATGTCTCCCTAGGTAAGCCTTACGGTACTTGTTTCTTTTCTTTATTTTCTTCCCAGGCACGACCGACTCCTTCCCCTCAAACTTGACCTATTCTTCTGAGATGGTCCTCCCTTTCAAATTATACATGCTCCTAACAATAATCTTTTTAGACTTCTTATGTGCTTTCTTCTCCTTTGGTGTTTTAGGACCTCCACCTGTGTCTCAACTTTATTTTCAAGAGCATTGTCTTTAGACTTAAATAGACTCAGTCTCCTAGACCTTCAAACTGGTTTGATAGACTCATTTGGCTTACTCAGTTTTATAATGAACAAAACAAGAACAAAGAGACTCCAAACTTGCAAAAAAACCCTCACAAGTATTCTCTTAAAAATACTCTTGATGAATAAACAACTCAAGCCTCCACATTTCCAATTAACTTATAAAGAAATTGTGAAATATAAACCCTCACCGCCCAAGGATTCTAAAACCCATAAACTATTATAATCATAATTGAAAAGAGCGTGTACAAGTACCTACTTATCCAGGGAAAGGTTTTTCATAATACCTCTGCAACCCTCTATTAAATAAATTCTTTTCCAACCATTAATACTCAAGAAAAGCTTATGCGAGCGAGCTGACAATAGGCTACTTGATTTTTGAACCTCAATCATTGATCACACATTAATATATAAATCGACGGATAGTTAACATTAGAGTAATTAATAATGACAAAGCTTAATTTGCATGTGATTGATGCCTTTTCCTAATAAAAAAAGCCCAAGTGGATGTACATCCACTCTGCTTGCACATTTAATCACATACTTAGCATTAAATAAAACCTGTCATGTCATATTTACCCGCTCGCCCATGGGAATTAACACACTTGCATTTCATCATAGTAGAATAGTGGGGAGCGATCTTGATTCAATCTCAGAATATCAGCCCATACTCTACCTTAATTCATTTTCACCTTCCCACGTATATTAGCTTTTGATAGAATTCACGACTGCAATCAAAAGCAATTCCCAAATCTCGAACACGTGCCAAAAGAAACTAGTTTTAATATGGAACCATTTCAATCTTATTGTCATCTTGGAAAATTTTAGCAGTACTTTATCTCCACTAAAGTTCATCGGAGACCTTAAAATATTCCACATGGAAATTGCCCACTTTCCCGTTGAGAAACGGGAGATACAAGTGGGCACCTCACAGGGTGGTGAAGACTGGTCAGGATTGACCCACATCACCCACCATCAATCATTGATCTCTTTTCTCATAAAGCATTCATAGTCTCAAAGCCTAGTGGGTCCCTCTATGAAACAACAAGTGTCATCTTGCTCACTAGCCCGTAACATTTTATAACTATCAAAAAAAATCTGAGAGGGTGGCAGGGAGTAGTGGAGGTTTGACCATGTCACCTAACAACCACCATAGATATCATTTTGATACCGCTCACCAATCACAAAAGGATATCAGCCCACCATATAAAGGTAACACATGTCCAGTGCTCGCTAGCCCATGTGGTTACTCCACTACAATATATAGAACAGACAGGTGCATAGGGAATGAGCTAGATGAAGACACATTATGGCATTGGTCATTGATCTTTCTCAAAGCTCCACCCATTGACCCTTTAGAAGAAATGGACCCACTGCAGGACATGACACACGACAATCGCCCACCATCTCGGTTGATTATTTTAATGAAGAATGAAACAAAGCAGACGTGTGGGGAATGGTGGTGATTGGCTCGCGATGATCTAACAGTTGGCATAGAACTTAATTTCTGCAGATGGATAAATGTTAGTCTTAAAAAGAGGGCCATTACTATACAAATGAAGGTCAAGGACATCAAGACATGATTAAAACCCTAGGAAATATTAAAACCTCATCATAGACTTTAGGAAAATTTTTTATAAAGAATTACATTTTAAAATGACCATGGGCATCGACCGTTATCATTACGATTTAGGGGTTGGTAAATAATGAATTTAATAGCACGAGTCACAACTTAGATAGCCAGGAACTTGCATCAGAAGGTCAACAACAAAATAGAATGCTAGTCAATATTTTCAGGCTCAAACATTAATTTGGAAGGGTTTTGACAACACAAACCCTAAAGCAATGATGAGGAACATAACCCTAAACCTAAAAACAAGGGTCTAAGCCAAATATTTCAAGATTTCTAAATTGAACCAAAGCAAATTTATGAGGGGTTCCATCAATGCATATTTGTCTACTTTAGTGTGAGTTTGAAGCAAGTTCCTCCTCTCACTAAAGTGGGGGCTAAATGTAGTATAGGAAAATGTATCCCTTTACGTTTCCACACTTTCTTGGCCCCTCCTTGCTAAATTTGGGCTTCCTTATTCCTTATTTGGTCCTATTTTTCATCCACAAGCCTTATTTAATGAATCTTTTCAAGGATAATCCTGACACATATCTAATGACCAATCATAATTTAATGTTTTTAGATTGTATGGCCTAGATTTAGTGATTTGGGACTCATAAATCACCTAAGTCATATGGGTCCCACCTAATTTTCAAGGCCTAGTCCTGAATTTGGCATAAAACTTAATATTTCTTCAAATTTGTGTCCCAAGCCTAGGCTACTATGACTCATACACCCTAACTAATGTATGAGTCCCACTTAGCTTGGACCTATTTCAAATTCAAATTCTTGGTGAGATTTTATTCTCCTAGATCTGATGTCTGCTTGTAGTGTTATAATTTCAAAAGAATTGTCATAAACAAGTATAAATACAAGGTTATTTCACATATTTTCTCCTAGGAAATTGATGAGAACATTCAAGAGTTGATTATCAAGCATTTTGAAGCATCATTTCAAAGCCATCATGCATCATATTTGTTTTTGAGCTAACATTTATGATGTACGTTCTTATGATTCAAGCAAGCATTCAAGTCAAGATCCATAACATTCAATCAAGAGTCAAGATCTGCATTCATGCTAGCCATTTCGTACAAGATTTCATCTTTTGTTACAAGGGTTTGGTGAATTACAACATAGCATTTTGTTCATTCATCATTCCTTCATGCTATTTGATTTCATTTACAAGTTCGATTACCAAAATGGGATTTGACCATGGCAAACCCCTATCCACTAACAAAACAACATTTTCCCCTCTCTTTGATGTGTGATTTGTAGATTTAGGTTGAAGATCCATTGAAGAGCAAGATTGGAGAAAGTTGTCAAAGTTGTCATCTATCTTGCAAGATCACAGAAAGTCACCTATAGGTCAGAATTCAAAGTTTCAAACTCAGAAATCATAAAGGAAAGAAACTATAGGAGAACATTAGAGGATATCAAAGTTTTAGATCAACCTTGATACCGGGACTAAATTGCAACTTGTGGTGTATTAGTCCCAGTATACCAGTTTTTAGACTTTTTTTGTAGATCCTAGTTTAGCAATTGCAGATTTCAGTTTCAGTCCAAAACCCTAAACTGAGAATGAATCACCCCTACTAGCATATGAGTCCTAGTCTACTTCAAAAGTCATAGTTTCAAGATTGTAAGCCTTGTTTCAAGCATCTTCATCTTTCTAGGTGCACCTTTGTTTATCTCCAATTTGCTATTCTGATTTGAGTTCATTTTCTAAGTCACATAGTTAGTTTTTGCATATTATTTGCATTTCTTGTCTTTCTAACCCTTTGCTTAGTGGTGAACCCCCATTTTGTCTTTAATCGCACCCTAGGAGACCTTATAGAAGATCTATTTTCTCAATTGCACTATTAGATTGAGATCTCTAGAGTTTCCTTGAATGAACCAAAGTGAAATAAGAAGGAACCATCCCCTTTTGTGTTCCATCTCCTAAAAGGTGGAGCACCCTATTTCCTTCATTTCACCAAGTAGTATGTTACATTGAAAATTTCATTTGACAATTTAATCTCAATTCTAATCTACACCAGAAATAAAGAAAATTTCATTTCATTTTTTGAATTGTCATAGGCATACACTTTTATTGATATTCATAATTATAATAACCCCACAATTTGAATTCAATTTATTTGTTTTATCATTCTACCTTATATATTTTATAAATTCAAAAATTCATTTACTCTACTTATTCACTCATCTCTCTTTGTTTCTATCTTCGCCTACTCTCACCATGTCTTTTATTTTTATGTCCCTTTGTTTCTTCTCTGTGTGGCTTTAATTTGTTCCTTATGCATCCCCTCACCTTTACTATGTCTACATTTTTTAAATTTTAAGATGCAAATAAAAATGGCACAGTTCCTCTATAATTCCCAATCTTCTTGCTCCATGCAGTCCATCCTCTCTATTTCTGCACACACCAATCCCTCTTCCTTTCCGTGTGACCTGGGCATTTGTTCCATGCATACACTTAAATTTTCATACAATTATGCCACTTAGTTATGGCTCGACCCACACCAAATAGTAATACAAGCTCCTTCTTATGTGTCGCCCCTCACACTTCTATTTTTTCTCTATGCTAAGTGACCCCACTATTTTTGCGTTCATTTAAAAAAAAAATCTTCTATGCTCTTCTATGAGTTATGGCCTATCCTTTCTTCTTTTCATTTCTTTTTTTTTTTTTTTTTTTTTTAAATATGATCTTTCTCTATACCAAACATTCCTTTAATAAAATTTTTGCATAGTCTTTTGATTTTAATTGCATTAATATTTTCTTTAAAAAAAATTGCTCAATATCACAACCTTTACCGGTTTGTATTCTCTCTCTCTCTCTCTCTCCTCTCTCCTCTCTCTCCTCTCTCTCTCTCTCTCTCTCTCTCTCTCTACTCTCTCTCTCTTCTTCCACACTAAAATCAATTATCTCTCATTTCAACCCCTAGAACAATCAAACATAACTGAGGTGATTATTTTCATACTGACAATTGTCATTAACCATACACCTCCCTTGGTGAATTTGACATACAAATCGTGGAAATTATTTGAAAAATAGATATCAAATCTGGTCAAAATTGAATAAATTAAAATCCGTAAGTGTTGTAAAGAGATAACTTTCTACAATTAAGGTGATCTGTGATATTTTGACAATCAATGTCAACCATTCTCCATTAAATCATTCCTTGAGAACCAAAAAAGGCTACATAATGATCATAAAACAAAATAGAATAAATTAAAAATAAAATGTCGATGTTGATTATTGTTACTTTGGGATGTCACCATCATAAGGCTACTACAATCTTGAATACAATTTTAGCAAGGTCACAAGAAGCATCATCATTGCTTCTTACAAACTCATTTATCCACATGCTCCGGATATTTTGAGAGTCTAAGTTGACTCTGCTATGTTTTGTAATGCTTCATAATTTCAACATGAAGTATAATCTAGTATTGATATCTCTTCACTGTTCCTAGATTTGATTCAATTAATCTCACAAATTATTTTGTTATTTGAATCACTTCAATATAATCATTATTACTAAATTATTAGTATCCAAGAGATCCTTACCATCTCTTACCTTCACCTTGTTGATAACATCTACATTTTTTTGCTATCTTAACTTCTTTCTCATCAACTAATCCAAATAGCTCCTTATTCCAATAAAAATATCTTCATTTTGAACTTCCAAATATTAAACTCTTCACCATTCAATTTCTCTACAAAACTTTTTGATTCTCCAATATTGTCTATTGTCATTTTAACGTCGCCTAAGTTTCAGAATCCTGTAAGGAATTCTTATTAATAAAAAATGAGACCTACTAGCTTTGATACTATACAAAGTATTGAATATGTTTGCAACTTACAAGGTAAATTAACTAATTATAAACTTTATTTATTCTCGAGGTATATAATATGAAACGCTTTTATTACAATTCTTGACACCTATTTCATATATTTATATTCATATGAATTATAAATTTGCTCAATGTTATTAATTAATATAAAATTTGTGATTTTATAAAAATCCAAATCTCAAAAATCTAATTTGTATGCTTTATACTTATTAATCTTATTTTTAAATAAAATTTATGTGATAATAAGACAAGACTAAAGGCATTAAATATATGCATCATCTGTGATATCATGTAAATACTTCATCAAAATTTATTTTAAAATTACTACTATAAATGCAATCAAGGCAGCGACAATCATTTATTCTAATTATGCTGAAAGCTAATCAAAACTAGAGATATACATCTTATTCTAAAATGTCAAAAATTCGATTCTCCTTTTGATTATTGTAGGTAGCAGAAATAGATATTTTCTTCTCCTTACTTATTTCCAAGAGACACATAAAAACATAAATTTAACTATTTTGCCGATGTAATAGATTTGTGAGCTCAAATATGATTGGAGGTTCGATGCGGGGGAATATACAGTTCTATAGTTCGTCCATTTATAGCTTGAATTGGTCGTGCATTCTTTCCATAGCCCTGTGAAATCACCATTACCTTATCTATCATTAAATTAAATAAAGCAGTACAACTTCATATATAGTTTTTCTCTAATTATTAGAAATTCTTTTTACTTTGTAAACAACAATAGTAGAAACAAAGGAAATAGGGCAACATGTCTTACATCATGCACTGCTGCTATTAAATTTCTCACTTGATCCCTCGACACACTTCTCACCTGCATTAACTTCAACTTTGTCCGTTCATAACTAGCCAACCAGACATTTGCTACTTCATATTAGTTACTAACACTTGAAATTTACCTTATCTACAATGATCCATTTGACTCCTCCTGTACATGGAGGAGTTGTGAGAGAGCCAGTGTATCTAAAGTATTTCTTAGTCCCAAACTTTATATGTTTGGGATCTATGATTCCCAATGTCACCTCTGCGTCTGGTGTGGTGTTGCGACTGAGAGTTAGTAATGGATTCGTCAACTGTACACATTAACAGATGGGTTTTGATTAAAAGATGATATATCCTCCCTAATCTTTGAAAAACAGCAACAAAGACCAAATGAATGAAAGTACCTCTGCAAGGAATGAATCATCTTTTCCATACTTGTACCAAATTCCAATAACCACTGTTTTGTTATCTGCTGTTTGGTGCACCATATGTAATTCCAAAGGATATCTGCCATATACAGAGTTTTGATTACAACCAGATCTTATACATTAGAAGAAATAGAAAGGTGCATTCTTATTAGTTAGAATTTGTCTAGATTTTTTTTTGGTTGTTGTCATATATACTAAATAAGTTCCCCATGAAAACTATAAGAATTATTACATCTCATAAAGCATGGTGTAGTAGTAATCCATTATTTGTCAATTATTCATGTTGGGTTGTGATGATAATGTTTGAAAAGTTAAGAAATAAAATGGATAAGAGAATAAAATTCATTATTTATAATGAATTATATATATTAAAGGTTATGTAGATTATATTTTTTACAAATTAAGGTCAATGTTTATATAAGGATACTATATTTGATAAAGGTATCTATTAGACAAACATGATACATATTCTTAACATATTTGAACGAAGATGCAGAAAAGGAAGAAATTATATTAGACATAATGAACACCTTCAATGAAAACAAAAATCCATCAAGAAATTTTTCAAAAGAATAAGAAATTTGAAAATAAGTATCATCATACAAACTATGCTAATTAATGTATGTGATCTCCAATCCTTTGAAGAAGGGTAAGACACAATGAGAAGATGCAATGTAAGAAGAGTGTAACTCCTTAATGAAAATATTATATGGAAAATGGTGGAACTTTTAGAAAGAAGAAATTGTATTGCATTAAATAGTTTTATAATACAAATTTTTAACAACTGTATGATTGAAAAATTTAAAGAAAATTTTGTAGCAAAATATTACTCTTAAAAAGAAGGAATTGATTTTGGTGAGACATTTACTTCTATTGAAAAATGAATAAACTTGCTATTGGACTAGCTACTAATGTTAAATGGTAGCTTCATCAAATGAATGTCACTTGAATGAATTTTATAATTAGTTAGCTAGGTGAAAATATTTATATGGAATTATCAAAAAGACTAGTTAGACTATGCTAAGAACCTCTTTTTTTTTAATTTTAAAGAAAAACTTAGATTGATTGAAACAAGTAAAATGGGTATGGTCACTACAATTTATGAGTACTTAAAAAATGCATGTTTGGTAAAAAAAACTATTCTAACTCTAATATGTTTGCTATAATTAATAGTTTTAATGTAAATGGCATAATAATCATGATTAATTTTGTTGATTTTATTCATGAAATAAAGAGAAAACTAAGGAGAGTATTTGAGATAACAGGCCTAGGGTTTCTAAATTGAATGAAAATTGGATGGAACTCATGACCACTTATGAAACCCTAGTTCCTAGATTAAAATAGATAATTTCCTTTTTTCTTTCCACATTCAAATTCCCCTGGTTCATTATTTCATATTAATGCAACTTTGCAACCAGTGTCTCTCATGGTCTTGGATGCTAATAGGGATCTCACGTCATTCCCTCCTCCTATAATTGTTGTGTTGCTACTCTCCAACTTTGGAGGAATTGGGTCCTCCAACCTCCATGCTCTTGGTGGTAGTGGTTTTGTCTCTAGGGATTTTTATCAAGTTAAGCTGCAAAATATAGTGATAAGGATCTCTCCTATTTATCATGCTACTAGTGGTGTGAAAGTTAGTGCTTTATGGTTAGGTTGATGGGAGTTCTATGCAACCATAGATGGTTTGGAGTTCCTATATACTCTTTGTAGCATGAAAAAATATGACCACTTCCTTATTCACTGTCCTCCACTACGGTGTTTTGTGAATAGTATGTGATTCAAAATGAATACTTTTATCTTTGATGGGGCTTGGTGTTTAGATTCCATAATTTCTAGCATTCTCTCCCTAATTTACACAACTATTTTTTGGGTACTAAAATCCTCTTCTTGATGGTATGATCAATCTTTTCCCTTATGCTAGGGGCTTCTTCATATTGATGACATGTTATAGATGTGGGTAGAAGTCTCTCTCAACTAAGCCTTGGTCTATCTCCTTGAACCCCCTCTCCAAACCTCTCAATATTAGACCAATATGGGTTTGGCTTTTGAATCTTCCACTCTAGTTTTGAAAATAATTTTTATGAGGCCATTGGTAACACAATTGATTGCTTCTTGAAGATTTAATTTATTTTAGATTCTAGTGGACATCGATATCTCAAAGGCTCTCCACAGGGATATTATTTTGATGATGGGAAATAAGCCTTGGACTCAATTAATTGACTATGAAGGTCTTTCCTTCAAATGTAGATGGTATTTTTCTATTGCCCAACTAGATTATAATCATTCACTCTCTTGGCACAAGGGTGTGGATACATGGTGGAGAAATTTCCATGAAGATCATTTGACTATTAATGCATCCAAATTTCTACCTGATGTTTCCTTTTAGCATGATGAGTCTTTTGAGGATTTTTTATTTCTCCATGTTTCCCCTATGGTGATTCTTGTTATTGAGGAGGTTTATCACATGATTGGTGTGAATATAGAGAGCCCCAGACCTTTAACTCCTTTAGGTCCTATTAATGAGTCTCACCAAGCTTCTAATTCGGTTGGTTAGAAACTCATTTTTCAACTCCTATTATGCCCTCATTTTCAACACAATATTTTCATACCCCTATGATAGTTGATTAATGATTGGCATTTATAGCTAGATTTTCTTCTATTTGTGTATCTCCCATGGATAATCCATCTAAGGAGGAGTCACCCCCACATTCTCGTAAGTGTAAAGACCTAGATGACAACATCTCATAGATAATTGTTCAAAGGTGAAAGAAATTTATTCCCAAGTCCATCTCCTAATCACACAATAGAGTGAAGGTTGTACAGTTGAATTAGGTTGGGTTTGGTATTGGGGTGGAACCTTGGGCACTCTTTTGTAATTTTTAACTTGGATGTTGTTATATTGGTTTCTTCTTGGTAGATTAGCTATAATTGTTGCAATTTTGTCTCATTTGGTATTTTTAACATATTGTTTGATTTTTTCTATCTAATGTACAAGATTTATGGTCCCCTCAAAACCAACTTACCTTAATCAAAATTAATCTATGATCATTTAATAAATATGTTCATGAGTACTTGATAAAATTTAAGATTAAAAAAAACTTACTACTATACAAATTTAGTGAAATTAAATTTATCTACATCTAATCATTCAGAGTAAATAAATAACATATCATTTTGATAGTTAGTGAGGAGCCTTATCTATTACAATTAGATTAATTTTAAGGTTTGTTTCATCTTTCAAAACTCCTTATTGAAATCTAGGTAAAATAACTATGAAATACATGTATGAGACATCAAATTTTAAGGTAGAATATTTGGGATGTGGTGATATGAATATAATAATGTTTATGAATTCTAAATAATTTGGTTGGATAAAAAATTCATTGCAATTTATGTGTTCTATATAGGATTAGGTGTCATTGCATGGGTAGAGAAAATCAAGCTACAATTGTAATAGAATTAATAGAGGTAGAATATATTAACATGTAAAAAAATTTGAAATAATGTGGTTGAGAAAGACACTTGGTGATTTATATTTTCTACAAAATGAACCTTCAATAATATATTATGATAGTAAAAGTATGATCTAGCTAATATATAATTTTCCTATCATGCATTATTAAGGTATCACACAAATTCACCGTTAGCAATTCACTGTCGGAAAATTCACCACCAACAATTCACTATAGGAAAATTCACCACCATGTCAAATTCACCTCAAGGAAAATTCACCACTAGCAATTCACGGCCATGGAAAATTAATCGTAAACTTTTAATGCGATGAATTTTTCATCACGATGAAATGCTAGTGGTGAATTTTCCTTGATGTGCATTTTTCATGGTGGTGAATTTTCCTGCGGTGAATTGTTGGTGGTGAATTTTTCAACGGTGAATTGCTGACAATGAATTTTCCTAGAGCTCATTAATAAAACACATATTTAAATGTAAATTAATTAAAATAAATTAAAAATCAACAAAATTATATAAATATGTGTCTATTTAGCTATAATATCCATAACAATAGGTTAGATCTATCCATTGTGACTAGAAGGTCCATAATAATAGGTCAGATTCATAAATTGTGATTATAAAGGACATTGTTAATTCTAAGGTTACTAAAATTATACTTTATTGAGGAACAAAAAAATTGTGATTATAGGTCATTTAGATATTGAGGTCATGAATTTTGTATTATATGAAAAACCAATATATGGACTAGTGTTATAAAATATAAATAATTTATGTATATATTACAGCATAAAACATAATCATACCTACTCTCATAATCCACCAACAATCATTATATAACATCACTTTTCCCTTTTTTTTTCATATATAAAAAAAAAAAATGATTTCCTCAAAGAGGTAGTTCATCCAATTCTACCTACCTCTACCGAAAATAGAATAATTTCTTTTAAAAATAAAGTCATTTTATGAACCTTTAATAAACTGATCTTATATGAACTATTTTATTTAAGTTAATACATGTAGACATAAATGTTGTGCTGCTTATTTTAAAAATATTAAATATTAATAAATACTTATCAAATTTAAGATAAACAATCAGATTTTTTGTCAACATTATTACACTCCACCCTTTACTACTATTATAGAATGTATGTGGACATTAATAACACTCTCTATATAAAGTTAAAAATGAACCAAAAAAGATATATTATTATTAACCTAAAAACTAAATAAAAAAGGAAACATGGTCTAACAGTTCCTACAGACGAAGGTAAACAGATCATAATAGGCCTAAGATACTAAATCTATTATAAAAGGTGGTAGAAACGACTTTGGCAAAGGATAACGGATGTACCTTTTGCCACCGATATGATGCTCGGCAGGAGAGTGCCAATGACATTGTCGGAGAGTATAGTTAACTCCATCGACATGAATAGTGCCTGCTCCTTTTGCCCATCTCAACTGCACCATAACCATGATATAGTCTATTTCCACATTGTGACTAATATTAAAGCTTTCAAACAGAGAAAAAGAATCTACTACCAATTGTAAATACCATAACGTCATGGCCGTTATTCTTGAGAGATGCATTGGCTGTTTTATAGCTTGTTTGTAACTCTCCTAAATTTTGACGTATCTTTGTATTTCTCTCCAGCACATCAATTGGAGACTGTTTTTTACCATTACCACATTTCTTCCACTCCTTTTTTTAGATCCCCCCAATGAGAAGGTCCCCTTGCGCCAGTGTAATTATAATCTTCTGTTAAAAGACATGAAATTTTCGCAGCAGTTAGTTTGAATATTTTTAGATTAGATTATGTGAACGATTCTTTTTATTCATCATCAAAATCGCTTGCCTCTATTCCAATACAGATTCCATCTATGAAAATAACAAACACACCCACTCAATCTTTTCAACCAAGAATTCTGAGAAAACAACAGAAGGTTATCATTACCTGCTGCTTTGAAGCCCATAACCAAGGCTAGAAAGGCCAAAATTCTCAATACAGTCAAGAAAAATAGACGGGTAGAATTGGGGAGCCTAGGAGGCAGCAGCGGCATTCTTAAACAACATAACATGCTTAGGCGGTCACTTATGATGATTATATTTAACGTGGCTAATATGAGTTTAGTGCCAGAGAATGTGACATTAAAGTTGAATACAGATGGAGCGGATTCTACTAGAGTCTCTATGGAATGCAGTGGTGCTTGGAACAAGCTTCCAACAGTAATCGTGGGGGAGATGGTGCAAATTCATACAAATCATTAAACTGTTACAGAGAAAGAAAAACACATTCAAATACATGCATAAAATATTAATACCATAACACACAAATTTACATGGGGAAAACCTTTCTAGATAAAAATCCCCACACACCAAAAGCACAATACTTAGTATTATCAGTAACAAACAATTACAATAAAATCTCAGCACTAAGCTTCTCCAGGTGTTCACCAATCTTCAACAAAACATGGATAATTCTGACAACATAACAATGTCTCAGAGAAACTCTATATCTCCTCAATACACTATATCAAGTAATAATTATATCTTCAACTGTAATAGAGATATCCTATATCATGCAATATTCGAAACATAACTTAAAGTGTACAGCTAAGTTTCATCCAAACGCAGCAACTGGCGGAGATTCAATAACCACCACTCAAGTGGCAAGTAGATGATAGCATTGTTAACTTGGACTGTACTTATTATATGTGTTCATTACAAACAACATAACCACCTTGTGAATAGACCCACTGCTAACTGCATTACTATTATCTCCATGCGTGATGAACAGTTTTAGTTATCCACCGTTGACTGCAAGTTAAAATCTCCTTCATGCGATGATAGATACAACCAAAGAAACCACTGCTAATCTTTCATGCGTTGATGTTAACTATGCGGATAACTTCATGCACTCACATTAACTGGTTGAGACACTATTTCTTAACAATTCTCCTATTGAATTTATTATTATGTTAGATTTTCACATAGTGGTAAGTACATGCTTTTATAATAATGTAATTATAGTATTTTACTAAGTTTTGTTAATAATCTTTCTTTTTTTCATTATCTTTCTTTGATCTTGTATCAAATAAAATGTTTAAATTATTTAAAATTTAAGATAATATACAAAAACAAAAAATGAATATGCAATTAAATAGTAATTAGTTAATAGTTTAGTTTCATTAATGTAATAATAATTACATTAGTTAAGTCTAAATTAAAAGTCATTAATTTAATCAATTAATTAGAAAAGTAACTAAAAAAGTTCATAAACTAATTAATATATTGTATTGTTATTTGGACTTCTTTATCTGAAATAATTATTGAATTGATTTTTTGATTATTTTTAATTGGTTTAGATATTTTGTAAAAAGGGGTTTTATTCTAATTAAAAGTGAGATAAAAGGACTAGTCTCTCATTATATTTCTAAATACAAAAATAATTTGAACCAAACAGTTATCATTTACAAGCTATTCTCAACTACAATGAATAAGACATTTATAGGTTATTCCCAACTACAATGAATAAGACACTAAACATTATCTTTTTGACAAAACTTCTCATATGGGAAATAGCTTAGCAGAGAGGGCCCAATACATGAGCACTTTCCAATAGTTGTTATAGCATTTGTTGATATAATGTCCACTATTTAGCCGATAGGCTAATTGTGTGCACTTTGGTCAGAATTTTTGCTAGCCTTCTCGGTTTTTAAGCCTTCCAGCATCCAACTCTCAGTCGAAAAAAAGGTGACATATTTTTGCACTTTGGTCAAAAAATTCATCAGCTTTCCTAGTTTTTAACCCTTCTGGCATCCATCTCCCGATCGGAAAAAAGGTCACGGATTTTTTGATTTTTTATATTAAAGCAAGGAAAAGCAAAAGACAAAAAAATGAGCATAATTGAGTTGAATTAGACTGATCAACCTTCCAAAAGGCATAGTTCATTGCTGCAATAGTTCCAAAACACCTTGTCCTTGTTTACCAAAGAAGATTCTCCAACACATCATCCCAAAATATTTCCACATCAACACTAAAAACCAAAAACCACATATATGTTTACGAGGACAACCCTGATGCAGTGACGATGGTGTCATAAAAAAAAATAGGGTGGGGACACTACTCTAATTCATTAGCATCAAAGTATACTCGCCAACTCCTTGTTCATGATGAAATTTGAGGAACCATCATGGCTTCCTCGTCAGAGTCTCTAGAAGGCATCAGGTAAAGGAGATAATGGGCGTACTCTAGATCAGTGTCACCTCCACCATTAGAAGGGCTATTAAGAACCTTAATGGGATAAATGTGTCTCCCCAAGTAAGCCTTACAATACTTGTTTCTTTTCTTTACTTTCTTCATAGGCACAACTAGCTCCTTCCCCTCAAACTTGACCTATTCTTCTGAGATGGTCCTATACGTGCTCCTAAAAATAGTATTTTTAGACTTCTTGTGTGATTTCTTCTCCTTTGGTGTTTTAGGACCTCCACCTATGTCTCAACTTTATTTTCAAGAGCATTGTCTTTAGACTCAAATAGAATTAGTCTCCTAGACCTTCAAACTGGTTTGATAGACTCATTTGGCTTACTCATTTTTATAATGAACAAAACAAGAACAAAGAGACTCCAAACTTGTAGAAAAACCCTCACAAATATTCTCTTAAAAAGACTCTTGATGAATAAACAACTCAAGCCTCCACAGTTCCAATTAACTTATAAAGAAATTGGAGAATATAAACCATCACCACCCAAGGACTCTAAAACCCATAAACTATTATACTTGTAATTGAAAAGAGCGTGTACAGGTACCTACTTATCTAGGGAAAGGTTTGTCATAATACCTCTACAACCCTCTATTAAAGAAATTCTTTGCCAACCATTAATACTCAAGAAAAGCTTATGCGAGTGAGCTGACAATAGGTTGCTTGATTTTTGAACCTCAACCGTTGATCACACATTAAGACATAAATTGAAAGATAGTTACCATTAGAGTAATTAATTATGGCAAAGCTTAATTTGCATGTGATTGATTCCTTTTCCTAATCAAAAAATCCCAAGTGGATATACATCCACTCTGCTTGCACATTTAATCACATACTTAGCATTAAATAAAACTTGTCATGTCATATTTACGCGCTCGCCCATGGGAATTAATACACTTGCATTTCATCACAGTAGGACAATGGTGAGTGATCTTGATTCAATCTCAGAATATCAGCCCATACTCTACCTTACTTCAATTTCAGCTTCCCACATATACCAGCTTCTGACAAAATTCACGACCACAATCGAAAGCAATTCAAAAATCTCGAACACGTGCCAAAAGAAACTAGTTTTAATATGGAACCGTTCAATCTTATTGTCATCTTGGAAAAATTTTAGCAGTACTTTATCTTCACTAAAGTCCATCGGAGACCTTAAAATATTCCATGTGGAAATCACCCACTTTCCCAATGAGAAACGAGAGATACAAGTGGGACCCTCACAGGATGGTGAAGACTGGTCGGGATTGACCCACATCACCCACCATCAATCATTGATCTATTTTCTCATAAAAAATTCATAGTCTCAAATCCTAGCAGGTCCCTCTCTGAAGCAACAAGTGTCATCTTGCCCGCTAGCCCATAACATTTTATAACTATCAAATAAAATTTGACGAAGTGGCAGGGAGTAGTGGAGGTTTGACCACGTCACCTAACAACCACCATAGATATCCTTTTGATACCACTCACCAATCACAAAAGGATATTGGCCCACCATATAAAGGTAACACGTGTCTAGTGCTCATTATACCATGTGGTTACTCCACTACAATATATAGAACAGACAGGTGCACGAGAAATGACCCAGATGAAGACACATTATGACATCGGTCATTGATCTTTCTCAAAGCTCCACCCATTGACCCTTTAGAAGAAATGGACCCACTACAGGACATGACACAGGACAATCTCCCACCATCTCGCTTGATTATTTTAATGAAGAATGAAATAGAGCAGACGTGCGGGGAACAATGGTGATTGGCTTGCGATGATCTAACAGTTGGCCTAGAACTTAATTTCTACACATGCAACAAATCTTATTCTTAAAAAGAGGGCCATTACTATACAAACGATGGTCAAGGACATGAAGACATGGATTAAGACCCTAGGAAAATATTAAAACCTCATCATAGACTTTAGGAAAAAAATTTATAAAGGATTACATTTTAAAATGACCATGGGCATCGACCGTTACCATTAGGATTTAGGGGTTGGTAAATAATGAATTTGATAGCACGAGTCACAACTTAGATGGCCAAGAACTTGCATCAAAAGATCAACAACAAAATAGAACGCTAGTCAATATTTTCAGGCTCAAACGCTAATTTGGAAGGGTTTTGACAACAAAAACCCTAAAGCAATGATGAGGAACATAACCCTAAACCTCAAAACAAGGGTTTAAGCTAATATATTTCAAGATTTCTAAATTGAACCAAAGAAAATTTATGAGGGGTTCCATCAATGCATATTTGTCTACTTTAGTGTGAGTTTGAAGCAAGTTGCTCCTCTCACTAAAGTGGGGGCTAAATGTAGTATAGGAAAATGTATCCCTTTACGTTTTCACACTTTCTTGGGCCCTCCTTGCTAAAGTTGGGCTTATACCTTATTTGGTCCTATTTTTCATCCACAAGTCTTATTTAATGCATCTTTTCAAGGATACTCTTGACACATATCTAATGACCAATCATAATTTAATGTTTTTGGATTATATGGCCTAGATTTAGTGATCTAGGACTCATACACCACCTAAGGCATATTGGTCCCACCTAATTTTCAAGACCTGGTCCTGAATTTCGCATGAAACTTAACATTTCTTAAAATTTGTGTCTCAAGCCTAGGCTACTGTGACTCATACGCCCTAACTAATATATGAGTCCCACTTAGCTTGGGCCTATTTTAAATTCAAATTCTTGGTGATATTTTATTCTCCTAGATTTGATGTCTACTTCTAGTGTTATAATTTCAAAAAAAATTGCATAAACAAGTATAAATACTAGGTTATTTCACATATTTTCTCTTAGCAAATTGACGAGAGCATTCAAGAGTTGATTATCAAGCATTTTGAAACATCAATTCAAGATTCAAGCATCATTTCAAAGTCATCATGCATCACGTTTGTTTTTGAGCTAACATTTATGATGTAGGCTCTTATGATTCAAGTAAGCATTCAAGTCAAGATCCATAACATTCAATCAAGAGTCAAGATCTGCATTTATGCTAGCCATTTCATACAAGATTGCATCTTTTGTTACAAGGGTTTGGTGCATTGCAACATAGCATTTTTTTCATTCATCATTCCTTCATGCTATTTGATTTCATTTCCAGGTTTGATTACCAAAATGGGGTTTGACCATGGCAAACCCCTATCCACTAACAAAACAACATTTTTCCCTCTCTTTGATGTGTGATTTGTAGATTTAGGTTGAAGATCCATTGAAGAGAAAGATTGGAGAAAGTTGTCAAAGTTGTGAAGTTGTCAAAGTTGTCAAAGTTGTCAAAGTTGTCATCTATCTTGCAAGATCACAAAAAGTCACGTATAGGTCAAAATTCAAAGTTTCAAACTCAAAAATTAGAAAGGAAAGAAGCTATAGGAGAACATTAGAGGATATCAAAGTTTAAATCAACCTTGATACTGGGACTAAATTGCAACTTGTGGCGTATTAGTCCCAGTATACCAGTTTTTAGACTTTTTTTGTCGATCCTAGTTTAGCAGTTGCATATTTCAGTTTTAGTCCAAAACCCTAAATTGAGAATGAGTCACCCCTACTAGCATATGAGTCCTAGTCTACTTCAAAATTCATAGTTTCAAGATTGCAAGCCTTGTTTCAAGCATCTTCAGCTTTCTAGGTGCACCTTTGTTTATCTCCAATTTGCTATTCTGATTTGTGTTCATTTTTCTTAGTCATATAGTTATTTTTTGCATATTATTTACATTTCTTGTCTTTCTAACCCTTTTCTTTGTGGTGAACCCCCATTTTTTCTTTAATCACACCCTAGGAGACCTTATAGAAGATCTATTTTCTCAATTTCACTATTAGATTGAGATCTCTAGGGTTTCCTTGAATGAACCAAAGTGAAATAGGAAGAGACCATCCCGTTTTGTGTTCCATATCCTAAAAGGTGGAGCACCCTAGATTTCATTCATTTGACCAAGTAGTATGTTACATTCAAAATTTCATTTGTCAATTTAATCTCAATTCTAATCTACACCAGAAATCAAGAAAATTTCATTTCATTTTTTGAACTGTCACAGGCATACAGTTTTATTGATATTCATAATTATAATAACTCCACAATTTGAATTCAATTTTTTTTTTATCATTCTACTTTATATATTTTATAAATTCAAAAATTCATTTACTCTACTTATTCACTCATCTCTCTTTGTTTCTATCTTCGCCTACTCTCACCATGTCTTTTATTTTTATGTTCCTTTGTTTCTTCTCTATGTGGCTTTAATTTGTTCCTTATGCATCCCCTCACCTTTACTATGTCTACATTTTTAAAATTTTAAGATGCAATTAAAAATGGCATAGTTCCTCTATCATTCCCAATCTTCTTGCTCCACAGAGTCCCTCTTCTCTCTATTTCTGCACACACCAATCTCTCTTCCTTATCGTGCAACCTAGGCATTTGTGCCTTGCATACGCTTAAATTTTCATACAATTATGCCACTTAGTTATGGCTCGACCCACACCAAATAGTAATACAAGCTTCTTCTTATGTGTCGCCCCTCACACTTCTATTTTTTCTCTATGCTAAGCAACCCCACTATTTTTGCATTCATTTTTAAAAAAAAAATCTTCTATGCTCTTCTATGAGTTATGACCTATCCTTTCTTCTTTTCATTTCTTTTTTTTTTGTTTTTTGTTTAAAAATATGGTCTTCTCTCTATACCAAACATTCCTTCCCCATCAAATTGTTGCATAGTCTTTGATTTTAACTGGCATTAATATTTTCTTTAAAAAAAATCGCTCAATGTCACGACCTTTTCAGTTTGCATTCTCTCTCTCTCTCTCTCTTTCTCTCTCCCTCTCTCTTCTTCCACACTAAATATCAATTATCTCTCATTTTCAACCTGGAGGTTAATCAACACTATTAATTGATTATTTTCATACTCAACAATTGTCATTAACCATACACCTCCCTTGGTGAATTTGACATAAAAATCATGGAGAAATCATCTGAAAAATAGATATCAAAATCTATGGTCAAAATTGAATAAATTAAATCCATCAAATGTTGTGAAAGAATGCTTTCTTACAATTAAGACCAATCTGTGATATTTTGACAATCAATGTCAACAATGTCAACCATTCTCCATTAAATCGACCATCGAAACCAAAAATGCACAACGATCATAAAACAAAATAGAAATAAATTAAAAAAAAATGTCGATATGTGATTATTGTTCGCCCAGGATGCTCCTGCATCATAAGAGCTACTACCAATCTTGAATATGATTTTAGCAAGGTCACAAGAAGCATCATCATTGCTTCTTCTAAACTCATTGATCCACATGCTCCAAGATATTTTTGAGAATCTTAAGTTGACTCATATGTTTTGTAATACTTCATAATTTCAACATGAAGATATAATCTAGTATTGATATCTCTTCATTCATACATTTGATTCAATTAATCTCACACATTCTTTGTTATTTGAATCACTAACATGCAAAATCACATTATTACTAAAATTCAATAGTATCCAAGAGATCCTTACCATCTCTTACCTTCAGCTTGTTGATAACATCTACATTTTTTTGCTATCTTGACTTCTTTCTCATCAACTAATCCAAATAGGTCCTTATTCCAATAAAAATATCTTCATTTTGAACTTCCAAATATTAAACTCTTCACCATTCAATTTCTCTACAAAACTTTTTTATTCTCCAATATTGTCTATTGTCATTTCTTTGTCCTTATAACTTTAGAATCCTATGAGAATTCTTATTAATAAAAATGAGACCTATAGCTTTGATACTATGTTAAAGT
Source organism: Sequoia sempervirens (assembly GCA_007258455.2). Lineage (NCBI taxonomy): Eukaryota > Viridiplantae > Streptophyta > Pinopsida > Cupressales > Cupressaceae > Sequoia > Sequoia sempervirens. The sequence continues at coordinate 49,600,290 of VDFB02373365.1, read as the reverse complement.
ATTGAATATATTTGCAACTTAGAAGTTAATTAACTAATTACTCAAGCTTTCTTTTATTCTCAAGGTATATAATATATAAAAACTTGCTTTTATTGTCTTGTTTTCCTATTTCATATATTTATATTTATATATGAATTAAAAGTTTACGTAATGTTATTAATTAATATAAAGTTGTGATTTTATAAAAAAAATCAAATCTCAAAATCTAATTGTATGCTTTATATAACTAAAGATATTTAAAAAGATATTTATTTTTAATAAAATTTATGTGATAATAAGACAAGACTAAAGACATTAAAATATATATCATCATGATATCATGTAATCTTCCATCCAAAATTTTATTTTAAAATTATACTATAAAATACAATCAAAACTGACAGATAATCATTTATTCTAGCATTATGCTATAAAATATAATAAAACCTGAGAGATACTCATCTTATTCTAAAATGTTAAAAAATTAGATTCTCCCTTTTGATTATTATGAGTAGCCAGAAATGAATATATTCTTCTCCACCTTATTTCCAAGAGACGTAAAAGAACGTAAGTCCCCACTAGTTGCCGATGTAATAGATTTGTGAGCTCAAATATGATTGGAGGTTCCATGTGGGGGGATATACAGTTCTCTAGTTCGTCCATTTATAGCTTAAATTGGTCGTGCATTCTTTCCATAGCCCTGTGAAATCACCATTACCTTATCTATCATTAAATTAAATAAAACAGTACAACTTCATATATAGTTTTTCTCTAATTATTAGAAATTATTTTTACTTTGTAAACAACAATAGTTGAGACAAAGGAAATAGGGCAACATGTCTTACATCGTGCACTGCTGCTATTAAATTTTTCACTTGATCCCTCGACACACTTCTCACCTGCATTAACTTCAACTTTGTCAGTTCATAACTCGCCAACCAGACATTTGCTACTTCATATTAGTTACTAACACTTGAAACTTACCTTATCTATAATGATCCATTTGACTCCTTCTGTACATGGAGGAGTTGTGAGAGAGCCAGTGTATCTAAAGTATTTCTTAGTCCCAAACTTTATCCTCCTTAATCTTTGAAAAAGAGTAACAAAGACCAAATGAATGGAAGTAACCCTGCAAGGAATGAATCATCTTTTCCATACTTGTACAAAATTCCAATAACCACTGTTTTGTTATCTGCCGTTTGGTGCACCATATGTATTTCCAAAGGATATCTGCCATATACAGAGTTTTGATTAGAACCAGATCTTATACATTAGAAGAAATAGAAAGGTGCATTCTTATTAGGTAGAATTTGTCTATATTTTTTTTTGGTTGTTGTCATATATACTAAATAAGTTCCCCATGAAAACTATAAGAATTATTACATCTCATAAAGCATGGTTTAGTAGTAAGCCATTATTTGTCAATTATTCATGTTGGGTTGTGATGATAATGTTTGAAAAGTTAAGAAATAAAATGGATAAGAGAATAAAATTCATTATTTATAATGAATTATATAAAGGTTATGTAGATTATATTTTTATACAAATTAAGGTCAATGTTTATATAAGGATACTATATTTGATAAAGGTATCTATTACACAAACATGATACATATTCTTAACATATTTCAACGAAGATACAAAAAAGGAAGAAATTATATTAGACATAATGAACGCCTTCAATGAAAAGAAAAATCCATCAAGAAATTTGTCAAAAGAATGAGAAATTCGAAAATAAGTATCATCATACAAACTATGCTAATTACTGAATGTGATCTCCAATCCTTTGAAGAAGGGTAAGACAAAATGAGAAGATGCAATGTAAGAAGAGTGTAACTCCTTAATGAAAATATTATATGGGAAATGGTGGAACTTTTAGAAAGAAGAAATTGTATTGGCATTAAATAGTTTTATAATACAAATTTTGAAAAACTGGATGATTGAAAACTTTAACGAAAAATTTGTAGCAAAATATTACTCTTAAAAAGAAGGAATTGATTTTGGTGAGACATTTATTTCTATTGAAAAATGAATAAACTTGCTATTGGACAAGCTACTAATGTTAAATGGTAGCTTCATCAAATGAATGTTACTTGAATGAATTTTATAATTAGTTAGCAAGGTGAAAATATTTATATGGAATTATCAAAAAGACTAGTTAAACTACGCTCAGTACCTCTTTTTTTTAATTTTAAAGAAAAACTTAGATTGATTGAAACAAGTAAAATAGGTATGGTCACTAATATTTATGAGTACTTAAAAAATGCAAGTTTCGTAAAAAAAAATATTCTAACTCTTATATGTTTGTTAATATTAATAGTTTTCATGTAAATGGCATAATAATCATGATTAATTTTGTTGATTTTATTCATGAAATAAAGAGAAAACTAAGGAGAGTATTTGAGATAACAGGCCTAGGGTTTCTAAATTGAATGAAAATTGGATGGAACTCATGACCACTTATGAAACCCTAGTGCCTAGATTCAAATAAATATTTTCCTTTTTTCTTTCCACATTCAAATTCCACTAGTTCATTATTTCATATTAATGCAAGTTTGCGACCAATGTCTCTCATGGTCTTGGATGCTAATAGGGTTCTCACGTCATTCCCTCCTATAATTGTTGTGTTGCTACTCTCCAACTTTGGAGGAATTGGGTTATCCAACCTCCATGCTCTTGATGGTAGTGGTTTGGTCTCCAGGGATTTTTATCAAGTTAAGCTGCAAAATATAGTGATTAGGATGTCTCCTATTTATCATGCTACTAGTGGTGTGAAAGTTAGTGCTTTATGGTTAGGTTCATGGGAGTCCTATGCAACCATAGATGGTTTGGAGTTCCTATATACTCTTTGTAGCATGAAAAAATATGACCACTTCCTTATTCATGGTCCTCCACTATGGCGGTTTGTGAATAGTATGTGATTGCAAATGAATACTTTTATCTTTGATAGGGCTTGGTATTTAGATTCAATAATTTGTGGCATTTTCTTGCTAGTTTACACAACTATTTTTTGGGTATTAGAATCCTCTTCTTGATGGTATGATCAATATTTTCCATTATGCTAGGGGCTTCTTCATATTGATGACATGTTATAGATGTGGGTCTAGCAGTCTCTCTCAACTAAGCCTTGGTTTATCTTCTTGAACCCCCTCTCCAAACCTCTCAATATTAGACCAATATGGGTTTGGCTTTTGAATCTTCCACTCTAGTTTTGAAAATACTTTTTCTGAGGCCATTGGTAATACAATTTATTGCTTCTTGAAGGTTGAATTTAATTTAGATTCTAGTGGACATCGATATCTCAAAGCCTCTCTGTGGGAATATTATTTTGATGGTGGGGGATAAGCCTTGGACTCAATTATTTTACTATGAAGGTTTCTCCTTCAAATGTAGATGGTATTTTTCTATTGGCCAACTAGATTATAATCATCCACTCTCTTGGCAAGGGTGTGGATACATGGTGGAGAAATTTCCATGAAGACCATTTGACTATTAATGCATCCAAATTTCTACCTGATGGTTCCTTTTAGGATGATGAGTCTTTTGAGGATTTTTTATTTCTCCATGGTCCCCCTATGGTGATTCTTGTTATTGAGGAGGTTTATCACATGATTGGTGTGAATATAGAGAGCCCCACTCCTTTAAATCCTTTAGGTCCTATTAATGAGTCTCACCAAGCTTCTAAACTGGTTGCTTAGAAACTCATTTTTCAACTCCTATTATGCCCTCATATTCAACACAATATTTTCATGCCCTTATGATAGTTGATTAATGATTGGCATCTATAGCTAGATTGTCTTCTATTTGTGTATCTCCCATGGATAATCTATCTAAGGAGAGTCGCCCCCACATTCTCCTAAGTGTAAAGACCTAGATGATAACATCTCATAGATAATTGTTCAAACGTGAAAGAAATTTATTCCCAAGTCCATCTCCTAATCACACAATAGAGTGAAGGTTGTGCGGTTGAATTAGGTTGGGTTTCGTATTGGGGTGGAACCTTGGGCACTCTTTTATAATTTTTAACTTGGATGTTGTTATATTGGTTTCTTCTTGGTAGATTGGCTATAATTGTTGTGATTTTATCTCATTTGGTATTTTTAACATATTGTTTGATGTTTTCTATCTAATGCATAAGATTTATGGTCCCCTCAAAACCAACTTACCTTAATCAAAATTAATCTACGATCACTTCATCATTGTCTATGTATATAATATTATAATAAATATGATAAGATATTATTTTTTCAATTCAAATACGTTCATGAGTACTTGATTAAATTTAAGATTAAAAAAAAACTTACTACTATACAAATTTAGTGAAATTAAATTTATCTACATCTAATCATTCAAAGTAAATAAATAACATATCATTTTGATAGTTAGTGAGGAGCCTTATCTATTACAATTAGATCAATTTTAAGGTTTATGCCATCTCTCAAAACTCCTTATTGAAATCTAGGTAAAATAACTATGAGATATATGTATGAGACATCAAATTTTAAGGTAAAATATTTGGGATGTGGTGATATGAATACAATAAGGTTTATGAATTCTAAATAAGTTGGTTGGATAAAAAATTCATTGCAATTTATATGTTAGATATAGGATTAGGTGTCATTGCATGGGGTAGAAAAAATCAAGCTACAATTGTAATAGAATTAATAGAGGTAGAATATACTAACATGTAAAAAAATATTTGAAATAATGTGGTTGAGAAAGACACTTAGTGATTTATATTTTCTACAAAATGAACCTTCAATAATATATTATGATAGTAAAAGTATAATCCAACTAATAAATAATTTTCTATCATGCATTAATAAGGCATCACCCAAATTCACCTCAGCAATACACCATCAGAAAATTCACCTCCAACAATTCACCATGGGAAAGTTCACCGCCATGTGAAATTCACCTCAAGGAAAATTCACCACTAGCAAGTCACCACCATAGAAAATTAATCGTAAACTTTTAATGCAACGGATTTTTCATGACGGTGAATTGCTACTGGTGAATTTTCCTTGATGTGAATTTTTCATGGTGGTGAATTTTTTGATGGTGAATTCCTGATAGTGAATTTTCATAGAGCCCATTAATAAAACACATATTTAAATGTAAATCAATTAAAATAAATTAAAAATCAACAAAATTATATAAATATGTGTCTATTTAGCTATAATATCCATAACAATAGGTTAGATCTATCGATTGTGACTAGAAGGTCCATAATAATAGGTAAGATCCATAAATTGTGATTATAAAGGACATTGTTAATTCTAGGGTTATTAAAATTATACTTTATTGAGGAACAAAAAAATTGTGATTATAGGTCATTTAGATATTGAGGTCATGAATTTTGTATTATATGAAAAACAAACATATGGACTAGTGTTATAAAATATAAATAAATTATGTATATATTACAGCATAAAACATAATCATACCTACTCCCATAATCCACCAACAATCATTATATAACATCGCTTTTCCCTTTTTTTCATATAAAAAGAAAAAAATTGATTTCCTCAAAGAGGAGGTTCATCCAATCCTACCTAAACATAATCATACCTACTATCATAATCCACCAACAATCATTATATAACATCGCTTTCACTTTTTTTCATATAAAAATTATAAATTTGATTACCTCAAAGAGGTAGGTCAACTAATCCTACCTAAACATAATCATACCTACTATCATGATCCACCAACAATCATTATATAACATCACTTTTCACTTTTTCTTCATATAAAAATAAAAATTTGATTCCCTCAAAGAGGTAGTTCATCCAATTCTACCTACCTATATCGAAAATAGAATAATTTTTTTTAAAAAATAGTCATTTTTACGAACCTTTAATAAACTAATCTTATATGAACTATTTTATTTAAGTTAATACATGTAGACATAAATGTTGTGCTACTTATTTTAAAAATATTAAATATTAATATTTTGATGTGTAAATACTTGTCAAATTTAAGATAAAAGATAAGAATTTTTGTCAACATCATTACACTCCACCCTTTACTACTATTATAGAATGTATGTTGGCATTAATAACGCTCTCTATATAAAGTTAAAAATGAACCAAAATGATATCTTATTATTAAGCTAAAAACTAAATACAAAAAGAAACATATCTTAGACAGTTCCTACAGACTAAGGTAAACAGATCATAATAGGCCTAAGATACTAAATCTATTATAAAAGGTGTTAGAGACGACTTTGGCAAAGGATAACAGATGTACCTTTTGCCATCGATAAGGTGCTCGGCAGGAGAGTGCCAATGACATTGTCGGAGAGTAAAGTTAACTCCATCGACATGAATAGTGCCTGCTCCTTTTGCCCAGTTCAACTGCACCATAACCGTGATAGAGTCTATTTCGATATTGTGACTAATAATAAAGCTTTCAAACAGAGAAAAAGAATCTACTACCAATTGTTAATACCATAACGTCATGGCCGTTATTCTTGAGAGATGCATTGGCTGCTTTATAGCTCGTCTGTAACTCTCCTAGATTTTGACGTATCTTTGTATTTCTCTTCAGCACATCAATTGGAGACTGTTTTTTACCATTACCACATTTCTTCCACTCTTTTTTTAGATCCCCCCAATGAGAAGGTCCCCTTGCGCCAGTGTAATTATAATCTTCTGTTAAAAGACATGAAATTTTCGCAGCAGTTAGTTTGAATATTTTTAGATTAGATTATGTCAACGATTCTTTTTACTCATCATCAAAATCACTTGCCTCTATTCCAATATAGATTCCATCTATGAAAATAATAAACACAGCCACTCAATCCTTTCAACCAAGAATTCTGAGAAAACAACAGAAGATTATCATTACCTGCTGCTTTGAAGCCCATAACAAGGGCTAGAAAGGCCAAAATTCTCTATACAGAGATCATCTTCCCCATCTCCACGTTCTTGCAGTCAAGAAAATAGACGGGTAGAATTGGAGAGCCTAGGAGGCAGCAGCGGCCTTCTTAAACCACATAACATGATTAGGCGGTCGCTAATGATGATTATATTTAACGTGGCTAATATGAGTTTAGTGCTAGAGAATGTGACATTAAAGTTGAATACAGATGGAGCGGATTCTACTAGAGTCTCTATGGAATGCACTCCACGCTTTGTGGATTGAATGTGCACCTAATTCATTTGGAAGTATTTATTTGTAGTAGGTATAATTGTAATGAAAATTGTTTAATTCCACATGACGTACGGGGTGATGATATGGTCCAGAAAGCCCTAACGTGTAAGTAACAGAACAGGATTGTCCCCAGTGACTGCGAAAGCATGGTCCTGAGGGTGGAAGCCGGAAGGGATTGAGTGAATCAGAAGAAAACAAATATGGGTAGAAGATTCTTTTCATCACTCAATGCTTTGTCTGCTTGAATTCGACGGTGCAACAAAACTGGGTAGTTTTCATAATTAATTAAATTTAAAGTGGTCGATTTATAGACGGTGCAATAAAATTGATTAGTTTTCATAATTATTTCATTTTAAAGTAGTAGATTTATAATGTATGTTGGGTTTTCTACGGTCTTTAAAAAAAAAAATTATATGTTGGATTTATTATTATGTTAGATTAGTACTTGTTTTTATAATAATGTAATTATAATATTTTAGGCTTAAAAAATTAAATGCAAGTTTTGTTAATTATTTTTATTGTTAAAATGAAAGGAAGCAGAGGTGCGGAACAATGCTTCCAACACTAATTTACATGGGGGAGATGGTGCAAATTCATACAAATTATTAAATGGTTACAAGGAAAGAAACACATTCAAATACATGTATAAAAGATTAATACCATAATGCACAAATTTAC